>OY726529.1:30614112-31814112 GCA_963383655.1 Bathymodiolus septemdierum | reverse complement strand
TCTCCAAAATTTAATTATCTTTATAACTAGTTTAGAACAAATAAAACTGGCCGTGCTCAAACCAAATGCTAATTAATACTTTGAAAACGTAATATTTGGAACCCCACTGAAAACCTAAATAGGTTCTAAGACTCTTGTAAATAGAAATATTATGATATGCTGATTTTAAATCAAAAGAAAATATGTAATCGCCTCTCTCAATTATTGTTCTTGCCGTAGATCCATCCTCATATTTAAACTTAAATTGAAACAGGTGAGGATTAATGTGTCTACAATCTAAGACTAGCCTGGGTTTACTCGACTTGTTGTAAGCTACTGTTAAAGGATTTACAACATGTGGCTTGTATTTTACTGTAGAAATACAGCCTTTTTGTAATAAATATTCTACTTTTGAAACATTTAGGTCATGTTATTCTTCGCTTACTTATTGTTATGTAGAAAAGTGTTTTCTGGGGTCTGTTTCAATGGTAATTTATAACCATTTTCTATAATGCTAATGATATAATTGTTTGCCCCTATATTTTTCCACTCATCAATGTGAGCTTTTAGTTTTAAACTACTAACTGGTGACAATGGTACATTTTATTATTATCTGCATTGCTGTGATTATAATTGAAAATACTTATCTTATTTTGAGGTTTTATCTCCTCCGGACAATCTCTCTTCCAATGTCCCTTTTCACCACTATTAAAGCATCTTCCAGGCCTTACTTGTTTTGATGTTTCACCATTCTGACGTTGATAAGGGTGCACTCATTGTGAATACTTCTTTATTTCGGTCTTTTTTATAGCTTTAACTTTTCTTTCTGCCCTGGCTTCAGCTTTGAAGATCTTCTTTTCATCATCCGAGTCTTCTACAAGTGGATTCGATTCGTATTCTTGAACCACTTTCCAGCCCAGTTGAGAGGAGTCTGCTAATTTAACAAGCTTGTCAGTAAGAAACCAAATGAATACCTTCAGCACTCTTTTCTTTTGCGGCTGTGATGTTGTCTTCACCAATGCTCCCCAGCTTCAGCTGGGAGTCGGCCTCCTTCAGTTTACTTAGGACTTGGCGATTATGCTTGAACTGTTCTTCATTTCCACGCTTTCTGAATTTATAGTCATCTCTCAATGTCGACTCTATCTTTATCATCTGAGAATCTGCAATTTCTTTCTGTTGGCTACTGATTTTTCCCATTTCATTAGAAAGTAGGTTTTTAATTTCAGACATCATATTATTCTGTGAAGTCACTAAAGCATTAGAAATTTCATTTCTAATATGGCTTTGTAAATCGGCATCCATAATTTTGACTTGTCGCACAAACAGGTGGCTAGAGAATGACTCAAGCACATCTTAACAACTATCACGATCTAATTAATTAAATATATTTCAGACATTTTCAGTCCATGATACGAGTATAAATGATATGGAGGACAAATTGGTTGACCAGGAGTCCTTTATTAAACAACTGGAGGGTGAAATGTCGGAGGTCAAATCTTGTAGGTCATTAGAACAAGAACAGCAGCAACAGGAGGTAAAATTTGAGAGGTCTCTTTAAAAAAATCAGTTAGTCCCAATGTAAAATTACAGTCCCATTTGGTATGAACTAGTCACGACTTTGTGACATGCACCTGTAAGGGTTCATAATCTAGGGCATTCTAGAAGAATATATATTTTTGTGTGATCCGTCTTCCAAATGCTTTAGTAAAGGAACTTTTAAAATAAACTCAAGCTCTTGTCTGACATAATTTTGTCCTTTTGACCATTATGTTGTCTGTCCTTCTTCGATTATACGGATTCTGATTATCATTTTGGTATCTTCAAACTTTTCTTAAAATGTACAAGTGGTGTAAAAGGACTACAACTTACTTATGTATATATAATTATCTCTCACTTTTCACAAGTCTAATGTAAAATTATTTTGGGAATATTTGTTGCCAGAGAAAACAAATTACTAGTTCCAAACTAGCAGATCTAGACAATAGTTAATTTCGAACCATGCAATTATCAGAATTACATTATCAATGTTGTATGGTACCTGTATTAATGGGATTAGGGTTTGGTTTATGGTGTTTAATGCCACTTTCAACAATATTTATTTCAGTTATATTGTGGCTGTCAGTTTTATTGGTGGAGGAATCCTGAAGAAAAACACTTACAAACTTGATCACATAGTGTGGTAACAAGTACAACTCGCCTGAGCAAAATTCTAACTCACAAAGTTGGTGGTGATAGGCACTGATTGCTTAGGTAGTTATAAATCCAACTACCATACGATCATGATCACGATGACCCCTATGTGATGTTGTATAATACCTGTATTAATGAATATTGTACAATTTATATTAACAAGTATCAGTTTTATTTTTACAGTTGGAGCGATTAAATACTTCCATTACTACTATTGATCAGGAGAAAAAGGAACTCAATGGAAAACTACAACAGGTATGGTCAATAATAAATAAAGATGTTAGTATGTATTGAAGACTTATAAAGGGAGATAACACACCCTAATGTTTCAATTTATAGTTGAAATACCAAAAAAGAAATTTAGATGTTGATCAGGGCTCACCAAACCAGACAAAGAGGGTGACTTTTTTGCCCTGGTTTCAATGAAAGTGCCTTATTCCTTCCATAGGTGAAGTTATAGCTGCCTTTGATGTTGGTATTTTTTCACCAATAATCATAATTTTTCTTCAATATTCACAAAAATGATTTTGTCATCGTATAAGCCTCATATTGAATTGCAGTGCCCTATGGTCACCTTTGTATAAGAGCCCAGAATAATTTTTGGAGGAAAAAAGGTGAGGTTTATACAGCAACAAATACGGTATTATACAATGTGATAATAAGGATGAATGTCTTCTTTTTCTGATCTGTTATGCTAAATTCTCAGATTTTATCAGCATTTAAAATTTTTTTTTTATTGCACATGAGAGATATATATCAGTAATTGCTTGATAATCTTACTTAGCTTGTTGTTATTGCTTGATGTATGCAATTTTCTTTTATTTTAATTTAGATTTTATCCCCGTATTGTTTTCATATTTACAGAATATATCATTACATTTTATAATGCATTTATGGAAATATTTGGAAAAGTTGAATTTGTTAACAGACCATTTGCACATTTCCAACTTGATTCTAATATTATGCATTTTTGTTCATGGTTTTGCTTTGAGTTATTTCCCTTTAAGGTGGGTAAAAGATCCCCTTTTCATGCCAAATTCAATGAAAATAGTCTATTTTTTTCCCATTATCTACAATTATCTGTATCAAATTTTATTGTTGGAACAACTTATTTTAGAATTATTCTCTGATTGCACTCCAGTTTCCTCCACTAATAAAACTGACTGCCACGATATAGCTGTAATATCGTTGAAAGTGGCGTTAAACACTAGAACCATAACCCTTTTTTATAAGGTTCAGTTATCTACAAATTATGAGAAAATATACACAAATTCTTTGTTCTTACTATTGCTCTTGTTAGAACAGGTACCATTTTGTTCATTGTAGTGGAAATAATTCCTGTGAGTAAACCGTTTAAAAGTTTTTCTCCCATTATTACGGCGTTTTAACCCCGCTGAACCAGTGGTGGAAAAATCTGTAATCCTTTAGAGGATTAAAATGTCTCGTGCCTTTCCCTGCATGTTGTCAAATTGGTAATTTTGAAGGATTTTGAAATAAAGTTCGTGTTAAATAATGGAAGAAAGAAATTCTCCTTCAGTTGCCGATGTGGGTTACGATATTTCTCCACTCTCGAGAGTTAAATTTAAAATTTTAACCACTCGCCTTACGGCTTGTGGTTAAAATTTTAAATTTAACTCTATTGAGTGAAGAAATATCGTAGCCCACGGGCAACTGAAGGAGAATCTATATATAATTTTATAATCAGATTGGAAATCTTCAAAAGGTCTGTTATTCAGGAGAGTTGAATTTTTTGATAAGTTTATTCCTGATAACAATTTACCCTAACTTTATACAGTAAGATATACTGTGAAAGTACTTTCATTTGTGGTTGCCAATTTTCGTGGTTTGCGGAAAATTCCTTGTTTCGAGGGCTTTTTAATTTGTGGTTTCATGCTTGGCACAAATAAATAATATAGAAATTTTTGTATTTTGTTGTCTATTTTATTTCGTAGATTTCCTGAACCACGAAATCCACGAAAATTGGTACTCCATGAATAACGATGCTTTCACAGCATAAAAAAACTGGTAATTCCTGTTATTTGGTTATAAAATCTAAAAGGTGTCAGTCTACACTGATCATGTTCTGAAAATATTTTGCCAAGCACTGTAAATTAAATTACAAGTAGCTAAACTATTGATAACTTTTGGCAGCTTTTTGCATTAAGTGTTTGTTGTTTTCAGGTGTGTAAGGAGCTTGAAAATGAAAAGTTATCTGTTGTTTATCTTCAGGTAAATCTGTGTACTTCTGTTAGCACTGATATATAGTCAGAGATATAGCGTGATAAATCACTGTGATAGACGTATCACTCTTCTTAGTAATACTGATATATCTTTTGATCTGTTTAATCTATTTACTTATTTTGATAATCCTTCTGGGTGATAGTAAGTAACACTCGAAATGTAAAAGAAATTTGAAGATATATTTTATTAATAGAACAAAAGATATATCCAAATCATCAAGATGAGTGATACGTCTCTGACTGTACAGTATCTTCTACACAATTGTTCTCCTATGAGTAACTTGTATTATATACAGTCAAACCTGTGTTAAGAGGCCACCTTTTTGGACAAGCAAAAAGTGGCCTTATAAGACAGGTGACTCCTTTAAAGAGATTCAATTCATATGAACATTTCTATGTCGGGGGCAAGAAAAATGTGACCTCTTAATACAAGTGGCTGCTTAATAGAGGTGACCTTGTGGGCAGGTTTGACTGTATAATTTAGAGGAAATAATGGGGGTGGGGTGGGGAGAGGGTATTACGAGTGGAAAGTTGAAATAAAAAAACAAATGTTCATTTCTAAATATTGGAATAAAAAATCATTGGGTGGCAGGGAGGTGGGGGGATCGTAAAATGTAAGAAGAATTATTGTAGATAGAATTAATCTTTATTTATTTTATGGTTTTGATTTTTGGCAAAGTTAACATTTTATGACTGTTAACAGGGAAAAATATCTTGTAAAAAAAAGTTAAATATTGACCGAACTATATGTAGTTAGGGCAACATGATGTGTTACAATGTGGAATTATCTATGTTAACTTCCATAAAGTACAGAGCATGCCTGAAGCAAACAGTTTTAACCTTCTGCAGACCTGCCTAGCTCTATGCTTATGGTGTTGTTTCCATGGTTTTTAGCTTAAAATTACGCCGTACGATTTGATTTATGCACCATTTAAAACTTTTGAAAAATGTAATCAATTGATCGACAAATCTCAGTTCCAGCACTTGATTAATAAAATAAACAATAAATTGATAACTGCCAGATGCCACATTATAGCTGAAATACTGCTAATGTTGGTGTCAAACACCAAACAATAAACAATAACTGACAATGATTAAAATAATTTACATTGCACAGAGCTGTGGTGGTAAAATTAAAAACTATAAATTTTAATGCACAAATTGTGAAAAACTATGTACACCCCCCATAACTACTCTTTTATATGAAGGTTTGGTTTTGGTTTATGGTGTTTAACGCCACTTTCAACAATATTTCAGTTTTATCGTGACGGTCAGTTTTATTGGTGTAGGAAACTGGAGTACCCGGAGAAAACCACGACCTGTTGCAAGTCACTGACAAACTTTATCACGTAATGTTGTATCGAGTACACAGGGTTCAAACTCACAACCTTAGTGGTGATAGGCAGTGATTGCACAAGTAGTTGTAAATCCAACTACCGTACGATCACGACCACAATGTCCCTTTAGAACCAAGGAAATTATACTTCATCGACATTTTCTGACAAAAGGGGGGGAGGGTGAGGGGATAGAGGTTGCATATGTAGTAAGGATTCATAATTCTATCTTTTTTCATAAAATTTAAATTTGAATACCATCTGCAAAATATATATACAGCTGAAAGGAGAATAGTTTTTAATTTAAATAAATGTATGTCACTTACGTTTAGTTTTAATCCTTAGATTCACTTGGCATTCGCTTGCTCTATTAACAAATAAGTAACTATTGCACAAAAACTGCTTTGAATCATATATAACCAGAGACACACCTAACATTATTGTAGTAAATTGATATGGTGAAGTCGAAGTGAGCCAACCGTTTTACTTTGTATTAAAAGAATATTCTAAATATCCAAAATGTTGAAGTCGAAGTGAGCCAACCGTTTTACTTTGTACTAAAAGAATATTCTAAATATCCAGCGACACAGGCTTTCTTAATTTATATAATGCATTAACACACTTTTAGCATTGATTTCATTTGAGAATTTTAAGAATGATGTGTTGGATATTGACCAGTGTACATATACCAGCCATATGTATCTGCATGTAATTGTTCTACAGTAGTCTCCCCTCTTATAAGGCCACTCCCAACAAAGGACACCCCTTTTACAAGACCAAATTTCAGATACATTGAGATAGTAAAATATTAATAATTTGTCCCTTTCAAGAGAGAACTACCTTTTTATAATGCCAAATTTCAGATACACTGAGGTGAAACAATGATATTAAATTGTTCTCATGTTGAGAGGCCACCCTTCTTACAAGGCAACTGTTTCATTGCAAAAGGGACGGCATTTTAAGTGAGTAAGTGCGTGATTGTTGTTTAACGCCTGCTGAGCAATTTTTCAGCTATATCATGGCAAGAACAAGTTAATTTTCCATGAAATGATGATGTGGTCCTACGCCAACATGCTTAGCTGTATTTTTATAGTAATAGCTCACTGAAACAGCAGTCCGCGGAAAGACATGTCTCCCCACTCTGACACATTTTTCTGATTCCGAACCAACCAGTCTTTGCTATTTCTCCTTAATGCTGCTTGCTTATTGGAGAAGCAACAAATACCAATTTTATAGTCTTTGGTCTGACATGATCAGGCTTGAACCCACGATCTGCCGCACTCGTGACGAACATGCTAACCATTACACCACCGATGCGGTTTGTCCTTATAAAAGGGGGGACTACTGTGCTATAATTTATACCCATTTTTTTGTACCAGTATCTCTGTATCATTCCTTCAAGCTATATATTTATCTATCATCAACTTTCCTTTGTTCTATGCATTATCTTGTTTCTTTTCCCAGCATGTGAATTCTTTGTACCTCACTTGGTCAAATGCTGTCTGTCATTGTCTGTTTTCCTTAACCGTTTCAATTTATTTTCGATTTAAAATCTTTATTGAAAACTGAATATTTGTTAGTGAAAATTACCATAAGTTTCAAATTTTACCGTAGTCCTGTGGAAATAAACAAGTAAAAAAACTGGGGGTACACCAAATGGTTGATTGATTGGTTTATCCCTTTTGATGATGTACATCTAGTGCATATTAAATTTATTATTGTATTGCAAGTAGAGTTACATACATATATATTGAATAGTTCATCATTTGTGCCTCTAATTATACCCCCGCTCCACCGGATGGGGGGTATACTGTTTTACCTCTGTCCGTCCTTCCGTCCGTCCCAAGATATTTTTCGTCGCATTTTTCTCAGAAACTATTAATGGCAGAAATCTGATATTTGGTCATAAGCTTCATATATGTATGCCATATTGTGGGAAGTGTTTTTGGACCAGTCAGATTCCTGCTTCCTGTTTGCCGACTTAGTTGGTTTTTATACACATTGAACATATATGCGAAGGTAATATACATTGAACATATATGCGGGGGTATCATAAGTGAGCATTAGCTCACAGTTCATCTTGTTTTCTATAGACAAAGTTGAAAGAAGAAGAAGTACAGAAAGAAGGAGTATATAAGGAAAAAGAGCGGGAAATAGAAGAACTAAAATCTGACTCAAAACAGCTGAAGAAAAAACTCATTCAACTTATCAAGTAAGTAATACAGGAGTTACAGGAATCATCTCATTGTGCAAGGTACCACCTCTTTTGTGTAATGCCTTAACAGTCATCTTGAATTAGCAGCCTCCTACTGTAAGTGGCCAGTTAAAAACCTTCCTCACCTGTTTTATATGCTTTTTTAACTCAAATAAGCGGTCAAGATGTTCTTATTGGTCACTCAATAGTTTATCTCATCATATCAGAGTGGCAGTCATGGTCATGATCGTATGGTAGTTGGATTTTGAACTACCTGTGCAATCAGTGCCTATGACCACTAAAGTTGTGAATTGTGTGTTCGAATCCAGCTCATGGCAAGGTGTATTCGATACAACATTATGTGATAAAGTTTGTCAGTGACAGTGGTTTTCTCTTTTGTACTTTGGTTTCCTCCACCACTAAAACTGACTGCCACGATATTACTGATATATCAGTTTTCTGGTATGTAATGCTCAGTTTCATTCTAGACTTTCAAAGATGATTAGTAATTAACTTTTGAGTTTTTGTCAATACATGATGGTACTATTTAAGCTACAAAATTATTGAATAATTAACTAATTAACAGTAAACAATTACAAAAAAACACTTCAGCATTATAAAACAAGTCCAAGGTTTCCCAATGATAACATTCTGGTGACGGTAACAGTAATGTGTGAATTATGACAGAATAGAACTGACAATATAGATCTACTGATCTTAAGTATGTTGTCATATAGGAACTAGAATTTCCCCCAGATTTTTTGGTGAGGAAAGGGGGTGCGTTCTATGCACCGGTGCATTTAATAGACACAAAAAGACTGTATGGTTATTTTTCTTTTGTCTCAATGATGACCATAAAATAATTTATATTCTTAATGTTGAAGTTTAAAAGGATAAGGTTGTAAGTTGTTATTCCCAAGGGACAAGGTTAGGGTTATGGTGTTTAATGGGACTTTCAACAATATTTCAGTTATATCGTGGCAGTCAGATTTAATGGCAGAGGAAACTGGAGTACCCGGAAAAAAAACACAGATCTGTCACAAGTCACTGACAAACTTTATCATATAATGTTGTATCGTGTACACCTCGCCATGAGTGGGATTCGAACTCACAATGCTAGTTGTGATAGGCAATGATTGCACAGGTAGTTGTAAATCCAACTACCATACAATCACGACCACGACACCCCCTGACAAGTTTCACTGTACTATCAAGCAGCTAAATAGAAAATTACATTTTACTCAAAAATGCTAAGCATGTATACATGTATATAGAAATTTTGATAAGAATTCATTCTAGTACAATTCACCAATCTGTATTTATTTCTTCAGAGAAAAGGACTCATTATGGAAAAAAACAGATAAGTTGTCATACCAACAGAAATTACAGGCTAAAGACAAATGGTTAGATGCAAAAAATGTTAGCCAGTGTATGGGCTGTAAGAATGACTTCAGTTTTACTCTCAGGAAGGTATAGTTTTATAAATGTCTTTACTGTTAGCCAGTGTATGGGCTGTAAGAATGACTTCAGTTTTACTCTCAGGAAGGTATAGTTTTATAAATGTCTTTACTGTACCAGGGGCGGATCCAGGATTTCAAGTTACGGGGGGCATACTTAAAAAAAATTGCGCCGAGCAGAGGGAGGCGCGAAAAATGTTGGGATATTTCGTGTGAAAAATCACGATTTTACGCCAAAAAATCTCATTTTTTCCAATTTTAGGTGGGGCGCGCACCGGGTGCACCCCCCTCTGGATCCGCCCCAGTGTACAGTTGTAGGCCTTCATATGAGGCCCTTTTCATTCAGGAGTTAGTGTTATGGTGTCTAACGCAACTTTAAACAATATTTCAGTTATATCATGGTGGTCAGTTTTATTGGTGTCGCAAGTCACTGACAAACTTTATCACACAATGGTGTATCGAATACACCTCGCCTGAGTGGGTTTGAACTCACAACGTTAATGATGATAGACACTGATTGCATATAGGTATTTGTAAATCCAACTTCCATACAACCACGACACTCCCGACCTTCATATGAAACCTATTCATTGACAATTTGGAATAAGCCTAGATGCTTTGAGAAATTGAGGGTACATTCCACAGGTATTTTCTCCAACTGTACCATTATACAGTCCTTCATGACATTTTAGGCTAAAAAATCAATAGAGAATATTAGTTCACTGTCTTTAGAATATAAAGTTTATGTGTATGAGGCTTAAAAACTGGGATAAAGGCGAGGTTTACAGAGTGTTCCTTCAGTTTTGTGCTGAATACACATCAACTTTGTATTTTAAGACACTGCATTAATATTTTGTTTATCCTGCTGAAAAATCACATTAATCCATCAACGTTAATATTTTGAATTAAATATTAGAATTATATAATTGTCCCTTGATTGCCCCTTTTGATATTTTTTTGTCAACAGGAAGTCAATTGTATTTACAACTAGTTTCCCAAAGCTCAACAGATAACATGTGACTGGGGTACCAGAAAAGCTATATTTTAATCAGTGAGAGTATAACAAAAATGTATCCAATCAATGTAATTTGCCTGCTCCCATAGAACAAGTGTAGGATAAAAATATTTATCATATACTTACTCAAGATATGTTTATTTTTGCATATGTCATAAATTTGAAATGAAACAAGTCATATCTCCAGGGGGTGTAATAACCTGATCCGTATTACATGGGTGGTGTAATAATGTGTGCCGTATTACATGGGGTGTAATATGGATTTTTCAAAATGGCTGCCGGAAATTTTGCATGAGAACGAGTATTTAGTTTTTTCACAATTATAATGTCTTTTTTGGAAAACAAATCTTTTCCGGGAATTCAGTATGTATTCAAGCAATATCAAATGTATACCCACACAGCCTTGTATTTACATCAGCTATAAGACTGATGTGCTAGTTTTCAAATATATTGAAATCTGTCAAAGTCTTGTTACTATGGTAACCCATGCAATTTTTACTTAAATTTGATGTACCTAATAATTAACAGTTATATGATATATTTTTTTTATTTCAGCACCACTAGGATTTGTAGCAGAGATTAGTGTACATAATAATTGACAGTTCTATGATACAGTAGAGTTCGTTTATAGCGAAGTCCAGGGGACTCTCGATCTTAGTTCGTTATAAGAGAAACAATGTAGAATTACTTCCCTTTTTAAAAATCGTACAGTAGAACTTCGCTGGCTCGAACTCGCAGGGACTGTCAAAATCTGTTTTAGCTATCGGTAGTTCGAGCCATCAAGGTCGCGTAATTTTAGAGAGAAGAAAATATGGTTCTGACCCGGGCAGTTTCATTACGCTATGATAACTGATGCACAGTAAAGTGGGCCTTTATCGTAAAAAAATATTTAATCCTTTAGACAGTTCTCAAAGACTACGGCTTCTGAATACCTCTTTGGTATCTTCAAATGTTCCTTAGAAACATGTTTTCAACTTTGTTCACGATCTATTTTATAAACAGGAAATATGAGGTCGGGTATTAACACTTGGATCGATATCGGTATAAATTATAATGCTGATAATTCGGATATATATTTTTAATGGCCAATTTTAAGATTGTAGCCATTTTCCTTTTTTTTATTATTTGAATTTGAAGAATAATTGTTTCTTTTTGATATTATATACACATAAAAACTCAGGTTAATCGAAATTTCAGAACGAGTACATTTCATTTGTTTTTGGTATTTAGATGAACCTTGAGACCACGCAGTTTGTTGTTTAATTAAAGAATCTATCATCAAAGAAAAAATAAACAATAGCGAATGAATTAATCTCACACATGACTTTGTTTTTAATTTCTTTAGCTTGTGCATCCATTCATTAAAATTTAGATTACGTTTTATTAATTTTTAATGCAATAAATTAGCATGTGTGTTATTAATTGACAACTTGTTAATCACATCATTAATACCCATTTTATTGTTTGAATATTTTAAAGAAAAGTCTTGATTGACATCATTAACAACATCAAAGGTGGAATTATTGATTTTTCAATTATCAATAACGGAAGTGTCAAGTGCACTTGACCATTCTAATATGTGATCGTCCGTGCGTAACGGAAGACAGGTAAACGATTTGTTTGTTCAGCAATTTTCTTTGTTATATCATGTCAATTTTGAGTAATAAAAACGTTGTTTGGGTTTAAAATTCTCTTCGTTATAAGCCTGATTTCGTTTTAAAAAATTTGTAATAGGCCTTCACAAATACATTGTTTAAATAGCGATGGGACCGGGAATTTATCTTTACTTCGCTATAAGCCTGTTTTCGTTACAAGTCCTGTTCGTTATAAGCGAACTCTACTGTATATTCTTTTTATTTCAACACCACTGTAGGATTTGTGGCAGAGATTAGTGATCCTAATAATTGACAGTAAGATATTATATTCTTTTTATTACAGCACCACTGTAGGATTTGTGGAAGGGTTTTCTGTTACCAGTGCAGCGACAACTGGATTGAGACAGCACACAGCAGGTTAGCTATTCAGGGGCTTTAATTGACTATGTTTTTCCATAAAGAGGTTTAACTACCAAGTGTTGTTAAGTGATTACAGTTAAACCTGTCTAATCTGAACCTCGTCTTGTGTGACCTGTGTTGCCAGTTTCTCTGGATTGTCCATTTTTTATTGCCCCCTCGATATTCTCTAACATTTATCTTGAATAAATTACAATCCTGTATAAACCAAGCTTATAATAAAATCCCAGTGTAGGAAATCTGAATAATTTAACCTGTATAAAACAAACACCTGTCTATTCAGAACACATCAATTAGTCCTAAGGAGGTTCAGTTTAGAGAGGTTTCATTGTACTGTCATTACTTGTATACTAGCCTGTTCCATTAAAACAAAGATTTTGAATTTGACTGATTAATTCATGGTTATAATTTCTGTTCAGTCAAGGCATTATATTCCAAGATTTTACTCAGTTATTTCTCATTTTATTCTTGTGCTTTGAAGTATATCAGGGTTTTATGGTACCATTGTAGGTTAAAGCATGTCCACTGGTTGTGCAGCATAAATCAAATACACAACTCGTCCTTAGGATGGGATGTTTTTGGAGAATGACACACTCTTTGCACATAAAAGACAGCTTACAGCAGCTTCTAATGAATAACAACTGCTGATTAGCAGTGGCCATTGGTGGTAAATTGAAAGGCCAAATCTTTTTTTCTTAGCCATACTTTTTTCCTTGACAAAGACATTTTAGGTAAAAAATTTGGGCCATTTTAATTTTCATACGACCTCAAACATTAAGTTATATTTTGAGGTCATTATACAATTATAGCCTTTTGATGAGGTCATTACATGGATTTATCGACCCCTTAAAAGTATATTGACCGGGTCGATAAATCCATGTATTGACCGATATTAAAAGGCTATAATTGCTTTATTATTTTTTTTAAACACTGGAAAAAAGTAGGTTATAATTGTTTTATCATTTTTCAATATTATTATTTAAATATTAAAATTTTGAAATTTTATGAAAACTAAATTTTTTTAACCTTTTGAAAATTTTATCATTTGGAAAATTTTGAAATTGGCGAGGATATTTGAATGCGAATTTATTTTAGGAAACATGAGGTTTACAATTTTATTGTAGCATGCTAAACGTGTTTATATATTTTATCACGTGTCACAAATTCCTCCAATCAATGAAATCTAATTACAATGAAAAATAATAAAGTATGTTATTGCTCTGTCGTCTTCATTGTAGTAGTCCATCTGTAAACAGAATCATTTCCGTGCGATAACCTAAGTTGCAATTTTATTTCAAAAAGGGGTCTAAAATGGGCTCAAATACTGAAATTTCACATATTTGTAATGTATATGGAATTTATTATTTTTCATCAAATTTTGATGCATTTTAATTTCTTTGAAATGATTGGACCGAGAGCTTTTGTTAGTATGTCTACACTTTGATTTATTATACACTGGTTCAACTTTCCCTTGTCTACTTGCTGCGGTCATTTTATGCTAATTTTATGTTTTTATCGTTTTGATATTTTTGCCTTTTAACGTGGCTTTGTAAATGACATTCACTGTGTTTTTTATACACTATTTGATATTTTTTTCAGCAAGAAGTGTAGAGCATGCAACATGTGCTATAATAGATCTAAAGAGGATGAAGAGAGTTTATCTAAGTCTAACATCAGTGATGATGATCTGGAAGACACTGTAGAAATACCAAAGATGCATAAATCTAGAGGGGTCATGAAGGACAGTGCATCCTCTACGATGTCGGGTAAATAACAAAGGTGTATAAATCTAGAGGGGTCATGCATGACAGCGCATCCTCTATGATGTCAGGTAAATAACAAGGGTGTATAAATCTAGAGGGGTCATGAATGACAGTGCATCCTCTACAATGTCAGGTAAATAACAGATGCATAAATCTAGAGGGGTCATGAATGTCAGGTAAATAATAAAGATGTATTAATCTAAAGGAGTCATGAATGACAGTGCATCCTCTACAATGGTGGGTAAATAACAAAGATGCAAAAATCTAGAGGGGTCATGAATGTCAGGTAAATAGCACAGATGTATTAATCTAGAGGGGTCATGAATGACAAGTACAATATCAGGTAAATAACAAAAATGTATAAATCTAGAGGTGTTATGAATGAAGTATATCTGCAATATTGTCAGATAGAAACATTGATGAATAAATCGAGAAGTGTCATAAATGAAAGCACAAGCAAGCTGTTTGACATTCTAATCCGGAAATAACTGATACGATAGTAATATGAAGTCAGAGAAAACATGTTTCCATTCCTTAAATTGCAGCAGTTTTTGGATGAATACTTTTTTCATCAATAAAAGCTTTAGGGCTGGTGTAAAAAATAAGGTCGATCTAAAAACCTGAAACACACCCATTTTTCTTTTTGACCTTACCACATTTAACAGGGGAAATATAAATTACTTACATGTCTATGAAATAATTTATTATACCCCCGCTCCCCGAAGGGGGAGGGGGGTATACTGTTTTACCTCTGTCCGTTTGTCCGTCCGTCCTTCCGTCCGTCCAAGATATTTTTCATCGCACTTTTCTCAGTAACTGTTGATGGCAGAAATCTGATATTTGGTCACAAGCGTCATATAGGTATACCATATTGTGGGTAGCGTTTTTGGACCCGTCAGATTCCTACTTCCTGTTTGCCGACTTAGTTGGTTTTTATACACATTGAACATATATGCACATTTTTCGTCACATTTTTCTCAGCAACTGTTGATGGCAGAAATCTGATATTTGGTCACAAGCTTCATATTGGTACCTGATATCGTGGGAAGCGTTTTTGGACCCATCAGATTCCTACTTCCTGTTTGCCGAAGAGCAGGGGTATCATAAGTGAGCATTAGCTCACAATTCATCTTGTTTCTTCAGCATCTTCAACTGGAGATGATTGCAGTCAGACATCAGTTGATACTGGTACCATGGATACAGATCACATGACTATTCCAGGTCAAGTTGCTACGGCAATGACTGTTACTATGGTTGATGGTAACCTTCCTGATGAAATCAAAGAAAAACAGAGAAATCAGTAAGATATGAAGCAATAATGATTTTTATAGACACTATTAAATTAAATTGTAATAACTATAGTAATGTTTTTAAAGGGTTATTGGAGTTGATTGTCACTTTCAGCAATTATTGCCATCACTTGGCATTCGTTGTCCTTCTGTATGAAACTTTTTCACACTTTTTTTATCAGTCTTCTGCTGCAAAACTCTTCAGTCAAATGGAACCATACTTTGTGCTATATTAATGGAATACATTTATAAATAGAGTTCATAAGAAGCAGGAATGAAAACGTAATTATATTAGGCATGAATTATCCACTTCAAATGGAGATTTAACCACATCGGTGGTTAGCATGCTCGCCTCGAGTGCGGCAGATAGTGGTTTCGAGCCCAGATCGGGTCATACCAAAGACTATGAAATTAGTATTTGCGACTTCTCTGCTAAGAATGCAGCATTAAGTAAGAACAAAGACTGATTGGCTCAGGATCAGGACAGTGTACTAATAATGTGTAGCGATATATCTACCCACAGACTGTTGTATCGGTGAACAAGCACTATAAAAATCCAACTAATCATGTTGGTTTAGTACACTGTAGACATCATTATCATCTCATCAAATGTATATTGTTCTCACCATGATATCGATGAAAAATTTCTCATTTGGTGTTAAGCAATAGTCACTCACCTTAGTCATATTAATGAAAGCTACATTAATTTCGTAGTTGATTTAACCGCATCTGTGGCATAAAGGTTAGCATGCTCGCCTCGTGTGCGGTAGATCGTGGGTTCGAACCCCTGTCGGGTCAAACCAAAGACTATAAAATTGGTATGTTCTCGCCATGATATAGCTGAAAAATTGCTGAATTGGAGTTAAACAACAATCACTCGCTCATAGTTCATTCGCTATGTTATATAACAGGAAGGATGACCATTTCCATGTGATATCAGAAGAAGAAGTGTCTAAATCACTGACAGAAAGTGACCATCCATTCCTCATGTCAGATCCAAAGTTAGTAAATAGTTTTAAGTGCTTTATAAGAATGTTCTATAAATTATGATTATAAAATGGTTTCAAAAAGTTTTTACAATTTGTTTGCTATTGTGTAATGTTGAAGTCTTTCATTTGTTTGGACTGCTACACCAAATTTTGATATTATTTGTGTGTTATATTTATATGTTTAGCGTGCTCACCTCTAGTTGGGTAGACCATGGGCTCAAGCCCCAGTCAAGTCAAACCAAGGACTATAAACATCATAGAACTGGTGTTTGCTACTTCTATGATAATGGAGTGCTATATATACTTGCAGACTTTTGTTTCAATGAGCTAGCACTATAAAAATCCAACTAAGCGTGTTGGCCTAGTACAAAGCGGACCTCATCATCATCATCTCATTGAAATTTAACTTGTTCTCACCATGATATAGCTGAAAAATTGCTGAGTTGGCATTAAACAACAATCACTCACTCACTCACTCACTCACTCACTCAAATTAACATTTTAAAAACATTGTAGTACCACTATCTGCATTTGTAAAGCTTTTTTATTGAAAAATTAAACACAAATTATTTTTGATTTATAAATAATTTAATTTTCATGCAATAAAAATGCTCTGTTTGTTTGTAGTATGACTTCTAGTATAACAATATCTACAGATGACCTTGAGAAAGGTCAGGTCAACAGTCAAAATGAGACGTGGATAAAACCTGGTAAAACTTTTGCTGTTCCCGTTTTAGTGGATCGCTTTAATACAACTCTATGTTGGGAGTTTAATTCCACTCCAAAGGTATTTACATGTTCAGTTTGTAAGCATGCATTTTTTTTTAGAAAAAAATGTATTTGGAGGGGGTTGTGTGTGGGAGTTAACAGTTCGGAACATATTTTTTTCCACCACCACCCAATACAATTTAAAAAAATTAACTGAGTTGTATTAAATTGTCAAACGTTTTTGTGTATTTTTTTTCTGACTGTAGACACTAGTCTTATTCAAAAGTGTATAAAACTATTTTAACTTACCTTGACATTTATTTATATATAAAAACATATCATTACAGAAAGATTCAAAAACACAAAGTGAAAATTCTTTACTACCTTGTGCCACAAATTGCTTGCATGATGAATATTTCCTTACTTATCCCTATTTATATATTTTTAAAGGGGACCGACCTTCTATGTGCACTATTGTGCAGTTTTTGGATTAACATGTACCTATGCAATTAGAGGAGTTGGAGTTTTACTCTCGCCTGTGGCAAAGTGTGCCTTAAGGGATAAAACTAGATGTGTCGGAATGACACGAATGTCCCTGCCGTGAATATTAAGGAGGCTCACAAATTTGTTCACCCTTTTTTAATTCCCTCAGTAATAGGCTAAGAATAACAAAAGAATTTCAAAGTTGATCTGTAGCTTATGATTATACACTCTCGTACCAAAAATCAAGTCAATATCTCAAATCATAGTGAAATAAAGTGGTGACAACTAAATATTTGGCCAAATTTCAAAGTTCAAGGGCCATAACTCGGCCAAAAATCATTGGACCGGAATGAAACGTAAACTTGATCTGTAACTTATAATTATACACCCACATACCAAATATCAAGTCAATATCTCAAAGCATAGCGAAAAAAGTCACAACTGTTTTATTTCGGAATTACGGACATGGGTAACACTATACATGTATGTCCCGGCCACATAGTGGCGGAGACATAAAAATTGTCAGTTACTTAATAATGGGAAGTATGTGGTTTTTTAAGAAAAATAATTAAAAACACCAAAGGGGTTTTTCAGAAGCTGTAAATGCAAGAACAGGCAAGACAATACAATAGTCAAAAGAAACAGGACAAACAGACATACAATAATCCACAAAAAACTACAAAGCAAACAAAAATTGAGCAACACAAATCACACTAAATAGTGCAATAAATTCTTCTTACAATTGTTAAAAAAAGCAACAACAAAAAAGTCAGGTGAACTCGGGTATTCCGGAAGGGTAAGAAGTTCCTGCTCCACTAGTTTTTTAGCCACTAAAACTGACTGTCACAATATAACTGAAATATTGTTTAAAGTATTGTTTAAATACCCATAATGCAAATCTGTGTCTTACAGGATGTTGTGTTTGCTGTACATAATACCCATAATGCAAATCTGTGTCTTACAGAATGTTGTGTTTGCTGTACATAATACCCATAATGCAAATCTGTGTCTTACAGGATGTTGTGTTTGCTGTACATAATACCCATAATGCAAATCTGTGTCTTACAGGATGTTGTGTTGATGTACATAATACCCATCACGCAAATCTGTGTCTTACAGGATGTTGTGTTTGCTGTACATAATACCCATAATGCAAATCTGTGTCTTACAAGATGTTGTGTTGATGTACATAATACCCATCACGCAAATCTGTGTCTTACAGGATGTTGTGTTTGCTGTACATAATACCCATAATGCAAATCTTTGTTTTACAGGATATTGTGTTTGCTGTACATTACCAAACCATGACCGGATCTAGCAGTGAAGTGTTGATACCACCCTGTAAAGTAAACTCTCACAGACAGTTATTGAAGGGTGAACTAACAGCTAAACAACTGGGAATTTACTCTCTTATGTTTGATAATACATACTCAAGGTAGATACATTATATAAATGATTGCATGTCCACACGACAGGCTACTCTCCTGAAACAAACATATTATCTATGAAGTCTGTGTGTAAATATGGGACATTATGTCGATGCCACTGATGTTGCTTTGACTAATCTTTGATAAGCATATTGTACCATCGTTGATCCTTTTTGCTTCAATGCAGTATTATTCTGAGAAATCCAGTCTTGCAAAACAAATCAAAGATAAATACTTACTTAGTCTTAAGAACAACTCATTTAAATTTAAGTACATTTATATTTTATTGGTGTTTTAAATGTGATGATTTACTGAAACTTAATATAACAGCAAAAAAGTGTGAAATGAAATACTGTAAACTATAGAAATGTTAAAAAACAATGATTGTCAATTCTACTGACCACAGCAATAGTATTTAACTTATGAAATAGAAAAATAAAAAAAGTGATACTCATCTATTCTACTAACCACAACAACACCTTTCATCTATGAAAGTTGAAAGGGGCTGTTGTGGTTGTGATTGTATGGTAGTTTGATTTACAACTACCTATGCAGTCAGTGCCTATCACCACTACAGTTGTGAGTTTGAACCCTATTCATGGCGAGTTGTACTAGATACAACATTATGTGATAAAGTTTGTCAGTGACTTGCAGCAGGTCGGTGGTTTTCTCTAGGTATTCCAGTTTCCTTCACCAATAAAACTGACCGCCGCGATATAGCTGAAATATTGTTAAAAGTGGCGTTATACACCATAACCCTAATAACCCAGAAAGTTGAAAAAATTAAATTTTGATTGTTGCCATTCCCACTGTCCACAAACACATATATCTATATTGCCATTGGAGATTCAATTATCACGAGGGGAGGGTTGAGATTTCCAGAGTCATAGAGAGGGGTTGTTGTTCTTTTGTTGGAATTGCTGATCATCACTGTTTAAGCTATTCTTCAACTTACCTACTAAAACACAAGAAAACTAGAGAAACAGATGGATATCTAGGCACTTGCAGTGGACAGGCATATAAACGTGGCTGGGTTTAACCAAATCATGGGTTCTTAACATTTCTTTCTTCAAGCAACATGAATTAGATTCATTACAGTAGATAATAAATGTTATTTTCATTGCAGACTTATTTCAGAGAAAGTCAACTAAAAGGTGTGGTCAGGCACATAAATGTAGCTGGGTTTAACCAATTATGGAGACCCACCATTTCTCTCTTCGAGAACCACAAATTAGATTCATTGCAAAGTAGATAATAACTATTTTATTTTCATTGCAGACTTACTTCAAAGAAAGTAACCTATAAGTTGTGGTCAAAGAAAGCAGAATAAATATACAGAAAGTTCAGAAAGTCTTTACAAATACAGGAGAAAACTTTTTGACCTCTATGCATAAGAAAACTTTTTTTAACTCTATAAATAGTAACATTGTAATGCCTTTTTAAAGATTTGTCTATTTTTATCCACATGAGACTTTTTTTTATTCTCTTATCTGGAGTGACATCATGTTTTATAATTGACCAATCCATGATTAGTATTTGTGATATGTAGGAAATATTTGGAGGTGAAGCCAAGCAAAATCCTCGGGATTCTACATAGACTTCAGTGCAAATTAGTTATATGATTTCTACATGTATATATACTGTCAAACCTGCCTTAAAGTTCACCTCTATATAACAAATCACTGTCTATAGAGGGCAGGGATAGTTTTTCCCCATTAATGAATAGTGTATATAATTTTAACTTGTATTTATTGGGTAGCTGCTTATAAAGGGCATATTTTCAGGTTCCCTTGAGTGCCCTTTATATACACATTTGACTGTACATGTATCAACAGAAGTTAAATATTAAATAATTAAAATTAAGTCATTGAATTCAACTCTCATCCTTGAAACTAAACCAGATCTCTAATATGATTTTCTTCATATTATATACAAAATATAAAAATAAAATTCAATTCTTCCATTGAAACTGAGGTAAAATCCTGAGGATACCGGCTGGCTTCAATTACCGAATGCCAGGATGTCTGGGTAAGAGAATATCACTACTATGTCACAACCATTTAATAACTTATCCATACCTCACCAATGTCCTATAGTATATCAATATTCATAACTTCTTCATTTATGCATAGATCTCTCTCTAACTGGCAATAATTATTTCATGGAGTGTTATGAAACAAAAGGCTTATGATCCTTTTAGCTTTAACAAAAGTTATGGCCCTTGAAATAGAAATTCTAGTTTTACTGTTCCGGTCTATAACTTTTAATCTTTTAGCATGGATGTCTATCAAAATAAAAGTAATTCTGTAGTTTTAGACTGTTCCGGTCTATAACTTTTAATCTTTTAGCATGGATGTCTATCAAAATAAAAGTAATTCTATAGTTTTAGACTGTTCCGGTCTATAACTTTTAATCTTTTAGCATGGATGTCTATCAAAATAAAAGTAATTCTGTAGTTTTAGACTGTTCCGGTCTATAACTTTTAATCTTTTAGCATGGATGTCTATCAAAATAAAAGTAATTCTATAGTTTTAGACTGTTCCGGTCTATAACTTTTAATCTTTTAGCATGGATGTCTATCAAAATAAAAGTAATTCTGTAGTTTTAGACTGTTCCGGTCTATAACTTTTAATCTTTTAGCATGGATGTCTATCAAAATAAAAGTAATTCTGTAGTTTTAGGTTGTTCTGGGTCATAACTCATAACTTTGATCTTTCACATTAAAATTTTATCTTGCACTCAGTACAAAACAGATGAAAATACCCACTAAACCTACCATTTCTATCATAAAGACAAACAAGATTATTTTTCAAGTGTACCAGTACTTCACTATTTATAGACGGTACTTTTTATTAGAATTTGAACAATTTTCATGAATATCTTGTGCAACATTCTTTAAAATTAGGAGGTACCAAAGAACATTTTAGGTGGATAAAAGTACCTTGTACTCCCGCTTACTGAAAGACCTGCAAGATTAACTTGAAATACTCTTAGAAGATAATTGTGATACTTTGTATATACATTTGCGTGTACATATATAGTTGGTTTTTAAAAATATATTACTGGTTTTTGTATTGAAATGTTTATGTGTTTCCATGTCATTCCACAGTTTTCCAACAGAAAAGTAATTATTTGTATGTAGTGTCACTGCTGAAATAGAGATGAAATGTTTTCCATGATAGGATTTGAAACACCTGAACCACAAGTGGTAATTGTATATAAAACGTAATATAATGTATTCTGTAATAAGTTCTATATAATCCTCATCTTTTTTGTCCAGAAATTTATTTTATCAGCCTGCCCAAGTCAGTATTATACCCAAGAATTTAAAATGTCTATATACTACTATTATAATCAGAATTTTAAAAAAGTCACGGCTTGTGGTCACGTCTACTACGGGTTGTGATAACGTCCACTACGGCTTGACCATCCCAATATTGGTTCTAAAAACCAGTTTCTTATTTACCGGTACATAGTTATGTAATCATGTGATACAAAACATTGTACATGTAGTATTTAATGCAATATTTCAAACCAAGAAAAAAAGTATATAACATTAGAATGGTATGAAATTACTAATATATTTAACCCACTGTATATACATGTAGTATGGAAATAGTGATAAATTCATTATTGGTGCTATTTTTGTATTGTACCTAATGTATAACATGTATTCTACACAACATCATTGTATAATGGGGGTAGTTGTGGTCAAGATCGCATTGTAGTTGGATTTACAGCTACCTGTGTATTCAGTGCCTATCACCACTAAAGTTGTGAGTTCGAATCCCACTTATGACTAGGTATATTCGATGTGAAACAGTTTGTCAGTGACTTGCAACAGGTCGGTGGTTTTCTCCAGGTACTCTTGTTTCCACCACCAATAAAACTGATATAACTGAATTTTTTTTGAAAGGGGCATTAAACACCATTACCCTAACCCCATTGAATTATGACAATATGAACTATAATTGCTCAATATAGAATTTTGCAGCTATTCTTGTAATTATATTATAAGGGCTATTCCATTTCAACATACTGTACCTCTAACCTTGGATGGTAAACAATATTAAGCATGACCCATAGAAATGAATTAGGCATTTCCTGGAAAATAATTGTTTGTACCCATTTTGGAAGACTTCATGAGCAGAAGTGCTTTAAAAATACCTTTCTTTGATGGACAATTTGAATGAAACAGCCCTAGGATACATTTCTTTATTTGTGGAAAGTAAAAATATTAACTCCCTTTACTTAATTTTAATTTGTAAGAGTTGTCTTTTTTTTGGTATGTACAACGTATTTTGATAGGACATTTTGTAAATAAGCATAATTTTTTTTTGTGGAAAAATGAAATGTGTTTAGTTGAAAGAAAAAACAATGTTATTTAAGATGACTAAAAATATATGAACATTAGTATTACAGAATTAACAGTTGAAATGTGATTGAAAACAGTATACTGCCAAAATTTACATTCAAACAAATTTCAACCTAAGGGAAATAACTCTTACATAACTTTAATTATGCAAAAAATGGAATTGTATCAATCTTTGTGTAATCTAATCTCTTTTGTCCATTCTTGTACTTAGTTGATATAAATGTATTTATATTTATTTATTCAAAATATTTTATTTTAAACATATTTATTTATTTTCTCATGAAAAGTACCAAAATATATTTTAGTGATATTTTAGTTTGGATTATAATAATTTTATTTATATTTTGCTGTTTTATGTCAGTGTTTTTAGAATACAAGTTTAATTTTACATACCTGTATACATATATATGTTAATTAATGGACAGTTAAAAAATTGTGAAAAATGGAGTTGTGTTTATATTCCAAATATTTGTAAATGTAATAAAATTACTGTATATAACTGTGTGATATAAAAGAGGGCTTGGTTGTGTAGTTGTTAATGGGAATCTATCACTTATGGGCAAGTTCAGCAAAGACTGGTTGGCTCGAAACCAGAATAATGTGTCCTAGTGGGGTGACATGTCTATCTGTGGACTGTTGTTTCAGTGAACTAGCACTATAAAAATCCAACTAAGCATGTAGACTAGTACAAAGCAGACCTCATCACGATCTCATTGAAAATAAACTCGCCGTGAATATAGTCGAGTTGGCGTTATAACAATCAATCACTCACTCACATATATAACTGTGCGAGCAGTGTGGTTGTATGAGCTTATAAAATTTATTAAAATCTCAGATGGACCTGAACCCTAGAAGAGTTTAAAGATACCAAAAAGGCTAATCAGAAAGCGTAAATCGAAGGGCAGACAATTCAATAGGCATTAAAAAGGACAAAGGGAGATCACCAAATCCTACCTACAAAACTAAAGATAGAGTAACAAGAATGCCACAAGGAGGGCTGAACTCTGGTGGTTCATAAGGGTAAATGGTTCCTGCTCCAAAACTGTCCATGAATTTTTATTATTGTAAGGCTCATTACAAAGTATTTTTGTGTCTTCTATCGTGGCAGTCAGTTTTATTGGTGGAGGAAACTGGAGTACTTGACTAAACCTAAACAGCACATCAAGTATTGAAATAAAACAAACAAATACATTACTAAGCGTTTATTGCTGGAATAAAACCAAGTCTTACAAATAAAAGCGAATAAAAAAAGAAAAAAATAGCATGAAAAAAAGGCACAATATCATAAAATTTACTTCTCGGAATCTTATTATTGTTTCTATGACAACATTCACTAGTTCGTAAAAATTTATTTCTGTGTTTGCAACACACTGCTTTGTACAATTTAATAACAGTTCACCCTTGTCATACCACTCCCCACTGATCCGTCGCCCTCAAATATCGTCATCAAAAATTTAAAATAATTGTGTAGTTCACGTGTAAATTTTGTCCTCTTATCACCAAAATATATAGGTAGAGGTAAGATGAGGGTGTACTGTTGTTGCTATTGACTGCTGTTAAATAATGACCTTCTTGAACTAGGAATATAAATATCAAACATATGCCAATTTTATTATGCAAATAAAGTTTATAAAAATTTACAACCTTACAATAAAAATAAAAAAAATACCACTATATATAACGATCAAGCTATTCTTTGTTCTTGTTTAAGAAATCCATTGATGAGATTATTTTTTTTGGGTCAAAATAAACAGATATTCATTATATAAAAAAAAAATATGGTTTTGTTCTTATCTGATACAACTGAAAAAAACACAGTAAATGACACAAAATTAAAAAAATATATATATATATGATTTTATCACTTAATTTTCTTAGAAAACAAATTATCTGGGACATTTGAAAAAACCATTTATATTTAAAAAAGGGACAGATGTATCAAAATTTACACATACAAAAATGCATATCAATTTTACAAAAAAAAAGAACGGACAAACTCTATCATATGCGAGGGCATAAAAATAGGACTAAAATTCATGCACTCGCATCACTGAAACTAAGTAAGTCACATCAAAAGTTATCAAAATATTATTAATAGGCGATGGATGACTATGGCCACAAGAAAATATGTTTCTACATTTAAAAAAATAATCATCTAGCTTGATTCAGACTTGCTGACCATTGTATTTTGTTCTCAAAAATGTACAAATAACAACCTTTAAAACATTAAATGAAGGCATCCTAACAATAATAGCGTTCTAAGAAAGTCTGTAAATTATGGATGTTTTCTACCTTCAGTTGGTTTGTAGTTTATGGTGTTTAACGCCAATTTGAAAAATATTTCAGTTATATCGTGGTGGAGGAAACTGTCGTACCTGAAGAAAATCGCTGACCTGTCGCAAGTCACTGACAAACTTTTATCACATAATGTTGTATTGATTACACCTCGCCATGAACTAATTCAAACTCACGTTAGTGGTGATGGGCACCAATTGCAGAGATAGTTGTAAATCCAACTATATCACCGCCATGATGGCCCAGTAATGGCATTTGGGAAAGTCTGTAAAATATGGATGTTTTCTATGTTTGGCTCCAATGAAATAAAAATATCATTTCATCTTTTAAAGTATCTCATTATTAATTTGGTGTGGCTATGGTACAATATAAATTGCTTCATCCCATTATTTGAGACGGGGGGGGGTATGGTGCTTAACGCCACTTTTAACAATATTTCAGTTATATCGTGGTGGTTATTTGACAGATTTATCTACTTATATATATGTTTAAATGCATAAAGAAAATTTTAATAATTAATATTGCTCATCAGAAGTGATAAAAAATGTTACTGAAACAGATAATGACTTTTTGTGAACCGTGGCAACTCTTTTTTTGAACTTTGAATAAAAATAACAAGATTTGTGTTGCACCTGGTATATGTATAATAGATAAAAATATATTAATTATAATGGTTGATGGCCAGAAATAAATGACAATAGATACACCAAATACAAACACATAAAATTGACTGTAACAACAGGTATATGACTAGCTTCTGTGATAAACTTTGGCACAAACCAATAAATTTTGTGTTTGATGTCGAACTTTTTTTTTCAAAATGAGAGTGGGGGGGGAAAAAGAAAATTCATATTTAAAACGAAACTCTGAAACGCCCATAAAAATATAAAAGATTATGTCTAGCGAATTATAGATGGTTTGTGGTTGGTTTATGGTGTTTAACGACACTTTCAACATGTTTCAGTTATAATGTGGCAGTCAGTTTCATTGGTAGAGGAGACTAGAGTACTCGGAGAAAACCATTGACCTGTCGCAATTCACTGACAAACTTTATCATATAATTTTGTATCGAGTACACCTTGCCATCAACGGGGTTGGAACTTAAAACTTTAGTGGTGATAGGCACTGATTGCATAGGTAGTTATAAATCCAACTACCATACGATCACGACCACACCACCAGAAATAGGAATGGATACAAGTGTTAACATTAAAAATTTCCTCTACAAAACTCTACATATATATCACTATATGAAAGCTGACATCAAACAGAAAAAATTATTACTTTCACCATCGTCGTTAAAATATTTCCAAAATTTAAAAGTAACACCATGAACAAGACTAAAATACAATACTGCTTGCTGCCTAAGCTTAAAAAATGCAATACACACATTGGCAAGATGTATTACGATATATCATCTTAATTAACAATTAGTAATTAAAAAAAAAACATAATTAAAAGGCAATACATTGTGCTTATATAATGCTGATATTGAACATTATTACAAAAATATACACATAAAAAAGTACATATTCTATTATAGCACATAATGTACAAACATATGAATTTTACTAGAGTAGTTTCCCCTTACAAGGCCACTCCCACCAGTCCATCACTCTTTATTGGACTAGATATGAGATGTACTATGATAGTAAAATATTAATATATTGTCTCTCAAAGACCACTTTTTTCATTGCTGAAGGGTGGCCTTAAAAGAGGGGGAAACCTCTTTCTTCCTAAGGCTTTAATTGTTAATATAAAAATATGGTTAAAATTGGGACTGATCTCATAAATAATTTCCCCAATGCAAGTATTGATACATTTTTTTGTATTTAATACTATTTGGGTGGTGGTTGAGTGGTAAATATAATCAAAGACTGTAAATACTTTAAACATGCTTAAAATTTATAACCTTTTTATGTGATTTTGTTCATTTTTTAATACCAACTTTAGCCATATTTTGGCTATATCGTGGCATTAAGCAAATTTCATAAATTAATTTCTGAGATGAAATATAAAGTTTGTATCTATGATAAACAATAAGGGGAGTTAACCCTGTGAATTGTTTCCTTTAAATTTGTTCTAAACGTTTTGGCTACTGGTGATAAATTTGAACGGGAATATATTTCAAACTCTCTTCCAATATTTGTAGCATCTATCAAACATGATCAAATTTGTGTATGCAAAAGGTGCACAGGTTATTATTATTATTTTTTTTTGGCTTTGCAAATCTCCACCTGGTTCCTTGCGCAGTCTTAAAAAATGTTTGATTAAAAACATGATTTCTTTAAAAAGATACCACAAAGTAAATATAACACTAACCTATGACATAATATAAAAGACAGATTTTACACAACCGGAAAAATATATACAGCAAACATTATTTAAAAATCAGGGCTCTACAGGTAAATGTGGGAGAAGAAGTCGACTTGAAAAGGTTGATTTTGCCTTCTCGCTAGTTAACAGCGAAATGCAAGTCTGCTTGTATTTTTTTAACAGTCCCTCTACATGTATGTCATCAAAGTATATCCGCAACGTGTCATGCATGAAAATGTGATTCATTGTGCATTTCGATGGCGGCTTTCTTAAAAAGTAATCCATTTTAGTTCAAGGAACTTTTCATTCGTTCATAATAATGGTGAAAATAAAGTTACAAAAAAAAATAACTGTTACAATTTTTGTTGTTCTAGGTCAAGGCGCATTAGATTTCAAAGGGGATGTTTCTACATTAAAATACACAATTATGATTTTAATCTACTTATTAAATTAGGGTGACTTCAGAATCAAGCCGCAAACAAATTTTCGATTAAACGATTGACTACCCCAAAAAGTCTCCTTACTTCTCCCTGTTAGCTGTTTGAGAGAGAAGTCACTTCTCCCTGTTAGCTCTTTGAAAGAGAAGTCACTTCTCCTTGCTTTGTACCTCTTTGAGAGAGGAGTCACTTCTTCCTCTAAATTGAAAGTAGTGAGAGGCCTGAAAATTAAATTTTATCAAGACTTTAAGCTAATCATAAGAAACATATACTGATAATATAAAGCAAGATAAAAACAAGAAAACAAAAATCTAAACTCAACTAAATTAAAATGTAATAAAAAAAAAAAATTTGATTCCACAAGAAAATTTACCAGAAATACACAAAAAGTGCCTCGAGAAACTCATCTAAAGACAGTACTGTTGATAAACAATCAATAATTTTTTGTTTTATTAATTAAGCTAGAATATAAATGTAGTTGGTGAACCAACATCTACATCAGGTCAGTCATTAAAGAACCATTTTCTTAAAATCTACCCCGAACTGCTGTGTTATTTATAGCACCAATTAGACATAATGAAAAATCTAGAGAGAAACAGAATGTCTTTACAACCATTAGACATAACGAAAAATCTAGAGAGAAATAGAATGTCTTTATAACCATTAGACATTATGAAAAATCTAGAGAGAAACAGAATGTCATAATAATCAAAAGAATACAAAAAAATTATTGCACCGCTCTCCTACATTGAATAAAATATGGTGGTTAAAATTAAAATACAACTTCCTTCAATAATAAAATAAAAATCAATAATGCACCAAAGGTGTGAAAGCCGAATTGCGAACATATGGATGACAATGCCTAGTTATATAATTCTGAACCTTAGTCTTTGCTGTGATATTTATTTATTTCTGAAAATGCAGTTCGGTGGATATTTTTGAGGTCATAGATAAACTCGGTCACATCATGTTTGCACTGTATATTAATTTTTGCTGAAACCGGGCAAGGTCAATTTTTCGGCATTTTGAAAATCACAGCCAAATTGGAAATTCAGGAAGTTCCGTAAACATCCATCTTGAGGAATCTATTTTTGTGCCAAATTTGGCTAAGAACCCAAGACAATGTTCTGGTTAAAAAGTATCAAATTACTGTTCTATTTTTAGAAATTGTGATCTTGACCTTTGACCCACAAACCTCAAGTTCATGAGACTTGTTCCTCTCAGCATGAGGCATGTGTGTACTTAGTTTCTTGTACTTGAGATATTGTGTGGAAACAAATAAAGTATCAAATTTTTGTTCTAGTTTTAGAAGTTGTGACCTTGACCTACAAACCTCAATATCAATAGGCTTCCTCCTCTCACCATCAGGCATATGTGTACCAAGTTTCATTTAGATCCTACATTTTGTTCTTAAGATATCTTGCGGAAACGAAAAAAGTATCAAATTTTTGTTCTATTTTTAGAAGTTGTGACCTTGACCTTTGTCCTATGATCCTCATCCTCTCACCACCAGGCATGTATGTACCAAGTTTCATTTAGATCAGACATTTCATTCTCAAGATATTGTGCGGAAACAAAAAGGTTGATGCCCGGATGTCATCAAATTTTTGTTCTATTTTTAGAAGTTGTGACCTTGACCTTTGTCCTACGATCTTCAATATCTATAGGCTTCCTCCTCTCACCACCAGGCACGTGTGTACCAAGTTTCATTTAGATCAGACATTTCATTCTTAAGATATTATGCGGAAACGAAAAAGTTGACGTACAGACGCCATCAAATTTTTGTTCTATTTTTAGTAGTTGTGACCTTGACATTTGTCCTACGATCCTCAATATCAATAGGCTTCCTCCTCTCACCACAAGGCACGTGTGTACCAAGTTTCATTTAGATCAGACATTTCATTCTTAAGATATTGTGCGGAAACAAAAAAGTTGACACCCGGACAACATTCATCATATTATAAGCCGAGTTCGACTTTGTCGCAACTCGGCTAAAAACGTCAGTATTTCAATAACCAATAGCAGATCATTTACTGAAACAAAATTTTCAAAGATTTGTTCCTGAATTTTGATCAAACCAATAAAAAGATCTTTAAATATGAATGCTAAGAAGTTTACTAGTAAATTTATAATTAAATACAAACAACTTTAGAATATGATATTGCATACAAGCCATAACATAAATTAAAGGACACTGTAGCAAAATGGACAAATAAGCTGTCAAAACAATATGGTATTAATAAATGCGCAAGTAGTATAAAACCCATTCAACGAGCACCAATTGAAATACACTCTACTACATCTAGCTTTATATACATGTAAAATATAGCATTGAAAAATATAATGCATTTTTTTTTGTTATGGCTAATATTCATGAAAGTAAAAAAACATTATAAAAAAAATCTTTCTGCTGAAACATACATGTAGCAGGGGTTTTAAAATTTTGGCAAATAATGGCTCTAAACACACAAATATGTTTTTTTACTTCGTTTTAGTGTACCAACTATTATCAATGATTTGTACATTTTCCCTTTGATCTCTACGCGTGATAATATCAAGCAACTAGCATGATAAATCAGATGATATAAACATAATATTGCCGTTTCCTAAAATGAGGTTATAAACATAATATTGCCGTTTCCTAAAATGAGGTTAAAATGACGTCACGTTACCAAATCATCGATAACAATACAATCATTGATATGTTTTGCTCGAAATGGACTTCTCATTGCATCTCACACTTCGATGTGAAATTGCTTAGCCTTTGATGTGAAATTGTTCTATGAAATCCATTCTCGCAAAACAAATCAGTGATTGTATATATGTATCTTTTTTTATATAAATAAATCAACTTTTAACAACTATTATGGTAGTTGGGTTCTGCTCTAAGTGATGATATTCACTCTGGCAGATATAGACACATAGACTACTATAGGTTATAGAAATTTGAAAAATACTGAAATTAAAAGCTCAAGTGTTTTAAACCCGATTGTGTTACACCAAATGGACAACATAGTGGAATTCACTGTGCAACCCAATTATCAAAATTCTATTCATCTAATAATATTTACTACAAAGGGAGACAATTCAATTTTACTTCCAACTATCTTGGTTTAACAAATTCTGTGCTTGATTTCATTTAAATTGTTGTCAGATATTGTTCTTTAGCCAAAAAATAATAGCTCATAATCAGAAAGTGTAGAAGTGGTGGGAATGTCATAAAAATTTTAAAAATATATATAATACCACTTTTAACAACCATTTTGTATTGTAAAAATCGGAATGTAGATTTAAAAATGAGGTATCATTTTCAATAACTACAACAAAAATTCACAACCAGAATAACCTCTTAAAATCCGAAACAAAATATCCTTAACAAAATTCCATATTTTTTTTCAGTCACTCGTGTAAAAGTTTCCATATCTTTATTTTAGCACTTTTGTCTTGTCCTGAAAACATACTGTATCCCAGTTTAAAGTTCTTCTCTTTCACCTTCTGGTTCCTTAGTAGCCAACCTTGCACCACCTTTAGCTGTTAAAATAAAAAAGAGTTAGAACTAGAGGCTCAGTGGGCTGAGCCTGTGTCGCTCACCTTTCATTCTGCTTTGAGGAAACTTAATACAGAACCTTCCATAGGTGCTTCCCACCAAGTTTCAGTTCATTTGGCTAAGCAGTTTCAGAGAAGAAGATTTTTAGAAATCAACCAACCAGAAACAAGAATTGCCTATGGCAGCCATGTTTGTTAACAGATCGGGATGAAATTAGCCATCTTTAATAGAGGACCTTCCATAGATGCTTCCTACCAAGTTTCGGTTCAATTATCTAAGCAGTTTCAGGGAAGAAATTTTTTTTAGAAATCAACCTATCTGAAACAAGAATTGCCTGTGGCAGCCATGTTTACTAACGAATCGGGATGAAATGAGCAATCTTTATAGAGGATCTTCCATAGATGCTTCCTACCAAGTTTCATTTCATTTGGTAAAGTGGTTTCAGAGGAGAAGATTTTTAGAAATCGACCAATCAAAAACAAGAATTGCCTGTGACGGCCAAGTTTGTTAACGAATCGCGACAAAATGAGCAATCTTTATAGAGGACCTTCCATACATGCTTTCTACCAAATTTCAGTTCATTCTGGAAAGCGGTTTCAGAGGAGAAGATTTTTTTAGAAATCAACCAATCAGAAACAAGAATGGCTTGTGGTGGCCATGTTTGTTAACGGATCGAGACGAAAATGAGCAATCTTTATAGAGGACCTTCCATAGATGCTTCCTACCAAGATTTCGGTTCATTTGGCCAAGCGGTTCCAGAGGAGAAGATTTTTAAAAATCGGCCAATCAGAAACAAGAATTGCCTGTGGTGGCCATGTTTGTTAACGGATCGGAACTAGATGAGCAATCTTTATAGAGAATCTTCCAAGGATGCTTCCTACCAAGTTTTGATTCATTTGGCCAGACGGTTTCAGAGAAGGAGATTTTTTAGAAATCAACCAATCAGAAACAAGAATGACCTGTGGTGACCATGTTTGTTAACGGATCGGGACGAAATTAGCAATTCTTATAGAGGACCTTCCATAGATGCTTCCTACCAAGTTTCAGTTCACTTTGCCAAGCGGTTTCAGAGAAGAAGATTTTTTAAAATCGGCCAATCAGAAACAAGAATTGCCTGTGGCGGCCATGTTTGTTAACGGATCGGAACTAAATGAGCAATCTTTATAGAGAATCTTCCAAGGATGCTTCCTACCAAGTTTTGATTCATTTGGCCATACGGTTTCAGAGAAGGAGATTTTTTAGAAATCAACCAATCAGAAACAAGAATGACCTGTGGTGACCATGTTTGTTAACGGATCGGGACGAAATTAGCAATCCTTATAGAGGACCTTCCATAGATGCTTCCTACCAAGTTTCAGTTCACTTTGCCAAGCGGTTTCAGAGAAGAAGATTTTTTTAAATCGGCCAATCAGAAACAAGAATTGCCTGTGGCGGCCATGTTTGTTAATGTATCGGGACAAAATGAGCAATCTTTATAAAGGACCTTCCATAGATGCTTCCTACCAAGTTTCAGTTCATTTGGCTGAGGGGTTTCAGAGGAGAAGATTAAAATGTGAAAAGTTAACGAACGACGGACGCCAAGTGATGGCAAAAGCTCACATTGCCTTTGGCAAGGTGAGCTAAAAATGAGTCAAGAGTCATTTTCAAATTTCAATACAAATATTGTTTTTACAAACATGTACACATCAATTTATTTATGGAAATCCCCACTTTTATATTTAAGAATTTAGAGTTCCACATTAAAACTAACATTTATCTAAAACAGTGGAACCTGTCTAATCCAACACACCAAGGGACCAGGGAAATGTGTCGAATTGTACAAGATGTCGGAATACTTAGGATTACAGAAATACTTTGGGATCATAAATTTCTGTCCGATGTAACAGGATGTCGGATTGCACAAGTTCTACTGTACTCTATAATGACTATGTTTTAGAACTTCTTCCTTTAAATTGTCCGATACAATACAAAATTTGGATTAAAAAGTTGGTCGCCATGGAGATTATTTCAGACAGATCTTATCATAAATTATTATCTGTATTTCATATATTTAGAGAAATAAAATAAATCAAAGGATATTTGATGTTAAATAAATTATCATTTTCCAATGTTTTAAATACATTATTTAGAAATCTGGCATGTTACTTTTTATTGCTCGAATTTTAACCTTTTCAATGGTCACTGCATTGATTGGAATTTTCTTTAATTCTCATCAATAAGTTACTGGATAAACTTACATTGCTAGAAAGCCGATTTGTTCACCTTTATATTGATATAATTTTCATTTTGCTTGTATTTATGGTATTTTTTCCTGTTGAGATAAAGTTGGAAAATATGGTAAAAACTTATCGTCTGTTGACAAACAGTAGATGGCATGATTATTTAGAACATATTTAGATCATTATAAAATTCACATGTACCATTTCTTCTCTTCTGGATCAATATAATTGCTATGACAATAGCAACAATAACAAACACAACAACAATCACTATGGCAACAATGGTGGTTATGTTTACACCACTTGGGTCTGCAAAATAAAATAAAACAGATTTTCAGTTTTTTTTTATATTGCTGTTAATGGACAAACTTTTCTTACATAAAAAACTACATTACATAAATAAAGTACTACCCCAAGCAGTTGCTAGTTACAATTGCAAAAAGCCTTTTATCTTGCTTCACTTAGCCTCCTGCTTGGAAAAGTGCAATGCTAAAATCTACGAAAATCAAGCAGGGCTTTTATTCTATGCAAAGGATCATTGCGTTAAAATAACAGAAGTGGTCAAATAAAATATCAAGTTTTTGTAAAAACATTTTCTCCACAGATGGAAGATGATGACGTCATTCTATAATGCGACTGCAAACATTTTGAGGCTTCTATAAATATATTGGGCCTCGAAATATGGATTTTTCTCTTTGTCAATTTGAAACTTGAAGCGTTAGTGAAAAATAAATGGTAACAGTACATTTACTCAGCTGCTCCGGAAGGGTTAGAGATTAACCAGAAATGGTATTCTATGTTTCAATAATTATCTTTTTATAATTTGCTGTGAACAAAAAGAAGAAAGAATTTCATTCTTCACAATCTTACTGTGACACGACATCTACATGTACATTGCGCCTGATTTTTTTCACTTCCGATTCTCTGTTTTTTTTCTGTCATTTGAGTCTTTACATATAAAGAATGAATGTTAAAAAAAATATTTATTTAAGAATTGAATGCATTCTTTTGAAGTTTCATTGGGGTATGAAAGCGTTGACCGAAGTACATTTTCAATGAAGTGCGGTAGCGCTTCATGTTGAAAATGTAGTTCGATCAACGCTTTCATACCCCAATGAAATTTCAAAAGAATGCATTCAATTCTTATAATTATATCTAAATCACACCAAAATTTAATATAGTTGCATTTTTCGTTGTGAATTTCATTTGTGTTAGATTATTTGCTGTTGGAAATTACTACGCCATTGATTGTTTACATCTGACGTCGTCATGGAGGCACGTGCAAGTTCGGATTTGAGCTTCATTGGGATGTGAAACATCTCTTTTATAATCATGTGATCACTTCATAACCAATCATATTGTAACATTTCAATGAAAAACGGAAGTAATGTAATTATTGTAGATTGAATACCATTATTTAAGTTTAACCCTCACTATATAATGTTCAGAGTTTGCAGTCATCTAAAAATGACACAAACGTCTCTCTAGCATAAATCATGTACAGTAAAATCTGTCTTATGTGACCTTCCAAGGGAATATATAAATATGGTCACATAATACAGGTTTAATCAATATAAAATGCACCATGAAAGGAAATTAAAATTAAGGTCACACAATACAAGTTATTGCTTAATAGAGGTGGTCACTAAAGCAGGTTTGACCATACACTCACCTTTTTTTTTCTCCAACATGCCACTACTGGTCCATCCTATAGCTGCCATGGAACACTCACATGTGTATGAAGACCCCGATTTAAATGTCACAGGCCAAGTGTAGGTCAGACTTTTTTCTTCTCTGTATTCACAGTTTGCAGACTGAAAAATGTTTTAACAGGATTTCAATATGTTGATAAAAGAATCAACTTAATACATGTGAGGTGGTTTGGGTTAGGGTTATGGTGTTTAACGCCACTTTCAACAATATTTCAGTTATATCGTGGCGGAAACCGGAGTACCCGAAGAAAACCACCCACCTGCCGCAAGTTACTGACAAACATTATCACATAATGTTGTATCAAGTGTACCTCGTCCGAGTGTGATTTGAACTCACAACGTTAGTGGTGATAGGAACTGATTGCAGAGGTAGTTTGGGGTGTGGCATATGAAACAAATCAGTCTGCAAAAATTGACTACTAGACTGAAGACATATCTACTGTTAACTGTTGGTCTAATAAAGTTACATGATCTAATTATTTGTAGGCTGGTTCCCTGCCTATAATAAAAGAGTTTGTGAATGTAGATAGGTACCAACAACATTAAGTGTCAAATCATACTTCATACTTTACACCACATATTATGTTTGGATGTAACAAAGTTTTCTGAGTTCCCTTGTTCTTGTTGATCTTGTGCAAGTACTTGCCAGGAGAGAACACTCTTTGATGATGTCATAGTTTCTAAATATAGTACATTTTAAACTCCATTTAAATAAGGAAGATGGCACTAGATCATTCTTGTCTTGATATATGAATATTCATTATATATATCTAGTCAGTAAACATGGCAGGCTAAATTGATTGTTCTAAGTTCTTCTGAGTTCTCAATAGAGATGTTCCAAAAACAATGTATTGAAAGAAATTATAGCACAACTATTGTAATTTAAGAAGTAACTCATATCTCCATGAATCTCCTGTAACCAGAGGATTGCTAGGAAATTTAACTATGGCGTCTGCGGCAGAGAGTGGAAAAATATTGTAATACACTGGTAGCAGAAAGAGAATCTGTTTCTCCTATGTCGAAAATATTCTTAAGTTGGTAATTTCGTCTTTAATGCCTGTCAAAAGGAAATTGTTGGGAATTCTCATGCAGAAATTGAACCACAGTGGCAATAAAAAATATTAGGAAAAGATAACCGACTGGTTAAACACGCTAAGAATATGAGAAGCATTAACTCACATCTCCATCTGTCTTAGTAGACATCGCAGTCGTGGCTTTGTTATCTATAAACAACTGAACCTGGACTGCTGATTGAGGGTAGGCACAGTTAACATGGCATTCTAACGTGGCATTCTCACCGTTTCCAACTTTCATCAGGTGACAGGTAGTGGGTTTACCTATATTGATAAATACAATAGTATGATAAAATGAAAAATATAAATTTTAAAGAATGTGTCCATAATAGGACACAGATGCCCCCCGCTTCCAGCTAAAGTAAACAGGGGCATAACCCCAGAATGGATACAAGTGGCAAAGTTCAAAATTGGCCTTTCTTTCATTATCATGACTGTGTATAAAATTCAAATATGACTTGCTAAAGGGGAACATAAGCCATTGAGTGGAAACCATATGCGGGACATACATGTACATAGATAAAACTTTATGCCCCTGATATCTAGTGACAGGGGCATATAAAAATCACACTGTCCGAGTGAATTTGCAAATTTCTGATAGTATTTATATCATAAAACTATTCTTACACACTATTTATTTTGCTTCTACAGTGTAACTTGTCTAATCCGAGGGACCAGGAAAATGTGTCGGATTGTACAGGATGTCGGAATACTTAAATTTTATTTTAATAGTTAACAGAAATACTTTAAGACCATAAATTTTTGTCGGATGTCATAGGATGTTGGAAAACTCAGGTGTCAGATTGTTCTACTGTATATGAACTGTGCAAACAGTATACAATGTCATCAAAATTTTCAGAAATGTCTTCTAAGACTCATCAAAATAAATGGCTACCAGCATTCTTGACATTATTATTATTATTGAAATGATACAGTCCGAATCAAATTCTTGAAGTTATTTCTTACATAGTTCTAAATAAAAACTGAAAAATTTACAGGTCTGAACAAACTTTTACTTAGGGGTGTAACGATACACTTTTTCCACAAGTGATACGTATCGTGATATCTGATATGTATTACGATACGTTTTATAGGAAATTGTAACTATTCCTTGAAGTCCATGCTGGTCGCCATGTTTTTTTTTATGTGAGGTCGCTTACGTACTAGCAGAAATTATAAATATTTGATATTTGATTAATTAATTTTAAAAGCGTAAATTAACCGATTCACTTTTCTCAAAATATTAATTAAATGATCACCAAAAGAAGAAAACGGAAGTTCAACACTACTTTTTTTCCAAAAAATAAGCATCATATCGTTTGTATCGTAAGCGGCCTCCACGTATTGTGAACCGAACAGTCCCCAAAATAATTGCGATTTCGGTACATATGGTGAATCGTTTCCCCTTTACTTTTACTGGTCTTGGGTCAGAGGACCAGTGCTCATCATGAGGACAGTGATATAACATTTTTTTTGAAGGGGCAGTGTTGCAATTGCCAATTTGTTAATATGTAGTTAAACTGCAAACAAACAATATTTAAAAAAAATAGCCCTCATTGGAAATAATTGTACCCCCGTCCCTCCCCCCCCACTTCAATAATACAGAGCTTTCAATATTTTTGAAGAGTACCAGTACTTCACTATTTACAGGCAGTACTTTAGTTTGTATCAAAATTTGAACATTTTCATGAATATCTTACACATTAATACTCTTTAAAATCAGGAGGTACCAAATACCATTTTAAATGGGTAAAAGTATCTGGTACCACCCCTTATTGAAAGGCTGGATAATACATACTATAAATTGTCAAATCCTTCTCATCAGAACTAAATGATCCATAGGAACATCTCCATTTGCCTTCGTTAGTAGTGATGTTTAAACTCTTGATGGAAAAATGAATCATGGTCATGTTGTCATGACTATCCCAAGAAATCATAGAATCCATATATGCTGTGTCCTTAACTATACAGGTATTTTCATTAGTACATGCTGCTACCTCTGTTTGATCGTGATAAATCGTTACAATCTCGACAATATCATCTGTTAGCTCACACACCATCATACACTTCATATCAGTCTGTGGTTTTTCACAAAGTTGTAATACTGGTTCTATTAAAGAGTAAGAAGCATTATGGTTGGTTGGTTTAAGGTGTTTAACACCACTTTCAACAATATTTCTGCTACAAATGTATATCGTGGCGGTCAGTTTTATCGGCGGAGGAAATCGAAGTATTATCACATAATGTTGTATCGAGTACACCTCGCCATGAACAGGGGTCGAACTCACAACTTTAGTGGTGATAGGCACTGATTGCACATGTAGTTGTAAATCCAACAACCACGACAGCCCCAGAAGAAGCGTTATGTAACAATATCAGATCATTTGCTAAAAATTGCTTAACAGATATAATTGATGCTATGGGAAGTATCTACACATGCATCCTAAAGGTATTGAAACATTCACTATGTTTATGAAACTACACTATTTTTTCTCTCTCACTAAAATATGCATGCATATTCAACAAAATTGATACAATTTCCAACTCCTGTGCTAAAATTGTCACAATGTTAATTAAATATATGTGGACTATGATTACTATTTGCATAAATGTAAAAAAAACTGTATCAGGGTCGTAATGGTTGACATGCTTGCCTCGAGTGCAGTAGATCGTGGGATCAAGCCCCAGTAAGGTAAACCCAAAGACAATAAAAATGGTATTTGCTACTTCTTCGCTAAGCATGCAGCATTAAGGAGTATAGATCAAAGATTGGATGACTCTGAATCTGGATAAAGTGTCTGAGTAGAACAAACGACATGTCTACCCACAGACTGCTGTTTTATAAAAATCCAACTCAGTGTGTTTGGTCTAGTACAAAATGGACATCATCATTGTCTAATCTACTGTACCTTGTTATCGTCATGATATAGCTGAAAAATTGCACATTTGGCATAAAACAACAATCACTTTTAAAAAAAAAAATCAAATATAATATGAATTCCTTTTGTCCCAGCAATATATATGATTTACAGTTTTCAAAACATGTACCGGTAAGGCCAAAAAAAATAAATATGTGTGTTTACGGTCACCCGACCTACCCTAATTTTTGCTAGCGATCCTATGCATTTTTACACAGAATTTGGATAACCATTTTTGCTGTTTAACCAGCAGCAATGTTTTATTTATTCAACTGCTAGCTTTTTGTCGAAATTGAGAGCAAAGAAGGTAGAAAAACTGCATAATTCGTCATTTTACCCGAATTTTCGAAAATTAAATACCGGAATCGGAATCCGGAACCGGGAACGACTATTTCCGGTTTTGTCGATAAAAAAAAAAAATTAATCCCGACCGACCGACCCTAGATTTTTTTGACATGTGACAGTAAACACACATATATTTTTTTTGGCCTAATGCTAAAGAAGCCTAGAAGGAGGATCTAATATTCTGCTTTATTTTGTTATTTCATCTTCAGTAACAATTTTTCTTTTTCAAAAACATTACGCTTGATAATGAAAATCTCTAAAATGCTAATGAATTTCCTATGTCGATACGGAAATTTCATTATTATTATCTACTAGTCTTAACAATATGGTCTACTTACTCTGAGACAGAACAATTTCTGCCAACAGTAAAACGACTGCAATTCTTATCATCATTTTATTATTCTGAAATATCAACAGAATACAAAATATATTAGAGAGAATTAATCATTACATGTCATAATTAACTTAAGCTTTAAATTACAAAAAGGTACACTCGTCTCGCAGCCGCAAGTGATAAAGTTTACCAGTTGCTTGCCCATGGTCGGTGATTCTCTCCAGCTTCTTCCACCACTAAAACTGGTCACCATGATATAGCTGAAATATTGCTGAAAGTGGCTTTAAACACAATAAATCAAATCAACAGAAGTAAAATATAGTGATTACATTCATCTCTGGTACTTGTTGGCACTACATGTAAATCAAAACTCAATTCTGATTTTCTTTAAATTATCAGACCCGATGTTACGAGGACAACAAATAAGCGGAAATCGGCAATCGGAAGTATTGAATATATGGCCAACCACTCGAATTTCGTTGATTTTACGTCACACGCACTTTTCTACATTATGACGTCACTTCCAGCCTTCATAAAAGTTGGGAAAACCCCTGCTACCCAAAACCTTGTATTGGAACAGTATGCGGTCAAAATCGGTAATTCAATGTTATTTCTGTATGATAATTATATTAATCTACCATGATTGTGACTTTAAAAAAATGAGGATTCAAAAATTGTTAAATAGAGTTGAAAAATACAGATGGATATTTTTGTGGACAACCCGACATAAAGGTAAGTGATTTTTCTTCAATATATTTCATTAAGCAACGTTAATTTTTTTCCCGTTAGTTATTTTTATGGCATGTTTTGCGCATCGTTGAAATTCGAGTGGTGTGGCGTAGAGGAAGTTGGGTCAGGGTCATTCAGTTAGGTAAAGAAAGATACAAAATCGAAGTGCAGAATATGGTTGTATTTTTTTTATTAAAATCTATAAACAAGTAATTTTCCAACACGAATGTATCGTCAGTCCTGTCCAATCTGCTTTCAGTAAAGCGCTACACTGCGCATGACATTTTCATTGACGAAATTCGAGTGTACTGTCATACTATAAAAAAGGAATCGTAACGGTAAAATCCGGAATAAAAAAAGCGGATGAAAATCAGGTCTAAATTATACATGGGTGATTTTCAAAAAAATGAAGACTTTTCATTTTCAGAGAATAATTTGAATATTAAATGATATGAAAGAAAGGTAAATATCTTAAAACAAGCACAATGGTAACAATTATCTTCATGCAAAGTGTCATGGAGATTGCTCTTCCGGTTAAAAAGTTATCCTCTAAAAACTGGTCAAATTTGTCAGGAGTGTGACGTTTTAGCGTGACAAACTTTAAATTGCCTCGACTTACCTTGATGATAAAAAAAATAAAATAAAAAATATATTAAAGAAAGATGGTATTCTATAATTTCGTACCATTTTACTTCAAATATCTAAATGTTTTGTGACCCTATGATTTTGCGACAAAAAATTATTCTATTTTTTAAATTAGTGTACGTGAATAAATTTAACTTGGAAAATTGTACAAATGTCAAATTAAACCTTACTAGTTTTTCATTGTTGAGACTAATTAGTTCAGAAAAGTCAAGATATGTTGTAAAAAAACATTAGTTATAATAATTTAGTAGTATTAGACTGGATGAATATGATAGTTGTAAAATTGGGCTTGCATAAGGAGAGACACAAAAAATGTCAGGAGTGTGACATTTTATCTTAGTTGTATAGTACTATGTTGTATGCTTTAATAGTTCACAATTTTCTTTATTTTCCAAAAGCTCCATACCCAATCAAAGAAAAAAGTTGGAAATAGCTCTGATATATGACATATCATAGCTAGGAAATCAAAATAACTAATGTCAGGAGTGTGACATTTTTAATAGGCATATCTTTAAAATAAAAATAAAAAATAAACCATACTTCTACAAACTTCCACAATGTTTTCAATTTAATAACATATAAACAATAAGTAATAATTATAGTATTTTTGTATATTGCATGACACCTTTCTCATAATAAGTGATGATAAAGGGTTATATTTTCTTAAAACATGTCAAAATATGGATTTTTTTCTAAATGAAAAATTGATGTATGTTGCTTTAGATAAACAGAATACTTACTTTAATATATCTTGCCTTTCATAAAACATTTTCATTCTTTTGATATAGCATTTTTGAAAATTTATCAATAATTTTTCATTCAACAGTAATATGTCACACTCCTGACATAAAAACATTAAATGTCGATTGCAATTGCAGTAGGAAGTTTTTTTGCAGAGTATATTATTGAGAAACATGGGGGAACTAATTTGAAAACCACTAAAAAGTAATTTTGTACTAAGAAAAGATGATCTATTACTAGTTTTAATAAATTTCAAATCCATTTTAACCATTTTTGATGAGATAAATTCCTAAAGGACAAATAATTAGCACACTAATCATTAGAAAAAGCAAAAACATAATTTTGAATCTTCTTTTAATATTTACTGTTAACTGTAAGAAATATAAGCTTTTGAAGAAATATAACTTTTAGTTTGGAAAGAATAAGTTGGTTATATTATTTTCAGCTCGACAGGTTTATTTTATTTAAGAAATAATTATTTTGTAAGCATATAGCCTCCATAAAACTGCTTGTAATTGTCTCGGGGAATTATTTAATTCTCAATAAACACTATACTCTTGAAAAGATGTATAAATGGTTGAAAATTGAGTTGTCATTTTTTATAATTATGATAGTATTACTTAGAATATGATAAAATATGATTGAAATAACATCATAACAATGCAAAAATGAAATATATCCAAGGGAAACCTTTTTTCAGTCAAAATAGATTATGTACTACTACTTAAAAAAGTTAATGTGACCAACAATGATTGCATTTAGCTTCATATTTGGTGTATTTATCTTTTAGAAAAATGTGTCAGGAGTGTGACAAAACATAAAAAAATGGACAGTATTTTCATTTGGTTACCTCTAGTTTATACCACCAATGATCAACTTAACTTAACTTTTGTTATATTTATTGGCATATATACATAATTGATTTACAACTATTAAGCCTCATTAGATCATATTTTTTATGCTTGTATGAAAACTTTAATTACCAGATTTTTTAAAATATACAGTAAAAATAGTGTTTCTTTGATATACTGAAACTGTTTTCTCATGATATATACAAAGTTTGGTACCAAAATGTGCCCATTTCATATCATTATCAAATGGAAATACATTTAGGTCTTTTACCATACCCAAAAGAAAATGATACCTCTGAGGAAATTAAGTTTGTATTTGTTATCATTATAACACTTTGTTGCTAATAAAAGTTGAAAAAAAAATTGTTGTCTTCATATATTGCACTGAGCAACTGAATCTGAAAAATATATCATATTGACATTATTTTACGACCAAAATTATGTCAATTTGTCCAATTTGAAATTTCACCCTCTATGTCACACAAAGTCTTTATTTTTTTGGAAAATCACCCACATGGCAAATTTTATTTTACTTTCCATTTAAATAGAGGCAAGTAAAATCCTGAGGATACTTCCTGTTTTTACCTCCAATTATTAAATGCTGTCCCGATAATAGAATAACAAACAAACAACTTTATATATGATAATGATGAAAACAACTTAATTTCAAATAATCTGTAATTTATCAGGACCTGAGAGTGATGAATTTTGTTAGATTCAAGACTATCACTAATAAAAAGGGCATACAAAATTTCTTACCTCTAATAATTAAAGTTGCTCATCAAACTAAAATAACTAGTGACATCAGATTACAAAAATCAAGGTACAAGAAAATGTAAATACATTCGACATTACTCAGCCTCAGGTCAAAATGCAATCACTTTCAAGTGCACTATCTATTTAGAAATAAAGCTAATTTATACATTAATCTTTCACGACATCAAATAGTGGGCACTTCGATTTTAATCTGATTAGATATATTATGATAATATGCATGTTTACTTTAGATTTAGCGGCCTGTCAGGACTGCCTGAAGCTATTTTGAACGACGCGTACACAATATATTACGTCCATTTCTATGACCCAAATTAACGAGCAATTAATATAAAACCGATACCCCAGGTTCCCATTGTGAAATATATTATACTTTAATTTATTACTTAAAACTGAAAAAATACCTGTAAAACACCTTTATATCAAGTAGGAAGCCGGTTAATCGCCGCCAAAATTTTTGCGGAAGTAATAAATATTGTTAGGAGAATAAAAGATGCATCATGGTATGGAAATAATAATTTCCGGAAAATACATCTGCTAATTTACTGCTCTCAGAATTGGTATAAATTAAATATTATAAAATTTTGTTCAAATTGTTTCATTGTGCTTGAAGTTTCATCCGAAAAATAGTAAAACTATCATGTTTTTAATATGATAATAGGTGTTACCTAATTTTTCTTAAACAATAGTGTGCTACCTGTAGTGCCAGCGAAGTACAATCCACATTATCTAATCACAGTCGTATGAATTTTAGTCATAAATAGAGAAAAATAGTGAAAATTTAGATGTTGGGGTAATATAATATACAATGTATATATAAGAGACTCTTATATATATAAATTTAGATGTTGGGGTAATATAATATATATATAAGAAACTCTTCTATATATATTATATTACCGATGTTGGGGTAATATAATATATATACAAGACCGATGTTGGGGTAATATAATATATATATAAGAAACTCTTATATATATATTATATTACCCCAACATCTAAATTTTCACTATTTTTCTCTATTTATGACTAAAATTCATACCACTGTGATCTAATATTTAAATCATGTAAATCCTGGGATTATTGAAATAGAAATTTTACTGACTTTTGTGTACTTTTTGGAGTGTACTGTAGTACAATGTAAGGATGCTCTTTCCATCTATTGAAACAGGCACGGCCATGACTGCTCGCGAATCTGAAAATTATCTCCCAATTTCACGCTCATTCAGTGCATCAAAATAGTGTCGAGATTTTTTGGGCCGAGATATATCGGGGACGACTTTATTTTAGGGCCGAGATATATCGGGGACGACTTTTAACATTAATAACCGGAAGTAGTTCCAGATTACTGCGCATTCGATTTTCTGCAGATTTAACCATGTATTGGTTTCCGGTGTATCATTTCCGGTGCATGAAATTTAAGCCATTAGTGATATGGATCTGGTATCAAAATATTGCTATTTCTACCATAGTTGGGACTTCGTCCCATAATATGATAATAGGTGTTACCTAACTTGGGACGAAGTCCAATAAACAAAAATTAAACAATAATATGAGACAGGTGCTACCTGTAATGCCAGCGAAGCACAATCCACACATTATCTAATATTTAAATCACGTAAATCCTTGGGATGATTGAAATAAAAATTTTACTTACTTTTGCGTACTTTTTACTGTAGTACAATGTAATGATGCTCTTTCCATCTATTGAAACAGGCACGGCCATGAATGCTCGCGAATCTAAAAATTATCTGCCAATTTCACGCTCATTCAGTGCATCAAAATAGTGTAGAGATTTTTTGGGCCGAGATATATCGGGGACGACTTTTAACATTAATAACCGGAAGTAGTTCCAGATTACTGCGCATCCGATTTTCTGCAGATTTAACCATGTATTGGTTTCCGGTGTGTCATTTCCGGTGCATGAAATTTAAGTCATTAGTGATATGGATCTGGAATCAAAATATTGCTATTTCTACCATAGTTGGGACTTCGTCCCATAATATGATAATAGGTGTTACCTAACTTGGGACCAAGTCCAATAATTTTTTTTAAAGAATATTATAAACTCAGATATATGGACCTATATTTTTTTTCAAAGTAAACCGGGGGCGGATCCAGACTTTCTCAAAAGAGGGGGCAAATAGGGGGACCCAAACCCAAATGTTCCCTCTTTTTTAAAGGTTTTTCGCCAAAATGGGAACATGCCCCCTCCTGTAAACTGTTAGTCCGAGATAGAATGTGCACCCAGTCCGGTGCTGTACAATCCGGTACTCGACGTCTCAATTTCATAGAAAATATTATATCGGACAGGAGGAGGAAGAAATGAAACTCTGCTTAATGACATTGTCAGTCCCAGGGTATATGTTTGAACACACTGCGATTTTGAGTCAATTTTTAACATTCATAACCGAAAATTGGGTACGAGTTTGGTAGGGTACGAGTTGGAAAAGGTACGAGTTGACATGGAATCTGTAAATCGTTCCAGATTACTGCGCATCCGATTTTCTGCAGATTTAACCATGCATTGGTTTCCGGTGTGTCATTTCCGGTGCAAGGAATTTAAGCCATTAGTGATATGTATCAGGAATCAAAATATTGCTATTTCTACCATAGTTGGTATTTCGTCCCATATTAATTGTCATTCGTAAATTAAAATTATGTTTTTACTTTCAAAGCGTTTTGAAATACTACTACATGTTCATAGCTTCTAGTAATTTTAAATTTAAAGTTTCAAAATTAGATAATTGAAAGGGTAAAGGGGTTTATGGTGTTTAACACTATTTTCAACAATATTTCAGCTATTTCGTGGCTTTAGGTTAAAAATATGTCAACAATCCACACAAGTTATTAAAAATTTCTAATTAAGGCTAAAAATAAATCTTAAAATTTTTGCTATTTATTGAAATGTTCATACCACTTAAATTAAGTGTTGATAAATTATCAACCAAGGATAACTCATGAAAGCCTTTCAGCTTGTTTCCATTTGGGACCTTTACAAATTATGTATTTATAAGTGACATCTTTATAATAAAATAACAGTTCCATCTAAACATTTTGGCATCTTTGAAATAGAATACATGTATGATTGGAGGTGTCTAAGCGTAGAAAGAGTGTGTGAATGCAACTTGTGTGGGGTAGGGAGGGGGTGGGGGGCATGATTTGACCATCATCACTGTAACATCTATTAAAATAATTTGGATCAATAAAATTTTTGAACTTTACACTGAATTAATAAACAAAAGGCTCTCGCATAAATTAAACCATTACATGGTGTCAATAAAAAAAGATTATTCCAATTCAAAATAATTACTATTTATACGAAATGATACTTTTTTTCCAATACCCCACTGGTACATTTCATCATGTATGGAACCGTATATTGGCTTTAACCGGTTCCAAAACGTGCATAATGATGGGATTTTGAGTGGATGGTTAGCAGCCAGAATGACTTGAACTTTCAAATGCCTATTTTTCAGAAATATTACCAACATGTGTGCTACAATCTGACTTCACGATTTATGGTAAATGCCTGACACCTTTTATATGGACAAGATTGAATATTTTTCTTTTAAGTTGTTCAGCAACGAAAGAAGTTCGTGACAAATTCTAGACACCAACTCTTAATATATTTGGAATTCCAACATATGTTTATCTTGACAATTTATATTCTTCATCGACTGTAGAATTGTTGTACATACTTCTAGGACGTGAACAGAATTTAACGACAAATTGTCCAAATATAGAAGACATGTAAATATGTTTATAACCATTTGTGCCAAATATGTGCGCGATATTTGTCTCACACGATGATTAATTGGGTAAATGTTTTAAACTTTTTTTCTCTCTTTAAAAACTGTCTAGTATATATAACTCCAGTTTTATAATTTATAATTGAAAATTGTTATTTATATATCTCTATACAAGAGGTTAAGCATTCCCTCTAACATAGTTAAGTTAAATAATGCGGTCATTCAAGTGTTATTTATATATCTCTGTACAAGAGGTTAAGCATTCCCTCTAACATAGTTAAGTTAAATAATGCGGTCATTCAAGTGTTATTTATATATCTCTGTACAAGAGGTTAAGCATTCCCTCTAACATAGTTAAGTTAAATAATGCGGTCATTCAAGTGTTATTTATATATCTCTGTACAAGAGGTTAAGCATTCCCTCTAACATAGTTAAGTTAAATAATGCGGTCATTCAAGTGTTATCCACATGCGAATATAATGCAAAGCATCACATAAAGCTCAGTGAGCATAAATAATGCTTTAATTTTGAACATTATGTATAATATACCGGTATTTGATCCATCGGTGGTGTAATGGTAAGCGTGCTCGCCTCGAATGCGGTAGATCGTGGGTTCAAGCTCAGGTCGGATCGAACCAAAGACTATAAAATTGGTATTTGTTGCTTCTCCGCTAAGCACGCAACATTAAGGAGAAAGAGCAAAACCTGGTTGACTCGTAATCAGGATGATGTGTCCGAGTGAGGTGACATGGTATATCCGCGGACTGTTGTTTCAGTGAGCAAGCACTATAAAAAGAAATCCAACTAACGGTGTTGGTTTTATACAAAGCGGACCTCATCATTATCTCATTGAAAATTAACTTGTTCTCGCCATGTACATTTGTACAGGGCATCGTAAGACATAATAGGGAAACAATAAGACTTTTGAACCAAAACCTAATTTCGTCATCTGTACACAAGTTACAGAATACTTTTCAACAACGTGTTAATATGCTCTGAAAAACGTTTTGAAAAATAAGATGAGACGAATCTTAAGAAAAAAAAATATACCAGAATGTAACCAACAACGAAGAACTATGAAATAATACACGTAGATACGAGATATTACACACTTTATCTAGTTTTGTTACTCTCAGAGAGCCGTGCAACAATGAACGACAGAGATGTGATACACTCGTCGCAACTTCGGCTGATTCCGTATCTTCATGGAGAGAAGCGGAGACACCCGAGGTTTGCCGATTGAGATGTGATATTGAATGGCTTAATTCATGCTACTAATCATTTATACCACGGGTTTCCGAGTTAAACGGCTAAACAATCTCGCGCTTCATTTAACCGTTTAACTGAGAAAACTGTGGTATAAATATTACATAGATTTTGGTAGAAAATTTGCCATTGGTGTCAAATTTGATGTTAATGTGCGGAAATGAAACGGGGGAAGCTGTCTGTGTTGTTTTCTTTTTCTAAAGTTCTTCGGTGTGTCTTTATTGTGAAAAAACAACATTATCAGAGACACATGTGAAGGACAATTTAGACCTTAACGAAATATCACAAACCCCATATTTATGAAGAAGTGTTTGAATTGAATTCAATTCAAAAATGTTTTCTTCGTAACAATGAAACAATCTTTAATTTCATTTACATATCAAAGCAAGCCCGTCATGAAACTTTTTATTAAAGGTATAATGTCGTTGAGTTTCAAACCAAATCAGTGGTGTAATGGTTCTCGTGCTCGCCTAGGGTGTGGTAGATCGTAGGTTCGAACCTCGGTCGGGTCAAGCCAAAGACTATAAAATTGGTATTTGTAGCTCCTCCGCTAGCATGCAGCATTAAGGATAAAGAGAAAAGACTGGTTGGCTCGGAGTCAGAATAATGTGTCCGGTCTATCCGCTGTTTGTTGTTTCAATGAGCTAGCACTACAAAAATCCAACTCAGCGTGTTGGTCTAGTACAAAGCGGACCTCATCATCATCTCATTGAAAATTAACTTGTTGTCGCCATGATATAGTTGAAAAATTGCTGAATTGGCGTTAAACAACAACCACTCGCTCACTCACTATGATGTCGTTGAGTTTGGTAATTTTTTGAAAGTGTTTATTTTTTTGCATTGAAAGTTAATATTTACCTTCAAAACATGAGCATAAAACGTGTATTTTCGTTGTTTTGTGTGTGCAGCTTGTCTCCCAGCATCATCAATTACGTATGTCCCAATTTCCGAACTACATGCGCGATGGCATTGATGTTTACACTTCAGCATGAGCTTAAACTCTCAAAGCTTCCTTCAATTCCATCCAACGGTCATGATGGTGGTCTATGTTAATTCTTGTTTTATTATAATTCGCCAAAACTTCTTTCCTGTTTCTTTTTCTAGCAGTAATCAGTTAAAATTCTCGTACGACCGCGTGCAGGTTTTCCATCGGTAGACATTTTTGTTGTACAGACAGGAATTTATATTCGAGATATGTTTTGATGAAAATAAAAGAGAACGGATGGACGTTTAACTTTAAATCTCGATAATTAGTGTTAATCTATGTTATAAATGAACTCCTTGTAAAATATATCTGGACAACAAATTCACCATGATTGTTTAAGCAAGAAGTCAAGGTTAGAGTTAAATGTCGTTGTACAAAACTCAGAATATTATATTAATAAATTCACATAGGATATATAAATGTTTTAATTGTTTACAAACTAAAACAGATTGAACAGTTACTTCACAATAAATATAAAATGCTGAATAAGCATTACACATATTTACAAAACTTAAATGAAAGGACATATAAAACATTCCAGTAAGATCAGACCAACTGAGAGATATATACTCTATATGCAGGTGCTGCTGGAATGTTGCTACATATAAATGGAAAGTTCACAATGGGAAAATTAACAAATCCATATAGAGAAAGTTCCGGGAAAAACCACCGATCTGCCCACGACGGCATGAAAAAAAACTGTGTGTATGCCCAAAAGGTCAAGATCGAGAATATGTCTATGTAGTGTTACGAGTGAATCATGAAGTTTTTAACCGCCAATGTGGAAACTGTTAGTTCCCTTTCACAAAAATTAATTTTCAATGAAATATATTTTTTTTAACCTTAACTGGTGACCGAATGGACGTTCTTTCACACATGTTGTCCACCACAATAAGCCATTTATTACACAGACAACACGGTAAGGGATTTCAGTTAAATGTCAACAATTTGATCATTGAACGTCGGCTGTCAACACCTTCATGATTCTCTTGTCAGACTACATAGACCTTTTCGACCCCTTTGATCATACAAATAATTTTACATACTCCTCCTATGTGATCTGTTGCAAATCGCTGACAAACTTTATCACATAATATTTCGAATATCAGTTAACTTATATGTTGTTCACACACCATTACTACTGTATTAGGGTTAGGGTTTAGGTGTTTAACGCCACTTTCAACAATATTTCAGTTATATCGTGGCGGTCAATTTTATTCACCGTGTTGGAGGAAACCGGAGTACCCGGCGAAAACCAACAACCTGCCGCAAATCACTGACAAACTTTATCACATAATGTTGTATCAAGTACACCTCGCCATGAACTCACAACTTTAGTGGCGAAAAGCACTGATTGCATAGATAGTTGTAAATCCAACTACCATACGATCATGACCACGACGGTTCCCACAACTTTAATATGCCACACAGTAACGACCAAAATGGAAAGTAGAAAAGTTATTCAAAATATTTGAATCTTTGAAAAAATACCCGGATGTATGATGTACGTTGTCCATCATGGACCCAGCATCAAAAGGAAATGTTGTCGGAATGATTAGACAAATGACAACAGCTTTTTGAATATTATCGATGTAAATAGTACCATACAAATCCGTAGGGTACTTTGGTCTGGCTTTTATCATTCAGGTTCGTTGTTAAAATAGTATAAAAATGAGTTTTATTTTGTCAGATGGTTGAAAAATTTCCGCAATTATAAAGTTTTCGATAAAAAATACCCATACGTTGTCACCCTGGATAAAGAAGCTAGAGACAGTAGAAGTGGGCTGTCAGACTATATAGTCAACTAGAAAATGGTCGCAGACTTCCTCCAAAAGCGCAGTGATGTTAGTGCAATGGTTGAGTGATATTACTGTGAACTCGATACAAACCATGAACGCATCTGTGAGATAGCATGGCCAGGAAAGAAAAAATAACTCTTCAGAGATGATGTGAAATGACCAAAAACATTTCATATAATTCCTTTTTTAATATGAAACAGGCACGGCCATGAATGCTCGCGAATCTGAAAATTATCTGGCAATTTCACGCTCTTCCAGTGCATCAAAAAGTGTCGAGATTTTTTGGGCCGAGATATATCGGGGACGACTTTTTTTAGGGCCGAATCTAGTGTCATTCAATCGAACTGTCGTTCCTTACGAAATCTCAAAAGTTAACTTCCGCGTAGAAACATAAATTCTTGTCAGTATGTCAGAAAAGATTTAATCAATTAAAAAATATCAATATAAGTAAAACAACCTAACAAAATGACTTTTATTACACACGGGTTCCGGGTTTCAGTGGTATCGGATGTACGAGAGAGGGTACGAGACTTCAGGATCACCTTTGCGATTTATGTTAAGCTCTTCATTAGTTGAGTGTGTTAGAGAACGACCATTTTTAACTTGGGGGGGGGGGGGGGGGGGGGGGATTGTGGGTTTTTTCTAAAAAAATATTCTGATTCCCAATGTTGCTGAAAAAAATATTCTGATTTTGGTGGAGGAAAAAAAAAATAATCTGATTCAGAGTTTTTGTAATATAACCTAATGTTAAATCACAGGCGCTTGTGTAGAGTCAAAAATATGCTCGCTATGTACATAAAATACCACAAGGCCGGACTCACTCCTACTACCCCTGTCACTTCAATCGCTATTTCCCCTGTTAAAATGTCGATAGGACGCAAATCGCTTACTAATTTGCGTAGTGAAATGATTTTTCTTCAAGGAAAACCCGTTTTTTATATCTTCCTACCATCTACACCCCCATACTGACAGAAAATCCTCAGATTTTGTTGACGATGGACACCTAAGTGGCAGCAAAGCGAAAGTAGGTCACGTGCGACATATTTCCGCCTTTCGGTCGTTCTCGGGTTTTATCATATATAATTACTAAACACTAGAAACATTACAAGGCGCCAAAGTATGACTGACAAAATGAATAAAAACTTCAGTGCTTCTTGGTATGCAAATAATACTAAAAATAAGGCATAGGAAATAATTGTATTTAAAAAACATTATAATTATACAGTAACAATACTGATATATAATTACGTTTCCCGAACTTTTCTTTATGAACTTCTCAGGTATGTTTCGTAAGGCAATGATAAAACCCGAGAACGACCGAAAGGCGGAAATATGTCGCACGTGACCTACTTTCGCTTTGCTGCCACTTAGGTGTCCATTGTCAACAAAATCTGAGGATTATCTGTCAGTATGGGGGTGTAGATGGTAGGAAGATATAAAAAACGGGTTTTCCTTGAAGAAAAATAATTTCACTACGCAAATTAGTAAGCGATTTGCGTCCTATCGACATTTTGACAGGGGAAATAGCGATTGAAGTGACAGGGGTAGTAGGAATGAGTCCGGCTTTGTGGTATTTTAGGTACATAGCGAGCATATTTTTGACTCTACACAAGCGCCTGTGGTTAAATTCTGGAAAAAAAATTCGGGCTTTGCACGACAAAAAAACAATTTTTTTTTTCTAACTTTTGTGTTGTCAGAAAAAAATATTTTGAACGAAACAAAAAACCATAACCCCCCTTCAAGTTAAATGGTCGGTCCCTTAGTGTGTTACACAGAACGTGTTTACAATGCTTCGAATTTTTTTTAGCCATCAGTATGTGCAGCCATGTTTGTCAAAAAATCCTAGGTACACATTTTATACCAGAAAGAGCTCGCTGACGCTCGCATATTACAATTCATACTTCTTGCTAGCTACGTTAATCCTTTAAGTTGTGCCAGATTAATTATCATACCTGTAATCATTACTTTGAATTTTATTATGTATGCTTCTTAATTGAAAAATCAGGTATTCAATTTGAATATAAATTATACCATATATTTTTTTTTCTTTATTGTCTTACTCTGCCTGTTAACAAATATCACCTTGGCACAGGCTTCCATATATATATATAAAGTATGAATTAAATGTTGAGCAGGAACTGTTGACTTTTCCGGAGCACCCGAGTTCACCCCCGGTTTTTTAGTGAGGTTCGTATTGCTCAAACTTTAGATTTCTGTATAGTGTTTTGTAGATCAGTGTTATCCTTCTGCCCTTTTTGTTTTGGCCATTGTGTTGTTTGACTGAAGTATTTTCGATTTACGGCTTCTACTAATCCTTTGGTATTTTCAAGCTTTTGATAACACAATTCGGAGTACAATCAACTATTTGAAACCTTGAATAAAACGAAAAAAGAAAATGAAAATATCACACCGTCAGCACAGTTTGCAAATCCAATCAGAAAATTGAAGAAACCGAGACAAAATTCATAACCCTAATACACATATAAATGTATGCGTTTTCTTTTCTTTTATATATTTATCTTGAATAAGGAAAGTCTGAATATCCCAAAGAGGACCATAAACAGAAACAGAAAATTATACAACTCGAACAGATACAATGAAAAAATGAAAAACGAAACCATACGAGTCGGAAGACACCCCTCTAATTGTAATTAAAAATAATACTTAAGTTTATTGTCATTATCCAAGACTATTCGGGGCAGTAAAAAGATAGACAAATAATAAAAAATAAGCTTTTATTGATTGTTTTGTTTGGCAAATGTACAAATTGTACGGCTACGGCTTGGAGATAATGGGCCGCCGGCAAACGTCAATGGCAGGCCCGAAATATATACACATAACCATAATAATATTCCAACAAATCATAATGTTCATATAAACCATATCCACATTATCCATGAAAATATCAAAATGCTGGCCCTGGGAACAGAAGCTCAGCCTATAAACAAATCCATTAAAATAACACAACATAATATGAATACTTTGTGTCGCTATTTACGCTTTCCTCCAGCCGTGACGATAGGTTTCACTTAGGGGAAGGACTCTATCTGAAAAATAAAATAACAACAGCAGAAAAACGAACAAAACTTCTTATTATTGACAGATAATTGGTGAGGGTGGGTGGAGAATTTTAAAAACACTTTTCCCCTTGATCGGATTTTTTTGTGACCTTGGCGTTATGGTTGCAGATTCAGAAAGAAGTACGACGTCACAGCAAATTGTCACGTAACACCCTTCAAATTAAAGCGGGATAACTCTTACTCAAATCTGTGAACCATGAAATATTTGCGGGGACAGATTGCCCGATTTCGCTGTGGATAACGGGATTTATTCCTCATATGAATAAAACCTATTATTCATAGAATGGTCTCATTAACCACAAAGACAAAATAAAAATAAAAATCAAATAAAACTACTACAAAAAATCGTTATATAAAAAAAAACAGATTCTCATTAAAAAGTGAATGACTTCTTCTACACCCTGGGGATGGTTTATTTTGAATTCAACATAGACACGTATAAACATTTATTGTTTAAATACAAAACAGATAGAAAAACATTTCGAACGTGCAACAACAATAGCTACTATAAGGATCTACAATAAATTCATTGTTACTGTTGGAAGAAGAATACTGCATGTTCGTTTCTAATTCATTTATATAAATTTGGACCCGGTAGACAAACATACATGTAACAAAAGGTTGACAAACAATAGTGTGCTTATTAATAATTTCCTTTGAGTAACTAGGGGGTATTAAATGCTACTTTGGTGAACGTTCTCATTGTCTGAGTATTTATTTTGTTATGATAGTTTTTATGTTATATCGTTATTTTCATCTGTGCGGATTTTCACCTTTCTAAGAAAAGCTTGAAGATAACAAAGTGCTCATCAGAAACCGTAAATATAAGATAACAAAGTGGTCATACAGAAACCGTAAATCTAAGATAACAAAGTGGTCATCAGAAACCGTAAATCTAAGATAGCAAAGTGGTCATCAGAAACGTAAATCTAAGATAACAAAGTGGTCATCAGAAACCGTAAATCTAAGATAACAAAGTGGTCATCAGAAACCGTAAATCTAAGATAACAAAGTGGTCATCAGAAACCGTAAATCTAAGATAACAAAGTGGTCTCAGAAACCGTAAATCTACGATAACAAAGAGGTAATCAGAAACCGTAAATCTAAGATAACAAAGTAGTCATCAGAAACCGTAAATCTAAGATAACAAAGTGGTCATCAGAAACCGTAAATCTAAGATAGCAAAGTGGTCATCAGAAGCCGTAAATCTAAGATAACAAAGTAGTCATCAGAAACCGTAAATCTAAGATAACAAAGTGGTCATCAGAAACCGTAAATCTAAGATAACAAAGTGGTCATCAGAAACCGTAAATCTACGATAACAAAGTGGTCATCAGAAACCGTAAATCTAAGAAAACAAAGTGGTCATCAGAAACCGTAAATCTAAGATAACAAAGTGGTCATCAGAAACCGTAAATTTAAGATAACAAAGTGGTCATCAGAAACCGTTAATCTAAGATAACAAAGTGGTCATCAGAAACCGTAAATATAAGATAACAAAGTGGTAATCAGAAACCGTAAATCTAAGATAACAAAATGGTCATCAGAAACCGTAAATCTAAGATAACAAAGTGATCATCAGAAACCGTAAATCTAAGATAACAAAGTGATCATCAGAAACCGTAAATCTAAGATAAAAAAGTGGTCATCAGAAGCCGTAAATCTAAGATAACAAAGTGCTCATCAGAAACCGTAAATCTAAGATAATAAAGTGGTCATCAGAAATCGTAGGTCTAAGATAACAAAGTGGTCATCAGAAATCGTAAATCTAAGATAACAAAGTGGTCGTCAGAAACCGTAAATCTAAGATAACAAAGTGGTCATCAGAAACCGTAAATCTAAGATAACAAAGTGGTCATCAGAAGCCGTAAATCTAAGATAACAAAGTGGTCATCAGAAGCCGTAAATCTAAGATAACAAAGTGGTCATCAGAAACCGTAAATCTAAGATAACAAAGTGGTCATCAGAAACTGTAAATCTAAGATAACAAAGTGGTCATCAGAAGCCGTAAATCTAAGATAACAAAGTGGTCATCAGAAACCGTAAATCTAAGATAACAAAGTGGTCATCAGAAACCGTAAATCTAAGATAACAAAGTGGTCGTCAGAAACCGTAAATCTAAGATAACAAAGTGCTCATCAGAAACCGTAAATCTAAGATAACAAAGTGGTAATCAGAAGCGTAAATCTAAGATAACAAAGTGGTCATCAGAAACCGTAAATCTAAGATAGCAAAGTGGTCTTCAGAAACCGTAAATCTAAGATAACAAAGTGGTCATTAGAAACCGTAAATCTAAGATAACAAAGTGGTCATCAGAAACCGTAAGTCTAAGATAACAAAGTGGTCATCAGAAACCGTAAATCTAAGATAACAAAGTGGTCTTCAGAAACCGTTAATCTAAGATAACAAAGTGGTCATCAGAAACCGTAAATCTAAGATAACAAAGTGGTCATCAGAAACCGTAAATCTAAGATAACAAAGTGGTCATCAGAAACCGTAAAATCTACGATAACAAAGTGGTCATCAGAAACCGTAAATCGACGGAAAGTGATTACTCTGACCAAACGAAAAAGGGAAACAACGATCTCCACAGCACTACACAGAAAACAAAACAACTGATAACTAAAAACAAAAGTAAGCAAATAATAATGTATCTTTCTAAAGAGGTCCGATTGGCCATCGTCGTACTAGGGTTTGGTGGTATAAAAGGAACATTATGGGCAAAGCAGTGAGCGGCAGTGGCGACGTAACTCTCTGGGGTTCTTTTCCACAACCGCAATATGGACAAGGTAACTTTAAGGTCATTAGACACAGTGACAATTAGGCTTTAGTTGCATTACATGTTAATACCATCCATTGGTTGATATCAGTGCCGGAATTACCATTGTGCTTAGGTGTGCTTAGGCACAGGGCCTCGTTGGCCAGGGGGGGGGGGGGGGAGGGCATCTTCCTGCCAATTTTTATTTTACGATGGATTTTTGCTTATGGGGTACAATTTTAGATTTGAAGGCGTTTTGTTTCGGAGCAATTCCATACATAATGATATAGTTGATAGTCTGGGAGTGTGTCACAAAATCCTACCGGGTATGCCTCCTTCAGGACCCAAGTAAGGGGCCTCATAACTTACCTAGCACAGGGCCTCATCTGTCCTAAATCCGGCACTGATATGATGATCTTTAAGGACGATTAAACCATTTCTCTCCGATTTCTTATTGCATTAGATGGTTTGGTTTTGGTTTGGTTTATGGTGTTTAAGGCCACTTTCAACAATTTATCAGTTACTCGATACAACATTATGTAATAAAGTTTGTCAGTGACTTGCGACAGCTCGGTGATTTTCTTCGGGCACTCGGGTTTCCTCCACCAATAAAACTGACCACCACGATATAACTGAGATATTGTTGAAAGTGGCGTTAAACAGCATAACCCTAACCCTAACCAATAATTTTATATTAAATAATGAGCAACTGCCTGAATGAACTGTTTGTCCGGGATTTCCTCAAAACATTTTGTACTAAGCTGCATAGATATTTGTGGTCTTCGACAAACATACATTATAATTAACTCGTAGCTAATGTCCTAATGTTCCTGACTCTAAGAAAAGTTTGAAGAATGCAAAGAGGTAATGAAAAGCCGTATTTCGAAGAAAGACGGACAAGACAATTGTCAACAGAAAAAGGACATAATGAAAAACAATGGTGACGACAAAAAACCACACAGAAAAACAAAGATAGAGCAACACGAGTCTCACTGAAAAAAAGGGGGGAATTATATTGCTCCGGAAGTGTACGCAGTTTCTGCTCCACTAATGCCACCCGTCGTTCGTGTTACTTTTGTTAAGCATCCGGTGATAGGTCTTGAACGAGGAAAGGACGGGAATGTGATTACGATAGACATTATTTGTGACACTGACGATTCAGTAAGTTAAACAGATTTGTGAAATACAGAAACATGTCGTGTACACCTAATTAGATAAACGTTAGAGAATACCGAAGGGCCAATCAGAAATGGACAATCCAGAGAAACTGACAACATAGGACACACAAGACACAAGACGAAGAGAAACAAAACAAAAATACAACACAATATGTGTTGGACACCACTATGCGCTCAACACACACAAATAACGTAAATAAAGCATGCGCCCTCCCACAAAGAACTGGAGGTAAAGACTTGAAATAATGGCTTTACTCAAATTCATTTGGTAATTTCAGATAATTCATTAAACTTTTACGCCCCGATACAACTAAAATATTGTTTTAAATATGGATTTTAACCATAAACAAACACATGCAATTCTCCCACTATTATTTGCAATTTAAACTTTGTTCAAAATTATAATATTAAATCTCAAATATTCAATTAAATATATATATTGGATATAAAATATACCGAAATTTGTTTATTTCAAAATTTAAACAACAATGTTCAAACAAATAACATTTAATACAATAAGTTTGTGTTTAAACACCGTACGTTAAATATCTTGGTGCATATTTTGACAGAACTCTAGTATGGAAAAACAATGTAATGCCATGGCTAGGTCATGCTATTTCCACATTCGGAACATTGGATGGATTCGTCCTTTCATTTCTGAAGATGCATGCAAGATGCTTGTGAATGCGCTAGTGACATCCCGACTGGATTACGGCAATGCTTTGCTATATGGTATAACTAAATATTTAACAGATAAACTCCAGCGAGTGCACAACACAGCTTCCCGACTCATAGCAAGGACAAAGAAGATGGATCATATCACACCCGTACTGATTCGCTTACACTGGCTTCTAGTAGAATATCGGAGTCAGTACAAACTTATCCTCTATGTATTCAAGGCTCTTCATGGTTTGGCTCCAGTATATTTGACTGAACTTGTGAAACCATACGTTCCATCACGTTCTCTGCGTTCCCAGTCAGCATCACTTCTCCAGGTACCTACCACCAGAACAAAAACCTATGGTAACCGCGGTTTCGACAAGACTGCGTCAACTTTGTGGAACAACATACCAATCCAGCACAAAACTGTGGACTCGCTATCAGCTTTTAAATCGTGTCTAAAAACAATCTTTTTAAACAAGCTTTTCGTTTGTAAATAATCAATTTGACATAGAATTTTCTGGACTTTTATATGTATATGTAGATTATTATTAACTTTGTGGAACAACATACCAATCCAGCACAAAACTGTGGACTCGCTATCAGCTTTTAAATCGTGTCTTAAAAACAATCTTTTTAAACAAGCTTTTCGTTTGTAAATATTCAATTTGACATAGAATTTTCTGGACTTTTATATGTATATGTAAATTATTATTAATGATTTTATGATATCTTCCCTACCTTGATCCCTTGACTTTCTCTTTTCTGCCCCATTTTGGATCACCTCTCCCAACTCATTTCTTCTTCAACCTCCCTTTACCATTTCTGCACCTACCATAATCCTGTGGCATCATTCTTATTCCCTGCCCTCTCTCGTATCCCTTCTCCCAACTCCACCGCCTCTTTTCTGCCTCAAACTCCTCATCGGCCTATTTCTGCACTCACACCACCCCCTTTTCCATTTTATTTCTTCTGTCTGCTATCAACTGCATTCAAGATTATTATTATTTAATTTTACCATTGTTATATATATGCATAGGGGTTACTTTTTTATGCTTTGCTACTTTATCTAGTATTTTATGTTGTAAAGTGCCTTTGGGTAAATTTGTTTAGATAGGACGCCATGCAAATTCTGGTATTATTATTATTATTATTATTATTAAAATTTGTTTGACATATTCATGCTTCATATTTATTTAAAATACAAATTTTAATGATATCAATATTAAATTAATTAAGCACATCTGGTGATTGACCTCAGACCGTTTTACAAATAAATGATCAGCAGAGAAAAAAATATCCATATATATATAGGATCAAGAAAGGTTTGAAGATAAATATGAGTGAATGATTGTTGTTTAACGCCAACTCAGCAATTTTTAGCTATATCATGGCGAGAACAAGTTAATTTTCAATGCAATGATGATGAGGTCCGCTTTGTACAAGACCAACACCCTATGTTGGATTTTTATAGTGCTTGCTCACTGAAACCAACAGTCCGCGGATAGACATGCCGTCCCACTAGGCCACATTATTCTGATTTCGAGCCAACCAGTCTTTGCTATTTCTCCTTAATGTAGCGTGCTTAGCGGAGAAGAAACACAAACCAATTGTATTGCCTTTGATTATACCCGATCGGGGCTCGAACCCACGATCTATCACACTCGAGGCGAGCACACTAACCATTACACCACCGATACGGTTTTGGAGATGAGAGAAAAGGGACATAAACAAACAATGATCCACAAAACGACATACAAAGAATAGAGAGGTGTTCGGTTTATACAGGTTAATTCGACAAACGTTTTCTACATTGCGACTTTATTTCAAATTCAGTTTATACAGGATTCCAATCTTTACAGGTTTCACTCTATACACAATCAACTTAGACAATACATTCAACGAAGCCATGCATGATGACGGTCTCCCGGTTCCACATTGATGATCTAAATGGGGCCGTCGTGATTGTGATCGTATGGTAGTTGGATTTACAACTACATGTGCGATCATCGCTTATCACCACTAAAGTGGTGAGTTCGAACCTCGTTCATGGTGTACTCGATACAACATTATGTGATAAAGTTTGTCAGTGACTTGCGACAGGTAGGTGGTTTTCTCCGGGTACTCCAGTGTCCTCTAATAAAACTGGCCGCCACGATATAACTGAAATATTGTTGAAAGTGGCCTTAAACACCATAAAACAAACCTAAGCCATCTAAATGTGTTTCTGTTGCTTCTCGTAATATTGGTTTTCTAATTTGACAACCAAGGATAACAGTTACATCATTTCAGTATTTGATTAGTATTAAAAAAACATGTTGTTGATGCAATTAATAATTGCCGTTAGTATTTATTTATTAACGATGTTTGAATACAATTCAGTTTACAAATTGAACAATTATATCCTCGCTAACATCTGATTTATCATTATATGTTATTTGACATCATAAGTAGATTAAGGAATGGTACTGTCTGTTAAAACACGACCACGTTAAAGGTTAGCCACCCACATGTTGTTCTGTACATTTGTCATTAAATGTTCATAAAATCATCACCGGATACTCGTTAGTTGGAACTGGTTTGATTTATGGTTTCTAAGGCCACTTTCAACAATATTTCAGTTATATCGGGACGGTCAGTTTTGTTGGTGGAGGAAACCAGAGAAAACCACCGACTTGTCGAAAATCACAGACAACTTTATCACATAATGTTGTATCGAGTACACCTCGCCTGAGCGGGATTCGAACTCACAACGTTAGTGATGATAGGAACTGATTGCATAGATAGTTATAAATCTTGTAATATTGTATCTTAGAAATATAGATTTTATATAAAGATTAGAAATCAGACATTTCTTTTCAAAAATAATACGATTTGACGAGGGGGTAGGGCTATGGTGCTTAATGCCACTTTCAACAATATTTCAGTTTTATCATTGCCGGATACATGATTAGACTCCATTAATAAATAATATATAAAATTACAAATTTAGTGAAAATATATTTAAAAAATAATTCATGGAAGCCATATTTGGTATACAGCTTTAACATTGGTGACATTATTTTCGGACAAATGCTATCCCAAGCGATAGCGAGCGATAAAATGCAACGAAAATAATGTTACATATGTTAAAACGTGATTCAAACTATGGCTTTCATGAATTATTTAGATTCTAATAGGCAAATTCTAACTAACATGTTGAAGTAGAAGTCGGAAATGGAAATGCATTTCTTAACAAAATCCACTAACCTTCATGTTTACAGTAATTTCCCTACAGTTATAACTAAACGGTGATGCAATTAAGTTACTGATACTTTCCAATTTGATGGCACTTTGAAATTAGCAACTTAAACAAGTAAAATGTTCACAAAATCGTAAAATAAATCAGTAACCAGTTTGTGTCATTGTCACCAGCGTTCCTTGTAAACTACGTCACCAGAAAACGAAAAATAACAACAGTCAAAGTCGATAGATGGTTGTCTTAAGTATTTTGTTACTCACCAAACAGCTAAGAAGAGTTTGAAGATCCCAAAGAGGTAATCAGAATCCGTATATCGAAGAAAAACAGACAACACAATGGCCAAAAGAAAAAGTACATAAAACTGAAGATCGAGTAACACGAACCCAACTAAAAACAGGGGTGAACTGCTCCACTAGTGACACCCGTCGTGTTAATCTAGTTACAAACCCGATGACAAGTCATGAATGAGGAAAGGACCGGGAAGTGTTTACTACAAGTGGAACATATCCGTGGTCATTTGTGACACAGATATTCCATAGCGGCCAACCAAGTCATGATGGGGACCGTAAAACTTTCACGTGACCCTATGACATCAGGCTGAAAAGCATATTCCGGTGTAGCCATTGACATGTTCCCAATATATAGCATCAGTTTTCATTAATAAAAATAAGTTTATGCATATGACAAACCTTTTGTGTCACGAAAATTAAATATATTATGCACAGTTAGAGATTATAACGTTATTTATGATAACGCTATTAGCCTAGTTATATGTGAAGGTGGACATTTTACTCAAGTATGTAAAACACATGAATGACCGCATTATATCACTACAATGGAATGTTTGATCCCAAACAACTAGTTTATCCACGGCACATATTATGCAAGTGTCGGTACCAGATAAACGTTAGAGAATACCGAAGGGGCAATAAAAAAAGGACAATCCAGGGAAACTGACAACATAGGGTACACAAGACGGACAAAAGCAAAACAAAAACAAAAAGGTACTGTTAACCTCTCACATCTCTAAGAGATACCGAGTATCAGGATATTTCTACAGCAACTGGTAACCTTTCACATATCTAAGAGATATCAGGATATTTCTACAGCAACTGGTAACCTCTCACATCTTTAAGGGATATCAAGATATTTCTACAGGAACTTGCAACCTCGCACATCTCTCAGGGATATCTGGATATTTCTACAGGTGCTGTTAACATCTCACATCTCTAAACAATGTCAGGATATTTCTACAGGTACTGTTGTTAACCTCTGATAAGAAAGACTACAGTGGTTATGACAAGAAAGACTACAGTGGCTATGACAAGAAAGACTACAGTGGCTATGACAAGAAAGACTACAGTGGTTATGACAAGAAAGACTACAGTGGTTATGACAAGAAAGATAACTGGTTATGACAAGAAAGACTACAGTGGCTATGACAAGAAAGACTACAGTGGCTATGATAAGAAAGATAACAGTGGCTATGACAAGAAAAACTACAGTGGCTATGATAAGAAAGATAACAGTGGCTATGACAAGAAAGACTACAGTGGCTATGATAAGAAAGATAACAATGGCTATGACAAGAAAGACTACAGTGGTTATGACAAGAAAGACTACAGTGATTATGACAAGAAAGACTACAGTGGCTATGATAAGAAAGATAACAGTGGCTATGACAAGAAAGACAACAGTGGCTATGATAAGAAAGACTACAGTGGCTATGACAAGAAAGACTACAGTGGCTATGACAAGAAAGATTACAGTGGTTATGACAAGAAAGGCTACAGTGGTTATGACAAGAAAGACTACAGTGGCTATGACAAGAAAGACTACAGTGGTTATGACAAGAAAGACTACAGTGGTTATGACAAGAAAGATAACAGTGGTTATGACAAGAAAGACTACAGTGGTTATGCCAAGCAAGATAACAGTGGTTATGACAAGAAAGACTACAGTGGTTATGACAAGAAAGATAACAGTGGCTATGACAAGAAAGACTACAGTGGTTATGACAAGAAAGACTACAGTGGTTATGACAAGAAAGATAACAGTGGTTATGACAAGAAAGACTACAGTGGTTATGACAAGAAAGATAACAGTGGTTATGACAAGAAAGATAACAGTGGTTATGACAAGAAATACTACAGTGGTTATGACAAGAAAGACTACAGTGGTTATGACAAGAAAAACTACAGTGGCTATGACAAGAAAGACTACAGTGGTTATGACAAGAAAGATTACAGTGGTTATGACAAGAAAGATAACAGTGGTTATGACAAGAAAGACTACAGTGGTTATGACAAGAAAGACTACAGTGACTATGACAAGAAAGACTACAGTGGTTATGACAAGAAAGACTACAGTGGTTATGATAAGAAAGACTACAGTGGCTATGACAAGAAAGATAACAGTGGTTATGGCTATGACAAGAAAGATAACAGTGGTTATGGCTATGACAAGAAAGATAACAGTGGTTATGGCTATGACAAGAAAGACTACAGTGGCTATGACAAGAAAGACTACTGTGGCTATGACAAGAAAGACTACAGTGGCTATGACAAGAAAGATAACAGTGGTTATGACTATGATAAGACAGACTACAGTGGCTATGACAAGAAAGACTACAGTGGCTATGACAAGAAAGACTACAGTGGCTATGACAAGAAAGACTACAGTGGTTATGGCTATGACAAGAAAGACTACAGTGGCTATGACAAGAAAGACTACAGTGGCTATGATAAGAAAGACTACAGTGGCTATAAGAAAGACTACAGTGGCTATGACAAGAAAGACTACAGTTGCTATGACAAGAAAGACTACAGTCGTTATGACAAGAAAGACTACAGTTGCTATGACAAGAAAGATAACAGTGGTTATGACAAGAAAGACTACAGTTGCTATGACAAGAAAGACTACAGTGGTTATGACAAGAAAGACTACAGTTGCTATGACAAGAAAGACTACAGTTGCTATGACAAGAAAGACTACAGTGGCTATGACAAGAAAGACTACAGTTGCTATGACAAGAAAGACTACAGTGGTTATGACAAGAAAGACTACAGTTGCTATGACAAGAAAGACTACAGTGGTTATGACAAGAAAGACTACAGTGGCTATGACAAGAAAGACTACAGTGGCTATGACAAGAAAGACTACAGTGGCTATGACAAGAAAGACTACAGTGGCTATGACAAGAAAGATAACAGTGGTTATGACAAGAAAGACTACAGTGGCTATGACAAGAAAGACTACAGTGGCTATGAGAGGAAAGACTACAGTGGCTATGACAAGAAAGATAACAGTGGTTATGGCTATGAGAAGAAAGACTACAGTGGCTATGACAAGAAAGACTACAGTGGTTATGACAAGAAAGATAACAGTGGTTATGGCTATGATAAGAAAGACTACAGTGGCTATGACAAGAAAGACTACAGTGGCTATGACAAGAAAGACTACAGTGGTTATGACAAGAAAGATAACAGTGGTTATGGCTATGACAAGAAAGACTACAGTGGCTATGACAAGAAAGACTACAGTGGTTATGACAAGAAAGACTACAGTGGTTATGACAAGAAAGATAACAGTGGTTATGGCTATGACAAGAAAGACTACAGTGGCTATGACAGGAAAGACTACAGTGGTTATGACAAGAAAGACTACAGTGGTTATGACAAGAAAGACTGGGGTGGTCATGGTTATGACAAGAAAGATAACAGTGGTTATGACAAGAAAGACTGGGGTGGTCATGGTTATGGTAAGCAGTTGGTGCTTTATATCACAATGAATATTAACATAATGTTGCTGGTGAATAAGATGGCTGTATCTAGAAAGTAGAAGAATCGTCCTGTGTTACTGACAATGGTTGCTAGGTCAGGATACATAGAATACATTTCATTACGAGTTTCGACGCTGTACACGTAATAATTCTAGACCAGCACGGTTTAAACTTTCTTTTAATGATCAATCGAATAAAACGTATTATCAACCCTACTTTGTTGTAATAACAATCCGGTCCTTTCCACATTGATGAATTATCACTGGGTTGTGACAAGAGTAGCACGACGGGTGTCACCTGTGGAGCAGGAACTGTTTACCCTTACGGAGCACACGTAATAATTCTAGACCAGCACGGTATAAACTTTCTTTTAATGATCAATCAAATAAAACGTATTATCACATATTTTATTGAAATAACGCCGAATTTGCATGTGTAATAAAAGCATAATTTGCGGTGTGTTATTTGTCTCCGGGGCAATAACATTTTATGAGGGAAATGACATGTTGTCTGCCCTGACAAAATATGTGATAAATAGATTAATACATGGCCTTTTTCATGGCCGATAACAAGGTCTCGTGCTGATAATAATAGATTAATACATTGCCTTTTTCATATTAAAAGGCAATGTATTAATCTATTATTATCAATCCTACTTTGTTGTAATAACAATCCTGTCCTTTCCTCATTCATGAATTATCACTGGATTGTGACAAGAGAAGCACAACGGGTGCCACATGTGGAGCAGGAACTGTTTTCCCTTCCGGAACACCTGAGTACACCTCCGGTTTTTAGTGAGTACGTGTTTTCTTTGGTGTACTGTTTTGTAGATCTTTGTTTGTCCTTTTGTCCATTTTCATTCGGTCACACGTCATAATTCTAGACCAGCACTGTTTAAGCTTTCTTTTAATGATCAATCGAATAAAACGTATTATCAACCCTACTTTATTGAAATAAAAATCCGGTCCTTTACTCATTCATGAATTATCACTGGGTTGTGACAATAGTAGCACGACGGGTGCCACCTGTGGAGCAACAACTGTTTTCCCTTCCGGAGCACCTTAGTACACCTTCAGGTTTTAGTGAGTTTTTTGTGTACTATTTTGTAGATGTTTGTTTGTCCCTTTGTTCATATTATTTCGGTCATTGAGTTGTCTGTCATTCTTGGTGTACTGTTTTGTAGATCTTTGTTTGTCCCTTTGTCCATATTATTTCGGTCATTGAGTTGTCTGTCATTCTTGGTGTACTGTTTTGTAGATCTTTGTTTGTCCCTTTGTCCATATTATTTCGGTCATTGTGTTGTCTGTCATTCTTGGTGTACTGTTTTGTAGATCTTTGTTTGTCCCTTTGTCCATATTATTTTGGTCATTGTATTATCTGTCATTCTTGATGTACTGTTTTGTAGATCTTTGTTTGTCCCTTTGTCCATATTATTTTGGTCATTGAGTTGTCTGTCATTCTTGGTGTACTGTTTTGTAGATCTTTGTTTGTCTCTTTGTGCATATTATTTCGGTCATTGAGTTGTCTGTCATTCTTGGTGTACTGTTTTGTAGATCTTTGCTTGTCCCTTTATCCATATTATTTTGGTCATTGAGTTGTCTCATTCTTGGTGTACTGTTTTGTAGATCTTTGTTTGTCCCTTTGTCCATATTATTTTGGTCATTGTGTTGTCTGTCATTCTTCCATGTACCACCTTGGTATCTTCAAACTTTTCTTTGAGGACAAGGATTTTACTGCAGATGAAAGGTGTCATAGCCCTAATTGAGCACTTGGTATCCAACTTCGTGCTCTGTAGGGATTTATGTTTTACGGATGGTTATCTTGACCAGAATGTGTTTACTTTATGTTGTATATCCTGCAGGACTGGGTTTCAGAAAATTCATTTATATTTAGGTATCAATTAAATCTCCCCAAAATCTGAAGTAAATTTAAGTAACCGTTATTGACCGTTCACTGACACTGCTATGGTAAGCTTTATCACTTGCGACTGCGAGTCGAGTGCACCCTTTTTGTAATTTACATAGCTGGGCGCGAACCCACGCCGTATTGGTGATAGGCTTGCATGAGATGTTAGATAATCCAACTACCTAACTCATTGAGCCACCCGGGCCCTTGTTGATATTTGTATTGTTCTTGGTTATCCAAATATGAATAGGAACTGCTAGACATTCAGGAACACCGGACGTCCCATCGCAGGGTTTGCATTGCTTAATGCTTAGTTTCCTGTGTAGTGTTTTGTATAACAGTGTTGTACTCTTTCATGTATCCTTTATATTGTCAGTCATTTTTAGATTTACGACTTTCGGCTACCCCTTTGATATCTTCAAACTTTTCACAGGCTTTCTGTAATCGGCTTTACCCTGCAAAATGCATGCCAGTCCTTTCCCAGGTCCTGGATGTACATCGACATATGTCGTGTTTTTTTGTGTTAAATGATTTGAGTTCATAAATGGTTTTTCTTCTTCTTCTTTTTCTATGTTCTGTTTTGTTTCTTTTTTTCTTTTTTTCCTTTTTTTTTAGCTTTGTTTGTTTGCTTGTTTTTTGTTTTTGTTTTTGCTTTTGTTTTTTATTTTTGACATTGATTGAATTCGTTGAATATATCATAACATGTACCACTGTTCAAAATCAAAAAGCATAAAATCTGCATAAACACATCTCCTATTGGCTATTAAGCATAATATACAAACAAGGAGACGTCGTGGTCGTGATCGTATGGTAGTTCGATCTACGACTACTTGTGTAATCAGTGGCTATCACCACTTTTGAGTTTGAACCCTGTTCATGACGAGGTGTACTCGAAACAACATTATGTGACAAAGTTTGTCAGTGATTTTTCCCCGGGTACTCCTGTTTCCTCCCCCAATAAAACTGACCGCCACGATATGACTGAAATATTGTTGAAAGTAGCATTAAATAACACCATAAACAGCTACACTTCATTATTGTTCTTAAGCACTTTCGTGAATCATTCCAGTTTTCAATTTGTTCATAAATAGGAATAGTATGTACATTTGTTCAATAACATGAATATATGTTTGACAGATTTTGTTTGAACGTGTTTAATGCTAAATTTTGTCTGTTGTTCATCACTTAGAACTGTCTGTCTAGCCATCCATCTTGTCATAGGAACCACTGTAGTCTGTCTTGTCATAGCCATAACCACTCTAGTCTTTCTTGTCATAACCACTGTAGTCTTTCTTGTCATAACCACTGTAGTCTTTCTTGTCATAGCCATAACCACTGTTATCTTTCTTGTCATAGCCATAACCACTGTTATCTTTCTTGTCATAACCATAACCACTGTTATCTTTCTTGTCATAGCCACTGTAGTCTTTCTTGTCATAGCCACTGTAGTCTTTCTTGTCATAACCACTGTAGTCTTTCTTGTCATAGCCACTGTTGTCTTTCTTGTCATATCCACTGTAGTCTTTCTTGTCATATCCACTGTTGTCTTTCTTGTCATAGCCATAACCACTGTTATCTTTTTTGTCATAGCCACTGTAGTCTTTCTTGTCATAACCACTGTAGTCTTTCTTGTCATAGCCACTGTTGTCTTTCTTGTCATAGCCATAACCACTGTTATCTTTTTTGTCATAACCACTGTAATCTTTCTTGTCATAGCCATAACCACTGTTATCTTTCTTGTCATAGCCACTGTAGTCTTTCTTGTCATAGCCACTGTAGTCTTTCTTGTCATAACCACTGTTATCTTTCTTGTCATAGCCATAACCACTGTTATCTTTCTTGTCATAGCCACTGTTGTCTTTCTTGTCATAGCCACTGTAATCTTTCTTGTCATAGCCATAACCACTGTTATCTTTCTTGTCATAGCCACTGTAATCTTTCTTGTCATAGCCACTGTAGTCTTTCTTGTCATAACCACTGTAGTCTTTCTTGTCATAACCACTGTAATCTTTCTTGTCATAGCCATATCCACTGTTATCTTTCTTGTCATAGCCACTGTAGTCTTTCTTGTCATAACCACTGTAGTCTTTCTTGTCATAGCCACTGTAGTCTTTCTTGTCATAACCACTGTTATCTTTCTTGTCATAACCACTGTAGTCTTTCTTGTCATAGTCACTGTAGTCTTTCTTGTCATAACCACTGTTATCTTTCTTGTCATAACCACTGTAGTCTTTCTTGTCATATCCACTGTAATCTTTCTTGTCATAACCACTGTAGTCTTTCTTGTCATAGCCATAACCACTGTTATCTTTCTTGTCATAGCCACTGTAGTCCTTCTTGTCATAACCACTGTAATCTTTCTTGTCATAGCCACTGTAGTCTTTCTTGTCATAGCCATAACCACTGTTATCTTTTTTATCATAACCACTGTAATCTTTCTTGTCATAGCCATAACCACTGTTATCTTTCTTGTCATAGCCACTGTAGTCTTTCTTGTCATAGCCACTGTAGTCTTTCTTGTCATAACCACTGTAGTCTTTCTTGTCATAACCACTGTTGTCTTTCTTGTCATAACCATAACCACTGTTATCTTTCTTGTCATAGCCACTGTTGTCTTTCTTGTCATAGCCACTGTAGTCTTTCTTGTCATAGCCATAACCGCTGTTATCTTTCTTGTCATAGCCACTGTTGTCTTTCTTGTCATAGCCACTGTAGTCTTTCTTGTCATAGCCACTGTAGTCTTTCTTGTCATAGCCATATCCACTGTTGTCTTTCTTGTCATAGCCACTGTAGTCTTTCTTGTCATAACCACTGTAGTCTTTCTTGTCATAACCACTGTAGTCTTTCTTGTCATAGCCACTGTAATCTTTCTTGTCATAGCCATAACCACTGTTATCTTTCTTGTCATAGCCACTGTAGTCTTTCTTGTCATAACCACTGTAGTCTTTCTTGTCATAACCACTGTTGTCTTTCTTGTCATAACCATAACCACTGTTATCTTTCTTGTCATAGCCACTGTTGTCTTTCTTGTCATAGCCACTGTAGTCTTTCTTGTCATAGCCATAACCGCTGTTATCTTTCTTGTCATAGCCACTGTTGTCTTTCTTGTCATAGCCACTGTAGTCTTTCTTGTCATAGCCACTGTAGTCTTTCTTGTCATAGCCATATCCACTGTTGTCTTTCTTGTCATAGCCACTGTAGTCTTTCTTGTCATAACCACTGTAGTCTTTCTTGTCATAACCACTGTAGTCTTTCTTGTCATAACCACTGTAATCTTTCTTGTCATAGCCATAACCACTGTTATCTTTCTTGTCATAACCACTGTAGTCTTTCTTGTCATAGCCACTGTAATCTTTCTTGTCATAGCCACTGTATTCTTTCTTGTCATAACCACTGTAGTCTTTCTTGTCATAACCACTGTAGTCTTTCTTGTCATAACCACTGTAGTCTTTCTTGTCATAGCCATAACCACTGTTATCTTTCTTGTCATAGCCACTGTAGTCTTTCTTGTCATAGCCATAACCACTGTTATCTTTCTTGTCATAGCCACTGTAGTCTTTCTTGTCATAGCCATATCCACTGTTGTCTTTCTTGTCATAACCACTGTAGTCTTTCTTGTCATAACCACTGTAGTCTTTCTTGTCATAACCACTGTAATCTTTCTTGTCATAGCCATAACCACTGTTATCTTTCTTGTCATAACCACTGTAGTCTTTCTTGTCATAGCCACTGTAATCTTTCTTGTCATAGCCACTGTAGTCTTTCTTGTCATAACCACTGTAGTCTTTCTTGTCATAACCACTGTAGTCTTTCTTGTCATAACCACTGTAGTCTTTCTTGTCATAGCCATAACCACTGTTATCTTTCTTGTCATAACCACTGTAGTCTTTCTTGTCATAACCACTGTAATCTTTCTTGTCATAGCCATATCCACTGTTGTCTTTCTTGTCATAGCCACTGTAGTCTTTCTTGTCATAACCACTGTAGTCTTTCTTGTCATAACCACTGTAGTCTTTCTTGTCATAACCACTGTAGTCTTTCTTGTCAAATCCAAAATCCCTCTTCCAGAACCTTTCCCTCTTGTCAGTAGGTGCTGTAACAGAAATAATTATTTATGTTGCGTGATATTGATTGTGCTGTTACTGGACATCTCTTTTACATATTTTGCCAGTAACGTATGTAATGTAGATCTACTCAAATCCTTCCGAGTGTGTCCCTTCAAGCTCAAGTAAATCTATTTTGCTGGACATTTTAACTATCACATTAGTGTATAATAAACATTAGATATCTAATATAATGCGCACGTCGCGTTTCTCGAAAAACTTTCATTAGGTACAATTAACAGCACAATATTATAAAGCCCAAAGATAGGTAGAAATAAAACCCAAGAGCCTAAACATGATAGCCAATGTTTGCTAATGTTACCTATGTCTTAGGGAGGAGAATCTTAATTTTAAAACGTTCAAAGCTGACTACTGTTTGACTTCCTATATTACGCTGTCATTGGAAGATTAGACATTTTATAAATAATGTTCAGCATCATAGTATTCTCTATGCTAACGTTGTTCTCCCTGTTAAATGTGAGGGACTACATTTTACTCACATGTAGAAAACACTTCCATTACATTACATCTTGAGTCGATAAAACTAGTCTAAACTCGCCATATTTTATTACAGCATATGCGTCAAGCTCCGGAAGTGACTCTTTCTAGATTTTTGTATTGCATTTTGGAACTCTTCGGATAATGTGGTATATTTTGCTTTTTATTTGAATATAATAAACTGGTTCCGACTTTTGGTATCACAAAAACGTGATAAAGGACAATTATTTATTGCATATTTTTCTATCTATCGTGTGATGACATGGGTAGTGAGTAAACATTTGCGCTATCTAAACTAGGCTTAGTTAGTGTAGCCAAATTATATGATTGTTACTCGGAACTTCTCGTTGATATACATTTGGAAAGCACTTCCATGACGTCATCATTCCACTAAGAAGGGAGGTTTGGGTCTATAAAACTAGTTTAACCTCGCCACATGTTATTAAAGTTCCTGTACCAAGCTAGAAAAGTGCGTAGTCATGTATTTGCGAGTTCGGTGTATATGCATCTTTCTGCGAATTTTGCTTATTCGGTTTTGGAACTGACCGGACACTGATTTCTTTGTTCTTTTGTTTGTTGGGGGGGGGGTTATGAAATGGGTTTAACATAGTATTTATTGCATTCTTTTCTATCTATCGTGTTATGGTGTTTAACGCCACTTTCAATAGTATTTCAGCTAGATCGTGGTGGGTAGAGAGTAACGAATAACCACCATGAACTACACTTGCTCAATAAAGGCATATTATATGATTGCTACTCGGAACTTCTCGTTGATATTAAAACAACATCATGTACAAATTCTTGCGGAAGATATTCGTTGTTAAAATATCTCACTGTATATTTACTATAAAAGCACATTTTGTCTAGAAATTGTTCCAAGATATTCCTGATAAGTTTATTTAATTTTTCATCAGCAAAAGTAGAATTAAATGTAGTTTTGTCTAATGATTTCAAGATATGTAATTAATTTCTTATAATCAAAAACTTTTTTGGGGGTGAAACTAAATCTGAATTTCGCACGTAAAAAACACATTACAATGACAGTACATTTAAAGAAAAATAATTTATGTGTGTGTTCAAATCATCAATATTTGAAAACCGTGCTTCAAAATACATGTTTTAAATAACTACAGAAAACGACATGGATTTTTGCATTTGTTGATACAAACTTTAATACGATCAGAGAAGAATATACTTCAGGATATGTTTATTTGAAAAATTGTGATTTTAGCCGAAATATTTAATAAAAAATATTATAGAAACTAAGGTTTTTTGTACTACTGTATATCTATCTATAGTACTTAAGCAAAGAGGTAATTTATATTGTTTTTTGCTTGTTTGATGGTGTTTAACGCCACTTTCATAAATTTTTCAGTTATATCATGGCGGTCAGTTTCCTAGGTGGAAGAAACCGAAGGACCCGCAGAAAACCACTGACCTGTCGCAAGTCACTGACAAACTTTATAACATAATGTTGTACACCTCACCCTGATCTCCCTGAGTTCACAACATCAGTGGTGATATGGGGCACTGATTACATAGGTAGTTGTAAATCCAACTACCATGCGATCACGACCACGACGGCCCCTGTTAATTTATAATATGTTAATAATATTGTAATACAATTGGTACAGGCGCTTCTATTAAAAGTGGGGCCCTCGTGGTCATGATGGTATGGTAGTTGGATGTACAGCTACCCATGCAATCAATTCCTATCACCACTAACGTTGTGGGTTCAAATCCCACTCAGGTGATACAATATTATGTGATAAAGTATGTCAGTGACTTGGTCGGTGGTTTTCTCCGGGTCCTCCGCTTTCCTCCACCAGTAAAACTGACAGCCACCATATAGCTGAAATATTGTTGAAAGTGGCGTTAAACACCATAAACCAAACCAAACCAATCCATAAAAAGTGGCTGTGTTAAACTAATTTGATGGACCCAAACTTCCTCTCTTAGTAAAATGAGTAAAATACCGTAGTATATAATCAGTCGAACAGCGTTAGGTAAATATTGTTTTTATCTTTTAGAAAATAGTACCTTTTTTGACAGACAATGTTGTACATAAATTTAAACTAAACATCTCAAAACCATTGCCTTACCTGTGTATGTTAAGGCTACACACACCGCCATCACCGATACCATCAAAACAGTCCTCATTTTTGAGCTTCGTCTGTATACTACAGTGAACACTCGAATGGTGCTTTGTCCAGTAGAGCCCAGTTTATATAGTTTATTTTTGCATAACTGAAGATATATTTATGTCCTTGTAGTCAACTTGACATTTCCATTTACACACGATAGATATCAATTACATTGAAATGATAAGATAAATAATGTTGTAATTAGAAATATACAATAAACATGATTGACAGTGAAACAGTTGGTAAAAATATCATCATATTTAAAAAATAACAATAATAATAATGATAATAAATTATGAATCAGTTCTTTGAAAGTTTTGATAGCAGTAAAATATCTCTAAAAAATTTCCACATTCTGTTCTATCAATATCAACAAATGAACGGTCAACTCTTATCCCGAATCATTGAACACAAAACAGACCACGACATAAAACGTTGAAAATACAGGTGTTGGAGAGGGACAGGCACAACAATGTGGCGAAGTTAAACTTGTTAGTGATATTTTATGGAAATAAAGACAGTTTGCTAATATTTATCATTTAAGTTTTAGATTAAAGGTTTTCTTTAGCAATATTTCAATCATATCATCAGAGGGAGTGGCAAATTTTATTAGTGGTGAGAAATTGAGAACCTGGAAAAAAATCATGTCTGCCGCAAACACTAGTGGTTATATATACTGATTGTATTGGCGGAGTTTTAACTCCAACCACCATGCGATTGTTAACATTGACAAATAAAATAGTCTGATATCTCTAAGAGATGTGAGAGGTTAACAGTACATGTAGAAATAGTCTGATATCACTTAGAGATGTGAGAGGTTAACAGTACATGTAGAAATAGTCTGATATCACTTAGAGATGTGAGAGGTTAACAGTACATGTAGAAATAGTCTGATATCACTTAGAGATGTGAGAGGTTAACAGTACCTGTAGAAATATCCTGATATCAATTAGAGATGTGAGAGGTTAACAGTACTTGTAGAAATAGTCTGATATCACTTAGAGATGTGAGAGGTTAACAGTACATGTAGAAATATCCTGATATTCCTTAGAGATATGAGAGGTTAACAGCACCTGTAGACACATCCTGCTATCACTTAGAGATGTGAGAGGTTAGCAGTACCTGTAGAAATAACCTGATATCACTTAGAGATGTGAGATGTTAAGAGTACCTGTAGAAATATCCTCATAGCCAGAAATGATAGGTGATTTGCTCATTTGCATATTCAAAATGGCGGCTCAAAGAGAATTTGGATTTTAACATATAGTTGAACGGGAAACTTTCTGTTAGCTTGGGCCGGACAATTTTCCGGGATAAAAAATCAAACTATGCACCGGTTTTAACAATATCTCAAAATATTACAGCTGTACCATGAAAACTCAAGGTTCCCACCCAGTTTTAAATTTTGAAGCGTAAGCACCATTCAAAAGCATTGAGAAGAAGTGAAAAAATGCATCCTGCACGGCTTTCAAGACCTAAAAGCACTTTTCTTACAATCCCCATTCTAGTTGCCGGGACAAATTCGGTCAGTTCCGGTAACATTGTTGAGGAATCTTTCTTCGATAAATATTTTGCTGAAAAATTAAAGGTTCCCACGATAATTTAAAAGAGGGCTTCACAAGTTTGTTTTACCTTTCTAGTAGAGATTCAATAGGGGTTCACGCAAAAAAAAAATCTACTATTTGGTAAGACTGCTTCTGCTAGACATAGCATTATTTGAGTAAGCACCGCATTCCATTGTAAATGTAAATAAACAATTAAGAAAAGGCTCCACAAGGGTATTTTTTTATTTCGACAAAACAACAGAAGAAGTACATGTAGATCTAACTATAATACAATTGGTAACAATACTGCTGATATATAAAGTTCCAAAAATTTAACAATATATATACTAAACGATTTCAATGACATACTAATACTTATGTTGGGCAGAAATTGACAAAAAATGCACAATATATTTTTTATTTACATACTTTTATTTCGTGGAAAAAAAAGGGGGGGCGCAGTGCATTAAATATATTTTCGATCTTTTACACACATCATCGGATTCCTAATAAACATATGATGACAATTAATTTTGATACGATCACAAATAATTATGAAGTTATTTATGTGATCAAAACTGTGATGAAATATTATTTAAAAAAAATAGATGACGAGTTTTCATCAGCGTCTTCCAAATATGGTTCAACGTTTATTTGCTGACGTCATACATGACGCGATTTGGTTTATGAATATTCATGAGCAAAATCACCCATGATTTCTGGCTATGCTGATATCCCTGAGAGATGTGAGAGGTTAACAGAACCTGTAGACATATCCTAATATCTCTTAGAGATGTGAGAGGTTAGCAGAACCTGTAGAAATATCCTGATATCCCTGAGAGATGTGAGAGGTTAACAGAATCTTAAGACATATCCTGATATCTCTTAGATATGTGAGAGGTTAACAGTACCTGTAGAAATAGCCTGATATCCCTGAGAGATGTCAGAGGTTAACAGTACCTGTAGAAATATCCTGATATTCCTTAGAGATGTGAGAGGTTAACAGTACCTGTAGAAATATTATGATATCCCTTAGAGATGTGAAAGGTTAGCAGTACCTGTAGAAATATTCTGACATTATTTAGAGATGTGAGAGGTTAACAGTACCTGTAGAAATAACCAGACATCTCTTAGAGATGTGAAAGGTTAACAGTACCTGTAGAAATAGCCTGACATCCCTTAGATATGTGAGAGGTTAACAGTACCTTTAGAAATAGCCTGACATCCCTTAGATATGTGAGAGGTTAACAGTACCTGTAGAAATATCCTGATATCACTTAGAGATGTGAGAAGTTAACAGCACCTGTAGAAATATCCTGATATTCATTAGAGATGTGAGAGGTTAACAGTACCTGTAGAAATATCCTGATATCCCTGAGAGATGTGAGAGGTTAACAGAATCTTAAGACATATCCTGATATCTCTTAGATATGTGAGAGGTTAACAGTACCTGTAGAAATAGCCTGATATCCCTGAGAGATGTCAGAGGTTAACAGTACCTGTAGAAATATCCTGATATTCCTTAGAGATGTGAGAGGTTAACAGTACCTGTAGAAATATTATGATATCCCTTAGAGATGTGAAAGGTTAGCAGTACCTGTAGAAATATTCTGACATTATTTAGAGATGTGAGAGGTTAACAGTACCTGTAGAAATAACCAGACATCTCTTAGAGATGTGAAAGGTTAACAGTACCTGTAGAAATAGCCTGACATCCCTTAGATATGTGAGAGGTTAACAGTACCTTTAGAAATAGCCTGACATCCCTTAGATATGTGAGAGGTTAACAGTACCTGTAGAAATATCCTGATATCACTTAGAGATGTGAGAAGTTAACAGCACCTGTAGAAATATCCTGATATTCATTAGAGATGTGAGAGGTTAACAGTACCTGTAGAAATATCCTGATATTCCTTAGAGATGTGAGAGGTTAACAGTACCTGTAGAAATATTCTGATATCACTTAGAGATGTGAGAGGTTAACAGCACCTGTAGACACATCCTGCTATCACTTAGAGATGTGAGAGGTTAGCAGTACCTGTAGAAATAACCTGATATCCCTTAGAGATGTGAGAGGTTAACAGTACCTGTAGACATATCCTGATATTCTTTAGAGTTGTGAGAGGTTAACAGTACCTGTAGAAATATCCTGATGTTCTTTAGAGATGTGAGAGGTTAACAGTACCTGTAGAAATATTCTGATATCCCTTAGAGATTTGAAAGGTTAACAGTACGGTCTGTAGAAATATCCGGACATTATTTAGAGATGTGAGAGGTTAACAGTACCTGTAGAAATAGCCTGATATCCCTTAGAGATGTGAAAGGTTAACAGTATCTGTAGAAATATCCTGACATTATTTAGAGATGCGAGATGTTAACAGTACCTGTAGAAATATCCAGATATCCCTGAGAGATGTGCGAGGTTGTGAGTTCCTGTAGAAATATCTTGATATCCCTTAGAGATGTGAAAGGTTAACAGTACCTGTAGAAATATCCAGATATCCCTGAGAGATGTGCGAGGTTGCGAGTTCCTCTAGAAATATCCTGATATCTCTTAGAGATGTGAGAGGTTAACAGTACCTGTAGAAACATCCAGATATCCCTGAGAGATGTGAGAGGTTACCAGTTGCTGTAGAAATATCCTGATATCTCTTAGAGATGTGAGAGGTTAACAGTATCTTTTTTTTTTTTTTTTGCTTTTGTCCGTCTTGTTGTGTACCCTATGTTGTCAGTTTCTCTGGATTGTCCTTTTTTGATTGCCCCAACGGTATTCGCTAACGTTTATCTGGTACCGACACTTGCATAATATGTGCCGTGGTTAAACTAGTTGTATGGGATCGAACATTCCATTGTAGTGATATAATGCGGTCATTCATGTGTTTTACATACGTGAGTAAAATGTCCACTTTCACATATAACTAGGCTAACAGCGTTATCATAAATAACGTTATAATCTCTAACTTTGTACATAATATATTTAATTTTTGTGACACAAAAGTTTTGTCATATGCATAAGCTTATTTTTATTAAAGAAAACTGATGCTATAGACTGGGAACATGTCAATGGCGACAGCGGAATATTCTTTTCAGCCTGATGTCATAGGGTCACGTGAAAGTTTTACGGTCCCCATCATGACTTGGTTGGCCGTTATGGAATATCTGTGTCATAAATGACCACGGATATGTTCCACTTGTAATAAACACTTCCCGGTCCTTTTCTCATTCATGACTTTTCACCGGGTTTGTAACTAGATTAACACGACGGGTGTCACTAGTGGAGCAGGAACTACTTACCATTCCGGAGCACATGAGTTCACCCCTGTTTTTAGTTGGGTTCGTGTTACTCGATCTTTAGTTTGATGTACTTTTTCTTTTGGCCATTGTGTTGTCTGTTTTTCTTCGATATACGGATTCTGATTACCTCTTTGGTATCTTCAAGCTCTTCTTAGCTGTTTGGTGAGTAAAACAATACTTAAGACAACCATCTATCGACTTTGACTGTTGTTATTTTTCGTTTTCTGGTGACGTAGTTTACAAGGAACGCTGGTGACAATGACACAAACGGGTTACTGATTTATTTTACGATTTTGTGAACATTTTACTTGTTTAAGTTGCTTAATTCAAATTGCCATCAAATTGGAAAGTATCAGTAACTTAATTGCATCACCGTTTAGTTATAAATGTAGGGAAATTACTGTAAACATGAAGGTTAGTGGATTTTGTTAAGAAATGCATTTCCATTTCCGACTTCCACTTCAACATATTAGTTAGAATTTTCCTACTAGAATCTAAGTAATTCATGAAAGCCATAATTTGAATCACGTTTTAATATATGTAACATTATTTTCGTTGCATTTTATCGCTCGCTATCGCTTGGGATAGCATTTGTCCGAAAATAATGTCACCCATGTTAAAGCTGGACACCAACTATGGCTTCCATGAATTATTTCTTAAATATATTTCCACTAAATATGTAATTTTATATATTATTTATTAATGGAGTCTAATCATGTATCCGGCAATGATAAAACTGAAATATTGTTAAAAGTGGCGCTACTCCATCGTCTAATCGTATTATTTTTGAAAAGAGTATCAAAGTTGTTCAAATTTCAATTTTTTTCCTGCTAATTTGCACACACACACAAAAACAACCAACGTTATGCATTTATTCCAATTGACCCCCTTAATCGTCAATTTTGACTAAGGTGAGAGATATATTCGTTTTCTATGTTCATATCTGGAGATACGGACATTTTAAAATCCATTTCACTGTAAAAATTAAAGAAAATAAAAAAACACACATTCAAAAGTTGGTTTGGAATATTAACAGCCTGTCTAAACCGAACGTCCTCTGGACTAACATTTGTGTTCAGAATAGAGAGGTGTTCGGTTTATACAGGTTAATTTGACAAATGTTTTCTACATTGCGACTTTATTTTAAATTCAGTTTATACAGGATTCCAATCTTTTCAGGTTTCACTCTATTCACAATCAGCTTAGACAATACACTCAACGAAACCAAGCATGATAACGATCTCCCGGTTCCACATTGATTAACTAAATGGGACTGTCGTGATCGTGATCGTATGTGCGATCAGCGCTTATCACCACTAAAGTTGTGAGTTCGAACCACGTTCGTGGTGAGGTGTACTCGATACAACATTATGTGATAAAGTTTGTCAGTGACTTGCGACAGGTTGGTGGTTTTTTCCGGGTACTCCGGTTTCCTCCACTAAAAAAACTGACCGCCACAATATAACTGAAATATTGTTGAAAATTGCGTTAAACACCATAAACCAAACTAAAACCAAGCTACAATCAGCTTAGACAATAAATTCAACGAGGCCATGCATGATGACGGTCACCTGGTTCCACATTGATGATCCAAATGTGCTTCTGTTGCTACTGGTAACATTAATTTTCTAATTTGACAACCAAGAAGAACAGTTTTATTATTTCAGTCTTTGCTTAGTATTATAAAAAACATGTCGTTGATGCAATTAATAATTACCGTTAGCATTTATTTGATAAATATATTATCATATTATAAACACTAATATTAACGATGTTTGGTTACAATTAAGTTTACAAATTGAACAATTATATCATCGCCAACATTTGATTTATCAGTACACGTTATTTTACATCATAATCAGATTAAGGAATGGTACTGTCTGTTAAAACACGATCACGTTAACAGTTCTCCACCTACACGTTGTTCTGTAAATTTCTCATTCAAATGTTCATAAAATCATCCCTGGATACTCGTTAGCTGGAACTGGTTTGATTTATGGTGTCTAAGGCCACTTTCAACAATATTTCAGTTATATCTTGCCGGTCAGTTTTAATCGGAGTACCCGGGGAAAACCACTGAGCTGCCACAAGCCACTGACAACTTTATCATATAATGTTGTATCGAGTACATCTCGTCATGAACGGGGTTCGAATTCACAACGTTAGTTGTGATAGGCACTGATTGCACAGGTAGTTGTAAATCCAACTACCATACTATCACGACCACGACGGCTCTTATTTGATTTTAACTATTCGTTGTATTTCAGCAGTAGATATAGGTCTATATTACTAATGAAAAAGGAAAAAAAATCCAGATTAGGTCATGTGACCCTATGACCTAAGGCCGAAAAGCACATTTCGGTGTCGCCATTGACATGTTTCCAATATATACCATCAGTTTTCTTTAATAAAACTAATTTTATACATATGACAACTTCTGTGTCACAAAAATTAAATATATTATGTACAAAATTAGAGATTATAACGTTATTTATGATAACGCTGTTCGTCTGGTTATATGTTAGAGTGGACATTTTACTCACGCATGGAAAACGCATGCATGACCGCATTATATCACTACAATGGTATGTTTGAGCCCATTAAACTAGTGTAGCCCCGGTGTCATAGAGTAAACCTTCTCCCATAGTAGATTAACCCCCCGGAAGATTTACCATGGGGGAACGTTTACTATATAGTATTTATTCCGCATAGTAAACCTTCCTACCTACTCAAATACTGCAAAATGGCTCCGTACATTTTTTTTTACCTTTTAATCATAATCGGATATAATTGATGGTATATAACAATTAAAATTAACACGATTAAGGTGCTAAATTCCGAATCAATAGTTATTATCCGGATTAAGGGGGAACATTTACTATATAACAAAATATCCGGGGGGATGATCGGCTATGGACGGGGGAATGTTTGCTATATAATAAATTCCCCCCCCCCCCCCCCCCCCCACCGGGGGAATATTTACTATATAGTAAAGTATCCGGGGGTAAGGTTTACTATATAGCAACTATTCCGAGGGGGAATTCCGGGGGAAGGTTTGCTATGCGGAAGGTTTACTATACGACACCGGCACATAATATGCAAGTGCCGGTAGCAAATAAACGTTAGAGAATACCGAAGGGGCAATCAAAAAGGACATCTCTATGGTATATCAGGATATTTCTACATGTACTGTTAACCTCTCATATCTCTAAGGTATATCAGGATATTTATACAGGTACTGTTAACCTCTCACGTGTCTAAGAGATATCAGGCTGTTTCTACATGCACTGTTAACATCTCACATCTCTAAGTGATATCATAATATTTCTACAAGTACTGTTAACCTCTCACATCTCTTAGAGATATCAGGATATTTCTACAGGTACTTTTAACCTCTCACATCTCTAAGTGATATCAGAATATTTCTACAAGTACTGTTAACCTCTCACATCTCTTAGAGATATCAGGATATTTCTACAGGTACTGTTAACCTCTCACATCTCTAAGGAATATCAGGATATTTCTACAGGTACTGTTAACCTCTCACATCTCTAAGTGATATCAGACTATTTCTACATGTACTGTTAACCTCTCACATCTCTAAGTGATATCAGACTATTTCTACATGTACTGTTAACCTCTCACATCTCTAAGTGATATCAGACTATTTCTACATGTACTGTTAACCTCTCACATCTCTAAGTGATATCAGACTATTTCTACATGTACTGTTAACCTCTCACATCTCTTAGAGATATCAGACTATTTTATTTGTCAATGTTAACAATCGCATGGTGGTTAGAGTTAAAACTCCGCCAATACAATTAGTATATATAACCACTAGTGTTTGCGGCAGACATGATTTTTGTCCAGGTTCTCAATTTGTCACCACTAATAAATTTGCCACTCCCTCTGATGATATGATTGAAATATTGCTAAAGAAAACAAACCGTTAATCTAAAACTTAAATCATAAATATTAGCAAACTGTCTTTATTTCCATAAAATATCACTAACAAGTTTAACTTCGCCACATTGTTGTGCCTGTCCCTCTCCAACACCTGTATTTTCAACGTTTTATGTCGTGGTCTGTTTTGTGTTCAATGATTCGGGATAAGAGGTGACCGTTCATTTGTTTATATTGATAGAACAGAATGTGGACATTTTTTAGAGATATTTTACTGCTATCAAAACTTTCAAAAAAATGATTCATAATTTATTATGTTTATTATTGTTATTTTTTAAAATATTATGATATTTTCACCAACCGTGTCACTCTAACTCATGTTTGTTGTATATTTTTAATTACAACATTATTTATCTTATCATTTCAATGTAATTGATATCTATCGTGTGTAAATGGAAATGTCAAGCTGGCTACAAGGACATAAATCTTCAGTTATGCAAAAATAAACTATATAAACTGGGCTCTACTGGACAAAGCACCATTCGAGTGTTCACTGTAGTATACAGACGAAGCTCAAAAATGAGGACTGTTTTGATGGTATCGGTGATGGCAGTGTGTGTAGCCTTAGCATACACAGGTAAGGCAATGGTTTTGAGATGTTTAGTTTAAATTTATGTACAACATTGTCTGTCAAAAATGGTACTATTTTCATAAAGATAAAAACAATATTTACCTAACGCTGTTCGACTGATTATATACTACGGTATTTTACTTATTTTACTAAAAGGGGAAGTTTGGGTCCATCAAATTAGTTTAACCCAGCCACTTTTTATTGATTGGTTTGGTTTGGTTTATGGTGGTTATCGTCACTTTCAACAATATTTCAGCGATATCGTGGCGGTCAGTTTTATTGGTGGAGGAAACCCGGAGAAAACCACCGACCTGTCGTAAGTCACTGACAAACTTTATCACATAATGTTGTATCGAGTACACCTCGCCTGAGTGGGGTTCGAACTTACAACGTTAGTGGTGATTTGCATTGATTGCCTGGGTAGTTATAAATCTAACTACCGTACCATCACGACCACGACTGCCCCCTTAACATAAATTACCTCTTTGCTTAAGTACTATAGATAGATATACAGCAGTACAAAAAACCTTAGTTTCTATAATATTTTTTATTAAATATTTCGGCTAAAATCAAAATTTTTCAAGTATATTCTTCTCTGATCGTATTATAGTTTGTATCAACAAAAGCAAAAATGCATGTCGTTTTCTGTAGTTATTTAAAAAACTTATTTTGAAGCACGGTTTTCAAATATTGATGATTTGAACACACACATGAATTATTTTTATTTAAATGTACTGTCATTGTAATGTGTTTTTTACGTGCGAAATTCAGATTTAGTTTCACCCCCCAAACATTTTTGAGTATAAGAAATTAATTACATATCTTGAAATTATTAGACAAAACTACATTTAATTCTACTTTTGCTGATAAAAAAAATTAAATAAACTTATCAGGAATATCACGGAACAATTTCTAGACAAAATGTGCTTTTATAGGAAATATACAGTGAGATATTTTAACAACGAATATCTTCCGCACGAATTTGTACATGATGTTGTTTTAATATCAACGAGAAGTTCCGAATAGCAATCATATAATATGTCTTTATTGAGTAAGTGTAGTTCATGGTGTTTATTCGTTACTCTCTAGCCGCCACGATCTAGTTGAAATATTATTGAAAGTGGCGTTAAACACCACATCCCTAACACGATAGATAGAAAATAATGCAATAAATATTGTCGGAATCGACTTATTATGTGTAATTTTCGTGTACCTCCCCCCCCCCCCCAAAAAAAAAACCCCAATGAAAAAAACACTGTCCGGTCAGTTCCAAAATTGAATAAGCAAAATTCGCAGAAAGATGCATAACCAATACACCGAACTCGCAAATACATGACTACGCACTTTTCTAGCTTGGTACAGGAACTTTAATAACATGTGGCAAGGTTAAACTAGTTTTATAGACTTAAACCTCCCTTCTTAGTGGAATGATGACGTCATGGAAGTGCTTTCCAAATGTATATCAACGAGAAGTTCCGAGTAACAATCATATAATTTGGCTACACTAACTAAGCCTAGTTTAGATAGCGCAAATGTTTACTCACTTCCCATGTCATCACACGATAGATAGAAAAATATGCAATAAATAATTGTCCTTTATCACGTCTTTGTGATACCAAAAGTCGGAACCAGTTTATTATATTCAAATAAAAAGCAAAATATACCACATTATCCGAAGAGTTCCAAAATGCAATACAAATATCTAGAAAGAGTCACTTCCGGAGCTTGATGCATATGCTGTAATAAAATATGGCGAGTTTAGACTAGTTTTATCGACTCAAGATGTAATGTAATGGAAGTGCTTTCTACATGTGCGTAAAATGTAGCCCCTCACATTTAACAGGGAGAACAACGTTAGTATAGAGAATACTATGATTCTAAACATTATTTATACAATGTATAATCTTTCAATGCCAGAAGTAATATAGGAAGTCAAGCAGTAGTCAGCTTTGAACGTTTTAAAATTAAGGTTCTCCTTCCTAAGACATAGGTAACATTAGCAAACATTAGCTAACATGTCTAGGCTCTTGGGTTTTATTTCTACCCATTATTGGGCTTTATAATATTGTACTGTTAAGCGTACCTGATGAAGGTTTTTTGAGAAACGCGACGTGCGCACTATATTAGATATCTAATTGTTATTATACACTAATGTGATAGTTAAAATGTTCAGCAATATAGATTTACTTGAACTTGAATGGACACAGTCTGAAGAATTTGAGTATATTTACATTATATACGTTACTGGCAAAATATGTAAAAGAGATGTTCAGTAATAGCACAATCAATATAACGAAATATAAATAATTATTTTTTTCAGCACCTACTGACAAGAGGGATTTTGGATTTGACAAGAAAGACTACAGTGGTTATGACAAGAAAGACTACAGTGGTTATGACAAGAAAGACTACAGTGGTTATGACAAGAAAGACAACAGTGGATATGACAAGAAAGATAACAGTGGTTATGGCTATGACAAGAAAGATTACAGTGGTTATGACAAGAAAGACTACAGTGGTTATGACAAGAAAGATAACAGTGGTTATGGCTATGACAAGAAAGATTACAGTGGTTATGACAAGAAAGACTACAGTGGTTATGACAAGAAAGATAACAGTGGTTATGGCTATGACAAGAAAGACTACAGTGGCTATGACAAGAAAGACTACAGTGGATATGACAAGAAAGATAACAGTGGTTATGGCTATGACAAGAAAGACTACAGTGGTTATGACAAGAAAGACTACAGTGGCTATGACAAGAAAGACTACAGTGGTTATGACAAGAAAGACTACAGTGGTTATGACAAGAAAGATAACAGTGGTTATGGCTATGACAAGAAAGATTACAGTGGTTATGACAAGAAAGACTACAGTGGCTATGACAAGAAAGATAACAGTGGTTATGGCTATGACAAGAAAGACTACAGTGGTTATGACAAGAAAGACAACAGTGGTTATGGCTATGACAAGAAAGACTACAGTGGTTATGACAAGAAAGATAACAGTGGTTATGGCTATGACAAGAAAGACTACAGTGGCTATGACAAGAAAGACTACAGTGGTTATGACAAGAAAGACTACAGTGGTTATGACAAGAAAGACTACAGTGGTTATGACAAGAAAGACAACAGTGGATATGGCTATGACAAGAAGGACTACAGTGGCTATGACAAGAAAGACTACAGTGGTTATGACAAGAAAGACTACAGTGGCTATGACAAGAAAGACTACAGTGGCTATGACAAGAAAGACTACAGTGGATATGACAAGAAAGATAACAGTGGTTATGGCTATGACAAGAAAGACTACAGTGGCTATGACAAGAAAGACTACAGTGGCTATGACAAGAAAGACTACAGTGGATATGACAAGAAAGATAACAGTGGTTATGGCTATGACAAGAAAGACTACAGTGGTTATGACAAGAAAGATAACAGTGGTTATGGCTATGACAAGAAAGACTACAGTGGCTATGACAAGAAAGACTACAGTGGCTATGACAAGAAAGACTACAGTGGATATGACAAGAAAGATAACAGTGGTTATGGCTATGACAAGAAAGACTACAGTGGCTATGACAAGAAAGATAACAGTGGTTATGGCTATGACAAGAAAGACTACAATGGTTATGACAAGAAAGACAACAGTGGTTATGGCTATGACAAGAAAGACTACAGTGGTTATGACAAGAAAGATAACAGTGGTTATGGCTATGACAAGAAAGACTACAGTGGCTATGACAAGAAAGACTACAGTGGTTATGACAAGAAAGACTACAGTGGTTATGACAAGAAAGACTACAGTGGTTATGACAAGAAAGACAACAGTGGATATGGCTATGACAAGAAGGACTACAGTGGCTATGACAAGAAAGACTACAGTGGTTATGACAAGAAAGACTACAGTGGCTATGACAAGAAAGACTACAGTGGCTATGACAAGAAAGACTACAGTGGTTATGACAAGAAAGATAACAGTGGTTATGGCTATGACAAGAAAGACTACAGTGGCTATGACAAGAAAGATAACAGTGGTTATGACAAGAAAGACTACAGTGGTTATGACAAGAAAGACAACAGTGGATATGGCTATGACAAGAAAGACTACAGTGGATATGACAAGAAAGACTACAGTGGATATGACAAGAAAGATAACAGTGGTTATGGCTATGACAAGAAAGACTACAGTGGCTATGACAAGAAAGACTACAGTGGTTATGACAAGAAAGACTACAGTGGTTATGACAAGAAAGACAACAGTGGATATGGCTATGACAAGAAGGACTACAGTGGCTATGACAAGAAAGACTACAGTGGTTATGACAAGAAAGATAACAGTGGTTATGGCTATGACAAGAAAGATTACAGTGGTTATGACAAGAAAGATAACAGTGGTTATGACAAGAAAGACTACAGTGGTTATGACAAGAAAGATAACAGTGGTTATGGCTATGACAAGAAAGACAACAGTGGATATGACAAGAAAGACTACAGTGGCTATGACAAGAAAGACTACAGTGGTTATGACAAGAAAGACTACAGTGGTTACGACAAGAAAGATAACAGTGGTTATGGCTATGACAAGAAAGACAATAGTGGTTCCTATGACAAGAGGGATGGCTAGACAGACAGATCTAAGTGATGAACAACAAACACAATTTAGCATTAAACACGTTCAAACAAAATCTGGCAAACATATATTCATGTTATTGAACAAATGTACATACTATGCCTATTTATGAACAAATTGAAAACTGGAATGATTCACGAAAGTGCTTAAAAACAATAATGAAGTGTAGCTGTTTATTGTGTTATTTAATGCTACTTTCAACAATATTTCAGTCATATCGTGGCGGTCAGTTTTATTGGTGGAGGAAACAGGAGTACCCGGGGAAAAATCACTGACAAACTTTGTCACATAATGTTGCTTCGAGTACACCTCGTCATGAACAGGGTTCAAATTCACAGATTTAGTGGTGATAGGCACTGATTACACAGGTAGTCGCAGATAGAACTACCATACGATCACGACCACGACGTCTCCTTGTTTGTATATTATGCTTAATAGCCAATAGGAGATGTGCTTATGCAGATTTTATGCTTTTTGATTTTGAACAGTGGTACATGTTATGATATATTCAACAGAGTGATGGTCAACAAATTTAATCAATGTCAAAAATAAAAAACAAAAGCAAAAACAAAAACAAAAACAAAAACCAACCGAAAAAAACAAAGAAAACAGAACATAGAAAAAAAGAAGAAGAAGAAAAACCATTTATGAACTCAAATCATTTAGCACAAAAAAACACGACATATGTCGATGTACATCCAGGACCTGGGAAAGGACTGGCATGCATTTTGCGGGGTAAAGTCGATTACAGAAAGCCTGAGAAAAGCTTGAAGATGTCAAAGGGGTAATCGAAAGTCGTAAATCTAAAAATGACTCAAAATATAACGGATACATGAAAAAGTACAACACTGTTATACAAAACACTACACAGGAAACTAAGCATTAAGCAATGCAAACCCTGATATGGGAACTCCGGTGTTCCTGAAAAGCTAGCAGTTCCTATTCATATTTGGATAATCAAGAACAATACATATATCAACAAGGGCCCGGGTGGCTCAATGGGTTAGGTAGTTGGATTACCTAACAACTCATGCAAGCCTATCACCAATACGGCGTGGGTTCGCGCCCAGCGATGCAAATTACAAAAAGGTGCACTCGACTCGCAGTCGCAAGTGATAAAGCTTACCAGTTGCTTGCCCATGGTCGGTGGTTTTCTCCGGGCACTCCGCTTCTTCCACCACTAAAACTGCTCGCCATGATATAGCTGAAATATTGCTGAAAGTGGCGTTCAAACACCAACAATCAAAATCAAATTAAATCAGATGTCAACAAACAATAAAGAACCTCCGCTGATTCTTTCCTATCACAGACCACACACACAGCCACAAAAACGAATGACAACGTAAGAATGGACAGTACAATAGCAGGGACAGTGAACGGTCAATAACGGTTGCTTAAATTTACTTAAGATTTTGGGGAGATTTAATTGATATAAATGAATTTTCTGAAAACCAGTCCTGCATGATATAAAACATAAAGTAAACACATTCTGGTCAAGGTAAACACAAATCCCTACAGAGCACGAAGTTGAATAACAAGTGCTCAATTAGGGCTATGATACCCTTCATCTGCAGTAAAATCCTTGTCCTCAAAGAAAAGTTTGAAGATACCAAGGTGGTACATGGAAGAATGACAGACAACACAATGACCAAAATAATATGGACCAAGGGACATACAAAGATCTACAAAACAGTACACAAAAAACTCAAAGATTGAGGAATACGTACTCACTAAAACCGGAGGTGTACTAAGGTACTACGGAAGGGAAATCAGTTCCTGCTCCACACGTGGTACCCGTCGTGCTACTCTTGTCACAATCACAGTGATAATTCATGAATGTAGAAAGGACGGTATTGTTATTACAACAAAGTAGGGTTGATAATACATTCTATTCGATGAATCATTAAAAGAAAGTTTAAACCGTGCTGGTCTAGAATTAATACGTGTGCAGCGTCGAAACTCGTAATGAAATGTACTCTATGTAACCTGACGTAGCGACCATTGTCAGTACTTTCCAGAAAAAAACATCTTATTCACCAGCAACATTATGTTAACATAAATTGTGATATAAAGCACCAACTACTCACCCTACCGGAGCACCTTAGTTCACCCCCGGTTTTTAGTGGGGTTGGTGTTACTCGATCTGTAGTTTTATATGTATGTTTTGTAGATCGTGGTTTTTACTTTTGTGGTTTTTCTTCTGGCCATTGTGTTGTCTGTTCTTCTTCGATGTACGGATTATGATTGCCTCTTTGGTATCTTCAAACTCTTATAACACTGTATACTAATATCTAAGTTTTTTAATCGGATTAAAATTGTGTTTGTTTAAAAGTGAATAATTTTGGTTATACACAAATATCTAACGACGTCCCTTATGGGGTCACGTCAGGGTTCATATGTTTAACTCCAAATCAGAGAAGAGCCAACCAAATATTGAGTTATCACAACCGAGAGTCGGTTTGATTTTCATATTTAATTATCCTGCATATGATGGGGGGTCAAGCCACACGATAAATATTAGTTTATTGATAAGCGTAAATTTAATATTTGTTTCATTTAATGTTTGACATATATCTACACATATGGATGTAGCGCATATTACAGGGGCTATCGTGGCCGTGATCCTATTGTAGATTTACAGCTACCTATGCAATCAGTGCCTATCATCACATATGTCGTGAGTTCGAATCTCGATCAGGGCGAGGTGTACAACATTATCTGATAAAGTTTGTCAGTGACTTGCGACAGGTTGGTGGTGTTTTCGGGTACACCGGTTTCGTCCACCAATATAACTGACCGCAACGATACAGCTGAACAATTGTGGAAAGTGGCGTTAAACACAATCAAACAAACAAACAAACATCAAACAAACGTATATGACATTAAATTCGTATATATCTAATAGGTCTTTGCAATAACAAAACTGATTGTGATTTATTTTGCCCACCATTCTTCTTTATGAACTTTCCAACGTTCGTGTTAATTTCCTCCATAATGTCACGACGGTCTCATTGGAAAAAATCAGATGCAGTCTTTATATTGATGCTATTATCTGTCAATCCAATGTGTCATTTTTTCATCTTTTTTTTTACAGAAAAAAAAAGCTAAATAAGGTTACCTGTTCCTGAAGCTCGTACAAATAAATTATATATTTTCCGAAAATGTACGTATATTGTTTATGCATTGCATAAAAAGTAGACCATGAGATTGGACACAAGTTATTCATAAATCTATTCATCCGGCGAAACGGAATATAATTCTTTCTTTTAACATGGTCCATTATTGTGTAATGCGAATTGTATCCTGGGTATTTCTTTCTCATTTGTGCTCGAAGGAGAAGGAGTAATACCACTAAGTAATTCCCCATAGCATTCTATGGTAAATAATTAAGTTTATCGTTAAAGGATAAACGGATTTAATAAAAGTGAACTTAGTCTTAACTTAAGTTTTAGAATTTTGGAAATCCTAAAACCGGATTGTCTTCGGATCGCGAACGTCATTTATACAATCTGCGACGTCAAACATTCCCATCATCCAATTTTCGACAACAGGCACATTGTCAACAAAAAATTTACAAATATAAATCGATTTGAATCCACCACCATCAACGAAATGAAACCTCCAAAAAGGCAGAGAAAACAATCTGCAAAATCACAGATGACACAAGGATCGGGACCAAAACGACAAAAAACTTCAAACAGACAGCAGAGACAAGAAACAGATAGCTACAACGTGCCTCCAGTGGCATCACGTAGTAACACCAGAACTTTTATCGACATACAAACACACAATGATGGTAACAATCGTCAGAATGACACGAGCATGAACGCACCGACACCGTCTACATCAGGATGGCCCGGAAGAAACCCTTCACACACTCAGACCATGCATGATGCACGGACACATGGCCACATCAGTGCGGAAAGTTCAAGCGAAACCCTTCGTCACACACAAGTTAGTGGCACCGAGACTCGTCCAGTGAACCCAGCACAAAATACAGACCATGAATTGATTTACCAAAGGGCAGCGTTTCACAACCGAGCATGCAAAATGATGTCTCCATGGCACCTATCAGTACCAGAGCACAGTATACTGCAGATCCACGCAGCCAGTCCAATGGTACGTTACAACAAGGTACAAATTTAGAGTTTTCTGGGGATTCTCGGGGTTTGATGGGAATGGGTGTTGTACATTTGAGCCAAATGCCAACATTTACACCTAGTTTCACTGACCCGATTAGCGCTCACATACCATTAAAAATTAAGGAAACAATTTGGGCAGGGGAATATATTGATTTGTATGTCCTCCTAAAGTCGGTCCGAGAGCTCGCAACTGACTCTCAACTTAGCGGCGACCTTTCCATAAAGGGTGGTCAGTTGACGGTCGCACAGCCAAAAATCGCAGCAATTTCCAACATACATGTATGGACATCGGCCTTTATGATATTCATGGGTGTTATGCTCGAAAAATGGCATAACAAAGGCCAGGAATATCTGAAATACATGTTTAATGTACGTCTTGCGGCTTCACGGGGATCAGGTACGGGTTGGGTCGCATATGACGAACAATATCGTCTTCGCAAAGCTAGATATCCTCACACTCTATGGGGTGACATCGATATAGAGCTATGGCTTTTACACGTCTCCATCCCTGCTAAATACGCACACTTTGACAATACAAATGTGAGCCAGAAGTTAGAGAGCAAAAACGAGCCCTTTCTTGCAGACTTCAAAAGGAGGAAAACCCCTGAAAGCCAAAAAGGCAACACCCAGCGTGGATTTCGATCCTGCTGGAACTTCAACAAAGGTAAATGTTCATACGGACAAAAGTGTAGATATGCACACAAATGTTCAAATTGCGCAGGGGACCATCCCTTCAAGTTCTGTAATAACAAATAACTCGTACCTTTATTCACTTGGTAGCTCCCCTATTTGTGTGCACGAGGTTGAGAAATCTTTGTCTTTTTACCCGTTCGGGAATGTAAAAACAGAATTAATTCAGGGGCTAAACCATGGATTTAAATTACAATACAATGGACCTAGGTTACCAGTTCAGTCAAAAAATTCGAGAAGTGTTTCGGAAAACCCAGATTTAGTACGGGAAAAGATATTTAAAGAAATTGATCTAGGCAGAGTGGCTGGCCCATTCGATTACCCTCCGATGCCTACTTTTAGGGTATCTCCAATTTTTCTCGTAAGAAAGAAGAACGGCGATTTTCGACTGATCCATAATCTTTCATTCCCAACCCAGTATTCGGTCAATGATTTCATTGATCCAGAGTTTTGCACCGTAAGATATTCAGACATTGACGATGCCATAGACATGATCAACAGAATAGATAAAGGGGGGAAGTTGGCAAAAACTGACATTAAGAGTGCATTTCGATTACTCAGAGTCTCCCCATCTGACTTTGACCAACTAGGTTTTTCTTTCGATAACAAATTCTACTTTGATAAATGCCTCCCATTTGGTGCTTCGATAAGTTGCTCACTCTTCGAAAAATTTTCAACGGCATTACACTGGTTAATGGAGCAAAAGACGGGTAATAAAGATATTTTGCACTATTTGGATGATTTTCTCTTTGGCGCAGAAGCTGATAGCCCGAAATATCAATTCACATTACAAACCTTTCGGGATATATGTAAATTATGGGGGGTTCCTGTAGCCGAAGATAAAACTGTAGAGCCGACAGAAATCTTAGCATTCCTAGGCATTGAGTTCGACACGTTAGGGATGGAACTGCGGCTGCCAAACGAAAAACTCGTTGAATTGAAGCATACTCTCGAATTATTCGTCCAGTCCAAAAAGGTCACATTACGACAATTACAATCCTTAATAGGGTTACTTAATTTCGCGTGTCAAGTCGTGTCACCGGGTAGGGCGTTTTGCAGGAGGCTTATTGATGCGACATGTAATATAAGAAAACCTCATCACAGAATTCGCGTGTCAAAATCAATGCGAGAAAATATTAAAGTCTGGTTAACCTTTTTGTCAGAATATAATGGGGTAACCGTTATCACTGACAATGCATGGGCTTCAAATGAAACCCTAGAATTGTTCACCGACAGCGCTAGTGGTCAAAACAGAGGGTTTGGTATTTATTTTCAAGGAATATGGGCGCAAAAATGCTGGCCAAAATTATGGGAAGAAATGGGCATTCCTAAGGACATTACATTTCTTGAGTTATTGTTGCACTGTGTATTTGGGGGGGGGGGGGGGGGGGGGGGGGGGGGAACAGTTAAAAAACAAGAAAATTATTTTTAACATAGACAACCAATCTGTGGTTCACATTATTAATAAAAAGTCTTCAAAATCTGTTAGAGTTATGTCCCTTGTAAGGCATCTTGTTTTGTCAACCTTACAATATAATATTATGATCAAAGCTTTACATATTTCTGGAATTTCAAATAAAATTGCTGATTCCTTATCTCGTTGTGATTGGCCGCGTTTCCGGAACCTTTGTCCAGAGGCAGACCAACGAGGCACCGAAATACCAGACCATCTCTGGAAACTTTAACAACTGAAATTGATTCATTGGTGAACGCTTCAATGGCAGATTCTACGTGGAAAACATACAAAACGGCAGTCGAATCTTTTCAATCATTTCGCAAATTGTATAATTTACAAAATACTTGGCCCGCCCCTCTATATGATTTGTTATTCTACATTGCATACATGTCTCACACAGGCTTGTCAGCCAGTACTATTACTACTTACATTTCCGGTATAAGTACAATGCATAAATTAAATGGTCACACGGACAATACGAAATGGTTTTTGGTTACCAAAATACTCGAGGGTTCAAAACGGAAAAACTCCCCGAAAGCTGACTTGCGTCTACCAGTCTCAATGAATTTATTAAAACGATTAATTCAATCGCTCCCCTTTGTTTGTACGTCAGTATATGAATCCACTATGTTCGCAAGCGCGTTCAGTTTGTGTTTTTTCGGACTTCTCCGCGTTGGTGAAATAACTAGTCAAAATAAAGGTCGAGCCGGGAAGCACGTCATTCACATATCCGACATAAAACTTGTCCGCAAGCAAGACTCCGTTGACTTACATTTAATGATACGTAGTTCCAAAACAGATCAACACTCACATAATACCACATTGATTATTTGTAGTCAAACCGATAACTCCATATGTCCGGTACACCTTCTTAAGAGTTATTTGGAAGTTCGACAACATGCACTCGACTCTAATCTTTATTTGCACTTCGACGGATCAGATCTAACGCGATATCAATTTTCAATCGTCTTACAAAGGGCCTTGTCATTTTGTGAAGTCAAAGGACATTTTCGACCACATTCTTTCAGAATAGGGGCCGCAACAGAGGCTAAACGTTTTGGTATTCATGACGACGTAATAAAAAAATGGGGGCGTTGGACGTCCGATGCTTATACGAAATACATACGATTAGATATCTGAATTATTTATTAAATATCTCGCACGATTTCATTTATATTATAGGTTCCCGCTCTATTTGGATATTGGGATCGAGAATAGTATATTGGGCTGGTAAAGAAGTGGTTTCAAGACAAGGGGGACGTCATCTTGGTCTCCATAATGTAGGTTTTCAATGGTTTTGGTTCGGGAAAAGGGGTATGGTTTGTAAGGAATTAATTCCAAAGATTGAGTTTCTTTTGAGAAGACATCCTCCTCCGAAATTTGTTGTTATACAGCTTGGGTCAAACGATCTTGGCACCGTTAAAGGCTGGCAACTAGCAGAAAACATAATATGCGACATTCTTCGTATACACGCCTTAATGCCAAATACGCTTATTGTATGGTCCGATATATTGCAAAGACGATACTGGCACAATGCCAACAATGGCAAATCTATTGAAAAAACTCGTAAACGAGTGAACCTCTTGGTAAGAAACCAAGTAATAAGTATAGGAGGGTGCGCCATAAGGCACTGTAACCTTCGTGCCAGAGAAGTAAATCTTTATCGTAACGACGGCACACATCTGTCCAATTCAGGAACAGAAATCTATTTAAACAATATTCAGGGCGCCCTCGAACATTTTATTTCCTCTGGAGGTTCTCTTGTTTTCCCTCCAATTCAAGCTTAAATCGAATCGAACACGAGGAGGAGGATGTTGACTCTTCACTAACGTTAAACTAAAACAGGGTGGTTGCGTGGCGGTGAGTAGGGCTTACCCCACTTATTTGGCGGGATATGGCAAGATGAAGACGGGACACGTCGGTCCCCACATTTTACGTGAGCTCATATTTTGATTATTTTCTCCTGTGGTACCACAGGGATTTGTATTTTCATGTTCGTAAACGGGGGCCTTCTTTGCATACCAGAGGGGTCGGTTCCTGAATCGGTACCGATTCGGAACTTGGTTTGGACTCTTTGAAATAACCAGAGAGTTCGGGATAGTAAATATATGCGATCGTATGGGGAACGTGTCCTGTAGATCTGTCACCTGCGAAGCACGGGCTAGCCCAAAATATCGAAATCGGCTGTCTGTCTTCTTCTTCTTGCCATCTCGCTCTCACGCAATTTAATACTGTGGCCGTATTTTCCCAATCAACATTAGTATTGTTTAATTTCCAGACAATGAATCTTTGATTAATTAAGTTGATCGTTAAAGGATAAACGGATTTAATAAAAGTGAACTTAGTCTTAACTTAAGTTTTAGAATTTTGGAAATCCGAAAACCGGATTGTCTCCGGATCGCGAACGTCATTTATACAATCTGCGACGTCACACATTCCCAACATCCAATTTTCGACAACAGGCACATTGTCAACAAAAAATCCCACCCACCGCCCCTCCAACTCCTTATCCCCTTTGCTGCAATAATGGACCAGATTCTGCTGCTGTTTTGTTAATATTTCAGATTTGTCGCTGACATGGACTAGAGCCCAACTCAATGGACATTTAGGGAATACCAATGGAGAACTTTATTCACAAGGGCGTTCCTCGCCGGAGAGATAACTGACACTGTGGAGAGTATTAAGTGTTTTTCAAATTTTAGATTTTCTATTCTTATCGTTATATATAATTGTATATTGAAATACGTTGATTTTCTTTTTGACTCAATCGAACATCAGCCGGAGAGATAACTGACACTGTGGAGAGTATTAAGTGTTTCTCAAATCTTAGATTTTCTATTCTTATCGTTATATATAATTGTATATTGAAATACGTTGATTTTCTTTTTGACTCAATCGAACATCAGAAGCTGAACATATTTAAGGAACTTTGTCAAAAGCTTATATAAAGACTTTTATAAGGAAATATAGTTTCAATTTTAAATTGCATTTGACAAATATTTTCATTTAATATCTCATAGTTTATAATTATTGTATATACATTTGTACTGTATTATATGACTTAATAAAATTGTCACAGTTTTGGACACATCGTTGGCGGGATATGGCAAGATGAAGACAGGACACGTCGGTCCCCACATTTTACGTGAGCTCATATTTTGATTATTTTCTCCTGTGGTACCACAGGGATTTGTATTTTCATGTTCGTAAACGGGGGCCTTCTTTACATACCAGAGGGGTCGGTTCCTGAATCGGTACCGATTCGGAACTTGGTTTGGACTCTTTGAAATAACCAGAGAGTTCGGGATAGTAAATATTTGCGATCGTATGAGGAACGTGTCCTGTAGATCTCTCTAAGTTCCATAGAGGATTGTAGCTTTCGCTGTCACCTGCGAAGCACGGGCTAGCCCAAAATATCGAAATCGGCTGTCTGTCTTCTTCTTCTTGCCATCTCGCTCTCGCGCAATTTAATACTGTGACCGTATTTTTCCAATCAACATTAGTATTGTTTAATTTCCAGACAATGAATCTTTGATTAACATGGTTTTGCACTTGATATAGGTTTCACCTGAAATTTAATATAGTATAATAAGCAACATTTATAGCACATGGAATGGGTTCCTAATTGGAAACTTATCTCCGAAAATCAACATACATTTAATGGGACTTAAGAAAAAATCGTCTGCTTGAAGTTGTTAACCGTTGAAAATCCTACTTTAACTTTTGCTTTAACACAAATTCAGGTGGTAACTTTCCAATGCTAGCAAATTGTTATTTAAGACCACAAAGTCATCAAATATTAGTTTCAGATGATCCTTAAATCTGTAGGTTTCTGCTGACATTCATTATTTTGCAGTATCTACTAGGGTTTATTACTTTTATCTAGCAATGTAGGAATTCATTTTGAATGAACGTACTACTTTTGACTGGTTTCCTGATTTAGTGGTATTATACCAGAAGACGTTGTTGTTTACAGATACAGAAACAATTTAGTACAAAGACCTCAAATTTCTTTCACGCAAAAAAAAACCCAAAACAAAATGTATTGTCCATTAAGTGCACATATGTGGGACATTATATAAACTTTTGAAAGAGGAACATTTGGGGAGGGTGCTGGGCACTTTTGTTGATAAATCTGTTTCACATCTTGAGTGTCTTTTGTTGGTTTAACACTAAAAGACGACGGTACATGGCAGTTACTAACTAATCTTTCGTATCCATAGGTAACAATGAAACTAATGACGTCATAGATCCTGAATTATTTGAGAATAATATTCCGATCGTTGGACAATGCTTACAATTATACCTAATTTAGGTATGATTACATTACTTCCGTTTTTCATTGAAATATTACAATATGATTGGCTATGAAGTGGTCACACGATTATACAAGAGATGTTTTACATCCCAATAAAACTCAAACCCGAACTTGCACGCGCCTCCATTACGACGTCAGATGTACAACAATCAATGGCGTAGTAATTTCCAACAGCAAATAATCTAACACAAATAAAATTCACAACGAAAAATTCAACTATATTAGATTTTGGTGTGATTTAAATGTAATTAAAGAAATGAATGCATTTTTTATTTATAGTTTTATAGGCGTGTAAAAGCGTGAACTGAGGCACATTTTTTGTATGAAACGCGCTTCACGAAAAATGTGCTTCGGTCCACACTTTTACACGCCAATAAAACTACAAAAAATGCATTCAATTCTTAAATGAAGGCAGGGGTTAAAAAATGATTAAATCGGCATTTAGACTACTAATTGTCTCCCCTTCGGATTTTTTATTTACTTGGCAGCCATTTTGAAGGCAATTTCTATATTTTGATAAACGTCTCTTGAAGGGATGCTCTTTGTCCTGTTCTTTGTTCGAATTTTTACTCGATTGACGAAAAATCGGGTTCCTGAAGCAAACAATACACGAGATAAAAAGATTATCTTACATTAATGCCAAGTTTAGCTATTGCGCAATATGCTTAAACACCCAGCTTAACCCATAATTGTACAAATTTAGGATTCCACATGAAAAAAAATGACTTAGATTAAATGAAAGCTTAAATTATTGTGACAATCCGTACTCCATTAAAATAATAATAAGAATAATAAAAAAAAATAATGTTAAACATTTAGAATCTTTGACTGTGATGTTGATATACTTTTGTTCTAAGGCATTACCCTCATCAAGGGCATTTATAAGACGTTTTGATGACGTGCTGAAATCTGTAAAAGTTATGAAATCCTATCATAAGGCGAGGGTCACTAATGTAATGGAAATTGATGCTGTAATATGGCCTGAATGGTTTATCATTTCAATGGGGCCGAATATCTTTTCCGACAGCAATGAGCGATAATAAAACTTTGTAGCCTTATTCAATCTCTTAAAAAGTTTATATTCCGATACCAAGATCTTGTTGAAATATATTCCATCTCTGCAGAAACGAATAAAAGCGATGCATTTTCAAATAGTGAAAATGTATAAAGATAAAGAAGTCAAGAAAAATGTCAAGGATATTTTTTTATCAATGTGTCACGTAAAAATATTTTTGACATTTACGTCACCGAATATGGTACTGCTTTGACAACTATTTTACCTATTTTGTTCCTGTATTTAAATACTGCTATAGTGACAGCCGGAACCTTTGAACCGTAATGAGAGCGGGAGGTTTGGCGCTTTAAAATCTGATTCAACCCACCATTGCTTTAGAAATGCCTGTACCAAGTCAGGGTCATTACGGTTTTCACAGTTTTCCGGTTGTTGACTGATTTTGTCTGTTTATATAATTATGAGTTTTGACTTTCCCTTTGTAAGATTGTTCGGAGTTCGGTAATTTTGTTATTACCCTTATTTTACGACATCAGAGAAAGTGCAAACCTTAGCCTGGTCGTGGAGATTATTCAGACGGAAAATATGAACAGTTAATGTGGCCATATCAATTGAAAAAGACCAATTGTCATACGAGATTTAACATTTATCGAACTTGTACCAATTTGTTGGGAATGTTTATTTGGAACTCTCGATATAAAGAAATAAAGATTTTATATCGTAGATAGTCTATAATTAAAAGAAAATAACATCTAATCCCAGATGGGTTATATAACTTATTAGACCACTGGTTCTAGTGACAATGCAAAATAATATTCAGCTTAGTGGCAGTGAATATAAAGGGCATTAATAATGAAATAGCAGATTCACTCTAGTGACCAGTTTTAGCTTGCGCCCAATACTGTCGTATATCCAGAACAAATTCCTGCAGCATTTTTGAAACATAATTACAAGTCTAAGGTTTTAATATTAATATAAATTTCACTTTCTAAAAAATTCAAAAAATGACAAAAGGACAAACAGTGATATACAAAGCATTACACAGAAAACTAAAGATCACACAACAAGAATCCTACTAAAAACCGAGGACAACCTAGTGCACACGACCCGTTCCTGAAATACTCTCATAGTGAAACTATTGCAAAACCAAATAATCAAACTCTTTGGGAGCAAGTAGACCAAATGGTCTAAGCAGGATAACAAAAATATCTTTGTCGTTTAGGAAGATATTGAATTATAATTGTATTGTTCAATACTCGTAGAAAGAGGCGGTGCTGTTGTATTGTATACTATTGTATTCTGCTACGTGATTCATTTCTATTGAAGTGTGTTTGCCAATCAGGGCCGGATTAAATCCAAGTCATGCCCTAAGAACAGGCGAACCTTTTTGATGTAAATATCATTTAAATTAATTGTTGTTATCGTTTTAGCATGCATAAATAAAGCCTATAACATTTATTAGTGTTTTATTTCATTGTTCATACATTATTTTGGAGTTCTGGCGTGTTTTGAGCCTAATATCTGGCTGATAAAATAAATTGCTTGTTGTCGAATCTTCGTGGTGACTCCTTGCCTCTTAATGCCTTAAGCACGTGCTTATTTTGCTTAAGGTTTAATCCAGGGCTGGTACCAATCCATAAAGTGAAGCAAGCGGTCGTGTATATATGCGTGTTAGGAGTATATATGTTTGACCTCTTTTTGCGATATTTCGGATTTTGGAAATGTTCCGACAGTGTGTTATTTTGTGCTTTTCATTTTATTCTAAAATTTAATCCGTCAAATGTTTTATCAATTATAATGACGCGTACATCTACTTGCTGAATTAGCCGTTTGTAAAATAAAAAAAAATAATTAACATAAAAATACAATATTTCAGTTTAATGTATGCAATTTATTAAACGACAGTAAATGGTGAATAGTTGAGTAGAGGGTAGATAGGTTATATGTTGTAGACCTACATTAGAGATCATTGTAAGCATTGTCCAACGATCAGAATATTGTTTTGACATAATTCCGGATCAATGAAGTTATTAACACAGTTTCCTATGGATACGAAAGATTAGTTAGTAACCCCCAGGTTCCGTTGTCTTTTAGTGTTAAACGAACAGGAGACACTGAAGATCTGAAATAAATTTATTAACAAACGTGACCAGCACCCTCCCCAAATTTCAAATTATCATCTTTTATAATTTAATAATGTGCCACATCTGTGCACTCAGTGGACACTACATTTTGTATTAAGATTTTTTTTTTATATTTTGTTTTTGACATGAAAGAAATTTGAGGTCTTTGTACTAAATAACGTCTTCTGGTGTAATACCACTCAGTCAGGAAACCAGTTAAAAGAAGTACGTTCAGGTGACAGAGTACATTTCATTACGAGTTTCGACGCTGCACACGTAATAATTCTAGACCAGCACGGTTTAAACTTTCTTTTAATGATCAATCGAATAAAACGTATTATCAACCCTACTTTGTTGTAATAACAATCCGGTTCTTTCCTCATTCATGAATTACAACTGGGGTTGTAACAAGAGTAGCACGACGGGTGCCACATGTGGAGCAGCAACTGTTTTCCTTTCCGAAGTACCTGAGTACACCTACGGCTATTAGTGGGTTCATGATGCTCGATCTTTGTTTTTTGTGTACTGTTTTGTAGATCTTTGTTTGTCCTTTTGTCCATATTATTTCGGTCATTGTGTTGTCTGTCATTCTTGGTGTACTGTTTTGTAGATCTTTGTATGTCCCTTTGTCCATATTATTTCGGTCATTGTGTTGTCTGTCATTCTTCCATGTACCACCTTGGTATCTTCAAACTTTTCTTTGCGTACAAGGATTTCAATGCAGATGAAAGGTGTCATAGCCCTAATTGAGCACTTGTTATCTAACTTCGTGCTCTGTAGGGATTTGTGTTTTACGGGTGTCTACCTTTACCATAATGTGCTTACTGTATGTTCAATATCCTGCAGGACTGGGTTAGAGAAAATTCATTTATACTTAGGTATCATTTAAATCTCCTCAAAATCTGAAGTAAATTTAAGTAACCGTTATCGACCGTTCACTCACCCTACAATTGTACTGTCCATGCTTACGTTACTATTCGTTTTTGTGGTGGTGTGTGTGGTCTGTGATTGAAATGAATCAGGGGAGGTTCTTTATTGTTTGTTGATATCTGTATTGTTCTTGGTTCTCCAAATATGAAAAGGAACTGCTAACCATTCAGGAGCACTCGAGTTCCCCTCTGGTTATTAGCAGATTTGGTGTTGCTTAATCTTTAGTTTTCTGTGTAGTGTTTTGTAGAACAGTGTTGTCATTTTTCATTTAGCCAATATATTTTCAGTCATTCCTCGTTTTACGACTTGCGGTTACCCTTTGATATCTTCATGCTTTTCTTAAGCTTCCTTTAACCAACTTTACACCGCAACCTTTTCATACCAATCCTTTGTCAGGAACTGGATGTACATCGACGTATGTCGTGTTTTTTTTTAATTTCAATGATTTGAGTTCACACGTGGTTTTTCATTTTGTTTTGACTTTGTTTTGTTTTTGTTTTTGTTTTTGTTTTGTCTTTGTTTTGTTTTTTATTTGTTTTTGTTCTGTTATTTTTCCTGCTTTTTTGTTGTTGTGTTTTTGGACATTGATTGAATTTGTTGAACATCACTCTTTCATAGCATGTACCGCTCTTCAAAATCAAAAAGCATAAAATCTGAAATAAGCACACTTCCTATTGGTAATTAAGCATTATATACAAACAAGTGGACCGCCGTGGTCGGGATCGTATGGTAGTTGGATTTACAACTACCAGTGCAATTTGTGCCTATCAACAGTTCGAACCTCGTTCATATCGATGTGTAATCGATACAACAGTATGTGATAAGGTTTGTCAGTGACTTGCGACATGTCGGTGGTTTTCTTTGGGTACTCCATTTTCCTCTACTAATAGAATTAACAGCCACGAAAAGACTGAAATATTGTTGAAAGTGGCATTAAATAAACACCATGAACCAAACCTATCCAAACAAAGGGGGGGGGGGGGGTGTGAAATGGCCATTTCATACATTTTAAGCATACATTATTGTTCTTAAACACTTTCGATTTCCAAATCTTGTCTGACCGTGTATAATGCTGAAATGTGTATGTTGTTCTTCATTTAGACCTGTGTGTCTAGCCAGCCATCTTGTCATATCCATAACCACTGTGGACTTTCTTAATATAACCACTCCAGTCTTTCTTGTCATAGCCATGACCACTCCAGTTTTTCTTGTCATAGCCATAACCACTGTAGTCTTTCTTGTCATAGCCATGACTACTGTAGTCTTTCTTGTCATAGCCATTACCACTCCAGTCTTTCTTGTCATCGCCATAGCCACTCCAGTCTTTCTTGTCATAGCCATGACCTCTCCTGTCTTTCTGGTCATAGTCATGACCACTCCAATCTTTCTTGTCAAAATCCCTCTTGGCAGCAGTTAAATACCAGTAATCCCTCTTGTTAGTAGGTGCTGGAACAGAAATAATGATTTCTGTTTCGTGATATTGAATACACTGTTACTGAAGATCTCTTTTACATATTTTGCCAGTAACGTATATAATGTAAAACTACTCAAACCATTCAGACTGTGTCCATTCAAGCTCAGGTAAATCTATTTTGGTGGAGATTTTAACTATCACATTAGTGTATGGTAAAACGTAGATATCTAATATAATGCGCACGTCGCGTTTCTCGAAAAATCTTCATCAGGTACGCTTAGCAGCACAATATTATAAAGCCCAAAGATAGGTAGAAATAAAACCCAAGAACCTAAACATGATAGCCAATGTTTGCTAATGTTACTTAAGTCTTAGGGAGGAGTATCCTTGTTTTAAAACGTTCAAAGCTGACTACTGCTTGACTTCCCATATTACGCTGGCATTGGAAGATTAGACATTTTGTAAATAATATTCAAGGTCATAGCATTCAGTAAGAAAGGAGGCTTGAGTCGATAAAACCAGTTTAACCTCGCCACATTTTATTAATATATTTGTACCAAGCTCGGGAAGTGAGCGGACATGTATTTGTGTGTTCGGGGTATCAATTTGGACTCTTTCTGGAATCTTTTTTATTAAATTTTTCGGCCAGTGTGATATTTTTTGCCGTTTATTTTATGTACTATCAATATAAAAAGCCGCGTTCGACCTTAGTATCATAAAAACTTGATAATGTGATGATGACATTGGATGTGATTAACCATTTGCTTTGTCTAAGCTAAGCTTACTCGGTATGACCATATTTTATGATTGTTACTCGGAACTTCTCATTAATATATATTCGACGTCATATACAAATTTGTGCACAACATATTGGTCGTAAGAAACCAGTTGAGAGGAGAGGCAAAATTCCCGAGTCGCAAAAGCGGCGAGGGAAATTTGTCTATGTTCGAAACCGGTATTTTCCTCAAATAGCAGTGGCATGCAAGTAGCATTGTAGATTGGAACCAATGAAACTTTCAATGTTTTTTTCATCATTCAAATTAGCTCTGTAAAAATCAAAATAATTTTTTAGGAAATGTATATATGAATACGATTTTTAACAAGACGTCTTGCTTTACAGTATCGTTGGTTAAAAGAAGAAACCCGAGTAATTCGGAATCACATCTTTGACGTCATAAATTATTTAAAGAAGGGATTTTCCCTCGAGAGAGGTATTTGCCTAGTACCTTGGAAGTTTCTTAAACAAATACCACGCTATCCGAAATTTCAAAGGACAAATATCCCTGCAATGGGAAAAAACTGAAAAAAACTAGGAATTGGTAGAAGAGAATAATATACCCCTTTTATCAACCAATCAGAAGACAGGATTCATGTGTTTGGTTCTGGGTCGGCGAAACATCTGCATAGCCAGAAAGCAAATGATACAACCATTTTTGCTTAAAAACCAAATGGGTAACAACTTAGATGCTTATAGAGCGGCTATCGGACTGTTTCATGCCTGTAAAATGAGTCTTAATATCGGCTATGATTCTCGATCTGACACCTTTCAGGATATCTTAATTACTAACTTACGATGTTCCTTCCTATTTGCTTCACCTTTAATCATTCAAAGTCTAAATCCGAAAGTTAATGTTGCCTTCATCCTTTTTGTTTTACATTCTATATTACTGGTTGGCAATATTGAATCCAATCCTGGACCTGAGTCTGCTTACATATCGAGTACACCATTGAGTGCGGTAGATATTCTGTCTGATAAATCCATATCCATATGCAATATCAATATTCGAAGTATAAGAAATAAAATAAATTTTCTCCAAAATTGTGTTGATGAATTCAATATTATTGTTTTAACTGAAACACATCTTGACAACAGCATTGAAAACAGAGATATCGAACTCGATTCATTTGATAAAAATCCTCAACGAAAAGATCGTACTAATTCTGGTGGAGGGTTACTTATTTACTCAAAGGAAGACATCGGCATTTGCAGGAAACACGAACTTGAAAATGATATAGATGAAACGATTTGGATTGAACACTCTTTTCTTTTGTGTAATACATATCAACCTGAATAGACCGACTCTGAATATTTGGCACGTTTAAATCATGCTATAGGTTTAGCATATCAAGTCAACGAAAATATTGTGATCTCCGGAGATCTGAACTCTGACCTTCTGTCTTTAAACAATAACAAATTGATTGATATGATGAGGCTTTTTAGCTTAAAAAATGTAATAGAGAAACAAACAAGGGTAACAAAATCATAGTAGAACATTATTAGATCCCATTATAGTAAGTGACACAATTAATTATGTATTTTCTGATGTTTTTAAATTACCTGATAATAATAGTGATCATGATGCTTCAGTCGTAATTCTTCAATGTTCCAAAAATATCTCTCGATCATTTAAAAGAGAAATTTGACAGTATCAAAAAATTAATTACGAAAAGTTTGAAGAAAAATTAAAATAAATTAACTGGAATGAAAAACTTGACCACTTAAATGACGTTGATGAAATGTGCGAAAAATTTACAGTGTTTCCTAAATATAGCACAGGAATGTATCCCGACAAAAATAATAAATATTCGGAATAATGATAAGCCATGGTTTAACAACGAAATACGAAAAGAAATTCGCATAAGGGAGCGATTTAGAAAAACTGTTTTGAAATTTCACAGGGAAAGGGATATCAAACTCTATAAAAAACAACGAAATAAAGTAAATAACATGAACAAAATTGCAAAAGAAAATTTAAAATATAATTTAGATCACATTCTTTTAGAAAACTCGTCCAATTCAAAAACATACTGGACAATTATGAAAATGCTTATCAAATCAAATAAGGGAAGCAACTGTATTCCTCCTCTTAGAAACTCTGTAAATGAAGAAAACTTCGACGATATTGTGTATGGAGATGAAGACAAGTGTGATTTATTAAATAAATACTTTTGTCGTATATCGAAGTTGGAGGAGGAGAACGTGCCTCTTCCAGACTTTGATGCAAAAACTAATAATGTAATAAATGAGATTTTTGTAAACATAAGTGAAATTGTAGATATTTTAAAAATTATTAATCCATACAAAGCTTCTGGACCCGACAAAATTAGTCACAAAATGCTAAAAATTTTCCCTCAAAAGATAGCCATGCCACTACAAATTATTTACTATAAATCTCTCCGTCAATGTAAATATCCCTCTAGTTGGAAAAATGCACTTGTCACGGCGATTTCTTTAAAAAGGTGATACCTCTTTACCTTCTAATTACCGCCCAATATCACTGATTAGTTGTGTCGGAAAAGTAATGGAAAGGATTATATACAAACACGTATATAACCATTTAATACAAAACAAGCTTATCTACCAGTACCAATCTGGTTTTTTGCCTAAGAATTCCTCAGTTCATCAATTAATAGAACTATATAATACTATCTTAACCTCTCTTGAAAAAAAAAAGATTTATGTAGCTTCGTTTTCTGTGATTTCTCAAAGGTTTTCGATAAAGTTTGGCACAAAGGTTTGATTCATAAAATGAATTGTTATGGAATAAAAGGGAATTTACTAAAATGGTTTGAAAATTATTTATATTGTAGACACCGAAAAGTAGTAAATAGAGATTCATCGTCCGCATATGTGTCTGTGTCTGCTGGGTCCCCCAAGGGTCTGTTGTTGAACCTCTGTTATTTCTGGTTTATATCAATGATATTGGTGATAAGCTTCTTTCCTTAAGCCGTTTGTTTGCTGATGACACTTCCCTTGGCTATGCAAGCCAAGATGAAGATAAAATAAAATAAGTCATAAATCATGTTCTACATGAACTTGGTGATTGGTCAAAGAGATGGTTGATATCTTTCAACCCAGACAAAACTGAAATCATGCTTTTTAAAAATGTAGAAAACTCAACAAATTTTTATTTTTATTTTAATGGAAAATTAATTTCACTTACATATCAGACCATAAACATTTGGGGATAACATTTAACGAGGAAGCAAAATGAAATAAACATGTAGAAAATGTAATAAAAAGTGTCTCTAAACACATATGTGTTCTGCGTAAATTGAAATATAAATTAAATAGACAAAATTTAGAGAAATTATACTTAATTTACATTCGACCAATATTTGAGTATCCATGTGAGGTCTGGGACAACTGTGGTGTCTCTAATTCGGGCAAATTGGAGAGGCTACAGTTGGAGGCAGCTAGAATTATCACCGGACTTCCAATCTTTACCAACACAGAATATCTATATAGAGAAACTGGCTGGGAGAGATTGGAAGAAAGAAGAACTAGGAGAAAGCTCCAATTATTATATTATATCCAAAACGGTAACACACCCTCTTATTTACTCGATCTTATTCCCCCAACAATCCAAAGTACGACTATTTATCCCCTTCGAAATGGCAACGATATTATTGTTCCGTTCTGTAGACTATATTTAACTAGAGATTCTTTCGTCTCAGCTACAGTAAGGGAATGGAATAACCTTAATCTTTCAGTGCGTAATCTTGATACATTATCTAAATTTAAAAAGGAAATCCGCAGTTCAATCTCAATGCCAATTCCGAGACACTATTCTTATGGTCCTAGAAAACTAATATAATTCTAACACAGCTTAGCTGCAATGCATCCTTCTTGAATTACGATTTATGTAAAGTTAAAATTTTATCAAATACTTCCTGTAACTGTGGCGCACCATGTGAAAATTCTCATCATTTCTTTTTTGATTGCGATAAATATACAGATAATAGGGAAATATTATTTAATAGTCTTAACTGGCTACCTTCTAACATTAATATTGATGTAAATCTACTGACAAAAAGAAGTGATCTCCTAACATATCAAGAAAATATAACTATATTTAAGCATGCTTTTAAATATATTAAAGACTCCAAAAGATTTACAATTGTCTAAATGATCTGAAGAACCAGCACACATCTCCAAAAGTATTTATTCTCTTTTCTTTTTTCTTTTTTTTTCGTATATTGTCTAAACCTATGTTTTTGTATATAATCATTCTTTGTATATTTAACTCTATGCTATTATATACATATTATATCATTTCATTGCGCATGCTATTCCATATTTATGCAATAATATTGTGTTGTCCATGTTATATGCCGAAATATGTCCCAAGGTTAGAAGGCAAAATGCACAACCCGGAAGGGGAGTGCATTATGCCTTCTAAACTTGGGACATATTTCGGCATATAACATGGACAACACAATATTAATGTTATTATTACTCTGAATGTCTTTGGTGATTTAAAAAAATGAAATTTGTCTAAAATGTATTGATAGTATAAAGATTTGAAAATCATATTCATTTAAATTCAAGAAATATTTAATTTCAACAATAACAATGAACTGTAAAATATTTAATTCCCAAACCTGGAACTAGCCATTGTTTTGACAGACGACAGCATCAACGTTAAAGAAAAACGTATAATACATTGTAAATTGTACACTGTTAAAAGCGTTCAGGTGATCCCGTTTAGACCCCGTCTATTTAAATGACTTAACATTGTTCTAAGCTCCGCCCATCAGCATAGTAATGACTCCAACAATAGTACTATGCGAGTGCATAGTACAACGACGCTATTTATTCTTTGTAAAATTATGTTTCGATAATATCATATCAATTATAATGAAAGTTTCTTACATGAAGAGTAATGATGTAAATTATTGTCTTAGGGAGAAGACTTCATAAGTTGGAAAAACTTGTGTCCGATCCCTATTTGTTATATTTAGCAAATAAAAATATGCTTAAACTAAAAAAACTAAAAAAATAGGATTCATATATAAGGGGGAATTACATATTAAAACACATTATGTCTAGTAATTGTTCCAAGCCAATTTCTCTTCATCTTAGATGATTTGTTTTTCAAAAAAGAAGAATCAAATACAGGTGTACCTAATAATTTCAGGATATTTTATTAATTAATTTCAATAAAATATTTGTAAGAGGTTTTTCTTAGGCTAAGCTAAACATCAAAAACATAACACAATGATAGTACATTTGAAGACTAGTAATTTCAAATTTGTGCTCAAATCATGAATATTTGAAAACTCTACTTCAAATTTATATTTTAAAGATAAGTACAGAAAAATACATAGATTTTTGTTTTTATTGATTCAAATTTAAATAAGGTCAAAGAAAAATAGACCTTTTTTAATTGTTATTTTATCCGAAATATTTAATGAAAACATATTTTTTGAAATCAATGCCTTTTTTGCTTCTATGTCATTAAGGTACGCGTTCATTTATAATATATTAATGATATTGTAATAAAATTAGTACGCTTACAAAATGTGGCGGTGTTAAGTTAGTCTTAGGGGCCACGCGTCCCCACTTATTGAAACGAAGCGTTCATGCAAGTGTCTGTCTCATGTGAATACAATGTTAACCATATTATCAATAATACTTTAATCTTTATGAAAATCGTTCCTTTTATGAAAGACATTGCAGCACGTGAATTTAAGCTAAGCATATAAAAACCATTGTCTTACCTGTGTATGCTAACGCTACACACACCACCATCACCGACACTATCAGTAAACTCCTCATTTTTGAGCTTCGTCTGTAGACTACAGTCAACTCTCGAAAGAAGCTTTGTCCAGTAGAGCTCAGTTTATATAGGTTTATGTTTACATAACTGCAGATTTATGTCCTTGTAGCAAGCTAGATAGATATCAATTACATTGAAATATTAAAATAAATAATATCGAAATTAAAAATATACAATAATCATTACTTAAAGTGAAACAGTTGTGTAAAATATCATACTATTTCAAAAACCAACGAACAATCACCTCTCACCTCCAATTAAGGACACATATCAGATCAAGGAATATAACCTTGAAAATGCAGGTCCTGGATAAAAAAAATTAAACTAGTTAGTGATATATACGGAAATAAAGACATTTTTCTAAATATATATGACTTAGGCTTAGTCCTACTATTTTTTAGGAATATCTTAGTTATATCGTGATAGCAAGTTTCATTGGAGGTGGCAAATCGAGAGCACCGAGAAAGACCAATGTCTGTCTCAAGCATTAATGGCTATCATCTGAGATGTCATTGTCAGATTGTTAATTCCAAAAAGCATTCGACTGTAGGTACTTATGTAAGTAAGATCCTAATATCCCTCGGAGATTAACCACATCGGTGGTGTAATGGTTAGCGTGCTCAGCTCGAAGCGGTAGATGGTGTTTCGAATCACGATCTAGTCAAACCAAAGATTATGACATTGGTATTTTTTGCTTTTCCACTAATTGCAAAGACTGATTGGTTCGGACTCAGGAAAATATGTCCTAGAGGGGCGATATGTCTGTCCGCTGTTGTTTCAATGAATTAGCACTATAAAAACCCAACTTAACGTATTGGTCTAGTACAAAGCGGATCTTATCATCATCTTATTGACAACTATTTTATTCTCGCCATAATATAACTGAAAAAGTGCTGAGTTGGATTTGGGGGGGGGGGGGGGTATCCGCAGTGCCCGGAGAAAACCACCGTCCTGCCGAAAGTCATTGACAATCATCATCACATAATGTTGTATCGAGTACATCTCTCTTCGTCGGTATTCGAAATCTCAAATTTAGTGGTGATAGGTACTAGTTGCACTGGTAGATGTAAATCTAACTACCATACGATAACGACCACAACGGTCCCGTTTTTCAATATATAAAGAGTAGGTGTCTTAAGATAGTTGTTATGATTTTGTAGTTACCAGAGTATTACATGGTTCAAATAAATGACTTTTTTACAGAACCTGATTGATTGGTTGTTGTGTAACATCCGACGGCAAACAATGTACGCAGATTCAAAACGATAATAAATTTGAAAATATATGAAAATCATACAAAAAAGGGCGCAAATATGACAATGATGGAGCGACAACGACGTCTGACGTCTAGTCAGTGAGTGAGTGAGTGAGTGAGTGAGTGAGTGAGGGGGTATCCGCAGTGCCCGGAGAAAACCATCATCCTGCCGAAAGTCATTGACAATCATTATCACATAATGTTGTATCGAGTACACCTCTCTTCGTCGGTATTCGAAATCTCAACTTTAGTGGTGATAGGTACTAATTGCACAGGTAGATGTGAATCTAACTACCATACAATAACGACCGCAACGGTCACGTCTTTCAATATATAAAGAGTAGGTGTCGTAAGATAGTTGTTATGAGTTTGTAGTTACCAGAGTATTACATTGCTCAAATAAATGACATTTTTACAGAACTTGATTGATTGATGGTTGCATAACATCCGACGGAAGCATTTTACGCATATTCAAAACGATAATAAATTTGAAAATATATGAAAACATACAAAAAAGGGCGGAACTATGACAATAATCGAGCGACAACGACGTCTGACTTCTATTAAGAACCCATGGAGAATTGAGTAGAGACGACAAAATAGGCTACATTTTTATACAGTTGTGTTGCCAGTTTCTCTGGATTGTCCATTTTTGATTGCCCTTTTGATATTCTCTAGCGTTTATATACATTCAATCAAGTCATTTCTACATGTACTGTTAACCTCTCACATCTCCGAAGGAGTGAGTGAGTGAGTGAGTGAGTGATTGTTGCTTAACGCCAGCGAAGCTATTCTTCAGCTATATCATGGCGTGAACAAGTGAATTTGCTACGAGATGATGATAATGGCCGCTTTGTACTAGACTAATACGTTTATCTTGACTTTTTTATAGTTCTAACTCTCTGAAACAACAGCGGATAAGCTTGTCGCCCCTGTAAGAGTCCGAGCTAATCAGTCTTTAATCTTTCTCTTTAATGCTGCGTGCTTAGTGGAGAAGCAAAAATACCGATATCATATTCTTTGGATTGTCTAGATGGGGGTTTGAAACACCAGCTACCGTATAGAGGCGTGCACGCTAACCATTACACCATCGATGTGGTTCATCTCCGAGGGATAAGGGTAATAACAAAATTACCGAACTCCGAACAATCTTACAAAGGGAAAGTCAAAACTCATAAGCATATAAACAGACAAAATCAGTCAACAACCGGAAAACTGTGGATATTAGGTGCACGCTAACCATTACACCATCGATATGTTTCATCTCCGAGGGATATTATGATCTTATATAAGTACCTACAATCGAATGGTATTTGAAATTAACAATCTGACAATGACATCGCTGTCGATAACCACTAATGTTTGTTGCGACAGACATTGGTTTTTGTCTGTGCTCTCGATTTTCCCCCTCCAATGAAACTAGCCCCTACGGTAGACCTAAAATATTGTCATGAAAAATAAGCTTTAGCCTAAATCATATATATTTAGAAAAATGTCTTTATATCCGTACAGTAGCCAGTTGAATTTTGTGTGTGCATGTCCCACTCCAGGACCTGTATTTTCAAGGTTATATTCCGTGATCTGTTATGTGTCCAATGATTCAAGGTGAGCGGTGATTGTTCTTTTGTTTTTGAAATATTGTGATATTATATACAACTGTTTCACTTTAAGCAATGATTATTGTATATTTTTTATTTCGATATTATTTATTTTAATATTTCAATGTAATTGATATCTATCTAGCTTTCTACAAGGACATAAATCTGCAGTTATGCAAACATAAGCTATATAAACTGAGCTCTACTGGACAAAGCATCATTCGAGAGTTGACTGTAGTCTACAGACGAAGCTCAAAAATGAGGAGTCTACTGAGTGTCGGTGATGGTGGTGTGTGTAGCCTTAGCATACACAGGTAAGACAATGGTTTTAATATGCTTAGTTTAAATTCACGTGCTGCAATATCTTTCATAAAAGGAACTATTTTCATAAAAATTAAAGCATTATTTATAATATGGTTAACATTGTATTCACATGAGACAGACACTTGCATGAACGCTTCGTTGCAATAAGTGGGGACGCGTGGTCCCTAAAGCTAATTTAGCACCGCCACATTTGGTAAGTGTACCAATTTTATCACAATATCATTAATATATTATAAATGAACGCGTACCTTAATGACATAGAAGCAAAAAAGGTTTTAATTTCAAAAATATTTTTTCATTAAATATAAATTTGAAGTAGAGTTTTCAAATATTCATGATTTGAACACCAATTTGAAATTACTAGTCTTCAAATGTACTATCATTGTATTATGTTTTTGATGTTTAGCTTAGCCTAAAGAAAAACCTCTTACAACTATTTTATTGTAATTAATTAATAAAATATCCTGAAATTATTAGGTACAACTGTATCTAATTCTTCTTTTTTGAAAAACAAATCATCTAAGATGAAGAGAAATTGGCTTGGAACTATTACTAGACATAATGTGTTTTAATAAGTAATTCCCTCTTATATATGAATCCTGTCTTCTGAATGGTTGATAAAAGGGGTATATTATTCCTAGTTTTTCCGCTTTTTTCCCATCGCAGGGGTATTTGTCCTTTGAAATTTCGGATAGCGTGGTATTTGCCTAAGAAGCTTCCACAGTACCAGGCAAATGCCCCTCTCGAGGGAAAATACCTTCTCTAAATAGCTTATGACGTCACGGATGTGATACCGAATTACTCTGGTTTCTTCTTTCAACCAACGACACAGTAAAGCAAGATGGCAGACGACAGTGTTAGCCGTCTTGTTGAAAATCGTATTCATATATATACATTTGCTACAAAATTATTTTGATTTTTAAAGAGCTAATTTGAATGGTGAAAAAAACATTGAAAGTTTCATTGGTTCCAATCTACAATGCTGCTTGCATGCCACTGCTATTTGCAAAAATACCGGTTTCGAGCATAGGCAAATTTTCCTCTCTGCTTTTGCGACTGGGGAAATTTGCCTCTCCTCTCATCCGGTTTTTTACGACCAATATTTTGTGTACAAATTTGTATATGACGTCGAATGTATATTAATGAGAAGTTCCGAGTAACAATCATAAAATATGGCCATACCGAGTAAGCTTAGCTTAGACAGAGCAAATGTTTAATCACATCCAATGTCATCATCACATTATCAAGTTTTTATGATACTAAGGTCGAACGCGGCTTTTTATATTGATAGTACATAAAAGAATAGGCAAAAAATATCACACTGACTGAAAAACTAAATACAAAAGATTCCAGAAAGAGTCCAAATTGATACCCCGAACACACAAATATATGTCCGCTCACTTCCCGAGCTTGGTACAAATATATTAATAACATATGGCGAGGTTAAACTGGTTTTATCGAATCAGGCCTCCTTTCTTACTGAATGCTATGACCTTGAACATTATTGACAACATTTCTATTCTTCCAATGCCAGCGTAATATGGGAAGTCAAGCAATAGTCAGCTTTGAACGTTTTAAAGCTAAGGTACTTCTCCCTAAGACTTAAGTAACATTAGCAAACACTGGCTATCATGTTTAGGTTCTTGGGTTTTATTTCTACCTATTATTGGGCTTTATAATATTGTGCTGTTATGCATACCTGATGAAGGTTTTTCGAGAAACGCGACGGGCGCACTATATTAGATATCTACGTTTTATTATACACTAATATGATAGTTAAAATGTCCATCAAAATAGATTTACTTGAATGGACACAGTCTGAATGGGTTGAGTAGTTTTACATTATATACGTTACTGGCAAAATATGCAAAAGAGATTGTAATCAATATGACGAAGCATAAATAATTATTTCTGTTACAGCACCTACTGACAAGAGGGATTACCGGTATTTAGTTGATGACAAGAGGGATTTTGGATTAGACAAGAAAGACTGGAGTGGTCATGGCTATGACAAGAAAGACTGGAGTGGTCATGGCTATGACAAGAAAGACTGGAGTGGTCATGGCTATGACAAAAAAGACTGGAGTGGTTATGGCTATGACAAGAAAGACTGGAGTGGCTATGGCTATGACAAGAAAGACTGGAGTGGTCATGGCTATGACAAGAAAGACTGGAGTGGTCATGGCTATGACAAGAAAGACTGGAGTGGTCATGGCTATGACAAGAAAGACAGGAGTGGATATGGCTATGAAAAGAAAGACTGGAGTGGTCATGGCTATGACAAGAAAGACTACAGTGGATATGGCTATGATAAGAGGGATTTTGGATTAGACAAGAAAGACTGGAGTGGCTATGTCTATGACAAGAAAGACTGGAATGGTCATGGCTATGACAAGAAAGACTGGAGTGGTCATGGCTATGACAAGAAAGATTGGAGTGGCTATGGCTTTGACAAGAAAAACTTGAGTGGTCATGGCTATGACAAGAAAGACTACAGTGGATATGGCTATGATAAGAGGGATTTTGGATTAGACAAGAAAGACTGGAGTGGTCATGGCTATGACAAGAAAGACTGGAGTGGTCATGGCTATGACAAGAAAGACTGGAGTGGTCATGGATATGACAAGAAAGACTGGAGTGGCTATAGCTATGATAAGAAAGACTGGAGTGGTCATGGCTATGACAAGAAAGACTGGAGTGGCTATGGCTATGACAAGAAAGATTACAGTGGTTATGGCTATGACAAGAGGGATGGCTAGACAAACAGGTGTAAATGAAGAACAACATACACATTTTAGCATTAAACACGTTTAGACAATAATGTAGTGTACCTGTTTAAGATGTATCAAACGGACATTTCACCCCCCCCCCCCCCACTTTATTTTGGTAGGTTTGGATTATGGAGTTTATTTAAAGCCATTTTCAACAATATTTCAGTCTTATCGTGGCTGTTAGCTTTATTAGTAGAGGAAAATGGAATACCCAGAGAAAACCACCGACATGGCGCAAGTCACTGACAAACTTTATCACATACTGTTGTATCGATTACACATCGATATGAGCGGGGTTCGAACTGTTGATAGTCACACATTGCACTGGTAGTTGTAAATCCAACCACCATACAATCCCGATTACGACAGCTCCCTTCTTTGTATATTATGCTTAATAACCAATAGGAAGTGTGTTTAAAGAAGATTTTAAGCTTTTTTATTTGGAAAAGTGGTACATGCTACGAAATAATCTAAAGAGTTATGGTCAACAAATTCAATCAATGTTTAAAAACAAACAAACAAACAAAATAAACGAAGCAAAACAAAAACAAAACCAAAAAAAACCAAACAAAAACAAATGAAAAAAACACGTGTGAACTCAAATCATTGATCACAAAAAACACGACATATGTCGATGTACATCCGGGTTCTGGTAAAGGACTGGTATGCAAATTTTCCGGGTTGAATCGGGTTGCATAAAGTTTAAGAAAAGCTTGAAAATATCAAAAGGATAACCGGAAGTCATAAATCGAAGAATGACTGACAATATAAAGGATACATGAAAAAGTACAACACTGTTGTTCAAAACACTACACAGAAAACTAAAGATTAAGCAACACGAACCCCCACTAACAACCAGAGGGGAAATCGAGTGCTCCTGAATGGTTAGCAGTTCCTTTTCATATTAGGATCACCAAGAACAATACAAATATCAACAAACAATAAAGAACTTCCACTGATGCATTTCACTCACAGACCACACACACAACCGCAAAAGCAAATGGCAACGTAAGCATGGACAGTACAATAACAGGGGTAGTGAACGGCCGTCGTTTACTGACCACAATCTAGGATATCTTTATATAACAAACATACCCATGCCTATCCAGCATACCTAAATATGATCTAAACATACCTACCCATCAAGCATACCTGTATATGATCTAATCATACTTATCTATCAAGCATACCTGTATATGGTCTAAATATACTTACATATCAAGTATACCTGTATATGGTCAAAACATACTTACCTGTCAAACATACATGTATATGATCTAAACATACTTACCTATCAATCATACCTGTATATGATCTAAGCATACTTACTTATCAAGAATACCTGTATATGATCTAAACATACTTATTTTTCAAGCATGCATGTATATGGTCTAAACATCCTTACTTATCAAGCATATCTGTATATGATTTAAACATACTTTCCTATCAAGCATACCTGTATATGATCTAAACATGCTTACCTATCAAGCATACCTGTATATGATCTAAGCATACTTACCTATCAAGCATACCTGTATATGATCTAAACATAATTACCTATCAAGCATACCTGTATATGATTTAAATATACTTACCTGTCAAGCATACCTGTATATGATCTGAACATACTATGCTTATCAATCCAGGATACCTGTATATGAATTAAGCATACTTACCTATCAAGCATACCTGTATATGGTCTAAACATACTTACCTATCAAGCATACCTGTATATGATCTATCCATACTTACCTATCAAGCACACCTGTATATGATCTATCCATACTTATCTATCAAGCATACCTGTATATGATTTAAACATAATTGCTTATTAAGCATACCTGTATCTGGTCTAAGTAAACTTATATATCAAGCATACCTGTATATGGTTTAAACATACTTACCATGTATTGAATTTTGTTGCCATGGTTACAACTTTATCATAGAACACATTTTATTTCAGTCTTAAAATCACTAAATTTGCACTTTAGCCAGACAGATTTCTCAAAAAATATTTAAAAAATATCATAATATAATTTCATATTAGTGATTTCTTCTAAAAAGTTTGCCAATTATTGCTACCATGGCAACCAAACAGCCTCATTTCGCATCTTCAGAAAAAAACCCGTAAAAAAATAGGATTTTCATTATCTATTATCTCCTGTGAACAGGGTGCTATGTGGATGATGCTTATTTGTATCCGTTTATTATACACTTGTCTTAAGCATATAAAAAATAATCGTTTGTAGCCTCTTTTAGATTTTTTGGAAAAAATAGTTTTTTGTCCCCTTCCTTTTTTTTATTTTAGCAAATACAATAAAACTATATTTTCTACAAAATATTTCTACTTCTCCAAAATGTATTTACTGATATTATCTTTTTCACATAACCTATATCCAAGCTTCTAACTCTTGTGTTGTCTGAAAATAAATTTCTGAACGAAACAATTAAAACCAAACTCCCCCCTTCAAGTTAAATGGTCGGTCCCTAAGCAACTCTTCTGTATGTTTTGGTATAGTATCTGTCTTTTTCGAGACCCTAGTTTTCGGAATGCTTGATTCTTTTTCAGCACCTAAGACTTGCACCTCTTCAACAGTGGCAATTTCCTGTCCACTGTGCAGGATTATATTTTTGTCAGTTACATTGACAAAGCACAGCTCTGGTTTACTTGTCTTAGAACAAACAGTTCTTGGTATCAGAAGTGACTGCATTTCGGTATGCTCCACAATAAAATTTTTGCTCTGCGGAGTAGTCTCGCATGTTAGCCTGACAACCGAACTGGGGGAACTACTGTACGGGCTAGTATTGCTATCCGATTAACTGAAGGTTTAGATTGAGGACCAAAGTTACATTCATGGTTTTTCCATTTAAAGTCAGTGTTAACTTTCCCAAGTCCAGATTGGCCCTGTACCTACTTAGGAAATCCATTCCCAGCAGTATATCACAATCTATTGGTGGCACATGCAAACTCTTTCTGAACTCAAAACCGTGTATAGAGAAACACATCGGTTGCATAACCCGACATTTCATGCTCATCTCTAGACCAGCCGTGTGAAGCTGGGTTTCCCTGTCTGTATACGGTTTCGATGGCAACTGATCAAAAATTTTATCTTTCAAGATCGTAACAAGAACCGTATCAATGATGGCATTTACCCTCTGGTTCTGAATATCAGCCTCAATCCTTATCATTCTTGCTGTTCCCAAGAAATTAAATGTGGCAGTTCCAGTTATGCCATCATCTGACCCGCTATATCTTGACTTAAAAGCAATTCTCTCTCTTTTCTTTAAAGACGACTGACCTTCTCCCTGAAATTGTTTATTGTTATCGGGGCAGTCTCCTCTTAAATGTCCTTTCTTATTACACTGAAAATAGCGTCTAGTTTCCGGATTTTGTCGCGGTCCAGTGGGCTCCGGACTACTCGGTCGGCTTCTCCAGTTTCTGTTAGATGAAGCACCTTCTCGTGACCTAACAGGTTTCTCATTAAGTTGCTCACCTATCGCCTTTAAGCTTGCCATCATCTCCTTCATTTGATTCTCCATATTAAATTTCCATTCGGAGTCTTGCGGTTTTTTCATACCAGTGGCTTGGACTGACACTGGTTTTACCGGATCAAATGTTACCAGATCCTTAGTCGTCTCCATATTCCGGTTTGCCTGTACCGCCTTCTTAGAGTATTGATACCACCTTAGTGTATCAATAGCTGCCTCCATTGATTGGGGTTTTTGTACACATGCGTGCTGTCCAGCATCCAAATCATAACACCCCTGACAGAACCTTAGCGTTCACGAAAAGCTTTATCTGCAAAAGACAATACCCGTTCTGCCCAGTATTCCAGGGATTCATGCTTATCCTGTTTGCAATTATTTTTTTTTTAATCACAGATTTTATTGCAATTGTTTGCAATTATTAAATTGTATCATGAACATTTCCGGTACATCCTGGAATCCAAATCGCATTTCCAGCTTCTCGATTATTTCTGGATAAGTAATCTGTGGGTCACGTTCCAATAATAACGTGAAGTACTCCCCATCCTTGTCCTCCAGACTCCACAAAAGTTTATCTTTCTTTCGTTCGTCTGTCCATCCGGCAGTGTGGGCATATCCCCTAAGCTTTGTGTAGAATACTTTTCAGCTAGTCTTGCCGGTGTACTTCAAGGATTTGTACATCCTCATGAAATAGCGACGGTCTTGCTGCCTATCCATATTGATGCCTTTTCTTATTGGTGGTACTCGAGGTGGTGTACGTCGATTATCATCTAGACGATCCTCATGTGAGGAGTGTGCCACTTGTGGTTCATCCACCTCTGTCTGCGAGTATTCATCAGATTCATCTGTTGGAGAATAATAACTATCATAATGGTCACGGCGTCGCTGGGTAGTAGCCGGAAGACGTCGACGACGATTATGGATGGTTGGTTCACGGTGGCGGTTACCACGATATCTATCTGGTGAGTGTGATGACTCAGAGAGTGATTGTCATACCTTGATGTAGGAATCATAGGTCTCCATGATTGAACTTATGATTGGTCAGAAGGATAGTATTGATTCCGATTGTAGTCATGTGATACGTCTGGTAAACCCGATGTATGCTTACGTGTTGAATCCACCAATATGTCGCTCTCTAACTTCATTTGTTGTAAGACATTGTACATTTCGCCCAACATGTTCGGTTCGTGTTGAACCGTGATAGGTGGCGGGGGCACTGCATATGTATTACTACCTTGTGTTAAGTTACCCTGTGTTATAATTTGACCACCCCTTAACATACAGATGGTGTATGTTGTACATGTGCTGTACTGTACTGTTGTTGGGTTACAGTATTTGGAGGAATATGTGTCACATCAGGGCATACTGTTGATATCCCAGATTGTACAGGGGCCGAAGAAACAACGTATGTACCCTGCTGCAAACGCATGTCTCCTATCTGACCCTGTGATAAATCTTCAGCCACCACCCTTTGTTGACTCACAATTGGAAATGGTCTGTATGAATCATTACTATCTAATGACCCTGTGTATAATTGGGATTCTTGATCAGTATCTAAGAAATTATTACTTTTCATCGGTGCTGAAAATAGAGGTGTATAAACCCGAGTCGGTTCGGGGACCGACGCAGGGTGTGATGAAACACCGTGTATGTACGTGAGGACACATTTTGGGAAAGCAATTCATCACTCTTGCCCACCCTTGGTTCCTCAACCTTTGTCAATCTCTGATACATGTTTAAAGGATCAAGATCTGTGAAATCAGACACCGTTGTGGTATAGTCTATCATTTCAAACAATTCTGGAGAAATAATCAAATAAGTGATATTTGCTAGTCTCTCCCTGTTGAACTGTACACCTTCCTCTCTAATACTACAGATCTGATCGGCAATTTTATTGACCACACCCGGCAGCCTTAATAATTCCCACCTGCTGCAGGTGTCTATTTTTACTTTTGCCAGTCTATCCATTCTAATAGTAATTATAAGACAAACCAATTGCATTTCAACATATGTTAGCAAAAAATAAACTTCATTTTATTCACAAAAACAGACAAAAATAACCGCTTGCTCGTGTCTCAATTTCAGAAAATCAATTTCCGGAAATGTGTATCCCCAAAAGACAATACAACCTATTTCCGTTTATGAACATTCAATGATGGCGGGATAAACACGTGACTTTTTAAAAACTTTCCACCGGTTTCAAAACTTCAGAAAACCTGAAAAGTTGCACCAGCTTAATTCATATTTAATTAAGCCTACAAACAAAGTCACAACACATTTATTAATAACACGACAAATGTAAGATATCGATTTTATATAAAAACGACTCTCAAATTTTTTCAAGCAAATTCGTTGCGCTTCAGTCGACCGCATGTTCAAATCGACATTTTAAATCCTCGTCGCCAATGTTGTATAATTCCGTCCCTCTACCTGCGTAATTGTATTCTAGGGACCAATTATAGTATTCTCGTATCTGTGGAGTTGCTAGTTCCGAACGAGATAGTAACCCGCTAATAATATGAGCATGCAATAATTACCTCAATACTAGCATCAACTCTCACTAGTAATCTGTATTACGTCTTTACTGCTCCAAGTCAGCTATCGGAATGAGACTGGACCCAGGCTACTTCCGGGCAGGTCCATGTGGTCAGCATCCCAGCATCTCACTGGCCGCAAGCTTCCACGTCACAGGCTTACACGTCACAGTTCCTTCCTCAGTGTGGAGCACACAGCTGCACACCCCAGGGTAGTTTCACCATAACTTTTTACAACGAATCTGTCTCTTACTGTATACGTAACAGTATGCACTTTACATCGTAACAAACTCGGTGTAGACTTTCGGCAGAGTAAAAGTTGCACTCATCTTCAACATACAGGGAAATAAAAGACATTTAGAGGATTCTCTTCTTTCCATAGCCAGATAACCTTGAAGGACTATGGTATTTTACTACCTGTTGAAATGGTATGTTTACAAACTTTTTATTCCTAATCACAAGATAAAGTTTTTCAAAATTAAAATTTAGTTAAATTTAGATAGCAAAAATAATTTCTGAAAAATATAGAAAATTTACAGTATTGCATTGATTACTGTATAATGATTTGTTAATACAATTATATACAAAATAAAGAATGCCTACCTTGAAAAATTAAAAGAGTATGGAAAGTAAGAAAATATCTGATGTTCAGAGTTGCATATATAGGATATCCTTGTGTGACATAGCGCTGTTAATTTGCAACAGTACTAGTAATACCCATGATTTACCCCTGGAAAGCTTGAAATACAATACAGTTTATTGTTAGTGATCTGCTAATTATGAAAATTATACCAAAGTTACTTAATTGAAATTATCCCTGTACAGAGGCATAGCTGGGGCTAAATAAAGTGGACAGCAGAGGGGTTGGTTCTCGCCAATTTCTTTTTATTAATGAGCGCAAAATGGTGCATTCTTGGGACATTTAAGAGTATCAAAGAAGGCATGACCAGGTAAAATTTTAATTGCCTGAGTTAACAAAGTATGTGTATAATAGGTCAAAATCTGCCCTTCTTGCCTTAACAGACACAAATACTGATAATATCTTTGCTCGGATATCGAAGACACACCAATATATGCTACCGGGTCGAAACAGTTGTTGTTTCATGGGCTATGAGAGCAAAACAAATATTAGTGTTGCATTCAGTTACAAACTGTTGCGGTACAAATCTGATTTGTTATGATATAAATGATCTCATCCTGGATATCAGGGGAAGTATATTCCTCCCTGCTACTAGTACTACATTGTAGCTATATTTTCGGCAAGCATTGGGTCAGCTTGTGCCTTTGAATTCAAAATTGTCATAAAATTACTTGGCTCCAGAGCATGGCAGTGTACACTGCAATATTTTATTTCCTTAATTTTTAACAGTACATATTGGTTTTCATTACTTGGGTCTTTTTAAAATCTGGGAGTTTGTAAATTATCTGTCCATCTTCAGAATATTTGGATGTGACATAAAAGAAAATAAGGACATACAACAGCTACATTAACAGATATCCATTCTTAATAAGTCTGTACAAAACTTTACATAGAAAAAGGATGGATGCTGATCAGCATTGTGGTGTACTTGTAAAGACCTATAACATTTTTAAAATGCAAAAGTTAATGTTTATCAAAACTCAAGATATTTTTTAATGTCTTGTAGGGATAAACACGCCATTGCTTGGAAATCTTTTGAAATTGGAGATGGTATTATACACAGAAGATGATGTCAAGAAAATATGTCCATCAACTCCATCATCACTAGGACTCATCGTTCATGAATCATTCATTTTGCCATCAAAAGAAGAAGGGATAATGTCAAGAAATAGATAGAAAATGTAGATCAGGATACCATAGGAAATGAAATTGTGACATCTGACCAACCAGTAAATGCAATGCAAGGCACATTTTTATAGTGGTCTGCTACTCAGTGCCTGTTCCTTGGCTTAGGATAATACATGTACATCTTGAATGCAATGCAATATTATCAAAACAAAATACTAAATTAACTCTCAGGGCTTTTGGGGAAAAAGTAAACCCTAAGTCTTGCTACAGAACATTTGTTCCAACAAACTTTGTAAAGTTGAATAGGTACTTTTTTCTTCACAAAAAATATTATATATAATTTAGAAGTCATCATATTAAACTTTTGTCCTTCAAAGTATTAAAGGAGTTGTCATGTTATTGTAATGTTCAACTATTTGAAAAAAGTAAATGTTGATTTTTTTTTCAGTGTCTGATTATTATTTATTTTTTAAAAAGAGCAATAGGAGACTATTGTTTAATGATAATGTTTTTTGTTGGGGTCATTTGTCAGTATAAAGGAGGTGAGGAATGGCTACAAGGGAGGTGGAGGCCATGTATTTTTTGCTCTAATATAACTTTAATATGTCCTATATTTTCATAAAAACAATTCCTATTTTCCTATATAATTTTTGTCAAAAGAGGCTTGACACTCTGCACTAAATGACTATCTCCTTCCAATTCAGATTGCATTTTTGTCAAGACTTTCTCTAGCGTCTCGAAGCTCAAAGCTACAAACAGTAGAGTGAGTGATTGTTACTTAACTCTAACTCAGCAATTTTCAGCTATATCATGGCGAAATCAAGTTAATTTTCAATGAGATGATGTCTGTTTTGCACTAAACCAAGACACCTAGTTTTATTTTTATAGTGCTAGCTCACTGAAAAAAAACAGTCCGTGGATAGACATGTTGTCCCACTCAGACACATTATCCTGATTCCGAGCCAACAAGTATTTGCTCTTTCTTCTTAATGCTGCGTGCTTAGTACAGAGGCCACAAATACCAATTTTATGGTCTTTGGTTTACACACAGTAGGAGATGGGGATCTTAAATCAGCTATTCAGATGACAGAAGTTGTCTAAGCTGTGAACTCTGAATAATCTAAATATTTTGTTCTAGGCTGACGAGATATAGGTATTACTGACATTATTTGTATGAGCCATCTTTATACCTAGGGAAACCAAACAAGATGATGGCATTACTTTGACCTCATGTTTACAGTGTAGCGACCATGTAAAAAAAAAAAATTTCCTTTTTTTCATGGAAGGTCAATAATATTTGGTATATATTTTCTTATGGTGATCTGTTAGCAAATCCGATTATCCTGCCGTGAAGAAAATGTCATGTGATGTTATTATAGAAAATAAGTATCCCAAAATTATCTGTTTTTTTGATGAACTAAATATCAAAAAGGGCAAACCAACATGTACATGTTTCTATGAACAAATAGACTGTGCATGTAAAACCAATTTTCCAGAATACACTATAGGAATTTATAATGTTAAAAAGAGATGTCATTTGCAATAATGTGATTTGCAAAACAGAATACAACCCTCTGGGACATTGTGAAAAGTCACAAGATTGTAATAAGCCTTGAAATAAGCCCGTAAATGTGGCCTGCTACCCTTCGAACAATGCCAACTTTCTTAATCTTTTTGATTTGTTTCGGTTTATATTACTACAACAAATCTTTTGTATCTAAAAAGTTACTTAAAATAATAGTACTAGAATTGTATTATAAATGTATAGTACAATAAATATTCTAATACCATAATTTTATACTACCTGAAATTTACAATTGGAAAATTAGCAGATTTGATTTTTTAAAATGATTGAGAAATTAATGCTAGAATTTGTTTTTTGCTGTGTTTGAATTGCAGATTTATCAAACTCTTTGTTTATGTTTCCATGGCAAACATGGACATTATCTAAATTTCCATTGTTATCAGTTTCAGAGTTGACATTTAGTTATATAATCAGTAATATGGAAACTCTGTGACCAAAGGACATTTTCAAGATATTAGCATGATATGAAATGCATTTAATATGTAAAATGTTTTATTTTTGTTTCCAGGGCAACCGTTCACACAATTTAAGGTTAACAGTTTATTTAGTAGTTAGCTTTGTTATAAGTTATGTGAAAAAGATAATATCAGTAAATACATTTTAGAGAAGTAGAAATATTCTGTAAAAAATGTTGTTGTGTAGTATTTGCTAAAAAAAACTAAAGTATGGGATAAAAAACACTTTTACCAAGAAAATCTAAAAGAGGCTACAAGCGATTATTTTTTATATGTTTTAGACACATGTCTAATAAACGAATACAAACAAGCATCATTCACATAGCACCCTGTTCACAGGAGTTAATAGATAATGAAAATCCTATTTTTTAACGATGTTTTTTTTGAAGATCCGAAATTTGGTTGCCATGGTAACCATAATTGTTTTTCTTTCCATGGCTACATTGGACATTATTTAAATTGTCATTGTTATCAGCTTAAGAGTTGGTATTTAGTCATAAAATCAGCAATATGGAAATTTTTGTGACCAAAAGAAAATTTATGATTTTAGCATGATATGAAATGCATTTAAAATGTTGTTTTCTTTGCTTCCATGGCAACCATTTACATAATTTAAGGTTAAAAGTTTATTTAGTAGTTAGTTTGGTTATAGGTTATGTGAAAAAGATAATGTTAGTAAATACATTTTAGAGAAGTAGAAATATTTTGCAAAAAATGTAGTAGTATACTATTTGCTAAAAAAACAAAAGTATGGGACAAAAAACACTTTTACCCAAAAAATCTGAAAGAGGCTACAAACGATTATTGTTTATATGTTTTAGACAAGTGTCTATTCAACGGATACAAGCAAGCATCATTCACATAGCACCCTGTTCACAGGAGATAATAGATAATGAAAATCCAATTTTTTGCGTTTTTTTGAAGATGCGAAATGATGCTGTTTGGTTGCCATGGTAAAAATAATTGGCAAACTTGTATTTTTTGTACATATACTTTAATTTTTGAAGAAATTTTCAACATCACTAATATGTAATTATATTATGAATTTTAAATTATTTTGCTTTGAGAAATCTGTGTGGCTAAAGTGCAAATTTAGTGATTTGAAGACTGAAATAAAATGGGTCAATACATGGTAAGCATGTTTAAATCATATACAGGTATGCTTGATAGGTAAGTATGTTTAGACTCTATACAGGTATACTGGATAGGTAATTATGCCTGATAGGTAAGTATGGACAGATCATATACAGGTATGCTTGATAGGTAGGTATGTTTAGATCATATACAGGTATCCTTGATAGATAAGTACCTTTCGATCATATACAGGTATGATTGATAGATAAGTATGTTCAGATCAGACACATGTATGCTAGATAGGTAAGTAGGTTTAGACTATATACAGGTATACCGGATAGGTAATTATGCTTGATAGGTAAGTATGGAAAGATCATATACAGGTATGCTTGATAGGTAAGTATGTTTAGATCATATACAGGTATCCTTGATATTTAAGTACGTTTCGATCATATACAGGTATGATTGATAGGTAAGTATGTTTAGATCAGACACATGTATGCTAGATATATAAGTAGGTTTAGACTATATACAGGTATACTGGATAGGTAATTATGTTTAGACCATATACAGGTATGCTTGACAGGTAAGCATGTTTAGAACATATACAGGTATGCCTGATAGGTAAGTATGTTTAAATCATATACAGATATGCTTGATATGTAAGTGTGTTTAGACCATATACAGGTATGCTTGACAGGTAAGTATGTTTAGATTATATACAGGTATAATTGATAAGTAAGTATGCTTAGATCATACACAGGTATGTTTGATAGGTAAGTATGTTTAGATCATACACAGGTATGTTTGATAGGTAATTATGCTTAAATCATATACAGGTATGCTTGATAGGTAAGTATGTTTTGATCATATACAGGTATGCTTGATAGGTAAGTATGTTTTGATCATATACAGGTATGCTTGATAGGTAAGCATATTTAGACCATGTACAGGTATACTTGACAGGTAAGTATGTTTAGACCATATACAGGTATACTTGATAGGTAAATATGTTTAAATCATATAGATGTATGCTTGGTAGGTAAGTGTGTTTAGACCATATACAGGTATGCTTGATAAGTAAGTATGTTTAAGTCATATACATGTATGCTTGATAGGTAAATATGTTTAGACCATATACAGGTATCCTTGATATGTAAGTATGTTTCGATAATATATATGTATGCTTGATAGATAAGTATGTTTAGATCATATACATGTATGCTTGATAGGTAAGTATGTTTAGATCATATAGCGGTATGCTTGATAGGTAAGTATGTTTAGACCATATACAGATATACTTGAGAGGTAAGTATGTATAAATCATATACAGATATGTTTGATAGGTAAGTATGTTTAGACTATATACAGGTATACTGGATAGGTAATTATGCTTATGCCATGTATATGTATGCTTGATAGGTAAGCATGTTTAGACCATATACAAGTATGCTTGATAGGTAAGTATGTTTAAATTATATACATGTATGCTTGATAGGTAAGTGTGTTTAGACCATATACAGGTATGCCTGACAGGTAAGTATGCTTAGATCATATACATCTATACTTGATAAGTAAGTATGTTTTAATCATATACAGGTATGCTTGATAAGTAAGTATGTTTATATTATATACAGGTATGCTTGATAGGTAGGTGTGTTTAGACCATATACAGGTATGCTTGATAAGTAAGTATGTTTAAGTCATATACGGGTATGCTTGATAGGTAAGTATATTTAGATCATATACAGGTATGCTTGATAAGTAATTATGTTTAAGTCATATACAGGTATGCTTGATAGGTAAGTATGTTTATATTATATACAGGTATGCTTGATAGGTAAGTGTGTTTAGACCATATACAGGTATTCTTGATAAGTAAGTATGTTTAAATCATATACAGTTATGCTTGATGGGTAAGTGTGTTTAGACCATATACAGGTATGCTTGATAAGTAAGTATGTTTAAGTCATATACAGGTTTGCTTGATAGGTAAATATGTTTAAATCATATACAGGTTTGCTTGATAGGTAAGCATGTTTAGATCATATACAGATATGCTTGATAGGTAAGTATGTTTAAATTATATACAGGTATGCTTGATGGGTAAGTGTGTTTAGACCATATAGAGTTATGCTTGATAAGTAAGTATGTTTAAATCATATACAGGTTTGCTTGAAATGTAAATATGTTTAGATCATATACAGGTATGCTTGATAGGTAAGTATGTTTAGACCATATACAAGTATGCTTGATAGTTAAACATGCTTAAAGCACACAGGTATGCTTGACATGTAATTATGTTCAGATCATATACAGGTATGTTTGACAGGTAAGTATGTTTTGACCATATATAGGTATACTTGATAGGTAAGTATGTTTTAACCATATACAGGTATGATTGCTATGTAAGTATGATTAGATCATATACAGGCATGCTTGATAGGTAAGTATGTTTAGATCATATACAGGTATGCTGGACAAGTAGGGGTATGTTTGTCATATAAAGATATCCTAGACTGTGGTCAGTAAGCGACGGCCGTTCACTGCCCCTGTTATTGTACTGTCCATGTTTACGTTGCCATTTGTATTTGTGGTTGTGTGTGTGATCTGTGAGTGAAATCCATCAGTGGAAGTTCTCTATTGTTTGTTGATATCTGTATTGTTCTTGGTTATCCGAATATGAAAAGGAATTGCTAACTATTCAGTAACACTCGAGTACCCATCTGGTTGCTTAGCGGGATTCGTGTTGCTTAAACTTTAGTTTTCTGTGTAGTGTTTTGTATTACAGTGTTGTACTTTTCATGTATCCTTTATATTGTCAGTCATTCTTAGTTTTATGACTTCCGGTTACCTCTTTGATATTTTCAAGCTTTTCTTAGACTTCATTTAACCCGATTCAACCCGGAATATTTGCATCCAAGTTCTTCACTAGGACCTGGATGTACATCGACATATGTCGTGTTTTTTGTGTTGAATGATTTGAGTTCACACGTGTTTTTTTCATTTGTTTTTGGTTTTGTTTTGGTTTTGTTTCGTTTATTTTGTTTGTTTGTTTGTTTTTAAACATTGATTGAAATTGTTTACCATAACTCTTTAGATTAATTCGTAGCATGTACAACTCTTCCAAATTAAAGAGCATAAAATCTTCTTTAAGCACACTTCCTATTGGTTATTAAGCATAATATACAAACAAGGGGGCTGTCGTGATCGGGATTGTATGGTAGTCGGATTTACAACTACCAGTGCAATGTGTGCCTATCAACAGCTAGAACCCCGCTCATATCGATGTGTAATCGATACAACAGTATGTGATAGAGCTTGTCAGTGATTTACGACATGTCGGAGGTATTCTCTGAGTACTCCATTTTTCTCTACTAATAAAACTAACAGCCACGATAAGACTGAAATATCTTTGAAAATGGCGTTAAATAAACACCATAAACCAAACTTACCCAAACAAGGGGGGTGGTGAAATGGCCATTTCATACATTTTAACCATACATTATTGTTCTGAAACACTTTCGATTTCTAAATGTTGTCTGAACGTGTTTAATGCTAAAATTTGTATGTTGTTCTTCATTTACACCTGTTTGTCTAGCAATCCCTCTTGTCATAGCCACAACCACTGTAATCTTTCTTGTCATACCCATAACCACTCCAGTCTTTCTTGTCATATCCATGACCTCTCCAGCCTTTCTTGCCAGTGCCATAACCACTCCAGTCTTTCTTGTCTAATCCAAAATCCCTCTTATCATAGCCATATCTACTGTAGTCTTTCTTGTCATAGCCATGCCCTCTCCAGCCTTTCTTGCCAGTGCCATAGCCACTCCAGTCTTTCTTGTCTAATCCAAAATCCCTCTTATCATAGCCATATCCACTGTAGTCTTTCTTGTCATAGCCATAACCACTCCAGTCTTTCTTGTCATAGCCATAACCACTCCAGTCTTTCTTGTCATAGCCATAACCACTCCAGTCTTTCTTGTCATAGCCATGACCACTCAAGTCTTTCTTGTAATCCTTCTTGTCAGTAGGTGCTGTAATAAAAAAAAATAGTTTTGCTTCGTGATATTGATTAAGTGTTATTGAACATCTCTTTTGCATATTTTGCCAGTAGCGTATATAGTGTAAAACTATTCAAACCCTTCAGACTGTGTCCATTCAAGCTCAAGCAAGTCTATTTTGGTGGACATTTTAACTATCACATTAGTGTATAATAAAACGTAGATATCTAATATAATGCGCACGTCGCGTTTCTCAAAAAACCTTCATCAGGTACGCTTAACAGCACAATATTATAAAGCCCAAAGATAGGTAGAAATAAAACCCAAGAACCTAAACATGATAGCCAATGTTTGCTAATGTTACTTAAGTCTTAGGGAGGAGTACCCTTGTTTTAAAACGTTCAAAGCTGACTACTGCTTGACTTCCCATATTACGCTGGCATTGGAAGATTAGACATTTTGTAAATAATGTTCAAGGTCATAGCATTCAGTAAGAAAGGAGGCTTGAGTCGATAAAACCAGTTTAACCTCGCCACATTTTATTAATATATTTGTGTCCAGCTCGGGAAGTGAGAGGACATGTATTTGTGTGTTCGGGGTATCAATTTTAACTCTTTCTGGAATCTTTTGTATTTAATTTTTCGGTCAGTGTGCTATTTTTGGCATTTTCTTTGATGTACTATCAATATAAAAAGCCGCGTTTGATTTTAGTATCATAAAAACTTGATAATGTGATGATGACATTGGATGTGATTAACCATTTGCTCTGTCTAAACTAAGCTTACTCGGTATGGCCATATTTTATGAATGTTAGTCGGAACTTCTCATTAATATACATTCGACGTCATATACATATTTGTACACAAAATAATGGTCGTAAAAAACCGGTTGAGAGGAGAGGCAAAGTTCACGAGGGCGAGGGAAATTCGCCTATGCTCTAAACCGGTATTTTTCGCAAATAGCAGTGGCATGCATGCAGCATTGTAGATTGGAACCAATGAAACTTTCAATGTTTTTTTCACCATTCAAATTAGCTCTGTAAAAATCAAAATAATTTTGGAGCAAATGTATATATGAAAACGATTTTCAACAAGACGGCTGACACTGTCGTCTGTCATCTTGCTTTACTGTATAGTTGGTTGAAAGAAGAAACACGATTAATTTGGAATCACATCCGTGACATCATAAACCTTTTAAAGAAGGTATTTTCCTCGAGAGGGGCATTTGCCTAGTACCGTGGAAGTTTCTTAGGCAAATACCGCACTATCCGAAATATCAAAGACAAATACCCCTGCGATGGGAAAAAAGCGGAAAAAAATACTAGGAATTGGTAGAAGAGAATAATATACGCCTTTTATCAACCAATCAGAAGAGAGGATTCATATATAAGGGGGAATTACATATTAAAACACATTATGTCTGGTAATTGTTCCAAGCCAATTTCTCTTCATCTTAGATGATTTGTTTTTCAAAAAAGAAGAATTAAATACAGTTGTACCTAATAATTTCAGGATATTTGATTAATTAATTCCAATTAAATAGTTGTAAGAGTTTTTTTTTAGGTTAAGCTAAACATCAAAAACACAACACAATGATAGTACATTTGAAGACTAGTAATTTCAATTTTTTTTTCAAATCATAGATATTTGAAAACTCTACTTCAAATTTATATTTAAAAATAAGTACAAAATTGTTATTTTATCCGAAATATTTGATGAACAAATTTTTGTTGACATTAATGCCTTTTTTGCTTCTATGTCATTAAGGTACGCGTTCATTTATAATATATTAATGATATTGTGATAAAATTAGTACACTTACAAAATGTGGCGGTGTTAAATTGGTTTTAGGGGCCACGCGTCCCCACTTATTGAAACGAAGCGTTCATGCAAGTTTCTGTCTCATGTGAATACAATGTTAACCATATTATAAATAATGCTTTAATTTTGATGAAAATAGTTCCTTTAATGAAAGACATTGCAGTATGTGAATTTAAGCTAAGCATATTAAAACCACTGTCTTACCTGTGTATGCTAAGGCTACACATACCACCATCACCGACACTATCAGTAAACTCCTCATTTTTGAGCTTCGTCTGTAGACTACAGTCAACTCTCGAATGATGCTTTGTCCAGTAGAGCTCAGTTTATATAGTCGCAGATTTATGTCCTTGTAGCAAGCTAGACAGATATCAATTACATTGAAATATTAAAATAAATAATATCGAAATTAAAAATATACAATAATCATTACTTAAAGTGAAACAGTTGTATATAATATCACAATATTTCAAAAACAAACCAACAATCACCTCTCACCTTGAATCAAGGACAGATAACAGACCACGGAATATAACCTTGAAAATACAGGTCCTGGAGTGGGACATGCAGACACAAAATTCAACTGGCTACTGTACGGATATAAAGACATTTTTCTAAATATATATGATTTAGGCTAAAGCTTACTTTTCATGACAATATTTTAGGTCTACCGTAGGGGCTAGTTTCGTTGGAGGGGGAAAATCGAGAGCACAGACAAAAACCAATGTCTGTCGCAACAAACATTAGTGGTTATCGACAGCGATGTCATTGTCAGATTGTTAATTTCAAATACCATTCGATTGTAGGTACTTATATAAGATCCTAATATCCACAGTTTTCCGGTTGTTGACTGATTTTGTCTGTTTATATGCTTATGAGTTTTGACTTTCCCTTTGTAAGATTGTTCGGAGTTCGGTAATATTGTTATTACCCTTATCCCTCGGAGATGAACCACATCGATGGTGTAATGGTTAGCGTGCTCGCCTCTATGCGGTAGCTGGTGTTTCAAACCCTCATCTAGTCAATCCAAAGAATATGATATCGGTATTTTTGCTTCTCCACTAAGCGCGCAGCATTAAAGAGAAAGATTAAAGACTGGTTGGCTCGGACTCTTACAGGGGCGACAAGCTTATCCGCTGTTGTTTCAGAGAGTTAGAACTATAAAAAAGTCAAGATAAACGTATTAGTCTAGTACAAAGCGGGCATTATCATTATCACGTAGCAAATTCCCTCCCTCCCTCCCTCCCTCCCTCCCTCCCTCCCTCCCTCCCTCCCTCCCTCGCTCGCTCGCTCGCTCGCTCGCTCACTCACTCACTCACTCACTCACTCACTCACTCACTCACTCACTCACTCACTCACTCACTCACTCACTCACTCACTCACTCACTCACTCACTCACTCACTCACTCACTCACTCACTCACTCACTCACTCACTCACTCACTCACTCACTCACTCACTCACTCACTCACTCACTCACTCACTCACTCACTCACTCACTCACTCACTCACTCACTCACTCACTCACTCACTCACTCACTCACTCACTCACTCACTCACTCACTCACTCACTCACTCACTCACTCACTCACTCACTCACTCACTCACTCACTCACTCACTCACTCACTCACTCACTCACTCACTCACTCACTCACTCACTCACTCACTCACTCACTCACTCACTCACTCACTCACTCACTCACTCACTCACTCACTCACTCACTCACTCACTCACTCACTCACTCACTCACTCACTCACTCACTCACTCACTCACTCACTCACTCACTCACTCACTCACTCACTCACTCACTCACTCACTCACTCACTCACTCACTCACTCACTCACTCACTCACTCACTCACTCACTCACTCACTCACTCACTCACTCACTCACTCACTCACTCACTCACTCACTCACTCACTCACTCACTCACTCACTCACTCACTCACTCACTCACTCACTCACTCACTCACTCACTCACTCACTCACTCACTCACTCACTCACTCACTCACTCACTCACTCACTCACTCACTCACTCACTCACTCACTCACTCACTCACTCACTCACTCACTCACTCACTCACTCACTCACTCACTCACTCACTCACTCACTCACTCACTCACTCACTCACTCACTCACTCACTCACTCACTCACTCACTCACTCACTCACTCACTCACTCACTCACTCACTCACTCACTCACTCACTCACTCACTCACTCACTCACTCACTCACTCACTCACACTCTCTCTCTCTCTCTCTCTCACTCACTCACTCACTCACTCACTCACTCACTCACTCACTCACTCACTCACTCACTCACTCACTCACTCACTCACTCACTCACTCACTCACTCACTCACTCACTCACTCACTCACTCACTCACTCACTCACTCACTCACTCACTCACTCACTCACTCACTCACTCACTCACTCACTCACTCACTCACTCACTCACTCACTCACTCACTCACTCACTCACTCACTCACTCACTCACTCACTCACACTCTCTCTCTCTCTCTCACTCACTCACTCACTCACTCACTCACTCACTCACTCACTCACTCACTCACTCACTCACTCACTCACTCACTCACTCACTCACTCACTCACTCACTCACTCACTCACTCACTCACTCACTCACTCACTCACTCACTCACTCACTCACTCACTCACTCACTCACTCACTCACTCACTCACTCACTCACTCACTCACTCACTCACTCACTCACTCACTCACTCACTCACTCACTCACTCACTCACTCACTCACTCACTCACTCACTCACTCACCCACCCACCCACCCACCCACCCACCCACCCACCCACCGACCGACCGACCGACCGACCGACCGACCGACCGACCGACCGACCGACCGACCGACCGACCGACCGACCGACCGACCGACCGACCGACCGACCGACCGACCGACCGACCGACCGACCGACCGACCGACCGACCGACCGACCGACCGACCGACCGACCGACCGACCGACCGACCGACCGACCGACCGACCGACCGACCGACCGACCGACCGACCGACCGACCGACCGACCGACCGACCGACCGACCGACCGACCGACCGACCGACCGACCGACCGACCGACCGACCGACCGACCGACCGACCGACCGACCGACCGACCGACCGACCGACCCACCCACCCACCCACCCACCCACCGACCCACCCACCCACCCACCCTCCCACCCACCCACCCACCCACCCACCCACCCACCCACCCACCCACCCACCCACTCACTCACTCACTCACTCACTCACTCACTCACTCACTCACTCACTCACTCACTCACTCACTCACTCACTCACTCACTCACTCACTCACTCACTCACTCACTCACTCACTCACTCACTCACTCACTCACTCACTCACTCACTCACTCACTCACTCACTCACTCACTCGCGTGTGTACGTCAGTGTAAATATACAAATGTCAACTCTTTTATTAGATGTACATACATGTATTACACGTGTGTACGTCAGAGTAAATATACAAATGTCAACTCTTTAATTAGATGTACATACATGTATTACGCGTGTGTACGTCAGTGTAAATATACAAATGTCAACTCTTTTATTAGATGTACATACATGTATTACACGTGTGTACGTCAGGGTAAATATACAAATGTCAACTCTTTTATTAGATGTACATACATGTATTACGCGTGTGTACGTCAGTGTACATATACAAATGTCAACTCTTTTATTAGATGTACATACATGTATTACGCGTGTGTACGTCAGGGTAAATATACAAATGTCAACTCTTTTATTAGATGTACATACATGTATTACGCGTGTGTACGTCAGTGTACATATACAAATGTCAACTCTTTTATTAGATGTACATACATGTATTACGCGTGTGTACGTCAGGGTAAATATACAAATGTCAACTCTTTTATTAGATGTACATACATGTATTACGCGTGTGTACGTCAGTGTAAATATACAAATGTCAACTCTTTTATTAGATGTACATACATGTATTACACGTGTGTACGTCAGGGTAAATATACAAATGTCAACTCTTTTATTAGATGTACATACATGTATTACGCGTGTGTACGTCAGTGTACATATACAAATGTCAACTCTTTTATTAGATGTACATACATGTATTACGCGTGTGTACGTCAGGGTAAATATACAAATGTCAACTCTTTTATTAGATGTACATACATGTATTACGCGTGTGTACGTCAGTGTACATATACAAATGTCAACTCTTTTATTAGATGTACATACATGTATTACGCGTGTGTACTCTTTTATTAGATGTACATACATGTATTACGCGTGTGTACGTCAGTGTAAATATACAAATGTCAACTCTTTTATTAGATGTACATACATGTATTACGCGTGTGTACGTCAGTGTAAATATACAAATGTCAACTCTTTTATTAGATGTACATACATGTATTACGCATGTGTACGTCAGTGTAAATATACAAATGTCAACTCTTTTATTAGATGTACATACATGTATTACGCGTGTGTACGTCAGGGTAAATATACAAATGTCAACTCTTTTATTAGATGTACATACATGTATTACGCGTGTGTACGTCAGGGTAAATATACAAATGTCAACTCTTTTATTAGATGTACGTACATGTATTACGCATGTGTACGTCAGGGTAAATATACAAATGTCAACTCTTTTATTAGATGTACATACATGTATTACACGTGTGTACGTCAGTGTAAATATACAAATGTCAACTCTTTTATTAGATGTACATACATGTATTACACGTGTGTACGTCAGAGTAAATATACAAATGTCAACTCTTTAATTAGATGTACATACATGTATTACGCGTGTGTACGTCAGTGTAAATATACAAATGTCAACTCTTTTATTAGATGTACATACATGTATTACACGTGTGTACGTCAGAGTAAATATACAAATGTCAACTCTTTAATTAGATGTACATACATGTATTACGCGTGTGTACGTCAGTGTAAATATACAAATGTCAACTCTTTAATTAGATGTACATACATGTATTACGCGTGTGTACGTCAGTGTAAATATACAAATGTCAACTCTTTTATTAGATGTACATACATGTATTACACGTGTGTACGTCAGAGTAAATATACAAATGTCAACTCTTTAATTAGATGTACATACATGTATTACGCGTGTGTACGTCAGTGTAAATATACAAATGTCAACTCTTTTATTAGATGTACATACATGTATTACGCGTGTGTACGTCAGTGTACATATACAAATGTCAACTCTTTTATTAGATGTACATACATGTATTACGCGTGTGTACGTCAGGGTAAATATACAAATGTCAACTCTTTTATTAGATGTACATACATGTATTACGCGTGTGTACGTCAGTGTAAATATACAAATGTCAACTCTTTTATTAGATGTACATACATGTATTACACGTGTGTACGTCAGAGTAAATATACAAATGTCAACTCTTTAATTAGATGTACATACATGTATTACGCGTGTGTACGTCAGTGTAAATATACAAATGTCAACTCTTTTATTAGATGTACATACATGTATTACGCGTGTGTACGTCAGTGTACATATACAAATGTCAACTCTTTTATTAGATGTACATACATGTATTACGCGTGTGTACGTCAGGGTAAATATACAAATGTCAACTCTTTTATTAGATGTACATACATGTATTACGCGTGTGTACGTCAGTGTAAATATACAAATGTCAACTCTTTTATTAGATGTACATACATGTATTACGCGTGTGTACGTCAGTGTACATATACAAATGTCAACTCTTTTATTAGATGTACATACATGTATTACGCGTGTGTACGTCAGTGTAAATATACAAATGTCAACTCTTTTATTAGATGTACATACATGTATTACGCGTGTGTACGTCAGTGTAAATATACAAATGTCAACTCTTTTATTAGATGTACATGCATATATTACGCTTGTGTACGTCAGTGTAAATATACAGAAAGAAGCAAAGAATAATACACTAATCGTTCAATGAATCACAAAAGAACATACCCTCTGATTCAATCAAGTCATTTCTACATGTATGTTCACCTCTGAGTGATTGTTGTTTAGCGCCAACTCAGCACCTTTTCAGCTATATCATGGCGAGCATAGAATAGTTGTCAATGAGATGATGATAAGGTCCGCTTTGTACTAGACCAATACGCTAAGTTGGATTTTAATAGTGCTAATTCATTGAAACAACAGCGGATAGACATATCGTCCATTTAGGACATATTTTCCTGAGTCCGATCCAATCAGTCTTTGCAATTTCTCCTTATTGCTGCATGCTTAGTGGAAAAGCAACAAATACCAATTTCATAATATTTGGTTTGACTAGAAACACCATCTACCACCTCGAGCTGAGCACGCTAACCATTACACCACCGATGTGGCTGATCTCCGAGGGATATTAGAATCTTACTTACATAGGTACCTACAGTCGAATGCTTCTGATAATGACATCTCAGATGATAGCCACTAATGTTTGAGACAGGCATTGGTCTTTCTCGGTGCTCTCGATTTGCCACCTCCAATGAAACTTGCTATCACGATATAAATAAGATATTGCTAAAAAAAATTAGTAGGATTAAGCCTAAGTCATATATATTTAGAAAAATGTCTTTATTTCCGTACATATCACGAACTAGTTTAATTTTTTTTATTCAGGACCTGCATTTTCAAGGTTATATTCGGTGGTCTGATATGTGTCCTTGATTCGAGGTCAGAGGTGATTGTTCGTTTGTTTTTGAAATATTATGATATTTTACACAACTGTTTCACTTTAAGTAATGATTATTGTATATTTTTAATTTCGATATTATTTATTTTAATATTTCAATGTAATTGATATTTGTCTAGCTTGCTACAAGGACATACATCTGCGACTATATAAACTGAGCTCTACTGGACAAAGCATCATTTGAGAGTTGACTGTGGTCTACAGAAGAGGCTCAAAAATGAGGAGTTTACTGATAGTGTCGGTGATGGTGGTGTGTGTAGCCTTAGCATACACAGGTAAGACAATGGTTTTAATATGCTTAGTTTAAATTCACGTGCTGGAATGTCTTTCATAAAAGGAACTATTTTCAAAAAAATTAAAGCATTATTTATAATATGGTTAACATTGTATTCACATGAGACAGACACTTGCATGCACGCTTCGTTTCAATAAGTGGGGACGCGTGGCCTCTAAAGCTAATTTAACACCACCACATTTGGTAAGTGTACTAATTTTATCACAATATCATTAATATATTATAAATGAACACGTACCTTAATGACATAGAAGCAAAAAAAGGCATTCATTTCAAAAAATATTTTTTCATTAAATATTTCGGATAAAATAACAATTTTGTACTTATTTTTAAATATAAATTTGAAGTAGAGTTTTCAAATATTCATGATTTGAGCACACATTTGAAATTACTAGTCTTCAAATGTACTATCATTGTATTATGTTTTTTTTTTAACAACAATAACATTTTATTCAAACGCTTGTTACAACCAGCTTCATAAGCCCAAGCTTCTTATGAAGGAATATATATATATATATATATATATATAATATAAATATAGAGAAATTTGCGACACAATGATATTAAAATAATTCATATTCAAATAGTTTACATATAATTCTTTAGTCTTTTCAGAAATGAACTTTTCTGAATTATTTCATTTCCTCTATATATTTGAAGGTATTCCCTAGCAAACAATGAGTAAACATCAAGCCATTTAGTTTTTTCCTCTGAAATGTAATATGCCTTATATATTGAAAGTCCGATGATTGTAAGAAAATAATTGAAGTCATAATAGCTTTTATCGAATATTGTATAACCGAATACAAGATGATATAAAGTTATATCATTTTCTATTCCACTTTTTTTTAACAATTCTTTTATTTTCCCCCAAAAGTGTTTGAAAAAAATACAAGTCCTAAAGTAATGACTATAGTCTTCCACTAAATTACATAAATTGCATAAACTATTTTTCATGATTTTCCATTTTAAAAGTAGCTTTTTGGTAGGAATAATGAAATATAATAATTTCCATCTGAAACCCTTCAACTTATTTTCACTTAAATAATTAAATATAAAATAACATACTGTTTCACAGTTTGGTAGTTCTTTTTGTAAATAGGTATTCCATGTATTAAAACCAATTGGTTTTGTAAATTTCTCATTGAGAAGAAATTCATAAACAAAATTATTCTTTAGGATTGAAAATCTATAGGGATTTCCCTTAATTAATACATATTTTTTACAAATATTGACTAAACTTTTTTGGGAATTTTCTGTTTTAATTATATCTACCCATTCTTTTGGAATTGCTTTTTTCATGATAGTAAATTCTGTGATCCAATTGGATTTATTATTCAAACGGTTTAAAATAAAATTGTGTGATATCTCGCCATTTTCATCTAAAATATCATTTACATAAATCAAATCACTATTTATCCAATTATTAAACAACAGAGTTTTGTGATCAAACTTGATCAACTTGTTTCCCCATATAATTTGTCTTCTGACGTCTGCAAAATTTAAGGGTGTTCTAGTTTGACCACCTCCTATTTTGTTCCAACTTCGAAGTACTTCTCCATAAAATTCAGGAATCTGCTTAGCATATTTGTTAACTGTAATATTATCTAAATTCTGTGAGAATACTAACCATTTTTGTCCTAATTTTGCAAAATACTTACATGGTATAACTTTCCAATTAACTAATTGATTACTAACAAGTCTACTTACCCAAGATGCTTTAAGAGACATAAAGTAACTTTGAATATCGATCATTTTAAGACCCCCATTTCCAAGTTTCCCTACTACAGTGTTTCGTTTTACTTTATCAGGTTTGTTATTCCAAATAAATTTGAAGCATTTGCTATCTATTTCTTTCCTATATTTTTCTGGAACAACACAGGCACTAGCCACATATGTAAATATTGGGAAAATTAAAGATTTGATTGTATTATGTTTTTGATGTTTAGCTTAACCTAAAATAAACTCCTACAACTATTTTATTGGAATTAATTAATAAAATATCCTGAAATTATTAGGTACAACTGTATTTAATTCGTCTTTTTTGAAAAACAAATCATCTAAGATGAAGAGAAATTGGCTTGGAACGATTACTAGACATACTGTGTTTTAATATGTAATTCCCTCTTATATATGAATCCTGTCTTCTGATTGGTTGATAAAAGGGGTATATTATTCTCTTCTACCAATTCCTAGTTTTTTTCCGCTTTTTTCCCATTGCAGGAGTATTTGTCCTTTGAAATTTCGGATAGCGTGGTATTTGCCTAAGAAACTTCCACAGTACCAGGCAAATGCCCCTCTCGAGGGAAAATGCCTTCTCTAAATAGCTTATGACGTCACGAATGTGATTCCGAATTACTCGGGTTTCTTCTTTCAACCAACAATACAGTGTCAGCCGTCTTGTTGAAAATCGTATTCATATATATACATTTGCTACAAAATTATTTTGATTTTTGCAGAGCTAATTTGAATGGTGAAAAAAACATTGAAAGTTTCATTGGTTCCAATCTACAATGCTGCTTGCATGCCACTGCTATTTGCGAAAAATACCGGTTTCGAGCCTAGGCAAATTTCCCTCGCCGCTGTGGCGGCTGGGGAAATTTGCCTCTCCTCTCAACCGGTTTTTTACGACCAATATTTTGTGTACAAATTTGTATATGACGTCGAATGTATATTAATGAGAAGTTCCGAGTAACATTCATAAAATATGGCCATACAGAGTAAGCCTAATTTAAACAGAGCAAATGTTTAATCACATCCAATGTCATCATCACATTTTCAAGTTTATATGATACTAAGGTCGAACGCGGCTTTTTATATTGATAGTACATAAAACAAAAGGTAAAAAATATCACACTGACTGAAAAATTAAATACAAAAGATTCCAGAAAGAGTCCAAATTGATACCCCGAACACACAAATACATGTCCACTCACTTCCCGAGCTTGGTACAAATATATTAATAAAATGTGGCGAGGTTAAACTGGTTTTATCGACTCAAGCCTCCTTTCTTACTGAATGCTATGACCATGAACATTATTTACAAAATGTCTAATCTTCCAATGCCAGCGTAATATGGGAAGTCAAGCAATAGTCAGCTTTGAAAGTTTTAAAGCTAAGGTACTCCTCCCTAAGACTTAAGTAGCATTAGCAAACATTGGCTATCATGTTTAGGTTCTTGGGTTTTATTTCTACCTATTATTGGGCTTTATAATATTGTGCTGTTAAGCATACCTGATGAAGGTTTTTCGAGAAACGCGACGTGCGCATTATATTAGATATCTACGTTTTATTTTACACTAATGTGATAGTTAAAATGTCCACCAAAATAAACTTGCTTGAGCTTGAAGGGACACAGTCTGAAGGGCTTGAGTAGATTTACATTACATACGTTACTGGCAAAATATGTAAAAGAGATTGTAATCAATATGACGAAGCATAAATAATTATTTCTGTTACAGCACCTACTGACAAGAGGGATTACCGGTATTTAGTTGATGACAAGAGGGATTTTGGATTAGACAAGAAAGACTGGAGTGGATATGGCTATGACAAGAGGGATTTTGGATTAGACAAGAAAGACTGGAGTGGTTATGGCTATGACAAGAAAGACTGGAGTGGTTATGGCTATGACAAGAAAGATTGGAGTGGTCATGACTATGACAAGAAAGACTACAGTGGATATGGCTATGATAAGAAAGACTGGAGTGGATATGGCTATGACAAGAAAGACTACAGTGGATATGGCTATGATAAGAAGGATTTAGGATTAGACAAGAAAGACTGGAGTGGTCATAGCTATGACAAGAAAGACTGGAGTGGTTATGGCTATGACAAGAAAGACTACAGTGGATATGGCTATGACAAGAAAGACTGGAGTGGATATGGCTATGACAAGAAAGACTACAGTGGATATGGCTATGACAAGAAAGACTATAGTGGATATGGCTATGACAAGAAAGACAGGAGTGGCTATGGCTATGACAAGAAAGATTACAGTGGTTATGGCTATGACAAGAGGGATGGCTAGACAAACAGGTGTAAATGAAGAACAACATGCACATTTTAGCATTAAACAGGTTCAGACAATAATGTAGTGTTCCTGTTTAAAATGTATAAAACGACTATTTCAACCCCCCCCCCCCCCCTCCCCCGCCCTTTGTTTGGGTAGGTTTGGTTTATGGTGTTTATTTAAGGCCATTTTCAACAATATTTCAGTCTTATCGTGGCTGTTAGTTTTATTAGTAGAGGAAAATGGAATACCAAGAGAAAACCACCGACATGGCGCAAGTCACTGACAAACTTTATCACATACTGTTGTATCGATTACACATCGATATGAGTGGGGTTCGAACTGTTGATAGGCACAGATTGCACTGGTAGTTGTAAATCCGACTACCATGCGATCCCGATTACGACAGCCCCCTTGTTTGTATATTATGCTTAATAACCAATAGGAAGTGTGCTTAAAGAAGATTTTATGCTTTTTGATTTGGAAAAGTGGTACATGCTACGGAATAATCTAAAGAGTTATGGTCAACAAATTCAATCAATTGTAAAAAACAAACAAACAAAATAAACGTAGCTAAACAAAAACAAAACCAAAAACAACACAAACAAACACAAATGAAAAAAAAACATGTGTGAACTCAAATCATTGAGCACAAAAAACACGACATATGTCGATGTACATCCGGGTTCTGGAAAAGGACTGGTATGCACATTTTCCCTGGTTGAATCGGGTTACATAAAGTTTAAGAAAAACTTGAAAATATCAAAGGGGTAACCGGAAGTCATCAATCTAAGAATGACTGACAATATAAAGGATACATGAAAAAGTACAACACTGTTATACAAAACACTACACAGAAAACAAAAGATTAAGCAACACGCACCCCGCTAACAACCAGAGGGGTATTCGTCTGCTCCTGAATGGTTAGCAGTTCCTTTTCATATTCGGATCACCAAGAACAATAAAGATATTAACAAACAATAAAGAGCTTCCACTGATGCATTTCACTCACAGACCACACACACAACCACAAATACAAATGGCAACGTAAGCATGGACAGTACAATAACAGGGGCAGTGAACGGCCGTCGTTTACTGACCACAATCTAGGATATCTTTATATGACAAACATACCCATGCCTATCCAGCATACCTATATATGATCTAAACATACCTACCCATCAAGCATACATATATATGATCTAATCATACTTACCTATCAAGCATACCTGTATATGGTCTAACCATGCGTACCTATCAAGCATACCTGTATATCATTTAAACATAATTACCTGTCAAGCATACCTGTATATGGTCTAAACATGCTTACTTATCAAGTATACCTGAACATGGTCTAAACATACTTACTTTTCCAGTATATCTGTATATGGTCTAAACATACTTACCTACCAAGCATACCTGTATATGATCTAAACATACTTGCCTATCAAACATTCCTCTATATGCTTTAAACATACTTACCTATCAAGCATACCTATATGATTTAAACATTCTAACCTATCAAGTATACCTGTATATGGTCTAAACATACTTACCTATCAAGCAAACCTGTATATGATCTAAACATACTTGCCTATGAAGCATACCTCTATATGCTTTAAACATACTTACCTATCAAGCATACCTATATATGGTATAAACATACTTACCTATCAAGTATACCTGTATATGATTTATACATACTTACCTGTCAAGCATACCTGTATATGATCTGAACATACTATGCTTATCTATCAAGGATACTGTATATGATTTAAGCATACTTACCTATCAAGCATACCTGTATATTGTCTAAACATACTTACCTATCAAGCATACCTGTATATGATCTATCCATACTTACCTATCAAGCATACCTGTATATGATTTAAACATACTTGCTTATCAAGCATACCTGTATCTGGTCTAAGCATACTTATATATCAAGCATACCTTTATATGGTTTAAACATACTTACCATGTATTGACTTTGGTTGCTATTGGTAAAACTTTATCATAGAACACATTTTATTTCAGTCTTCAAATCACTAAATTTGCACTTTAGCCAGACAGATTTCTTAATTTTTTTTAAACAAATATCATAATATAATTACATATTAGTGGTTTCTTCTAAAAATTAAAGCATTTGTACAGATAATACAAGTTTGCCAATTATTGTTACCATGGCAACCAAACAGCCTCATTTCGTATCTTCAGAAAAAAAAAACGTAAAAAAATAGGATTTTCATTATCTATTATCTCCTGTCAACAGGGTGCTATGTAGATGATGCTTATTTGTATCCGTTTATTATTGACCTTCCATGAAAAAGAGAAAATTGAAAAACTTGTACATGGTCGCTAGACTGTAAATATGAGGTCAAAGTAATGTCCTAAGCTTGTTTGGTCGTCATAGGTATACAGATGGTTCCTACAAATAATGCCAGCAATACCTTTGTCTCGTCAGCCTAGAACAAAATATTTAGATTATTCAGAATTCACAGCTTAGACAACTTCTGTCATCTGAATAGCTGATTCAAGATACCCATCTCCTACTGTTTGTAAACCAAAGACCATTAAATTGGTAGTTGTTGCTTCTGCACTAAGCACGCAGCATTAAGAAGAAAGAGCAAATACTGGGTGGCTCGGAATCAGGATAATGTGTCTGAGTGGGGCAACATGTCTATCCACGGACTGTTGTTTCAGTGAGCTAGCACTATAAAAATGCAACTAAGTGTCTTGGTTTAGTACAAAACAGACATCATCTCATTGAAAATTAACTTGATCTCGCCATGATATAGCTGACAATTGCTGAGTTGGAGTTAAATAACAATCACTCACTCTACTGTTTGTTGCTTTGGGTTTCGAGACACTAGAGAAAGTCTTGACAAAAATGCAATCTGAATAGGAATGAGATTTAGTGTAGGGTGTCAAGACACTTTTGACAAAAATTATATAAGAAAATAGAAATCAGACACTGAAAAAGAAATCAACATTTACTTTTTTCAAATGATTGAACATTCCAAGAACATGACAACTCCTTTAACACTTTAAAGGACAACATTTTGATATAATGACTTCTAAATTATACATAATAGTGTTTGTGAAGAAAAAGGTACCTATTCAAATTTACAAAGTTTGTTGGAACAAATGTTCTGTAGCAAGACTTAGGGTTTACTTTTTTCCCAAAAGCCCTGAGAGTTAATTTTTTTTATAATATAGACCATTAAACATTGCATTCAAGATGTACATGTATTATTCTAAACCAAGGAACAGGTACTGAGTAACAGACCACTATAAAAATGTGCCTTGCATTGCATTTACTGGTTGGTCAGATGTCACAATTTCATTTCCTATGATATCCTCATCTACATTTTCTATCTTTTTCTTGACATTATCCCTTCTTCTTTTGATGGCAAAATGAATGATTCATGAACGATGAGTCCTAGTGATGATGGAGTTGATGGACATATTTTCTTGCCATCATCTTCTGTGTATAAAACCATCTCCAATTTCAAAAGATTTCCAAGCAATAACGTGCTTATGCCAACAAGACATTAAAACTTGTTTCGAGCTTTCATAAACATTACCTTTTGCATTTTAAAAAATTCATAGGTTTTTACAGGTACACCACAATGCTGATCAGCATCCATCCTTTTTCTATGTAAAGGTTTGTACAGACTTATGAAGATGAACCGATAATTGACAAACTCTCAGAATTTAAAAAGATCCAAGTAATGAAAAACCAACATGCATTGTTGAAAATTAAGGACACAAAATATTGTAGGGTACACTGTCATGCTCTGGAGCCAAGTAATTTTATGACAATTTTGAATTCAAAGGCACAGGCTGACCCAATACTTACCGAACATATTGCTACAATGTAGTACTAGTAGCAGGGAGAAATATACTTCCCCTGATATCCAGGATGAGATCACAAGCTGACCCAATACTTACCGAACATATTGCTACAATGTAGTACTAGTAGCAGGGAGAAATATACTTCCCCTGATATCCAGGATGAGATCATTTATATCATAAAAAATCAGATTTGTACCGCAATAGTTTGTAAATGAATGCAACACTAATAATTGTTTCGCTCTCATAGCCCATGAAACAACAACTGTTTCGATCCGTTAACATATTTTGGTGTGGCTTCGATATCCGAGCAAAGATCTTATCAGTATTTGTGTCTGCTGAAGCAAGAAGGGCAGATTTTGAACTATTATACACATACTTTGTTAACTCAGGTAATTAAAATTGTACTTGGTCATGCCTTCTTTGATACTCTTAAATGTCCCGAGAATGCACCATTTTGCGCTCAGTAATAAAAACAAAATGGCGAGAACCAATCCCTCTGCTGTCCACTTTATTTAGCCCCAGCAATGCCCCTGTACAGTGATAATTCCAATTATGTAACTTTGGTATAATTTTCATAATTAGCAGATAACTAACAATAAACTGTATTGTATTTCAAGCTTTCCAGAGGTAAATCATGGGTATTACTAGTACTGTTGCAAATTAACAGCGCTATGTCACACAATGATATCCTATATATGTAAATCTGAACATCAGACATGTTCTTACTTTCCATACTCTTTACATTTTTGAAGGTAGGCATGTTTATTTTGTATATAATTGTATTAACAAAACATTATACAGTAATCAATGCAATCCTGTAAATTTTCTAAATTTTTCAGAAATTATTTTTGTTATGTAAATTTAACTAAATTTTACATTTGAAAAACTTTATCTTGTGATTATGAATAAAAAGATTGCAAACATACCATTTGAACGGGTAGTAAAATACCATAGTCCTCCAAGATTATCTGGCAATGGAAAGAAGAGAGTCCTCTAAATATCTTTTATTTCCCTGTATGTTGAAGATGAGTGCAACTTTTACTCTGCCGAAAGTCTACACCGAGTTTGTAACGATGTAAAGTGCATATTGTTACGTATACAGTAAGAGACAGATTCGTTGTAAAAAGTCCTACTATACGACACAACTAATCTCGTTGAGATTAGACTACTGAAGAAAGTTTCTGCTCTGTATCTCCAGGATAATTTCTTGGTGAAATATTATATGTTGCATGTGTCACAACAAAATTTCTCAATCATATAGTGAAATTGTATAAAGATAAGTGGTCAAAAACAAAAATGTCAAAAATATTTTATTATCAATGTGTGACGTAAAAATGTTTTTGACATTCACCTCACTGAGTTTGGTGCTGTTATGACAACTGTTTTACCTGTTTTGTTCAAGTATTGTTATAAATACTGTTATAGTGACAGCCGGAAACTTTGAGATGTAATGAAAGGGGGAGGTTTGGCGCTTTAAAATCTTATTCATCCCACCATTTCTTTAGAAATGCCTGTACCAAGTCAGGGTGATTACGGTTTTCACAGTTTTCCGATTGTTGACTGATTTTGTCTGTTTATATACTTATGAGTTTTGACTTTCCCTTTGTAAGATTGCTCGGAGTTCGGTAATTGTGGTATTACCCTTATTTAAGAATACAACAGTCCAGTGAGGTGATATATGAGCAAAACCGGAAGTGATGAATGGTAAGCAAATAATATATACAAACAGAATGAAAATAAACATAAAAAATATGGAATTAATGAATTTCATCATCAAAATTTATTGCTATTTTAACCAATTAAAAATAAAAATAGATAATTAAAGATTTTTCCTCCAAAGGTTTAGCTTGCAACCTAAAATAAGTAAAATGTTATTCATTTTGTAGTTCAACATGAGTTCTCGTTCTTGGAATTGTGATTTGGAGCGGTTAATTTAAAACTAAAATAACAAAAAATTGACACTAGGCTACAAATGAACAAAATTGATATTTTGTAGAGGAGATCCAATATTTTTCATTGTGCTATATAGTTTACACAAATCGCCTGTTCACCGCAGATAATGTGTTCTGATATCCAACATTTTTACATACTTTATTAATAGTTAAAAAAAATGTGACAATACTGATTTTAATTTGAGTATAATAGCAAAAATAACATATATAGGCACTTGTCTTTGAATATACATTTATTTTTACTCAAAATATGTCATATAGCAAAATATTGAGTGAATTGATGACATAAGGTAAATAACTTTTTCTTTATTTTGCATGATTCTTAAATGGAACCATACTTAAATGAATTGTTATCTAATAATTTCAGGATGTTAACACTGATATGTTCCACTTGTCGTAAGCATTTCCCGGTCCTTTCTTCATTCATGAATTATCACCGGGTGAATAACTAGATTAACACGGAGGGTGGCACTAGTAGAGCAGGAACTGCTTACCCTTTCGGGGCACCTGATTTCCCTCCTGGACTTAGTGGGGTTCGTGTTACTCGATCTTTAGTTTTATGTGTATACTTTGTAGATCGGTATTTGTCCTTTTGTACTTTTTCTTTTGACCATTATGTTGTCTGTTCTTTTTCGAATTAGATATTCTGATTACCCCTTTGGTATCTTCAAACTGTTCTTAATAAAAAAATTATTTAGTAACTAATTCTTTTTGTACTTCTATATTATTAAGGTAAACTTTAATTGATAAAATATCAATAATAAAAGTGGCGGCGTTAAATTTGTCCTATGGGACAAGACCTCTCGTTATTGTGAAGCGATGAGGTCATTCAAGCGTTTTTCTGATCTGAGTAAATTGTTGACCATATTGCAAACAACGCTTTAATCTTTATGAATGAAAACGTAGATATTAAATTAAGTGCGCACGACACGTTTCGGGAATAACCTTCATCAGGTACGCTTAAAATCGCTGAAGCGCTCAAAGATATGTTTTAAATTGCTAAGATGTGACTGAAAATCACTCCCTAGGACCAATATGTCATCTAGAAAGGCCAATACAGTGTTCGAGGTTAAACCACGTAGGACCAGTTCATCACCCTGGCGTACGTCCCTGGAGCATTACATAACCCAAAATTCATTTTGACGCACTCAAAAAGTCCAAACTTTGTGGTGAACGCTGTCTTTTTTACTATCTTCTGGTTTTATTCCTACCTGCCAATATACACTATTGACATTACGCTTTGAGTACCAGATGTTTCCGTCCAAAGTATCCAGACATTCTTCAACTAACGGCAAGGGGAAAACATCTTAAACCGTCACTGTGTTCAAAGCACGATAGTCTATGCACCATCGTACTCCACCGTCTCGTTTACGGATTAATGCTGGAGCAGATGCCCACTCCGAGATGGAGGGTTGAATAACTCCGGCATCAAGCATCTTCTGGAGGTGTGCCTCTTCTTCATCTACAAAACAGGCAGGTGTTCTTCTCATTCTCTGTTTTACGGGTTTAGCAGTATTCGTATCAATGGCATGTTCTAATTCTGCGATATTGAAGTCTAAGTCATCCTGGGCAAATACATCACTGAATTCTGACAACAATCTTTTTACTTCAGACTTCTGGTGTTTATCCAGCCCATTGGTGGACAACCTAAGGGAACAACCATTTAACTTGAAGGGGGGGGGGGGGGGTTATTCGTTACTCTCGAACCGCCAAGATATAGCAGAAAAATTGTTGAAAGTGACGCTAAACACCACAGCCCTAAGGGACGGATCACTTAGCTTCCAAGGGGGGTATGGATTTTTTCTAAAAAAATATTCTGATTCCCAATGTTGCTGAAAAAAATATTCTGATTTTGGTGGAGGAAAAAAAAATAATCTTATTCAGAGTTATTGTCATATAACCTAATGAAAACAAAAAATATTCTAACTCTTGTGTTGTCTGAAAAAAATTTCTGAACGAAACAAAAAACCATACCCCCCCCCCTTTCAAGTTAAATGGTCGGTCTCTCAGCAACTCTTCTGTATGTTTTGGTATAGTATCTGTCTTTTTCGAGATCCTAGTTTTCGCAATGCTTGATTCTGTTTCAGCACCTAAGACTTGCGCCTCTTCAACAGTGGCAATTTCCTGTCCACTGTGCAGGATTATATTTTTGTCAGTTACATTGACAAAGCACAGCTCTGGTTTATTTGTCTTAGAACACACAGTTCTTGGTATCAGAAGTGACTGCATTTCGGTATGCTCCACAATAAAATCTTTGCTCTGCGGAGTAGTCTCGCATGTTAGCCTGACAACCGAACTGGGGGGAAGTACTGTACGGGTTAGTATTGCTACCCGATTAACTGAAGGTTTAGATTGAGGACCAAAAGTTACATTCATGGTTTCTCCATTTGAAGTCAGTGTTAACTTTCCCAAGTCCAGATTGGCCCTGTACCTACTTAGGAAATCCATTCCCAGCAGTATATCACAATCTATTGGTGCCACATGTAAACTCTGTCTGAACTCAAAACCGTGTATAGAGAAACACATCGGTTGCATAACCCGACAGTTCATGCTCATCTCTCGACCAACCGTGTGAAACTGGGTTTCCCTGTCTGTATACGGTTTCGATGGCAACTGATAAAATATTTGATCATTCAAGATCGTAACAAGAACCGTATCAATGATGGCATTTACCCTCTGGTTCTGAATATTAACCTCTATCCTTATCATTCTTGCTGTTCCCAAGTAATTAAATGTGGCAGTTCCAGTTATGCCATCATCTGACCCTCTATATCTTGACTTAAAAGCAATTCTCTCTCTTTTCTTTAAAGACGACTGGCCTTCTCCCTGAAATTGTTTATTGTTATCGGGGCAGTCTCCTCTTAAATGTCCTTTCTTATTACACTGAAAATAGCGTCTAGTTTCCGGATTTTGTCGCGGTCCAGTGGGCTCCGGACTACTCAGTCGGCTTCTCCAGTTTCTGTTAGATGAAGCACCTTCTCGTGACCTAACAGGTTTCTCATTAAGTTGCTCACCTATCGCCTTTAAGTTTGCCATCATCTCCTTCATTTGGTTCTCCATATTAAATTTCCATTCGGAGTCTTGCGGTTTTTTCATACCAGTGGCTTGGACTGACACTGGTTTTACCGGATCAAATGTTACCAGATCCTTAGTCGTCTCCATATTCCGGTTTGCCTGTACCGCCTTCTTAGAGTATTGATACCACCTTAGTGTATCAATAGCTGCCTCCATTGATTGGGGTTTTTGTACACATGCGTGCTGTCCAGCATCCAAATCATAGCACCCCTGACAGAACCTTAGCGTTCACGAAAGGCTTTATTTGCAAAAGACAATACCCGGTCTGCCCAGCATTCCAGGGATTCATGCTTATCCTGTTTGCAATTATTTTTTTTTTAATCACAGATTTTATTGCAATTGTTTGCAATTATTAAATTGTATCATGAACATTTCCGGTACATCCTGGAATCCAAATCGCATTTCCAGCTTCTCGATTATTTCTGGATAAGTAATCTGTGGGTCACGTTCCAATAATAACGTGAAGTACTCCCCATCCTTGTCCTCCAGACTCCACAAAAGTTTATCTTTCTTTCGTTCGTCTGTCCATTCGGCAGTGTGGGCATATCCCCTAAGCTTTGTGTAGAATACTTTTCAGCTAGTCTTGCCGGTGTACTTCAAGGATTTGTACATCCTCATGAAATAGCGACGGTCTTGCTGCATATCCATATTGATGCCTTTTCTTATTGGTGGTACTCGAGGTGGTGTACGTCGATTATCATCTAGACGATCCTCATGTGAGGAGTGTGCCACTTGTGGTTCATCCACCTCTGTCTGCGAGTATTCATCAGATTCATCTGTTGGAGAATAATAACTACCATAATGGTCACAGCGTCGCTGGGTAGTAGCCGGAAGACGTCGACGACGATTATGGATGGTTGGTTCACGGTGGCGCTTACCACGATTTCTATCTGGTGAGTGTGATGACTCAGACTGATTGTCATACCTTGATGTAGGAATCATAGGTCTCCATGATTGAACTTATGATTGGTCAGAAGGATGGTATTGATTCCGATTGTAGTCATGTGATACGTCTGGTAAACCCGATGTATGCTTACGTGTTGAATCCACCAATATGTCGCTCTCTAACTTCATTTGTTGTAAGACATTGTACATTTCGTTCAACATGTTCGGTTCTTGTTGAACCGTGATAGGTGGCGGGGGCACTGCATATGTATTACTACCTTGTGTTAAGTTACCCTGTGTTATAATTTGACCACCCCTTAACATACAGATGGTGTATGTTGTACATGTGCTGTACTGTACTGTTGTTGGGTTACAGTATTTGGAGGAATATGTGTCACATCAGGGCATACTGTTGATATCCCAGATTGTACAGGGGCCGAAGAAACAACGTATGTACCCTGCTGCAAACGCATGTCTCCTATCTGACCCTGTGACAAATCTTCAGCCACCACCCTTTGTTGACTCACAATTGGAAATGGTCTGTATGAATCATTACTATCTAATGACCCTGTGTATAATTGGGATTCTTGATCAGTATCTAAGAAATTATTACTTTTCATCGGTGCTGAAAATAGAGGTGTATAAACCCGAGTCGGTTCGGGGACCGACGCAGGGTGTGATGAAACACCGTGTATGTACGTGAGGACACATTTTGGGAAAGCAATTCATCACTCTTGCCCACCCTTGGTTCCTCAACCTTTTTCAATCTCTGATACATGTTTAAAGGATCAAGATCTGTGAAATCAGACACCGTTGTGGTATAGTCTATCATTTCAAACAATTCTGGAGAAATAATCAAATAAGTGATATTTGCCAGTCTCTCCCTGTTGAACTGTACACCTTCCTCTCTAATACTACAGATCTGATCGTCAATTTTATTGACCACACCCAGCAGCCTTAATAATTCCCACCTGCTGCAGGTGTCTATTTTTACTTTTGCCAGTCTATCCATTCTAATAGTAATTATAAGACAAACCAATTGCATTTCAACATATGTTAGCAAAAAATAAACTTCATTTTATTCACAAAAACAGACAAAAATAACCGCTTGCTCGTGTCTCAATTTCAGAAAATCAATTTCCGGAAATGTGTATCCCCAAAAGACAATACAACCTATTTCCGTTTATGAACATTCAATGATGGCGGGATAAACACGTGACTTTTTAAAAACTTTCCACCGGTTTCAAAACTTCAGAAAACCTGAAAAGTTGCACCAGCTTAATTCATATTTAATTAAGCCTACAAACAAAGTCACAACACATTTATTAATAACACGACAAATGTAAGATATCGATTTTATATAAAAACGACTCTCAAATTTTTTCAAGCAAATTCGTTGCGCTTCAGTCGACCGCATGTTCAAATCGACATTTTAAATCCTCGTCGCCAATGTTGCATAATTCCGTCCCTCTACCTGCGTAATTGTATTCTAGGGACCAATTATAGTATTCTCGTATCTGTGGAGTTGCTAGTTCCCAACGAGATAGTAACCCGCTAATAATATGAGCATGCAATAATTACCTCAATACTAGCATCAACTCTCACTAGTAATCTGTATTACGTCTTTACTGCTCCAAGTCAGCTATCGGAATGAGACTGGACCCAGGCTACTTCCGGGCAGGTCCATGTGGTCAGCATCCCAGCATCTCACTGGCCGCAAGCTTCCACGTCACAGGCTTACACGTCACAGTTCCTTCCTCAGTGTGGAGCACACAGCTGCACACCCCAGGGTAGTTTCACCATAACTTTTTACAACGAATCTGTCTCTTACTGTATACGTAACAGTATGCACTTTACATCGTAACAAACTCGGTGTAGACTTTCGGCAGAGTAAAAGTTGCACTCATCTTCAACATACAGGGAAATAAAAGACATTTAGAGGATTCTCTTCTTTCCATAGCCAGATAACCTTGAAGGACTATGGTATTTTACTACCTGTTGAAATGGTATGTTTACAAACTTTTTATTCCTAATCACAAGATAAAGTTTTTCAAAATTAAAATTTAGTTAAATTTAGATAGCAAAAATAATTTCTGAAAAATATAGAAAATTTACAGTATTGCATTGATTACTGTATAATGATTTGTTAATACAATTATATACAAAATAAAGAATGCCTACCTTGAAAAATTAAAAGAGTATGGAAAGTAAGAAAATATCTGATGTTCAGGGTTGCATATATAGGATATCCTTGTGTGACATAGCGCTGTTAATTTGCAACAGTACTAGTAATACCCATGATTTACCCCTGGAAAGCTTGAAATACAATATAGTTTATTGTTAGTGATCTGCTAATTATGAAAATAATACCAAAGTTACATAATTGAAATTATCCCTGTACAGAGGCATAGCTGGGGCTAAATAAAGTGGACAGCAGAGGGGTTGGTTCTCGCCAAATTTTTTTTATTAATGAGCGCAAAATGGTGCATTCTTGGGACATTTAAGAGTATCAAAGAAGGCATGACCAGGTAAAATTTTAATTACCTGAGTTAACAAAGTATGTGTATAATAGGTCAAAATCTGCCCTTCTTGCCTTAACAGACACAAATACTGATAATATCTTTGCTCGGATATCGAAGACACACCAATATATGCTACCGGGTCGAAACAGTTGTTGTTTCATGGGCTATGAGAGCGAAACAAATATTAGTGTTGCATTCAGTTACAAACTGTTGCGGTACAAATCTGATTTGTTATGATATAAATGATCTCATCCTGGATATCAGGGGAAGTATATTCCTCCCTGCTACTAGTACTACATTGTAGCTATATCTTCGGCAAGCATTGGGTCAGCTTGTGCCTTTGAATTCAAAATTGTCATAAAATTACTTAACTCCAGAGCATGGCAGTGTACACTGCAATATTTTATTTCCTTAATTTTTAACAGTACATATTGGTTTTCATTACTTGGGTCTTTTTAAAATCTGGGAGTTTGTAAATTATCTGTCCATCTTCAGAATATTTGGATGTGACATAAAAGAAAATAAGGACATACAACAGCTACATTAACAGATATCCATTCTTCATAAGTCTGTACAAAACTTTACATAGAAAAAGGATGGATGCTGATCAGCATTGTGGTGTACTTGTAAAAACCTATAACATTTTTAAAATGCAAAAGTTAATGTTTATCAAAACTCAAGATATTTTTTAATGTCTTGTAGGGATAAACACGCCATTGCTTGGAAATCTTTTGAAATTGGAGATGGTATTATACACAGAAGATTATGTCAAGAAAATATGTCCATCAACTCCATCATCACTAGGACTCATCGTTCATGAATCATTCATTTTGCCATCAAAAGAAGAAGGGATAATGTCAAGAAATAGATAGAAAATGTAGATCAGGATACCATAGGAAATGAAATTGTGACATCTGACCAACCAGTAAATGCAATGCAAGGCACATTTTTATAGTGGTCTGCTACTCAGTGCCTGTTCCTTGGCTTAGGATAATACATGTACATCTTGAATGCAATGCAATATTATCAAAACAAAATACTAAATTAACTCTCAGGGCTTTTGGGGAAAAAGTAAACCCTAAGTCTTGCTACAGAACATTTGTTCCAACAAACTTTGTAAAGTTGAATAGGTACTTTTTTCTTTACAAAAAATATTATATATAATTTAGAAGTCATCATATTAAACTTTTGTCCTTTAAAGTATTAAAGGAGTTGTCATGTTATTGTAATGTTCAACTATTTGAAAAAAGTAAATGTAGATTTTTTTTTCAGTGTCTGATTATTATTTATTTTTTAAAAAGAGCAATAGGAGACTATTGTTTAATGATAATGTTTTTTGTTGGGGTCAGTATAAAGGAGGTGAGGAATGGCTACAAGGGAGGTGGAGGCCATGTATTTTTTGCTCTAATATAACTTTAATATGTCCTATATTTTCATAAAAACAATTCCTATTTTCCTATAAAATTTTTGTCAAAAGAGGCCTGACACTCTGCACTAAATGACTATCTCCTTCCAATTCAGATTGCATTTTTGTCAAGACTTTCTCTAGCGTCTCGAAGCTCAAAGCTACAAACAGTAGAGTGAGTGATTGTTACTTAACTCTAACTCAGCAATTTTCAGCTATATCATGGCGAGATCAAGTTAATTTTCAATGAGTTGATGTCTGTTTTGCACTAAGCCAAGACACCTAGTTTTATTTTTATAGTGCTAGCTCACTGAAAAAAAACAGTCCGTGGATAGACATGTTGTCCCACTCAGACACATTATCCTGATTCCGAGCCAACAAGTATTTTCTCTTTCTTCTTAATGCTGCGTGCTTAGTACAGAGGCCACAAATACCAATTTTATGGTCTTTGGTTTACACACAGTAGGAGATGGGGATCTTGAATCAGCTATTCAGATGACAGAAGTTGTCTAAGCTGTGAACTCTGAATAATCTAAATATTTTGTTCTAGGCTGACGAGATATAGGTATTACTGACATTATTTGTATGAGCCATCTTTATACCTAGGGAAACCAAAGAAGCTGATGGCATTACTTTGACCTCATGTTTACAGTGTAGCGACCATGTAAAAAAAATTAATTTCCTTTTTTTCATGGAAGGTCAATAATATTTGGTATATATTTTCCTTATGGTGATCTGTTAGCAAATCCGATTATCCTGCCGTGAAGAAAATGTCATGTGATGTTATTATAGAAAATAAGTATCCCAAAATGATCTGTTTTTTTGATGAACTAAATATCAAAAAGGGCAAACCAACATGTACATGTTTCTATGAACAAATAGACTGTGCATGTAAAACCAATTTTCCAGAATACACTATAGGAATTTATAATGTTAAAAAGAGATGTCATTTGCAATAATGTGATTTGCAAAACAGAATACAACCCTCTGGGACATTGTGAAAAGTCACAAGATTGTAATAAGCCTTGAAATAAGCCCGTAAATGTGGCCTGCTACCCTTCGAACAATGCCAACTTTCTTAATCTTTTTGTTTTGTTTCGGTTTATATTACTACAACAAATCTTTTGTATCTAAAAAGTTACTTAAAATAATAGTACTAGAATTGTATTATAAATGTATAGTACAATAAATATTCTAATACCATAATTTTATACTACCTGAAATTTACAATTGGAAAATTAGCAGATTTGATTTTTTAAAATGATTGAGAAATTAATGCTAGAATTTGTTTTTTGCTGTGCTTGAATTGCAGATTTATCAAACTCTTTGTTTATGTTTCCGTGGCAAACATGGACATTATCTAAATTTCCATTGTTATCAGTTTCAGAGTTGACATTTAGTTATATAATCAGTAATATGGAAACTTTGTGACCAAAGGACATTTTTAAGATATTAGCATGATATGAAATGCATTTAATATGTAAAATGTTTTATTTTTGTTTCCAGGGCAACCGTTCACACAATTTAAGGTTAACAGTTTATTTAGTAGTTAGCTTTGTTATAAGTTATGTGAAAAAGATAATATCAGTAAATACATTTTAGAGAAGTAGAAATATTCTGTAAAAAATGTTGTTGTGTAGTATTTGCTAAAAAAAACTAAAGTATGGGATAAAAAACACTTTTACCAAGAAAATCTAAAAGAGGCTACAAGCGATTATTTTTTATATGTTTTAGACACATGTCTAATAAACGAATACAAACAAGCATCATTCACATAGCACCCTGTTCACAGGAGTTAATAGATAATGAAAATCCTATTTTTTAACGATGTTTTTTTTGAAGATCCGAAATTTAATTGCCATGGTAACCGTAATTGTTTTTCTTTCCATGGCTACATTGGACATTATTTAAATTGTCATTGTTATCAGCTTAAGAGTTGGTATTTAGTCATAAAATCAGCAATATGGAAATTTTTGTGACCAAAAGAAAATTTATGATTTTAGCATGATATGAAATGCATTTAAAATGTTGTTTTCTTTGCTTCCATGGCAACCATTTACATAATTTAAGGTTAAAAGTTTATTTAGTAGTTAGTTTGATTATAGGTTATGTTAAAAAGATAATGTTAGTAAATACATTTTAGAGAAGTAGAAATATTTTGCAAAAAATGTAGTAGTATACTATTTGCTAAAAAAACAAAAGTATGGGACAAAAAACACTTTTACCCAAAAAATCTGAAAGAGGCTACAAACGATTATTGTTTATATGTTTTAGACAAGTGTCTATTCAACGGATACAAGCAAGCATCATTCACATAGCACCCTGTTCACAGGAGATAATAGATAATGAAAATCCAATTTTTTGCGTTTTTTTGAAGATGCGAAATGATGCTGTTTGGTTGCCATGGAAAAAATAATTGGCAAACTTGTATTTTTTGTACATATACTTTAATTTTTGAAGAAATTTTCAACATCACTAATATGTAATTATATTATGAATTTTAAATTATTTTGCTTTGAGAAATCTGTGTGGCTAAAGTGCAAATTTAGTGATTTGAAGACTGAAATAAAATGGGTCAATACATGGTAAGCATGTTTAAATCATATACAGGTATGCTTGATAGGTAAGTATGTTTAGACTCTATACAGGTATACTGGATAGGTAATTATGCCTGATAGGTAAGTATGGACAGATCATATACAGGTATGCTTGATAGGTAGGTATGTTTAGATCATATACAGGTATCCTTGATAGATAAGTACCTTTCGATCATATACAGGTATGATTGATAGATAAGTATGTTCAGATCAGACACATGTATGCTAGATAGGTAAGTAGGTTTAGACTATATACAGGTATACCGGATAGGTAATTATGCTTGATAGGTAAGTATGGAAAGATCATATACAGGTATGCTTGATAGGTAAGTATGTTTAGATCATATACAGGTATCCTTGATATTTAAGTACGTTTCGATCATATACAGGTATGATTGATAGGTAAGTATGTTTAGATCAGACACATGTATGCTAGATATATAAGTAGGTTTAGACTATATACAGGTATACTGGATAGGTAATTATGTTTAGACCATATACAGGTATGCTTGACAGGTAAGCATGTTTAGAACATATACAGGTATGCCTGATAGGTAAGTATGTTTAAATCATATACAGATATGCTTGATATGTAAGTGTGTTTAGACCATATACAGGTATGCTTGACAGGTAAGTATGTTTAGATTATATACAGGTATAATTGATAAGTAAGTATGCTTAGATCATACACAGGTATGTTTGATAGGTAAGTATGTTTAGATCATACACAGGTATGCTTGATAGGTAATTATGCTTAAATCATATACAGGTATGCTTGATAGGTAAGTATGTTTTGATCATATACAGGTATGCTTGATAGGTAAGTATGTTTTGATCATATACAGGTATGCTTGATAGGTAAGCATATTTAGACCATGTACAGGTATACTTGACAGGTAAGTATGCTTAGACCATATACAGGTATACTTGATAGGTAAATATGTTTAAATCATATAGATGTATGCTTGGTAGGTAAGTGTGTTTAGACCATATACAGGTATGCTTGATAAGTAAGTATGTTTAAGTCATATACATCTATGCTTGATAGGTAAATATGTTTAGATCATATACAGGTATCCTTGATATGTAAGTATGTTTCGATAATATATATGTATGCTTGATAGATAAGTATGTTTATATCATATACATGTATGCTTGATAGGTAAGTATGTTTAGATCATATAGCGGTATGCTTGATAGGTAAGTATGTTTAGACCATATACAGGTATACTTGAGAGGTAAGTATGTATAAATCATATACAGATATGCTTGATAGGTAAGTATGTTTAGACTATATACAGGTATACTGGATAGGTAATTATGCTTATGCCATGTATATGTATGCTTGATAGGTAAGCATGTTTAGACCATATACAAGTATGCTTGATAGGTAAGTATGTTTAAATTATATACATGTATGCTTGATAGGTAAGTGTGTTTAGACCATATACAGGTATGCCTGACATGTAAGTATGCTTAGATCATATACATCTATACTTGATAAGTAAGTATGCTTTAATCATATACAGGTATGCTTGATAAGTAAGTATGTTCATATTATATACAGGTATGCTTGATAGGTAAGTGTGTTTAGACCATATACAGGTATGCTTGATAAGTAAGTATGTTTAAGTCATATACGGGTATACTTGATAGGTAAGTATATTTAGATCATATACAGGTATGCTTGATAAGTAATTATGTTTAAGTCATATACAGGTATGCTTGATAGGTAAGTATGTTTATATTATATACAGGTATGCTTGATAGGTAAGTGTGTTTAGACCATATACAGGTATTCTTGATAAGTAAGTATGTTTAAATCATATACAGTTATGCTTGATGGGTAAGTGTGTTTAGACCATATACAGGTATGCTTGATAAGTAAGTATGTTTAAGTCATATACAGGTTTGCTTGATAGGTACATATGTTTAAATCATATACAGGTTTGCTTGATAGGTAAGCATGTTTAGATCATATACAGATATGCTTGATAGGTAAGTATGTTTAAATTATATACAGGTATGCTTGATGGGTAAGTGTGTTTAGACCATATAGAGTTATGCTTGATAAGTAAGTATGTTTAAATCATATACAGGTTTGCTTGAAATGTAAATATGTTTAGATCATATACAGGTATGCTTGATAGGTAAGTATGTTTAGACCATATACAAGTATGCTTGATAGTTAAACATGCTTAAAGCACACAGGTATGCTTGACATGTAATTATGTTCAGATCATATACAGGTATGTTTGACAGGTAAGTATGTTTTGACCATATATAGGTATACTTGATAGGTAAGTATGTTTTAACCATATACAGGTATGATTGCTATGTAAGTATGATTAGATCATATACAGGCATGCTTGATAGGTAAGTATGTTTAGATCATATACAGGTATGCTGGACAAGTAGGGGTATGTTTGTCATATAAAGATATCCTAGACTGTGGTCAGTAAGCGACGGCCGTTCACTGCCCCTGTTATTGTACTGTCCATGTTTACGTTGCCATTTGTATTTGTGGTTGTGTGTGTGATCTGTGAGTGAAATCCATCAGTGGAAGTTCTCTATTGTTTGTTGATATCTGTATTGTTCTTGGTTATCCGAATATGAAAAGGAATTGCTAACTATTCAGTAGCACTCGAGTACCCATCTGGTTGCTTAGCGGGATTCGTGTTGCTTAAACTTTAGTTTTCTGTGTAGTGTTTTGTATTACAGTGTTGTACTTTTCATGTATCCTTTATATTGTCAGTTATTCTTAGTTTTATGACTTCCGGTTACCTCTTTGATATTTTCAAGCTTTTCTTAGACTTCATTTAACCCGATTCAACCCGGAATATTTGCATCCAAGTTCTTCACTAGGACCTGGATGTACATCGACATATGTCGTGTTTTTTGTGTTGAATGATTTGAATTTTTTTCATTTGTTTTTGGTTTTGTTTTGGTTTTGTTTCGTTTATTTTGTTTGTTTGTTTGTTTTTAAACATTGATTGAAATTGTTTACCATAACTCTTTAGATTAATTCGTAGCATGTACAACTCTTCCAAATTAAAGAGCATAACATCTTCTTTAAGCACACTTCCTATTGGTTATTAAGCATAATATACAAACAAGGGGGCTTTCGTGATCGGGATTGTATGGTAGTCGGATTTACAACTACCAGTGCAATGTGTGCCTATCAACAGCTAGAACCCCGCTCATATCGATGTGTAATCGATACAACAGTATGTGATAGAGTTTGTCAGTGATTTACGACATGTCGGAGGTATTCTCTGAGTACTCCATTTTTCTCTACTAATAAAACTAACAGCCACGATAAGACTGAAATATCTTTGAAAATGGCGTTAAATAAACACCATAAACCAAACTTACCCAAACAAGGGGGGTGGTGAAATGGCCATTTCATACATTTTAACCATACATTATTGTTCTAAAACACTTTCGATTTCTAAATGTTGTCTGAACGTGTTTAATGCTAAAATTTGTATGTTGTTCTTCATTTACACCTGTTTGTCTAGCAATCCCTCTTGTCATAGCCACAACCACTGTAATCTTTCTTGTCATACCCATAACCACTCCAGTCTTTCTTGTCATATCCATGACCTCTCCAGCCTTTAATGCCATTGCCATAACCACTCCAGTCTTTCTTGTCTAATCCAAAATCCCTCTTATCATAGCCATATCCACTGTAGTCTTTCTTGTCATAGCCATGACCTCTCCAGCCTTTCATGCCATTGCCATAGCCACTCCAGTCTTTCTTGTCTAATCCAAAATCCCTCTTATCATAGCCATGTCCACTGTAGTCTTTCTTGTCATAGCCATAGCCACTCCAGTCTTTCTTGTCATAGCCATAACCACTCCAGTCTTTCTTGTCTAATCCAAAATCCCTCTTATCATAGCCATATCCACTGTAGTCTTTCTTGTCATAGCCATGACCTCTCCAGCCTTTCTTGCCAGTGCCATAACCACTCCAGTCTTTCTTGTCTAATCCAAAATCCCTCTTATCATAGCCATATCCACTGTAGTCTTTCTTGTCATAGCCATGACCTCTCCAGCCTTTCTTGCCAGTGCCATAACCACTCCAGTCTTTCTTGTCTAATCCAAAATCCCTCTTATCATAGCCATATCCACTGTAGTCTTTCTTGTCATAGCCATAACCACTCCAGTCTTTCTTGTCTAATCCAAAATCCCTCTTATCATAGCCATATCTACTGTAGTCTTTCTTGTCATAGCCATGCCCTCTCCAGCCTTTCTTGCCAGTGCCATAGCCACTCCAGTCTTTCTTGTCTAATCCAAAATCCCTCTTATCATAGCCATATCCACTGTAGTCTTTCTTGTCATAGCCATAACCACTCCAGTCTTTCTTGTCATAGCCATAACCACTCCAGTCTTTCTTGTCATAGCCATAACCACTCCAGTCTTTCTTGTCATAGCCATAACCACTCCAGTCTTTCTTGTCATAGCCATGACCACTCAAGTCTTTCTTGTAATCCTTCTTGTCAGTAGGTGCTGTAATAAAAAAAAATAGTTTTGCTTCGTGATATTGATTAAGTGTTATTGAACATCTCTTTTGCATATTTTGCCAGTAGCGTATATGGTGTAAAACTATTCAAACCCTTCAGACTGTGTCCATTCAAGCTCAAGCAAGTCTATTTTGGTGGACATTTTAACTATCACATTAGTGTATAATAAAACGTAGATATCTAATATAATGCGCACGTCGCGTTTCTCAAAAAACCTTCATCAGGTACGCTTAACAGCACAATATTATAAAGCCCAAAGATAGGTAGAAATAAAACCCAAGAACCTAAACATGATAGCCAATGTTTGCTAATGTTACTTAAGTCTTAGGGAGGAGTACCCTTGTTTTAAAACGTTCAAAGCTGACTACTGCTTGACTTCCCATATTACGCTGGCATTGGAAGATTAGACATTTTGTAAATAATGTTCAAGGTCATAGCATTCAGTAAGAAAGGAGGCTTGAGTCGATAAAACCAGTTTAACCTCGCCACATTTTATTAATATATTTGTGTCCAGCTCGGGAAGTGAGAGGACATGTATTTGTGTGTTCGGGGTATCAATTTTAACTCTTTCTGGAATCTTTTGTATTTAATTTTTCGGTCAGTGTGCTATTTTTGGCATTTTCTTTGATGTACTATCAATATAAAAAGCCGCGTTTGATTTTAGTATCATAAAAACTTGATAATGTGATGATGACATTGGATGTGATTAACCATTTGCTCTGTCTAAACTAAGCTTACTCGGTATGGCCATATTTTATGATTGTTAGTCGGAACTTCTCATTAATATACATTCGACGTCATATACATATTTGTACACAAAATAATGGTCGTAAAAAACCGGTTGAGAGGAGAGGCAAAGTTCACGAGGGCGAGGGAAATTCGCCTATGCTCTACACCGGTATTTTTCGCAAATAGCAGTGGCATGCATGCAGCATTGTAGATTGGAACCAATGAAACTTTCAATGTTTTTTTCACCATTCAAATTAGCTCTGTAAAAATCAAAATAATTTTGGAGCAAATGTATATATGAAAACGATTTTCAACAAGACGGCTGACACTGTCGTCTGTCATCTTGCTTTACTGTATAGTTGGTTGAAAGAAGAAACCCGATTAATTTGGAATCACATCCGTGACATCATAAACCTTTTAAAGAAGGTATTTTCCTCGAGAGGGGCATTTGCCTAGTACCGTGGAAGTTTCTTAGGCAAATACCGCACTATCCGAAATATCAAAGACAAATACCCCTGCGATGGGAAAAAAGCGGAAAAAAATACTAGGAATTGGTAGAAGAGAATAATATACGCCTTTTATCAACCAATCAGAAGAGAGGATTCATATATAAGGGGGAATTACATATTAAAACACATTATGTCTGGTAATTGTTCCAAGCCAATTTCTCTTCATCTTAGATGATTTGTTTTTCAAAAAAGAAGAATTAAATACAGTTGTACCTAATAATTTCAGGATATTTGATTAATTAATTCCAATTAAATAGTTGTAAGAGTTTTTTTTTAGGTTAAGCTAAACATCAAAAACATAACACAATGATAGTACATTTGAAGACTAGTAATTTGAAAAAAAAATTCAAATCATAGATATTTGAAAACTCTACTTCAAAGGAGTTGGGCCACTAAGTGGTGTTTTTGGCCCTTACTTAAAAACATACAATCTTTAGTTTTTCTTCATAAAAGAACACTTCTTTTTTATGTTATGTATTTGTTTTTCACCTAGAGTTCACCTTTCATGGATTTTGGGGCAAAAACATGAAAATAACACAAAAAATGCTGATTTCTGGAAATTGTTTATAGAAGAAAAAGCAAATGCAGAACAAATCATCCAACTATCACATACAATGTGAAATAGCATATTTACTTACTTCTGAACATCAAAAATTATCCTATGGACTATGTGGGGTTATTTTGGGGTAAAATAATAAAAAAATAACAAAAAACTGAATATTTCTGGAAATTAACCGTATTGCATATAATACATGTATTACAATTGCTTGTATAGTTTGTATGTTTTGTTATTGAGTTTTTCAATTGAATAATAATCAATTATCCAATAAAAAGTACAAATGGTTTTAATTTTAGATACATTGTAGGTCAATATTTAAAAAACAAGAAACTGAGAATTTCTGGAAATGAATCATATTGCTATTTTTAATGCTTGTTTTAATGAATATTTTTAGTTTGGATATATTATCTAATAACCCTCGTAATTAATAAACCATGGAAAATAAGTAATAATTATGCTCAGTTTTAGGTAAAAACAGAAAATCAAAAGAAAAGTAGTGGAGGTTTCTGGAAATATAATCTGAAAATATAGTACAGGTTCCTGATTATTAAGAAAAAAAATTGGCATGACTTCAAAAATTCAAATCCAAAAAAGTGGATTTTTTTTTTCAATATGAATTCCTCAAGCTTCATTTTTCGTACACCATCATATTGTTAAAAATATTAAATTAGACTAGAAAATTCTAGATTGACACACTGTTTAGACAAATGGAGAAATGAATAGTAAATTGATCAAATTCCAGGCAAACAATTTACTGCGACGGACGCGCGTTTCGTTTATAAACGACTCATCAGCGACGCTCTTATGGCAACAATTGCAAAAGCCAAAATAGTATAGAATTGATATTAGAATTGCTAAGTATGAGTTTGTTATATACATGTATATACAATGTACATGTATGCTAAACACTGATGGTTTGAAGCACAAATTCACATATTTTTCATAAAACATAGAGTTCACAGTTTCTTGCAAAACGTTATGTTTGTCTTCGACAAAGACGACATCATTCTTCAATTGTGCTACTCTCACTCTCGGAATCTGAATTGTCAACTTGTTGTGCGTCCTCAACAAATTCTCCCCAGTTTCTGACACCATATAACTGTTTTTCATTATGCCTGGCGAATCCTAGATACCACAGTACAGATGCTATATGGGAACAGACACCGACAACACGGGCACCGGCGCGACACTTACAGTACCATGCGCTGATCGTAGATTCTGTGAATTGGATCCATAGAATATATTGTTTGGAAGATATGTGCCTGCTGTGTATTTTAACTCGGATTAGTCCTGGGTCTTCCTTATAAATAAGGATCTGACTTTCACCATCTAAGTACTCCTGGATGTAACTAGGACTAAGTTTCAATTGATAAACCCCACAAGTAATGTTCCTCAATTCCTGTTCGCCTAGGAATGGAAAGTCTTTTATGTCTTCTGTTATTTCCCACTTAGCAGATTTCCGCTCTAGATTATTTTCTTCCACAAAGCTTTTAAGGGAGTTAATCTCCTTTGAAAGGAACTTCATCTTAGCAGCATGCTTCGACTTTAGATAAAGCTTATTTATTTATTTATAGTCCTGCACAAAAAATCTACTTAGCATTAAAATATTCATGATCTCAAGATTTTTAATACATTTATGTAGCATATTGTGAAAATTGGCAATATTTTTTGTGGTGGAACCTGTCTAATCTGACACCCGTGAGAATTATTGATCCTGTATAATAATGGTAATAACAAACCAAGCGAAAGACACAATCTGATAAAGTCAAATATGCACCACAGAAATGCTGGAGAACTGTAATGGCCCCCATTGGCCTTGACTTGGTACAGGCATTTCAAAGGAAAAGGTGGGTTAAATCGGATTTTAAGGTGCCCCAACCCCCTCCCACCCCTCTTCCATTACGATTAGAATTGATTTATTAGATTGAGAGAAACAAAATCTGCTTCTTTTGTTAATCGTGAATGAAATTGGTACATTTTACTTTCATTGTTTTTCAACATGTGTATTCATACAGCCTGTCTCATCTGACACGATTTTCTAGTTATAATTTCGTTGAGTTAGAGAAGGGAAAATTGGAAATAAACATACTAAAAATATTCATATAGTAATACAGAGCTGTATGTACTCTTGCTTGAAGTTTGGTATTGAAATATCCATGCTTGAAGAAAAATCTCTCATGGTTTTAATTGTTCTTGGATATACAATAAAAAATCAACATTTAAATCAGACGTCTTCAGTTCACTCAAGAGTTGTTTCATAAGCAAAGGAAATAAATCGAAAAATTAAAAAAAACAATTTTTCACATAATATGTAATATGTAATTATGTAAAAAAAAAAGGTTTACCTCCCCTCTCCCCTTTTCGTTTGGGGGTAGGTGGGTGGGGGCAGGGAACATATTGTTGTCCCCCAACTTCAAATCCAGATAGAGGCTCAACTGCCTCCATGTTCAGCTGCCTAGCAATGCATACACCCAATATTGCAATAAGCAGTAAACCCAGGGGAGTGGACTGGCTTAACAGTCATGACAGTATGCCCCTCCCACTTTTGGAGAATAATGTGAGTGAGTGCTTGCCACTACCCCACCCCAGCCACCTATTTTATTTTATTCAATAACAGTTAATTTCAGCAGTATAGGAACATTGTGAGAAGGGGGCAAACTTCTGAAAATTCCAAAAAGTGTGTGGAGGGAGGGGGGGGGAGCAAACTTCAATTTTAAAACCAAGACTAAGAAGCCAAAAAAGGTCTCTGGACAGAGTTTTATTTTTCTGCAAATAAAAAATTTTCAGACAAAAAAGTGTGTGTGTGGGGGGGGGGGGGGGGGGGGGTGGACAAAAGTATATGATTGCCCCTACCTCTGGCTCCTCCACTGAATGTGTACCATGTTTAAAAGAAGAATAAAGAAATTAAACTACAAGATGTTTGAAACTTGTTTCGAAATGGATTAGCTCCCCTGCAATTTTTTTTTTTTTATTTCTGTATAAGATTAATAAGAATGTTAAGTTTTTCTTCTTTATTTTATCCTAAGAACATTGAAAAAATAAATATGTCACAAGGCACTAAACAAATTATTTGCAAAAATAAGCAATAAATCATTTTTTTTTTGCAGTTGAATTTCATAGTCAAGACCATAGCGCTATTGTTTATTCCAAAGAATAAAATAAAAAACGTAAACCTCAAATATGTCGTCTGCTCAGTGGAAAAGTGCTCTTTTGAAACTGAACAATTGATTTGTTTGTGAAGGGTACATTGGGTTTGTGAATATCGAAAACAAAATCAATTGAGATATAACTAAAATACTCTTTCTAGAAGTCCTATAGTCTTTGAATTGTGTGCACCCAAACTTGTTTACGTAAATTGACCATTGCCAGTAACAAAAACTGCACTTAGTTTTGTAAAACTGTTATATATTTCAAAAGAATTCTTAAAAACATTAAAGGAGTGTACTACAGTCCAACAATTTCTCCATCGCTTTCATACATAACTCATCTTTATTAACTTATTTCTTCAGAGATAAACACTCATTTGTAAGGAATGTATCTCGGGGATTAGGCATATCATGCAATACATTAATCACGGAAATGTACATTGTTTTTACCTACCTCATCCTATTTAAGTCATATTTAGAGCATTCAAAGTAAATTCTGATGTGATAAATGTTGTAAATACTCTCTTTCATAGGTCCGACTGATTCCGTTCTCTTCCATCAAACTTGCATTCCGAATGGTTTGTCTAGTGTCGTTCCGTATTCGGTTCCAAAATTACGTAATCCGGAAAGATAAACAAATCGAAAATCAACCGTTTTTTCTGTTGTTTAATGCGGCGCCAAGCCTCGCCTATGGATTTTTCGCCTGAAAATGTCTTTATTTAAAGAGCTTTTTATTTTAAAACAAAGATAATGACGGGCGAGGCCTGGCGCCCATAGGTAAAACTCTTTCAAAGGTAACTATTTCGAGGAATTTTTGGTCAAACCTGAAATGGAAGCTACTTTGGGCGCGCTATGCTTTAATATAGGTGGAATTAAAGAGCCTAATTTTTTCATTTACTATCGTATTTAGTCTTGAAATGGTGCACAAACCAAACATTTTCATGTATAAATCTACTTTAAAAATGACTGATTTACAGGGCCGTATACTGAGTTCCTGGCTCTTCTCCTTTATATTTAAAAATAAGTACAAAATTGTTATTTTATCCGAAATATTTGATGAACAAATATTTGTTGACATTAATGCCTTTTTTGCTTCTATGTCATTATGGTACGCGTTCATCTATAATATATTAATGATATTGTGATAAAATTGGTACACTTACAAAATGTGGCGGTGCTAAATTAGCTTTAGGGGCCACGCGTCCTCACTTATTGAAACGAAGCGTTCATGCAAGTTTCTGTCTCATGTGAATACAATGTTAACCATATTATAAATAATGCTTTAATTTTGATGAAAATAGTTCCTTTAATGAAAGACATTGCAGTATGTGAATTTAAGCTAAGCATATTAAAACCACTGTCTTACCTGTGTATGCTAAGGCTACACACACCACCATCACCGACACTATCAGTAAACTCCTCATTTTTGAGCTTCGTCTGTAGACTACTGTCAACTCTCGAATGATGCTTTGTCCAGTAGAGCTCAGTTTACATAGTCGCAGATTTATGTCCTTGTAGCAAGCTAGACAGATATCAATTATATTGAAATATTAAAATAAATAATATCGAAATTAAAAATATACAATAATCATTACTTAAAGTGAAACAGTTGTATATAATATCACAATATTTCAAAAACAAACGAACAATCACCTCTCACCTTGAATCATTGGACAGATAACAGACCACGGAATATAACCTTGAAAATACAGGTCCAGGAGTAGGACATGCAGACACAAAATTCAACTGGCTACTGTACGGATATAAAGACATTTTTCTAAATATATATGATTTAGGCTAAAGCTTACTTTTCATGACAATATTTTAGGTCTACCGTAGGGGCTAGTTTCATTGGAGAGGGAAAATCGAGAGCACAAACAAAAGCCAATGTCTGTCGCAACAAACATTAGTGGTTATCGACAGCGATGTCATTGTCAGATTGTTAATTTCAGATACCATTCGATTGTAGGTACTTATATACGATCCTAATATCCACAGTTTTCCTGTTGTTGACTGATTTTGTCTGTCTCTATGCTTATTAGTTTTGACTTTCCCTTTGTAAGATTGTTCGGAGTTCGGTAATTTTGTTATTACCCTTATCCCTCGGAGATGAACCACATCGATGGTGTAATGGTTAGCGTGCACGCCTCTATACGGTAGCTGGTGTTTCAAACCCTCATCTAGACAATCCAAAGAATATGATATCGGTATTTTTGCTTCTCCACTAAGCACGCAGCATTAAAGAGAAAGATTAAAGACTGATTGGCTCGGACTCTTACAGGGGCGACAAGCTTATCCGCTGTTGTTTCAGAGAGTTAGAACTATAAAAAAGTCAAGATAAACGTATTAGTCTAGTACAAAGCGGGCATTATCATTATCACGTAGCAAATTCCCTCCCTCACTCACTCACTCACTCACTCACTCACTCACTCACTCACTCACTCACTCACTCACTCACTCACTCACTCACTCACTCACCCACTCACCCACTCACTCACTCACACTCACTCACTCACTCACTCACTCACGCACGCACGCACTCACTCACTCACTCACTCACTCACTCACTCACTCACTCACTCACTCACTCACTCACTCACTCACTCACTCACTCACTCACTCACTCACTCACTCACTCACTCACTCACTCACTCACTCACTCACTCACTCACTCACTCACTCACTCACTCACTCACTCACTCACTCACTCACTCACTCACTCACTCACTCACTCACTCACTCACTCACTCACTCACTCACTCACTCACTCACTCACTCACTCACTCACTCACTCACTCACTCACTCACTCACTCACTCACTCACTCACTCACTCACTCACTCACTCACTCACTCACTCACTCACTCACTCACTCACTCACTCACTCACTCACTCACTCACTCACTCACTCACTCACTCACTCACCCACTCACCCACTCACTCACTCACACTCACTCACTCACTCACTCACTCACTCACTCACTCACTCACTCACTCACTCACTCACTCCCTCCCTCCCTCCCTCCCTCCCTCACTCACTCACTCACTCACTCACTCACTCACTCACTCACTCACTCACTCACTCACTCACTCACTCACTCACTCACTCACTCACTCACTCACTCACTCACTCACTCACTCACTCACTCACTCACTCACTCACTCACTCACTCACTCACTCACTCACTCACTCACTCACTCACCCACTCACCCACTCACCACTCACTCACTCACTCACTCACTCACTCACTCACTCACTCACTCACTCACTCACTCACTCACTCACTCACTCACTCACTCACTCACTCACTCACTCACTCACTCACTCACTCACTCACTCACTCACTCACTCACTCACTCACTCGGAGATGTGAGAGGTGAACAGTACATGTAGAAATGACTTGATTGAATGTATATAAACGTTAGAGAATATCAAAAGGGCAATCAAAAAGGGACAATCCAGAGAAACTGACAACACAACTGTATAATATTTCAACAAAAATGTAGGCTATTTTGTCGTCTCTACTCAATTCTCCATGGGTTCTTACTAAACGTCAGACGTCGTTGTCGCTCCATCATTGTCATATTTCCGCCCTTTTTTGTATGATTTTCATATATTTTCAAATTTATTATCGTTTTGTATATGCGTACATTGTTTGCCGTCGGATGTTACGCAACGACCAATCAATAAGGTTCTGTTAAAAAGTCACTTATTTGAACCATGTAATACTCTGGTAACTACAAAATCATAACAACTATCTTAAGACATACTACACTTTATATATTGAAAGACGGGACATTTGTGGTCGCTAGCGTATGGTAGTTAGATTCACATCTATCTGTGCAATTAGTACCTATCACCACTGAAGTTGAGATTTCGAATACCGGCGAAGAGAGGTGTACTCAATACAACATTATGTGATAATGATTGTCAATGACTTTCGGCAGGACGGTGGTTTTCTCCGGGCACTGCGGATACCCCCCCCCCCCCCCCCCCACCCCAATAATACTGATATATCTGAAATTTGTTGAAAATGCCTTTAAGTACAATAACTCAACACTCTATTTAATGAACTACATAGTACGCCATACACATGACCATCAACACATATATAAAGTATAAAACCGAGTCGGCTAATGAAATAGTTCTCGTGCTCACCCCGAGTGCGGTAGATCGGGGTTTGATCCCAGATCATGTCAAACGAAAGACTATAACATTGGTGTTTGCTGCTTCTCTGCTAGGCACGTAGCATTAAGGAGAAAGAGCAAACACAAGTTGGATCGGAATCAGGATAATGTGTTCGAGTGCGGCGACATGTCTGTCCGCGGACAGTTGTTTCAGTCAGCTAACACTATTTAAGAAATCCAACTAAGAGTGTTGGTTAAGAACAAAGGGGACCTCATCATCATCTCATTCAAAATTAACTTGTTACTCACATCTAAAAAAAAACCAATTGCATGACTGCATAGATCTCTAAGCCAGGAAATTCAGTGGTTTTGTATTTTTTCAATATCTTAATCTACAAAAGGAACGGTTGTTTCCCCATGTGGACGGACATACAGCGTATGAATATACAAATATCAACTCTTTTATTAGATGTACATACATGTATTACGTGTGTGTACGTTAGTGTATATATATAGAAAGAGGCAAAGAATAATACACTAATCGTTCAATGAATCACAAAAGAATATATTCTCTGATTCAATCAAGTCATTTCTACATGTACGTTCACCTCTCACATCTCCGAGTGATTCGGTGAGTGAATGATTGTTGTTTAGCGCCAACTCAGCACCTTTTCAGCTATGTCATGGCGAGAATAAAATAGTTGTCAATGAGATGATGATAAGGTCCGCTTTGTACTAGACCAATACGCTAAGTTGGAGTTTTATAGTGCTAATTCATGGAAACAACAGTGGATAGACATATCGCCCCTCTAAGACATATTTTCCTGAGGCCGATCCAATCAGTTTTTGCAATTTCTCCTTAATGCTGCATGCTTAATGGAGAAGCAACAGATACCAATTTCATAATCTTTGGTTTGACTAGATCGTGATTCGAAACACCATCTACCGCCTCGAGCTGAGCACGCTAACCATTACACCACCGATGTGGTTAATCTCCGAGGGATATTAGAATCTTACTTACATAAGTACCTACAGTCGAATGCTTTTTGGAATTAACAATCTGACAATGACATCTCAGATGATAGCCACTAATGTTTGAGACAGACATTGGTTTTTGTCGGTGCTCTCGATTTGCCACCTCCAATGAAACTTGCTATCACGATATAACTAAGATATTCCTAAAAAAATATAGTAGGACTAAGCCTAAGTCATATATATTTAGAAAAATGTCTTTATTTCCGTACATATCACTGACTATTTTAATTTTTCTTATCCAGGACCTGCATTTTCAAGGTTATATTCCGTGGTCTGATATGTGTCCTTGATTCGAGGTGAGAGGTGATTGTTCGTTTGTTTTTGAAATATTATGATATTTTACACAACTGTTTCACTTTAAGTAATGATTATTGTATATTTTTAATTTCGATATTATTTATTTTAATATTTCAATGTAATTGATATCTATCTAGCTTGCTACAAGGACATAAATCTGCAGTTATGTAAACATAAACCTATATAAAGTGAGCTCTACTGGACAAAGCATCATTTGAGAGTTGACAGTAGTCTACAGACGAAGCTCAAAAATGAGGAGCTAACTGATAGTGTCGGTGATGGTGGTGTGTGTAGCCTTAGCATACACAGGTAAGACAATGGTTTTAATATGCTTTGCTTAAATTCACGTGCTGTAATGTCTTTCATAAAAGGAACTATTTTCATAAAAATTAAAGCATTATTTATAATATAGTTAGCATTGTATTCACATGAGACAGACACTTGCATGAACGCTTCGTTTCAATAAGTGGGGACGCGTGGCCCCTAAAGCTAATTTAACACCGCCACATTTTGTAAGTGTACCAATTTTATCACAATATCATTAATATATTATAAATGAACGCGTACCTTAATGACATAGAAGCAAAAAAGCATTAATTTCAAAAAATATTTTTTCATTAAATATTTCGGATAAAATAACAATTTTGTATTTATTTTTAAATAAAAATTTGAAGTAGAGTTTTCAAATATTCATGATTTGAACACAAATTTGAAATGACTAATCTTCAAATGTACTATCATTGTATTATGTTTTTGATGTTTAGCTTAACATAAAAAAAACTCTTACAACTATTTTATTGGAATTAATTAATAAAATATCCTGAAAGTATTAGGTACAACTGTATTTAATTCTTGTTTTTTGAAAAAGAAATCATCTAAGATGAAGAGAAATTGGCTTGGAACAATTACTAGACATAATGTGTTTTAATATGTAATTCCCCCTTATATATGAATCCTGTCTTCTGATTGGTTGATAAAAGGGGTATATTATTCTCTTCTACCAATTCCTATTTTTTTCAGCTTTTTTCCCATTGCAGGGGTATTTGTCCTTTGAAATTTCGGATAGCGTGGTATTTGCCTAAGAAACTTCCACGGTACTAGGCAACTGCCCCTCTCGAAGAAAAATGCCTTCTTTAAATAGCTTATGACGTCACGGATGTGATTCAGAATTATTCGGGTTTCTTTCAACCAACGATAGAGTAAAGCAAGATGGCATACGACAGTGTCAGCTGTCTGTTGAAAATCGTATTCATATATATACATTTGCTACAAAGTTATTATGATTTTTACAGAGCTAATTTGAATGGTGAAAAAAACATTGAAAGTTTCATTGGTTCCAATCCACAATGCTGCTTGCATGCCACTGCTATTTGCGAAAAATATCGGTTTTGAACATAGACAAATTTCCCTCGCCGCATTTGCGACTTGGGAAATTTGCCTCTCCTCTCAACCAGTTTTTTACGACCAATATTTTGGGCACAAATATGTATATGACGTCGAATGTATATTAATGAGAAGTTCCGAGTAACAATCATAAAATATGGCCATACCGAGTAAGCTTAGTTTAGACAAAGCAAATGGTTAATCACATCCAATGTTATCATTACATTATCAAGTTTTTATGATACTAAGGTCGAACGCGGCTTTTTATATTGATAGTACATAAAAGAACAGGAAAAACATAGCACACTGACTGAAAAATTTCATACAAAAGATTCCAGAAAGATTCCAAATTGATACCCCGAACACACAAATATATGTCCGCTCACTTCCCGAGCTTGGTACAAATATATTAATAACATATGGCGAGGTTAAACTGGTTTTATTGAATCAGGCCTCCTTTCTTACTGAATGCTATGACCTTGAACATTATTTACAAAATGTCTAATCTTCCAATGCCAGCGTAATATGGGGTCAAGCAATAGTCAGCTTTGAACGTTTTAAAGCTAAGGTATTCCTCCCTAAGACTTAAGTAGCATTAGCAAACATTGGCTATCATGTTTAGGTTCTTGGGTTTTATTTCTACCTATTATTGGGCTTTATAATATTGTGCTGCTAAGCGTACCTGATGAAGGTTTTTCGAGAAACGCGACGTGCGCATTATATTAGATATCTACGTTTTATTTTACACTAATGTGATAGTTAAAATGTCCACCAAAATAGACTTGCTTGAGCTTGAAGGGACACAATCTGAAGGGTTTGAGTAGATTTACATTACATACGTTACTGGCAAAATATGTAAAAGAGATTGTAATCAATATGACGAAGCATCAATAATTATTTCTGCTACAGCACCTACTGACAAGAGGGATTACCGGTATTTAGTTGATGACAAGAGGAATTTTGGATTAGACAAGAAAGACTGGAGTGGATATGGCTATGACAAGAAAGACTGGAGTGGTCATGGCTATGACAAGAAAGACTACAGTAGATATGGCTATGATAAGAGGGATTTTGGATTAGACAAGAAAGATTGGAGTGGATATGGCTATGACAAGAAAGACTGGAGTGGATATGGCTATGACAAGAAAGACTGGAGTGGTCATGGCTATGACAAGAAAGACTACAGTAGATATGGCTATGATAAGAGGGATTTTGGATTAGACAAGAAAGATTGGAGTGGATATGGCTATGACAAGAAAGACTGGAGTGGTTATGGCTATGACAAGAAAGACTGGAGTGGTCATGGCTATGACAAGAAAGACTGGAGTGGATATGGCTATGACAAGTAAGACTGGAGTGGTCATGGCTATGACAAGAAAGACTACAGTGGATATGGCTATGATAAGAGGGATTTTGGATTAGACAAGAAAGACTGAAGTGGTTATGGCTATGACAAGAAAGACTGGAGTGGTTATGGCTATGACAAGAAAGACTGGAGTGGTCATGGATATGACAAGAAAGACTGGAGTGGTCATGGTTATGACAAAAAAGACTGGAGTGGCTATGGCTTTGACAAGAAAGACTGGAGTGGTCATGGCTATGACAAGAAAGACTACAGTGGATATGGCTATGATAAGAGGGATTTTGGATTAGACAAGAAAGACTGGAGTGGTCATGGCTATGACAAGAAAGATTGGAGTGGCTATGGGTATGACAAGAAAGATTACAGTGGTTATGGCTATGACAAGAGGGATGGCTAGACAAACAGGTGTAAATGAAGAACAACATGCACATTTTAGCATAAAACAGGTTCAGACAATAATGTAGTGTACCTGTTTAAAATGTATCAAACGGCCATTTCAACCCCCCCGCCTCCCCCGCCCTTTGTTTGGGTAGGTTTGGTTTATGGTGTTTATTTAAGGCCATTTTCAACAATATTTCAGTCTTATCGTGGCTGTTAGTTTTATTAGTAGAGGAAAATGGAATACCCAGAGAAAACCACCGACATGGCGCAAGTCACTGACAAACTTTATCACATACTGTTGTCTCGATTACACATCGATATGAGCGGGGTTCGAACTGTTGATAGGCACAGATTGCATTGGTAGTTGTAAATCCGACTACCATACGATCCCGATTACGACAGCCCCCTTGTTTGTATATTATGTTTAATAACCAATAGGAAGTGTGTTTAAAGAAGAGTTTATGCTTTTTGAATTGGAAAAGTTGTACATGCTACGAAATAATCTAAAGAGTTATGGTCAACAAATTCAATCAATTGTTAAAAACAAACAAACAAAATAAACGTAGCAAAACAAAAACAAAACCAAAAACAACACAAACAAACACAAATGAAAAAAACACGTGTGAACTCAAATCATTGAGCACAAAAAACACGACATATGTCGATGTACATCCGGGTTCTGGTAAAGGACTGGTGTGCAAATTTTCCGGGTTGAATCGGGTTTCATAAAGTTTAAGAAAAACTTGAAAATATCAAAGGGGTAACCGGAAGTCATCAATCTAAGAATATAAAGGATACATGAAAAAGTACAACACTGTTATACAAAACACTACACAGAAAACAAAAGATTAAGCAACACGCACCCCGCTAACAACCAGAGGGGTATTCGTCTGCTCCTGAATGGTTAGCAGTTCCTTTTCATATTCGGATCACCAAGAACAATAAAGATATTAACAAACAATAAAGAGCTTCCACGGATGCATTTCACTCACAGACCACACACACAACCACAAATACAAATGACAACGTAAGCATGGACAGTACAATAACACGGGCAGTGAACGGCCGTCGTTTACTGACCACAATCTAGGATATCTTTATATGACAAGCATACCCATGCCTATCCAGCATATCTATATATGATCTAAACATACTTACCCATCAAGCATACCTATATATGATCTAATCATACTTACCTATCAAGCATACCTGTATATGGTCTAAATATCCTTACATATCAAGTATACCTGTATATGGTCAAAATATACTTACCTGTCAAATATACATGTATATGATCTAAACATATTTACATATCAATCATACCTGTATATGATCTAAACATGCTTAGTTATCAAGAATTCCTGTATATGATCTAAACATACTTATCTTTCAAGCATGCATGTATATGATCTAAACATACTTACCTATCAAGCATACCTCTATATGATTTAAACATACTTACCTATCAAGCATACCTGTATATGATATAAACATACTTACCTATCAAGCATACCTGTATATGGTCTAAGCATACTTACCTATCAAGCATACCTGTATATTATCTAAACATACTTACCTGTCAAGCATACCTGTATATGATCTAAACATACTTACCTGTTAAGCATATATGTATATGATCTGGACATCCTTACCTATCAAGCATACCTGTATATGGTCTAACCATGCGTACCTATCAAGCATACCTGTATATCATTTAAACATACTTACCTGTCAAGCATACCTGTATATGGTCTAAACATGCTTACCTATCAAGTATACCTGAACATGATCTAAACATACTTACTTATCCAGTATATCTGTATATGGTCTAAACATACTTACCTACCAAGCATACCTGTATATGATCTAAACATACTTGCCTATCAAACATTCCTCTATATGCTTTAAACATACTTACCTATCAAGCATACCTATATGATTTAAACATTCTTACATATCATGTATACCTGCATTATGGTCTAAACAGACTTACCTATCAAGCAAACCTGTATATGATCTAAACATACTTGCCTATGAAGCATACCTCTATATGCTTTAAACATTCTTACCTATCAAGCATACCTATATATGGCATAAACATACTTACCTATCAAGTATGCCTGTATATGATCTAAGCATACTTACCTATCAAGCATACCTGTATATGATTTAAACATACTTACGTGTCAAGCATACCTGTATATGATCTGAACATACTATGCTTATCTATCAAGGATACCTGTGTATGATTTAAGCATACTTACCTATCAAGCATACCTGTATATGGTCTAAACATACTTACCTATCAAGCATACCTGTATATGGTCTATCCATACTTACCTATCAAGCATACCTGTATATGATCAATCCATACTTACCTATCAAGCATACCTGTATATGATTTAAACATACTTGCTTATCAAGCATACCTGTATCTGGTCTAAGCATACTTACATATCAAGCATACCTTTATATGGTTTAAACATACTTACCATGTATTGACTTTGGTTGCTATGGTTACAACTTTATCATAGAACACATTTTATTTCAGTCTTCAAATCATTAAATTTGCACTTTAGGCAGACAGATTTCTTAAAAAAATATTTAAAAAATATCATAATATAATTACATATTAGTGGTTTCTTCTAAAAATTAAAGCATTTGTACAGAAAATACAAATTTGCCAATTATTGTTACCATGGCAACCAAACAGCCTCATTTCGCATCTTCAGAAAAAAATCCGTGAAAAAATAGGATTTTCATTATCTATTATCTCCTGTGAACAGGGTGCTATGTGGATGATGCTTATTTGTATCCGTTTATTATACACTTGTCTTAAACATATAAACAATAATCGTTTGTAGCCTCTTGTAGATTTTTTGAAAAAAAAATGTTTTTTGTCCCATACTTTTTTTTTTTTTTTTAGCAAATACTATTAGACTACATTTTCTACAAACTATTTCTACTTCTCTAAAATGTATTTACTGATATTATCTTTTTCACATAACTTATAACCAAGCTAACTATTAAATAAATTATTAACCTTAAATTATGTGAATGGTTGCCATGGAAGCAAAAGAAAAAACATTTTACATATTAAATGCATTTCATGCTAAAATCTTAAAATTTTCTTTTGGTCACAAATATTTCCATATTACTGATTATATAACTAAATGTCAACTCTTAAACTGACAACAAAGAAAATTTAAATAATGTCCATGGTTGCCATGGAAACATAAATACAGAATATTTATTGTACTATACATTTATTATACAATTCTAGTACTATTATTTTAAGTAACTTGTTAGATACTAATGATTTGTTGTAGTAACATTCTACTATAAACTTATAATACAAATAAGGGGTGCTAGTCCTGATTACATTACAATCTATATCAAAGATATAAACCGAATAAAAACAAGATTAAGAATATTGGCATTGTTTGAATTTACGGGCTTATTTCAAGGCTTATTACAATCTGAAGACTTTTCACAATGTGTCAGAGGGTTGTATCCTGATTTGCAAGTCATATTTTTGCAAATGACCCTTCTTTTTAACATCATAAATTCCTATAATGTAATCTGAAAATTGGTTTTACATGCACAGTCTATTTGTTCATAGAAGCATGTACATGTTTGCTGGCCTTTTTTGACATTTAGTTCATTAAAAAAACCCAGATCATCTTGGGATACTTATTTTCTATTACAATATTACATGAAATGTTCTTCACGACATGATAATCGGATTTGTTAACAGATCACCATAAGGAAAATATATACCAAATATTATTGATCTTCCATGAAAAAGAGAAAATTGAAAAACTTTTACATGGTCGCTAGACTGTAAATATGAGGTCAAAGTAATGTCAGAAGCTTGTTTGGTCGTCCTAGGTATACAGATGGTTCCTACAAATAATGCCAGCAATACCTTTGTCTCGTCAGCCTAGAACAAAATATTTAGATTATTCAGAGTTCACAGCTTAGACAACTTCTGTCATCTGAATAGCTGATTCAAGATCCCCATCTCCTACTGTTTGTAAACCAAAGATCATTAAATTGGTAGTTGTTGCTTCTGCACTAAGCACGCAACATTAAGAAGAAAGAACAAATACTGGGTGGCTCGGAATCAAGATAATGTGTCTGAGTGGGGCAACATGTCTATCCACGGACTGTTGTTTCAGTGAGATAGCACTAAACAAATGCAACTAAGTGTCTTCGCTTAGTACAAAACAGAAATCATCTCATTGAAAATTAACTTGATCTCGCCATGATATAGCTGACAATTGCTGAATTGGAGTTAAATAACAATCACTCACTCTACTGTTTGTTGCTTTGGGTTTCGAGACGGTAGAGAAAGTCTTGACAAAAATGCAATTTGAATAGGAAGGAGATTTAGTGTAAGGTGTCAAGACTCTTTTGACAAAAATTATATAAGAAACTAGAAATCAGACACTGAAAAAGAAATCAACATTTACTCTTTTCAAATGATTGAAAATTACAAGAACATGACAACTCCTTTAACACTTTAAAGGACAACATTTTGATATAATGACTTCTAAATTATACATAATAGTTTTTGTGAAGAAAAAGGTACCTATTCAAATTTACAAAGTTTGTTGGAACAAATGTTCTGTAGCAAGACTTAGGGTTTACTTTTTTCCCAAAAGCCCTGAGAGTTAATTTAGTATTTTGTTTTTATAATATAGACCATTAATCATTGCATTCAAGATGTACATGTATTATTCTAAACCAAGGAACAGGTACTGAGTAACAGACCACTATAAAAATGTGCCTTGCATTGCATTTACTGGTTGGTCAGATGTCACAATTTCATTTCCTATGGTATCATCATCTACATTTTCTATCTTTTTCTTGACATTATCCCTTCTTCTTTTGATGGCAAAATGAATGATTCATGAACGATGAGTCCTAGTGATGATGGAGTTGATGGACATGTTTTCTTGACATCATCTTCTGTGAATAAAACCATCTCCAATTTCAAAAGATTTCCAAACAATAACGTGCTTATGCCAACAACACATTAAAAGATGTTTTGAGCTTTGATAAACATTACCTTTTGCATTTTACCAATTTCATAGGTTTTAACAAATACACCACAATGCTGATCAGCATCCATCCTTTTTCTATGTAAAGTTTTGTACAGACTTATGAAGAATAGATATCAGTTAATGTAGCTGTTGTATGTCCTTATTTTCTTTTATGTCACATCCAAATATTCTGAAGATGAACCGATAATTGACAAACTCTCAGAATTTAAAAAGATCCAAGTAATGAAAAACCAACATGTACTGTTGAAAATTAAGGAAACCAAATATTGCAGGGTACACTGTCATGCTCTGGAGCCAAGTAATTTTATGACAATTTTGAATTCAAAGGCACAAGCTGACCCAATACTTACCGAACATATAGCTACAATGTAATACTAGTAGCAGGGAGAAATATACTTCCCCTGATATTTAGGATGAGATCATTTATATCATAAAAAATCAGATTTGTACCGCAATAGTTTGGCGAGAACCAATCCCTCTGCTGTCCACTTTATTTAGCCCCAGCTATGCCTATGTACAGTGATAATTCCAATTATGTAACTTTGGTATAATTTTCATAATTAGCAGATAACTAACAATAAACTGTATTGTATTTCAAGCTTTCCAGAGGTAAATCATGGGTATTGCTAGTACTGTTGCAAATTAACAGCGCTATGTCACACAATGATATCCTATATATGCAAATCTGAACATCAGACACGTTCTTGCTTTCCATACTCTTTAAATTTTTGAAGGTAGGTATGTTTATTTTGTATATAATTGTATTAACAAAACATTATACAGTAATCAATGCAATCTGTAAATTTTCTATATTTTTCAGAAATTATTTTTGTTATGTAAATTTAACTAAATTTTACTTTTGAAAAACTTTATCTTGTGATTATGAATAAAAAGATTGTAAACATACCATTTGAACGGGTAGTAAAATACCATAGTCCTCCAAGATTATCTGGCAATGGAAAGAAGAGAGTCCTCTAAATATCTTTTGTTTCCCTGTATGTTGAAGATGAGTGCAACTTTTACTCTGTCGAAAGTCTACACCGAGTTTGTAACGATGTAAAGTGCATATTGTTACGTATACAGTAAGAGACAGATTCGTTGTGAAAAGTCCTACTATACGACACAACTAATCTCGTTGAGATTAGACTACTGAAGAAAGTTTCTGCTCTGTATCTCCAGGATAATTTCTTGGTGAAATATTATATGTTGCATGTGTCACAACAAAATTTCTCAATCATATAGTGAAATTGTATAAAGATAAGTGGTCAAAAACAAAAATGTCAAAAATATTTTTTTTATCAATGTGTGACGTAAAAATGTTTTTGACATTCACTTCACTGAGTTTGGTGCTGTTATGACAACTGTTTTACCTGTTTTGTTCAAGTATTGTTATAAATACTGTTATAGTGACAGCCGGAAACTTTGAGATGTAATGAATGGGGGAGGATTGGCGCTTTAAAATCTGATTCAACCCACCATTTCTTTAGAAATGCCTGTACCAAGTCAGAGTGATTACGGTTTTCACAGTTTTCCGGTTGTTGACTGATTTTGTCTGTTTATATACTTATCAGTTTTGACTTTCCCTTTGTAAGATTGTTCGGAGTTCGGTAATTGTGGTATTACCCTTATTTAAGAATACAGCAGTCCAGTGAGGTGATATACGAGCAAAACTGGAAGTGATGAATGGTAAGCAAACAATATATACGGACAGAATGAAAATAAACATTAAAAATATGGAATTAATGAATTTCATCATCAAAATTTATTGCTATTTTAACCAATTAAAAATAAAAATAGATAATTAAAGATTTTTCCTCCAAAGGTTTAGCTTACAACCTAAAATAAGTAAAATGTTAATCATTTTGTAGTTCAACATGAGTTCTCGTTCTTGGAATTGTGATTTGGAGCGGTTAATTTAAAACTAAAATAAAAAAACAAATTGACACTAGGCTACAATGAAAAAAATTGATATTTTGTAGAGGAGATCCAAAATTTTTCATTGTGCTATATAGTTTACACAAATCGCCTGTTCACCGCAGATAATGTGTTCTGATATCCAACATTTTTACATACTTTATTAATAGTTAAAAAAAATGTGACAATACTGATTTTAATTTGGGTATAATAGCAAAAATAACATATATAGGCACTTGTCTTTGAATATACATTTATTTTTACTCAAAATATGTCATATAGCAAAATATTGAGTGAATTGATGACATAAGGTAAATCACTTTTTCTTTATTTTGCATGATCCTTAAGTGGAGCCATACTTAAATGAATTGTTTTCTAATAATTTCAGGATGTTAACACTGATATGTTCCACTTGTCGTAAGCATTTCCCGGTCCTTTCTTCATTCATGAATTATCACCGGGTGAATAACTAGATTAACACGGAGGGTGGCACTAGTAGAGCAGGAACTGCTTACCCTTTCGGGGCACCTGATTTCCCTCCTGGACTTAGTGGGGTTCGTGTTACTCGATCTTTAGTTTTATGTGTATACTTTGTAGATCGGTATTTGTCCTTTTGTACTTTTTCTTTTGACCATTATGTTGTCTGTTCTTTTTCGAATTAGATATTCTGATTACCCGTTTGGTATCTTCAAACTGTTCTTAATAAAAAAATAATTTAGTAACTAATTCTTTTTGTACTTCTATATTATTAAGGTAAACTTTAATTGATAAAATATCAATAATAAAAGTGGCGGCGTTAAATTTGTCCTATGGGCCAAGACCTCTCATTATTGTGAAGCGATGCGGTCATGCAAGCGTTTTTCTAATCTGAGTAAATTGTTGACCATATTGCAAACAACGCTTTAATCTTTATGAATAAAAACGTAGATATTAAATTAAGTGCGCACGACACGTTTCGGGAATAACCTTCATCAGGTACGCTTAAAATCGCTGAAGCGCTCAAAGATATGTTTTAAATTGCTAAGATGTGACTGAAAATCACTCCCTAGGACCAATATGTCATCTAGAAAGGCCAATACAGTGTTCGAGGTTAAACCACGTAGGACCAGTTCATCACCCTGGCGTACGTCCCTGGAGCATTACATAACCCAAAATTCATTTTGACGCACTCAAAAAGTCCAAACTTTGTGGTGAACGCTGTCTTTTTTACTATCTTCTGGGTTTATTCCTACCTGCCAATATACACTATTGACATTACGCTTTGAGTACCAGATGTTTCCGTCCAAAGTATCCAGACATTCTTCAACTAACGGCAAGGGGAAAACATCTTAAACCGTCACTGTGTTCAAAGCACGATAGTCTATGCACCATCGTACTCCACCGTCTCGTTTACGGATTAATGCTGGAGCAGATGCCCACTCCGAGATGGAGGGTTGAATAACTCCGGCATCAAGCATCTTCTGGAAGTGTGCCTCTTCTTCATCTACAAAACAGGCAGGTGTTCTTCTCATTCTCTGTTTTACGGGTTTAGCAGTATTCGTATCAATGGCATGTTCTAATTCTGAACGAAACAAAAAACCATACCCCCCCCCTTTCAAGTTAAATGGTCGGTCCCTAAGCAACTCTTCTGTATGTTTTGGTATAGTATCTGTCTTTTTCGAGATCCTAGTTTTCGGAATGTTTGATTCTGTTTCAGCACCTAAGACTTGCGCCTCTTCAACAGTGGCAATTTCCTGTCCACTGTGCAGGATTATATTTTTGTCAGTTACATTGACAAAGCACAGCTCTGGTTTACTTGTCTTAGAACAAACAGTTCTTGGTATCAGAAGTGACTGCATTTCGGTATGCTCCACAATAAAATCTTTGCTCTGCGGAGTAGTCTCGCATGTTAGCCTGACAACCGAACTGGGGGAAACTACTGTACGGGTTAGTATTGCTACCCGATTAACTGAAGGTTTAGATTGAGGACCAAAAGTTACATTCATGGTTTCTCCATTTGAAGTCAGTGTTAACTTTCCCAAGTCCAGATTGGCCCTGTACCTACTTAGGAAATCCATTCCCAGCAGTATATCACAATCTATTGGTGCCACATGTAAACTCTGTCTGAACTCAAAACCGTGTATAGAGAAACACATCGGTTGCATAACCCGACAGTTCATGCTCATCTCTCGACCAACTGTGTGAAACTGGGTTTCCCTGTCTGTATACGGTTTCGATGGCAACTGATAAAAAATTTGATCTTTCAAGATCGTAACAAGAACCGTATCAATGATGGCATTTACCCTCTGGTTCTGAATATCAACCTCTATCCTTATCATTCTTGCTGTTCCCAAGTAATTAAATGTGGCAGTTCCAGTTATGCCATCATCTGACCCGCTATATCTTGACTTAAAAGCAATTCTCTCTCTTTTCTTTAAAGACGACTGGTCTTCTCCCTGAAATTGTTAATTGTTATCGGGGCAGTCTCCTCTTAAATGTCCTTTCTTATTACACTGAAAATAGCGTCTAGTTTCCGGATTTTGTCGCGGTTCAGTGGGCTCCGGACTACTCGGTCGGCTTCTCCAGTTTCTGTTAGATGAAGCACCTTCTCGTGACCTAACAGGTTTCTCATTAAGTTGCTCACCTATCGCCTTTAAGCTTGCCATCATCTCCTTCATTTGGTTCTCCATATTAAATTTTCATTCGGAGTCTTGCGTTTTTTCATACCAGTGGCTTGGACTGACACTGGTTTTACCGGATCAAATGTTACCAGATCCTTAGTCGTCTCCATATTCCGGTTTGCCTGTACCGCCTTCTTAGAGTATTGATATCACCTTAGTGTATCAATAGCTGCCTCCATTGATTGGGATTTTTGTACACATGCGTGCTGTCCAGCATCCAAATCATAGCACCCCTGACAGAACCTTAGCGTTCACGAAAGGCTTTATTTGCAAAAGACAATACCCGGTCTGCCCAGTATCCCAGGGATTCATGCTTATCCTGTTTGCAATTATTTTTTTTTTAATCACAGATTTTATTGCAATTGCTTGCAATTATTAAATTGTATCATGAACATTTCCGGTACATCCTGGAATCCAAATCGCATTTCCAGCTTCTCGATTATTTCTGGATAAGTAATCTGTGGGTCACGTTCCAATAATAACGTGAAGTACTCCCCATCCTTGTCCTCCAGACTCCACAAAAGTTTATCTTTCTTTCGTTCGTCTGTCCATCCGGCAGTGTGGGCATATCCCCTAAGCTTTGTGTAGAATACTTTTCAGCTAGTCTTGCCGGTGTACTTCAAGGATTTGTACATCCTCATGAAATAGCGACGGTCTTGCTGCATATCCATATTGATGCCTTTTCTTATTGGTGGTACTCGAGGTGGTGTACGTCGATTATCATCTAGACGATCCTTATGTGAGGAGTGTGCCACTTGTGGTTCATCCACCTCTGTCTGCGAGTATTCATCAGATTCATCTGTTGGAGAATAATAACTATCATAATGGTCACGGCGTCGCTGGGTAGTAGCCGGAAGACGTCGACGACGATTATGGATGGTTGGTTCACGGTGGCGGTTACCACGATATCTATCTGGTGAGTGTGATGACTCAGAGAGTGATTGTCATACCTTGATGTAGGAATCATAGGTCTCCATGATTGAACTTATGATTGGTCAGAAGGATGGTATTGATTCCGATTGTAGTCATGTGATACGTCTGGTAAACCCGATGTATGCTTACGTGTTGAATCCACCAATATGTCGCTCTCTAACTTCATTTGTTGTAAGACATTGTACATTTCGTTCAACATGTTCGGTTCTTGTTGAACCGTGATAGGTGGCGGGGGCACTGAATATGTATTACTACCTTGTGTTAATTTACCCTGTGTTATAATATGTGTACCCCTTAACATACCAGGTGGTGTATGTTGTACATGTGCTGTACTGTACTGTTGTTGGGTTACAGTATTTGGAGGAATATGTGTCACATCAGGGCATACTGTTGATATCCCAGATTGTACAGGGGCCGAAGAAACAACGTATGTACCCTGCTGCAAACGCATGTCTCCTATCTGACCCTGTGATAAATCTTCAGCCACCACCCTTTGTTGACTCACAATTGGAAATGGTCTGTATGAATCATTACTATCTAATGACCCTGTGTATAATTGGGATTCTTGATCAGTATCTAAGAAATTATTACTTTTCATCGGTGCTGAAAATAGAGGTGTATAAACCCGAGTCGGTTCGGGGACCGACGCAGGGTGTGATGAAACACCGTGTATGTACGTGAGGACACATTTTGGGAAAGCAATTCATCACTCTTGCCCACCCTTGGTTCCTCAACCTTTTTCAATCTCTGATACATGTTTAAAGGATCAAGATCTGTGAAATCAAACACCGTTGTGGTATAGTCTATCATTGCAAACAATTCTGGAGAAATAATCAAATAAGTGATATTTGCTAGTCTCTCCCTGTTGAACTGTACACCTTCCTCTCTAATACTACAGATCTGATCGGCAATTTTATTGACCACACCCGGCAGCCTTAATAATTCCCACCTGCTGCAGGTGTCTATTTTTACTTTTGCCAGTCTATCCATTCTAATAGTAATTATAAGACAAACCAATTGCATTTCAACATATGTTAGCAAAAAATAAACTTCATTTTATTCACAAAAACAGACAAAAATAACCGCTTGCTCGTGTCTCAATTTCAGAAAATCAATTTCCGGAAATGTGTATCCCCCAAAAGACAATACAACCTATTTCCGTTTATGAACATTCAATGATGGCGGGATAAACACGTGACTTTTTAAAAACTTTCCACCGGTTTCAAAACTTCAGAAAACCTGAAAAGTTGCACCAGCTTAATTCATATTTAATTAAGCCTACAAACAAAGTCACAACACATTTATTAATAACACGACAAATGTAAGATATCGATTTTATATAAAAACGACTCTCAAATTTTTTCAAGCAAATTCGTTGCGCTTCAGTCGACCGCATGTTCAAATCGACATTTTAAATCCTCGTCGCCAATGTTGTATAATTCCGTCCCTCTACCTGCGTAATTGTATTCTAGGGACCAATTATAGTATTCTCGTATCTGTGGAGTTGCTAGTTCCCAACGAGATAGTAACCCGCTAATAATATGAGCATGCAATAATTACCTTAATACTAGCATCAACTCTCACTAGTAATCTGTATTACGTCTTTACTGCTCCAAGTCAGCTATCGGAATGAGACTGGACCCAGGCTACTTCCGGGCAGGTCCATGTGGTCAGCATCCCAGCATCTCACTGGCCGCAAGCTTCCACGTCACAGGCTTACACGTCACAGTTCCTTCCTCAGTGTGGAGCACACAGCTGCACACCCCAGGGTAGTTTCACCATAACTTTTTACAACGAATCTGTCTCTTACTGTATACGTAACAGTATGCACTTTACATCGTAACAAACTCGGTGTAGACTTTCGGCAGAGTAAAAGTTGCACTCATCTTCAACATACAGGGAAATAAAAGACATTTAGAGGATTCTCTTCTTTCCATAGCCAGATAACCTTGAAGGACTATGGTATTTTACTACCTGTTGAAATGGTATGTTTACAAACTTTTTATTCCTAATCACAAGATAAAGTTTTTCAAAATTAAAATTTAGTTAAATTTAGATAGCAAAAATAATTTCTGAAAAATATAGAAAATTTACAGTATTGCATTGATTACTGTATAATGATTTGTTAATACAATTATATACAAAATAAAGAATGCCTACCTTGAAAAATTAAAAGAGTATGGAAAGTAAGAAAATATCTGATGTTCAGAGTTGCATATATAGGATATCCTTGTGTGACATAGCGCTGTTAATTTGCAACAGTACTAGTAATACCCATGATTTACCCCTGGAAAGCTTGAAATACAATACAGTTTATTGTTAGTGATCTGCTAATTATGAAAATTATACCAAAGTTACATAATTGAAATTATCCCTGTACAGAGGCATAGCTGGGGCTAAATAAAGTGGACAGCAGAGGGGTTGGTTCTCGCCAATTTTTTTTTATTAATGAGCGCAAAATGGTGCATTCTTGGGACATTTAAGAGTATCAAAGAAGGCATGACCAGGTAAAATTTTAATTGCCTGAGTTAACAAAGTATGTGTATAATAGGTCAAAATCTGCCCTTCTTGCCTTAACAGACACAAATACTGATAATATCTTTGCTCGGATATCGAAGACACACCAATATATGCTACCGGGTCGAAACAGTTGTTGTTTCATGGGCTATGAGAGCGAAACAAATATTAGTGTTGCATTCAGTTACAAACTGTTGCGGTACAAATCTGATTTGTTATGATATAAATGATCTCATCCTGGATATCAGGGGAAGTATGTTCCTCCCTGCTACTAGTACTACATTGTAGCTATATTTTCGGCAAGCATTGGGTCAGCTTGTGCCTTTGAATTCAAAATTGTCATAAAATTACTTGGCTCCAGAGCATGGCAGTGTACACTGCAATATTTTATTTCCTTAATTTTTAACAGTACATATTGGTTTTCATTACTTGGGTCTTTTTAAAATCTGGGAGTTTGTAAATTATCTGTCCATCTTCAGAATATTTGGATGTGACATAAAAGAAAATAAGGACATACAACAGCTACATTAACAGATATCCATTCTTAATAAGTCTGTACAAAACTTTACATAGAAAAAGGATGGATGCTGATCAGCATTGTGGTGTACTTGTAAAGACCTATAACATTTTTAAAATGCAAAAGTTAATGTTTATCAAAACTCAAGATATTTTTTAATGTCTTGTAGGGATAAACACGCCATTGCTTGGAAATCTTTTGAAATTGGAGATGGTATTATACACAGAAGATGATGTCAAGAAAATATGTCCATCAACTCCATCATCACTAGGACTCATCGTTCATGAATCATTCATTTTGCCATCAAAAGAAGAAGGGATAATGTCAAGAAATAGATAGAAAATGTAGATCAGGATACCATAGGAAATGAAATTGTGACATCTGACCAACCAGTAAATGCAATGCAAGGCACATTTTTATAGTGGTCTGCTACTCAGTGCCTGTTCCTTGGCTTAGGATAATACATGTACATCTTGAATGCAATGCAATATTATCAAAACAAAATACTAAATTAACTCTCAGGGCTTTTGGGGAAAAAGTAAACCCTAAGTCTTGCTACAGAACATTTGTTCCAACAAACTTTGTAAAGTTGAATAGGTACTTTTTTCTTCACAAAAAATATTATATATAATTTAGAAGTCATCATATTAAACTTTTGTCCTTTAAAGTATTAAAGGAGTTGTCATGTTATTGTAATGTTCAACTATTTGAAAAAAGTAAATGTTGATTTTTTTTTCAGTGTCTGATTATTATTTATTTTTTAAAAAGAGCAATAGGAGACTATTGTTTAATGATAATGTTTTTTGTTGGGGTCATTTGTCAATATAAAGGAGGTGAGGAATGGCTACAAGGGAGGTGGAGGCCATGTATTTTTTGCTCTAATATAACTTTAATATGTCCTATATTTTCATAAAAACAATTCCTATTTTCCTATATAATTTTTGTCAAAAGAGGCTTGACACTCTGCACTAAATGACTATCTCCTTCCAATTCAGATTGCATTTTTGTCAAGACTTTCTCTAGCGTCTCGAAGCTCAAAGCTACAAACAGTAGAGTGAGTGATTGTTACTTAACTCTAACTCAGCAATTTTCAGCTATATCATGGCGAGATCAAGTTAATTTTCAATGAGATGATGTCTGTTTTGCACTAAACCAAGACACCTAGTTTTATTTTTATAGTGCTAGCTCACTGAGAAAAAACAGTCCGTGGATAGACATGTTGTCCCACTCAGACACATTATCCTGATTCCGAGCCAACAAGTATTTGCTCTTTCTTCTTAATGCTGCGTGCTTAGTACAGAGGCCACAAATACCAATTTTATGGTCTTTGGTTTACACACAGTAGGAGATGGGGATCTTGAATCAGCTATTCAGATGACAGAAGTTGTCTAAGCTGTGAACTCTGAATAATCTAAATATTTTGTTCTAGGCTGACGAGATATAGGTATTACTGACATTATTTGTATGAGCCATCTTTATACCTAGGGAAACCAAACAAGATGATGGCATTACTTTGACCTCATGTTTACAGTGTAGCGACGATGTAAAAAAAATTAATTTCCTTTTTTTCATGGAAGGTCAATAATATTTGGTATATATTTTCTTATGGTGATCTGTTAGCAAATCCGATTATCCTGCCGTGAAGAAAATGTCATGTGATGTTATTATAGAAAATAAGTATCCCAAAATTATCTGTTTTTTTGATGAACTAAATATCAAAAAGGGCAAACCAACATGTACATGTTTCTATGAACAAATAGACTGTGCATGTAAAACCAATTTTCCAGAATACACTATAGGAATTTATAATGTTAAAAAGAGATGTCATTTGCAATAATGTGATTTGCAAAACAGAATACAACCCTCTGGGACATTGTGAAAAGTCACAAGATTGTAATAAGCCTTGAAATAAGCCCGTAAATGTGGCCTGCTACCCTTCGAACAATGCCAACTTTCTTAATCTTTTTGTTTTGTTTCGGTTTATATTACTACAACAAATCTTTTGTATCTAAAAAGTTACTTAAAATAATAGTACTAGAATTGTATTATAAATGTATAGTACAATAAATATTCTAATACCATAATTTTATACTACCTGAAATTTACAATTGGAAAATTAGCAGATTTGATTTTTTAAAATGATTGAGAAATTAATGCTAGAATTTGTTTTTTGCTGTGTTTGAATTGCAAATTTATCAAACTCTTTGTTTATGTTTCCATGGCAAACATGGACATTATCTAAATTTCCATTGTTATCAGTTTCAGAGTTGACATTTAGTTATATAATCAGTAATATGGAAACTTTGTGACCAAAGGACATTTTTAAGATATTAGCATGATATGAAATGCATTTAATATGTAAAATGTTTTATTTTTGTTTCCAGGGCAACCGTTCACACAATTTAAGGTTAACAGTTTATTTAGTAGTTAGCTTTGTTATAAGTTATGTGAAAAAGATAATATCAGTAAATACATTTTAGAGAAGTAGAAATATTCTGTAAAAAATGTTGTTGTGTAGTATTTGCTAAAAAAAACTAAAGTATGGGATAAAAAACACTTTTACCAAGAAAATCTAAAAGAGGCTACAAGCGATTATTTTTTATATGTTTTAGACGCATGTCTAATAAACGAATACAAACAAGCATCATTCACATAGCACCCTGTTCACAGCAGTTAATAGAAAATGAAAATCCTATTTTTTAACGATGTTTTTTTTGAAGATCCGAAATTTAATTGCCATGGTAACCATAATTGTTTTTCTTTCCATGGCTACATTGGACATTATTTAAATTGTCATTGTTATCAGCTTAAGAGTTGGTATTTAGTCATAAAATCAGCAATATGGAAATTTTTGTGACCAAAAGAAAATTTATGATTTTAGCATGATATGAAATGCATTTAAAATGTTGTTTTCTTTGCTTCCATGGCAACCATTTACATAATTTAAGGTTAAAAGTTTATTTAGTAGTTAGTTTGGTTATAGGTTATGTGAAAAAGATAATGTTAGTAAATACATTTTAGAGAAGTAGAAATATTTTGCAAAAAATGTAGTAGTATACTATTTGCTAAAAAAACAAAAGTATGGGACAAAAAACACTTTTACCCAAAAAATCTGAAAGAGGCTACAAACGATTATTGTTTATATGTTTTAGACAAGTGTCTATTCAACGGATACAAGCAAGCATCATTCACATAGCACCCTGTTCACAGGAGATAATAGATAATGAAAATCCAATTTTTTGCGTTTTTTTGAAGATGCGAAATGATGCTGTTTGGTTGCCATGGTAAAAATAATTGGCAAGCTTGTATTTTTTGTACATATACTTAAATTTTTGGAGAAATTTTCAACATCACTAATATGTAATTATATTATGAATTTTAAATTATTTTGCTTTGAGAAATCTGTGTGGCTAAAGTGCAAATTTAGTGATTTGAAGACTGAAATAAAATGGGTCAATACATGGTAAGCATGTTTAAATCATATACAGGTATGCTTGATAGGTAAGTATGTTTAGACTCTCTACAGGTATACTGGATAGGTAATTATGCCTGATAGGTAAGTATGGACAGATCATATACAGGTATGCTTGATAGGTAGGTATGCTTAGATCATATACAGGTATCCTTGATAGATAAGTACCTTTCGATCATATACAGGTATGATTGATAGATAAGTATGTTCAGATCAGACACATGTATGCTAGATAGGTATGTAGGTTTAGACTATATACAGGTATACCGGATAGGTAATTATGCTTGATAGGTAAGTATGGAAAGATCATATACAGGTATGCTTGATAGGTAAGTATGTTTAGATCATATACAGGTATCCTTGATATTTAAGTACGTTTCGATCATATACAGGTATGATTGATAGGTAAGTATGTTTAGATCAGACACATGTATGCTAGATATATAAGTAGGTTTAGACTATATACAGGTATACTGGATAGGTAATTATGTTTAGACCATATACAGGTATGCTTGACAGGTAAGCATGTTTAGAACATATACAGGTATGCCTGATAGGTAAGTATGTTTAAATCATATACAGATATGCTTGATATGTAAGTGTGTTTAGACCATATACAGGTATGCTTGACAGGTAAGTATGTTTAGATTATATACAGGTATAATTGATAAGTAAGTATGCTTAGATCATACACAGGTATGTTTGATAGGTAAGTATGTTTAGATCATACACAGGTATGCTTGATAGGTAATTATGCTTAAATCATATACAGGTATGCTTGATAGGTAGGTATGTTTTGATCATATACAGGTATGCTTGATATGTAAGTATGTTTTGATCATATACAGGTATGCTTGATAGGTAAGCATATTTAGACCATGTACAGGTATACTTGACAGGTAAGTATGTTTAGACCATATACAGGTATACTTGATAGGTAAATATGTTTAAATCATATAGATGTATGCTTGGTAGGTAAGTGTGTTTAGACCATATACAGGTATGCTTGATAAGTAAGTATGTTTAAGTCATATACATGTATGCTTGATAGGTAAATATGTTTAGATCATATACAGGTATCCATGATATGTAAGTATGTTTCGATAATATATATGTATGCTTGATAGATAAGTATGTTTAGATCATATACATGTATGCTTGATTGGTAAGTATGTTTAGATCATATAGCGGTATGCTTGATAGGTAAGTATGTTTAGACCATATACAGGTATACTTGAGAGGTAAGTATGTATAAATCATATACAGATATGCTTGATAGGTAAGTATGTTTAGACTATATACAGGTATACTGGATAGGTAATTATGCTTATGCCATGTATATGTATGCTTGATAGGTAAGCATGTTTAGACCATATACAAGTATGCTTGATAGGTAAGTATGTTTAAATTATATACATGTATGCTTGATAGGTAAGTGTGTTTAGACCATATACAGGTATGCCTGACAGGTAAGTATGCTTAGATCATATACATCTATACTTGATAAGTAAGTATGCTTTAATCATATACAGGTATGCTTGATAAGTAAGTATGTTTATATTATATACAGGTATGCTTGATAGGTAAGTGTGTTTAGACCATATACAGGTATGCTTGATAAGTAAGTATGTTTAAGTCATATACGGGTATGCTTGATAGGTAAGTATATTTAGATCATATACAGGTATGCTTGATAAGTAATTATGTTTAAGTCATATACAGGTATGCTTGATAGGTAAGTATGTTTATATTATATACAGGTATGCTTGATAGGTAAGTGTGTTTAGACCATATACAGGTATTCTTGATAAATAAGTATGTTTAAATCATATACAGTTATGCTTGATGGGTAAGTGTGTTTAGACCATATACAGGTATGCTTGATAAGTAAGTATGTTTAAGTCATATACAGGTTTGCTTGATAGGTAAATATGTTTAAATCATATACAGGTTTGCTTGATAGGTAAGCATGTTTAGATCATATACAGATATGCTTGATAGGTAAGTATGTTTAAATTATATACAGGTATGCTTGATGGGTATGTGTGTTTAGACCATATAGAGTTATGCTTGATAAGTAAGTATGTTTAAATCATATACAGGTTTGCTTGAAATGTAAATATGTTTAGATCATATACAGGTATGCTTGATAGGTAAGTATGTTTAGACCATATACAAGTATGCTTGATAGTTAAACATGCTTAAAGCACACAGGTATGCTTGACATGTAATTATGTTCAGATCATATACAGGTATGTTTGACAGGTAAGTATGTTTTGACCATATATAGGTATACTTGATAGGTAAGTATGTTTTAACCATATACAGGTATGATTGCTATGTAAGTATGATTAGATCATATACCGGCATGCTTGATAGGTAAGTATGTTTAGATCATATACAGGTATGCTGGACAAGTAGGGGTATGTTTGTCATATAAAGATATCCTAGACTGTGGTCAGTAAGCGACGGCCGTTCACTTCCCCTGTTATTGTACTGTCCATGTTTACGTTGCCATTTGTATTTGTGGTTGTGTGTGTGATCTGTGAGTGAAATCCATCAGTGGAAGTTCTCTATTGTTTGTTGATATCTGTATTGTTCTTGGTTATCCGAATATGAAAAGGAATTGCTAACTATTCAGTAGCACTCGAGTACCCATCTGGTTGCTTAGCGGGATTCGTGTTGCTTAAGCTTTAGTTTTCTGTGTAGTGTTTTGTATTACAGTGTTGTACTTTTCATGTATCCTTTATATTGTCAGTCATTCTTAGTTTTATGACTTCCGGTTACCTCTTTGATATTTTCAAGCTTTTCTTAGACTTCATTTAACCCGATTCAACCCGGAATATTTGCATCCAAGTTCTTCACTAGGACCTGGATGTACATCGACATATGTCGTGTTTTTTGTGTTGAATGATTTGAGTTCACACGTGTTTTTTTCATTTGTTTTTGGCTTTGTTTTGGTTTTGCTTTGTTTATTTTGTTTGTTTGTTTGTTTTTAAACATTGATTGAAATTGTTTACCATAACTCTTTAGATTAATTCGTAGCATGTACAACTCTTCCAAATTAAAGAGCATACAATCTTCTTTAAGCACACTTCCTATTGGTTATTAAGCATAATATACAAACAAGGGGGCTGTCGTGATCGGGATTGTATGGTAGTCGGATTTACAACTACCAGTGCAATGTGTGCCTATCAACAGCTAGAACCCCGCTCATATCGATGTGTAATCGATACAACAGTATGTGATAGAGTTTGTCAGTGATTTACGACATGTCGGAGGTATTCTCTGAGTACTCCATTTTTCTCTACTAATAAAACTAACAGCCACGATAAGACTGAAATATCTTTGAAAATGGCGTTAAATAAACACCATAAACCAAACTTACCCAAACAAGGGGGGGGGGGGGGGGGGGTGGTGAAATGGCCATTTCATACATTTTAACCATACATTATTGTTCTGAAACACGTTCGATTTCCAAATGTTGTCTGAACGTGTTTAATGCTAAAATTTGTATGTTGTTCTTCATTTACACCTGTTTGTCTAGCAATCCCTCTTGTCATAGCCACAACCACTGTAATCTTTCTTGTCATACCCATAACCACTCCAGTCTTTCTTGTCATAGCCATGACCTCTCCAGCCTTTCTTGCCAGTGCCATATCCACTCCAGTCTTTCTTGTCTAATCCAAAATCCCTCTTATCATAGCCATATCCACTGTAGTCTTTCTTGTCATAGCCATAACCACTCCAGTCTTTCTTGTCTAATCCAAAATCCCTCTTATCATAGCCATATCTACTGTAGTCTTTCTTGTCATAGCCATAACCACTCCAGTCTTTCTTGTCATAGCCATAACCACTCCAGTCTTTCTTGTCATAGCCATAACCACTCCAGTCTTTCTTGTCATAGCCATGCCCTCTCCAGCCTTTCTTGCCAGTGCCATAGCCACTCCAGTCTTTCTTGTCTAATCCAGAATCCCTCTTATCATAGCCATATCCACTGTAGTCTTTCTTGTCATAGCCATAACCACTCCAGTCTTTCTTGTCATAGCCATAACCACTCCAGTCTTTCTTGTCATAGCCATGACCACTCCAGTCTTTCTTGTCATAGCCATGACCACTCAAGTCTTTCTTGTAATCCTTCTTGTCAGTAGGTGCTGTAATAAAAAAAAATAGTTTTGCTTCGTGATATTGATTAAGTGTTATTGAAAATCTCTTTTGCATATTTTGCCAGTAGCGTATATAGTGTAAAACTATTCAAACCCTTCAGACTGTGTCCATTCAAGCTCAAGCAAGTCTATTTTGGTGGACATTTTAACTATCACATTAGTGTATAATAAAACGTAGATATCTAATATAATGCGCACGTCGTGTTTCTCAAAAAACCTTCATCAGGTACGCTTAACAGCACAATATTATAAAGCCCAAAGATAGGTAGAAATAAAACCCAAGAACCTAAACATGATAGCCAATGTTTGCTAATGCTACTTAAGTCTTAGGGAGGAGTACCCTTGTTTTAAAACGTTCAAAGCTGACTACTGCTTGACTTCCCATATTACGCTGGCATTGGAAGATTAGACATTTTGTAAATAATGTTCAAGGTCATAGCATTCAGTAAGAAAGGAGGCTTGAGTCGATAAAACCAGTTTAACCTCGCCACATTTTATTTATATATTTGTGTCCAGCTCGGGAAGTGAGAGGACATGTATTTGTGTGTTCGGGGTATCAATTTTAACTCTTTCTGGAATCTTTTGTATTTAATTTTTCGGTCAGTGTGCTATTTTTGGCATTTTCTTTGATGTACTATCAATATAAAAAGCCGCGTTTGATTTTAGTATCATAAAAACTTGATAATGTGATGATGACATTGGATGTGATTAACCATTTGCTCTGTCTAAACTAAGCTTACTTGGTATGGCCATATTTTATGATTGTTAGTCGGAACTTCTCATTAAAATACATTCGACGTCATATACATATTTGTACACAAAATAATGGTCGTAAAAAACCGGTTGAGAGGAGAGGCAAAGTTCACGAGGGCGAGGGAAATTCGCCTATGCTCTAAACCGGTATTTTTCGCAAATAGCAGTGGCATGCATGCAGCATTGTAGATTGGAACCAATGAAACTTTCAATGTTTTTTTCACCATTCAAATTAGCTCTGTGAAAATCAAAATAATTTTGGAGCAAATGTATATATGAAAACGATTTTCAACAAGACGGCTGACACTGTCGTCTGTCATCTTGCTTTACTGTATAGTTGGTTGAAAGAAGAAACCCGATTAATTTGGAATCACATCCGTGACATCATAAACCTTTTAAAGAAGGTATTTTCCTCGAGAGGGGCATTTGCCTAGTACCGTGGAAGTTTCTTAGGCAAATACCGCACTATCCGAAATATCAAAGACAAATACCCCTGCGATGGGAAAAAAGCGGAAAAAAATACTAGGAATTGGTAGAAGAGAATAATATACGCCTTTTATCAACCAATCAGAAGAGAGGATTCATATATAAGGGGGAATTACATATTAAAACACATTATGTCTGGTAATTGTTCCAAGCCAATTTCTCTTCATCTTAAATGATTTGTTTTTCAAAAAAGAAGAATTAAATACAGTTGTACCTAATAATTTCAGGATATTTGATTAATTAATTCCAATTAAATAGTTGTAAGAGTTTTTTTTTTAGGTTAAGCTAAACATCAAAAACATAACACAATGATAGTACATTTGAAGACTAGTAATTTCAAATTTTTTTTCAAATCATAGATATTTGAAAACTCTACTTCAAATTTATATTTAAAAATAAGTACAAAATTGTTATTTTATCCGAAATATTTGATGAACAAATATTTGTTGACATTAATGCCTTTTTTGCTTCTATGTCATTATGGTACGCGTTCATCTATAATATATTAATGATATTGTGATAAAATTAGTTCACTTACCAAATGTGGCGGTGTTAAATTAGCTTTAGAGGCCACGCGTCCTCACTTATTGAAACGAAGCGTTCATGCAAGTGTCTGTCTCATGTGAATACAATGTTAACCATATTATAAATAATGCTTTAATTTTGATGAAAATAGTTCCTTTAAATGAAAGACATTGCAGTATGTGAATTTAAGCTAAGCATATTAAAGCCATTGTCTTACCTGTGTATGCTAAGGCTACACACACCACCATCACCGACACTATCAGTAAACTCCTCATTTTTGAGCTTCGTCTGTAGACTACTGTCAACTCTCGAATGATGCTTTGTCCAGTAGAGCTCAGTTTACATAGTCGCAGATTTATGTCCTTGTATTAAAATAAATAATATCGAAATTAAAAATATACAATAATCATTACTTAAAGTGAAACAGTTGTATATAATATCACAATATTTCAAAAACAAACGAACAATCACCTCTCACCTTGAATCATTGGACAGATAACAGACCACGGAATATAACCTTGAAAATACAGGTCCTGGAGTAGGACATGCAGACACAAAATTCAACTGGCTACTGTGCGGATATAAAGACATTTTTCTAAATATATATGATTTAGGCTAAAGCTTACTTTTCATGACAATATTTTAGGTCTACCGTAGGGGCTAGTTTCATTGGAGGGGGAAAATCGAGAGCACAGACAAAAGCCAATGTCTGTCGCAACAAACATTAGTGGTTATCGACAGCGATGTCATTGTCAGATTGTTAATTTCAAATACCATTCGATTGTAGGTACTTATATACGATCCTAATATCCACAGTTTTCCTGTTGTTGACTGATTTTGTCTGTCTATATACTTATGAGTTTTGACTTTCCCTTTGTAAGATTGTTCGGAGTTCGGTAATTTTGTTATTACCCTTATCCCTCGGAGATGAACCACATCGATGGTGTAATGGTTAGCGTGCACGCCTCTATACGGTAGCTGGTGTTTCAAACCCTCATCTAGACAATCCAAAGAATATGATATCGGTAGTTTTGCTTCTCCACTAAGCACGCAGCATTAAAGAGAAAGATTAAAGACTGATTGGCTCGGACTCTTACAGGGGCGACAAGCTTATCCGCTGTTGTTTCAGAGAGTTAGAACTATAAAAAAGTCAAGATAAACGTATTAGTCTAGTACAAAGCGGGCATTATCATTATCACGTAGCAAATTCCCTCCCTCACTCCCTCACTCACTCACTCACTCACTCACTCACTCACTCACTCACTCACTCACTCACTCACTCACTCACTCACTCACTCACTCACTCACTCACTCACTCACTCACTCACTCACTCACTCACTCACTCACTCACTCACTCACCCACTCACCCACTCACTCACTCACTCACTCACTCACTCACTCACTCACTCACTCACTCACTCACTCACTCACTCACTCACTCACTCACTCACACTCACTCACTCACTCACTCACTCATTCGGAGATGTGAGAGGTGAACAGTACATGTAGAAATGACTTGATTGAATGTATATAAACGTTAGAGAATATCAAAAGGGCAATCAAAAAGGGACAATCCAGAGAAACTGACAACACAACTGTATAATATTTCAACAAAAATGTAGGCTATTTTGTCGTCTCTACTCAATTCTCCATGGGTTCTTACTAAACGTCAGACGTCGTTGTCGCTCCATCACTGTCATATTTCCGCCCTTTTTTGTATGATTTTCATATATTTTCAAATTTATTATCGTTTTGTATATGCGTACATTGTTTGCCGTCGGATGTTACGCAACAATCAATCAATCAGGTTCTGTAAAAAAGTCATTTATTTGAACCATGTAATACTCTGGTAACTACAAAATCATAACAACTATCTTAAGACAATTACTCTTTATATATTGAAAGACGGGACATTTGTGGTCGCTAGCGTATGGTAGTTAGATTCACATTTATCTGTGCAATTAGTACCTATCACCACTGAAGTTGAGATTTCGAATACCGGGGAAGAGAGGTGTACTCAATACAACATTATGTGATAATGATTGTCAATGACTTTCGGCAGGCCTGTGGTTTTCTCCGGGGACTGCGGATACCCCCCCCCCCCCCACACACACACACCCCCCACTCCAATAATACTGATATATCTGAAATTTGTTGAAAATGCCATTAAGTAAAATAACCCAACACTCTATTTAATGAACTACATAGCACGCCATACACATGACCATAAATACATATATAAAGTATAAAACCGAGTCGGTGGTGTAATGGTTCTCGTCCTCACCCCGAGTGCGTTAGATCGTGGTTTCATCCCAGATCATGTCAAACGAAAGACTATCAACTTGGTGTTTGCTGCTTCTCTGCTAGGAACGTAGCATTAAGGAGAAAGAGCAAACACAAGTTGGATCGGAATCAGGATAATGTGTTCGAGTGCGCGCCATGTCTATCCGCGGACTGTTGTTTCAGTCAGCTAACACTATTCAACACATCCAACTAAGAGTGTTGGTTCAGTACAAAGGTGACCTGATCATCATCTCATTAAAAATTAACTTGTTACTCGCATCTAAAAAAAAACACTTGCATGACTGCATAGATCTCTAAGCCAGGAAATTCAGTGGTTTTGTATTTTTTCAATATCTTAATCTACAAAGGGAACCGTTGTTTCCCATGTGGAAGGACATACAGCGTATGAATATACAAATGTCAACTCTTTTATTAGATATACATACATGTATTACGCATGTGTACGTCAGTGTAAATATACAAATGTCAACTCTTTTATTAGATGTACATACATGTATTACGCGTGTGTACGTCAGTGTAAATATACAAATGTCAACTCTTTAATTAGATGTACATACATGTATTACGCGTGTGTACGTCAGTGTACATATACAAATGTCAACTCTTTTATTAGATGTACATACATGTATTACGCGTGTGTACGTCAGTGTAAATATACAAATGTCAACTCTTTTATTAGATGTACATACATGTATTACACGTGTGTACGTCAGTGTAAATATACAAATGTCAACTCTTTTATTAGATGTACATACATGTATTACACGTGTGTACGTCAGTGTAAATATACAAATGTCAACTCTTTTATTAGATGTACATACATGTATTACGCGTGTGTACGTCAGTGTAAATATACAAATGTCAACTCTTTTATTAGATGTACATACATGTATTACGCGTGTGTACGTCAGTGTAAATATACAAATGTCAACTCTTTTATTAGATGTACATACATGTATTACACGTGTGTACGTTAGTGTAAATATACAAATGTCAACTCTTTTATTAGATGTACATACATGTATTACACGTGTGTACGTTAGTGTACATATACAAATGTCAACTCTTTTATTAGATGTACATACATGTATTACGCGTGTGTACGTCAGTGTAAATATACAAATGTCAACTCTTTTATTAGATGTACATACATGTATTACGTGTGTGTACGTCAGTGTAAATATACAAATGTCAACTCTTTTATTAGATGTACATACATGTATTACACGTGTGTACGTTAGTGTAAATATACAAATGTCAACTCTTTTATTAGATGTACATACATGTATTACGCGTGTGTACGTCAGTGTAAATATACAAATGTCAACTCTTTTATTAGATGTACATACATATATTACGCTTGTGTACGTCAGTGTAAATATACAGAAAGAAGCAAAGAATAATGCACTAATCGTTCAATGAATCACAAGAAAACATACCCCCTGATTCAATCAAGTCATTTCTACATGTATGTTCACCTCTCACATCTCCGAGGGAGTGAGTGAGTGAGTGATTGTTGCTTAGCGCCAACTCAGCACCTTTTCAGCTGTATCATGGCGAGCATAGAATAGTTGTCAATGAGATGATGATAAGGTCCGCTTTGTACTAGACCAATACGCTAAGTTGGATTTTAATAGTGCTAATTCATTGAAACAACAGCGGATAGACATATCGTCCATTTAGGACATATTTTCCTGAGTCCGATCCAATCAGTCTTTGCAATTTCTCCTTAATGCTGCATGTTTAGTGGAAAAGCAACAAATACCAATTTCATAATATTTGGTTTGACTAGAAACACCATCTACCACCTCGAGCTCAGCACGCTAACCATTACACCACCGATGTGGCTGATCTCCGAGGGATATTAGAATCTTACTTACATAGGTACCTACAGTCGAATGCTTCTGATAATGACATCTCAGATGATAGCCACTAATGTTTGAGACAGGCATTGGTCTTTCTCGGTGCTCTCGATTTGCCACCTCCAATGAAACTTGCTATCACGATATAAATAAGATATTGCTAAAAAAAAATAGTAGGATTAAGCCTAAGTCATATATATTTAGAAAAATGTCTTTATTTCCGTACATATCACTAACTAGTTTAATTTTTTTTATTCAGGACCTGCATTTTCAAGGCTATATTCCGTGGTCTGATATGTGTCCTTGATTCGAGGTCAGAGGTGATTGTTCGTTTGTTTTTGAAATATTATGATATTGTACACAACTGTTTCACTTTAAGTAATGATTATTGTATATTTTTAATTTCGATATTATTTATTTTAATATTTCAATGTAATTGATATTTGTCTAGCTTGCTACAAGGACATACATCTGCAGTTATGCAAACATTAACCTATATATACTGAGCTCTACTGGACAAAGCATCATTTGAGAGTTGACTGTGGTCTACAGAAGAGGCTCAAAAATGAGGAGTTTACTGATAGTGTCGGTGATGGTGGTGTGTGTAGCCTTAGCATACACAGGTAAGACAATGGTTTTAATATGCTTAGTTTAAATTCACGTGCTGGAATGTCTTTCATAAAAGGAACTATTTTCAAAAAAATTAAAGCATTATTTATAATATGGTTAACATTGTATTCACATGAGACAGACACTTGCATGAACGCTTCATTTCAATAAGTGGGGACGCGTGGCCTCTAAAGCTAATTTAACACCGCCACATTTTGTAAGTGTACTAATTTTATCACAATATCATTAATATATTATAAATGAACACGTACCTTAATGACATAGAAGCAAAAAAAGGCATTCATTTCAAAAAATATTTTTTCATTAAATATTTCGGATAAAATAACAATTTTGTACTTATTTTTAAATATAAATTTGAAGTAGAGTTTTCAAATATTCATGATTTGAGCACAAATTTGAAATTACTAGTCTTCAAATGTACTATCATTGTATTATGTTTTTTTTTTAACAACAATAACATTTTATTCAAACGCTTGTTACAACCAGCTTGATAAGCCCAAGCTTCTTATGAAGCAATATATATATATATATATATATATATATATATATAATATAAATATAGAGAAATTTGCGACACAATGATATTAAAATAATTCATATTCAAATAGTTTACATATAATTCTTTAGTCTTTTCAGAAATGAACTTTTCTTAATTATTTCATTTCCTCTATATATTTGAAGGTATTCCCTAGCAAACAATGAGTAAACATCAAGCCATTTAGTTTTTTCCTCTGAAATGTAATATGCCTTATATATTGAAAGTCCGATGATTGTAAGAAAATAATTGAAGTCATAATAGCTTTTATCGAATATTGTATAACCGAATACAAGATGATATAAAGTTATATCATTTTCTATTCCACTTTTTTTTAACAATTCTTTTATTTTCCCCCAAAAGTGTTTGAAAAAAATACAAGTCCTAAAGTAATGACTATAGTCTTCCACTAAATTACATAAATTGCATAAACTATTTTTCATGATTTTCCATTTTAAAAGTAGCTTTTTGGTAGGAATAATGAAATATAATAATTTCCATCTGAAACCCTTCAACTTATTTTCACTTAAATAATTAAATATAAAATAACATACTGTTTCACATTTTGGTAGTTCTTTTTGTAAATAGGTATTCCATGTATTAAAACCAATGGGTTTTGTAAATTTCTCATTGAGAAGCAATTCATAAACAAAATTATTCTTTAGGAATTTTCTGTTTTAATTATATCTACCCATTCTTTTGGAATTGCTTTTTTCATGATGGTAAATTCTGTGATCCAATTGAATTTATTATTCAAACGGTTTGAAATAAAATTGTGTGATATCTCGCCATTTTCATCTAAAATATCATTTACATAAATCAAATCACTATTTATCCAATTATTAAAACAACAGAGTTTTGTGATCAAACTTGATCAACTTGTTTCCCCATATAATTTGTCTTCTGACGTCTGCAAAATTTAAGGGTGTTCTAGTTTGACCACCTCCTATTTTGTTCCAACTTCGAAGTACTTCTCCATAACATTCAGGAATCTGCTTAGCATATTTGTTAACTGTAATATTATCTAAATTCTGTGAGAATACTAACCATTTTTGTCTTAATTTTGCAAAATACTTACATGGTATAACTTTCCAATTAACTAATTGATTACTAACAAGTCTACTTACCCAAGATGCTTTAAGAGACATAAAGTAACTTTGAATATCGATCATTTTAAGACCCCCATTTCCAAGTTTCACTACTACAGTGTTTCGTTTTACTTTATCAGGTTTGTTATTCCAAATAAATTTGAAGCATTTGCTATCTATTTCTTTCCTATATTTTTCTGGAACAACACAGGCACTAGCCACATATGTAAATATTGGGAAAATTAAAGATTTGATTGTATTATGTTTTTGATGTTTAGCTTAACCTAAAATAAACTCCTACAACTATTTTATTGGAATTAATTAATAAAATATCCTGAAATTATTAGGTACAACTGTATTTAATTCGTCTTTTTTGAAAAACAAATCATCTAAGATGAAGAGAAATTGGCTTGGAACGATTACTAGACATAATGTGTTTTAATATGTAATTCCCTCTTATATATGAATCCTGTCTTCTGATTGGTTGATAAAAGGGGTATATTATTCTCTTCTACCAATTCCTAGTTTTTTTCCGCTTTTTTCCCATTGCAGGAGTATTTGTCCTTTGAAATTTCGGATAGCGTGGTATTTGCCTAAGAAACTTCCACAATACCAGGCAAATGCCCCTCTCGAGGGAAAATGCCTTCTCTAAATAGCTTATGACGTCACGGATGTGATTCCGAATTACTCGGGTTTCTTCTTTCAACCAACAATACAGTGTCAGCCGTCTTGTTGAAAATCGTATTCATATATATACATTTGCTACAAAATTATTTTGATTTTTGCAGAGCTAATTTGAATGGTGAAAAAAACATTGAAAGTTTCATTGGTTCCAATCTACAATGCTGCTTGCATGCCACTGCTATTTGCGAAAAATACCGGTTTCGAGCATAGCGGCGAGGGAAATTTGCCTCTCCTCTCAACCGGTTTTTCACGACCAATATTTTGTGTACAAATTTGTATATGACGTCGAATGTATATTAATGAGAAGTTCCAAGTAACATTCATAAAATATGGCCATACAGAGTAAGCCTAATTTAAACAGAGCAAACGTTTAATCACACCCAATGTCATCATCACATTTTCAAGTTTATATGATACTAAGGTCGAACGCGGCTTTTTATATTGATAGTACATAAAACAAAGGGTAAAAAATATCACACTGACTGAAAAATTAAATACAAAAGATTCCAGAAAGAGTCCAAATTGATACCCCGAACACACAAATACATGTCCACTCACTTCCCGAGCTTGGTACAAATATATTAATAAAATGTGGCGAGGTTAAACTGGTTTTATCGACTCAAGCCTCCTTTCTTACTGAATGCTATGACCGTGAACATTATTTACAAAATGTCTAATCTTCCAATGCCACCGTAATATGGGAAGTCAAGCAATAGTCAGCTTTGAACGTTTTAAAGCTAAGGTACTCCTCCCTAAGACTTAAGTAGCATTAGCAAACATTGGCTATCATGTTTAGGTTCTTGGGTTTTATTTCTACCTATCTTTGGGCTTTATAATATTGTGCTGTTAAGCGTACCTGATGAAGGTTTTTCGAGAAACGCGACGTGCGCATTATATTAGATATCTACGTTTTATTTTACACTAATGTGATAGTTAAAATGTCCACCAAAATAGACTTGCTTGAGCTTGAAGGGACACAGTCTGAAGGGCTTGAGTAGATTTACATTACATACGTTACTGGCAAAATATGATTGTAATCAATATGACGAAGCATAAATAATTATTTCTGTTACAGCACCTACTGACAAGAGGGATTACCGGTATTTAGTTGATGACAAGAGGGATTTTGGATTAGACAAGAAAGACTGGAGTGGATATGGCTATGACAAGAGGGATTTTGGATTAGACAAGAAAGACGAGTGGTTATGGCTATGACAAGAAAGACTGGAGTGGTTATGGCTATGACAAGAAAGACTGGAGTGGTCATGACTATGACAAGAAAGACTACAGTGGATATGGCTATGATAAGAAAGACTGGAGTGGATATGGCTATGACAAGAAAGACTACAGTGGATATGGCTATGATAAGAAGGATTTAGGATTAGACAAGAAAGACTGGAGTGGTCATAGCTATGACAAGAAAGACTGGAGTGGTTATGGCTATGAAAAGAAAGACTACAGTGGATATGGCTATGACAAGAAAGACTATAGTGGATATGGCTATGACAAGAAAGACAGGAGTGGCTATGGCTATGACAAGAAAGATTACAGTGGTTATGGCTATGACAAAAGGGATGGCTAGACAAACAGGTGTAAATGAAGAACAACATGCACATTTTAGCATTAAACAGGTTCAGACAATAATGTAGTGTTCCTGTGTAAAATGTATCAAACGGCCATTTAAGCCCCCCCTGCCCTTTGTTTGGGTAGGTTTGGTTTATGGTGTTTATTTTATGCCATTTTCAACAATATTTCAGTCTTATCGTGGCTGTTAGTTTTATTAGTAGAGGAAAATGAAAACCCAGAGAAAACCACCGACATGGCACAAGTCACTGACAAACTTGATCACATACTGTTGTATCGATTACACATCGATATGAGCGGGGTTCGAACTGTTGATAAGCACAGATTGCACTGGTAGTTGTAAATCCGACTACCATTACGATCCCGATTACGACAGCCCCCTTGTTTGTATATTATGCTTAATAACCAATAGGAAGTGTGTTTAAAGAAGATTTGATGCTTTTTGATTTGGAAAAGTTGTACATGCTACAAAATAATCTAAAGAGTTATGGTCAACAAATTCAATCAATGGTTAAAAACAAACAAACAAAATAAACGTAGCAAAACAAAAACAAAACCAAAAACAACACAAACAAACACAAATGAAAAAAACACGTGTGAACTCAAATCATTGAGCACAAAAAACACGACCTATGTCGATGTACATCCGGGTTCTGGTAAAGGACTGGTATGCAAATTTTCCGGGTTGAATCGGGTTACAAAAAGTTTAAGAAAAATTTGAAAATATCAAAGGGGTAACCGGAAGTCATCAATCTAAGAATGACTGACAATATAAAGGATACATGAAAAAGTACAACACTGTTATACAAAACACTACACAGAAAACAAAAGATTAAGCAACACGCACCCCGCTAACAACCAGAGGGGTATTCGTCTGCTCCTGAATGGTTAGCAGTTCCTTTTCATATTCGGATCACCAAGAACAATAAAGATATTAACAAACAATAAAGAGCTTCCACTGATGCATTTCACTCACAGACCACACACACAACCACAAATACAAATGGCAACGTAAGCATGGACAGTACAATAACAGGGGCAGTGAACGGCCGTCGTTTACTGACCACAATCTAGGATATCTTTATATGACAAACATACCCATGCCTATCCAGCATACCTATATATGATCTAAACATACCTACCCATCAAGCATACATATATATGATCTAATCATACTTACCTATCAAGCATACCTGTATATGGTCTAACCATGCGTACCTATCAAGCATACCTGTATATCATTTAAACATAATTACCTGTCAAGCATACCTGTATATGGTCTAAACATGCTTACCTATCAAGTATACCTGAACATGGTCTAAACATACTTACTTTTCCAGTATATCTGTATATGGTCTAAACATACTTACCTACCAAGCATACCTGTATATGATCTAAACATACTTGCCTATCAAACACTCCTCTACATGCTTTAAACATACTTACCTATCAAGCATACCTATATGATTTAAACATTCTAACCCATCAATTATACCTGTATATGGTCTAAACATACTTACCTATCAAGCAAACCTGTATATGATCTAAACATACTTGCCTATGAAGCATACCTCTATATGCTTTAAACATACTTACCTATCAAGTATACCTGTATATGATCTAAACCTACTTACCTATCAAGCATACCTGTATATGATCTAAACATACTTACCTATCAAGCATACCTGTATATGATTTAAACATACTTACCTGTCAAGCATACCTGTATATGATCTGAACATACTATGCTTATCTATCAAGGATACTGTATATGATTTAAGCATACTTACCTATCAAGCATACCTCTATATTGTCTAAACATTCTTACCTATCAAGCATACCTGTATATGATCTATCCATACTTACCTATCAAGCATACCTGTATATGATTTAAACATACTTGCTTATCAAGCATACCTGTATCTGGTCTAAGCATACTTATATATCAAGCATACCTTTATATGGTTTAAACATACTTACCATGTATTGACTTTGGTTGCTATGGTTAAAACTTTATCATAGAACACATTTTATTTCAGTCTTCAAATCACTAAATTTGCCCTTTAGCCAGACAGATTTCTTAAAAAATATTTAAAAAATATCATAATATAATTACATATTAGTGGTTTCTTCTAAAAATTAAAGCATTTGTACAGAAAATACAAGTTTGCCAATTATTGTTACCATGGCAACCAAACAGCCTCATTTCGCATCTTCAGAAAAAAACCCGTAAAAAAATAGGATTTTCATTATCTATTATCTCCTGTCAACAGGGTGCTATGTAGATGATGCTTATTTGTATTCGTTTATTATTGACCTTCCATGAAAAAGAGAAAATTGAAAAACTTTTACATGGTCGCTAGACTGTAAATATGAGGTCAAAGTAATGTCATAAACTTGTTTGGTCGTCCTAGGTATACAGATGGTTCCTACAAATAATGCCAGCAATACCTTTGTCTCGTCAGCCTAGAACAAAATATTTAGATTATTCAGAGTTCACAGCTTAGACAACTTCTGTCATCTGAATAGCTGATTCAAGATCCCCATCTCCTACTGTTTGTAAACCAAAGACCATTAAATTGGTAGTTGTTGCTTCTGCACTAAGCACGCAGCATTAAGAAGAAAGAGCAAATACTGGGTGGCTCGGAATCAGGATAATGTGTCTGAGTGGGGCAACATGTCTATCCACGGACTGTTGTTTCAGTGAGCTAGCACTATAAAAATGCAACTAAGTGTCTTGGTTTAGTACAAAACAGACATCATCTCATTGAAAATTAACTTGATCTCGCCATGATATAGCTGACAATTGCTGAGTTGGAGTTAAATAACAATCACTCACTCTACTGTTTGTTGCTTTGGGTTTCGAGACGGTAGAGAAAGTCTTGACAAAAATGCAATCTGAATAGGAATGAGATTTAGTGTAGGGTGTCAAGACACTTTTGACAAAAATTATATAAGAAAATAGAAATCAGACACTGAAAAAGAAATCAACATTTACTTTTTTCAAATGATTGAACATTCCAAGAACATGACAACTCCTTTAACACTTTAAAGGACAACATTTTGATATAATGACTTCTAAATTATACATAATAGTTTTTGTGAAGAAAAAGGTACCTATTCAAATTTACAAAGTTTGTTGGAACAAATGTTCTGTAGCAAGACTTAGGGTTTACTTTTTTCCCAAAAGCCCTGAGAGTTAATTTTTTTTATAATATAGACCATTAAACATTGCATTCAAGATGTACATGTATTATTCTAAACCAAGGAACAGGTACTGAGTAACAGACCACTATAAAAATGTGCCTTGCATTGCATTTACTGGTTGGTCAGATGTCACAATTTCATTTCCTATGATAACCTCATCTACATTTTCTATCTTTTTCTTGACATTATCCCTTCTTCTTTTGATGGCAAAATGAATGATTCATGAACGATGAGTCCTAGTGATGATGGGGTTGATGGACATATTTTCTTGACATCATCTTCTGTGTATAAAACCATCTGCAATTTCAAAAGATTTCCAAGCAATAACGTGCTTATGCCAACAAGACATTAAAAGATGTTTCGAGCTTTCATAAACATTATCTTTTGCATTTTAAAAAAATCATAGGTTTTTACAGGTACACCACAATGCTGATTAGCATCCATCCTTTTTCTATGTAAAGTTTTGTACAGACTTATGAAGATGAACCGATAATTGACAAACTCTCAGAATTTAAAAAGATCCAAGTAATGAAAAACCAACATGCATTGTTGAAAATTAAGGAAACAAAATATTGTAGGGTACACTGTCATGCTCTGGAGCCAAGTAATTTTATGACAATTTTGAATTCAAAGGCACAGGCTGACCCAATACTTACCGAACATATTGCTACAATGTAGTACTAGTAGCAGGGAGAAATATACTTCCCCTGATATCCAGGATGAGATCACAAGCTGACCCAATACTTACCGAACATATTGCTACAATGTAGTACTAGTAGCAGGGAGAAATATACTTCCCCTGATATCCAGGATGAGATCATTTATATCATAAAAAATCAGATTTGTACCGCAATAGTTTGTAAATGAATGCAACACTAATAATTGTTTCGCTCTCATAGCCCATGAAACAACAACTGTTTCGATCCGTTAACATATTTTGGTGTGTCTTCGATATCCGAGCAAAGATCTTATCAGTATTTGTGTCTGCTGAAGCAAGAAGGGCAGATTTTGAACTATTATACACATACTTTGTTAACTCAGGTAATTACAATTGTACTTGGTCATGCCTTCTTTGATACTCTTAAATGTCCCGAGAATGCACCATTTTGCGTTCAGTAATAAAAACAAAATGGCGAGAACCAATCCCTCTGCTGTCCACTTTATTTAGCCCCAGCAATGCCCCTGTACAGTGATAATTCCAATTATGTAACTTTGGTATAATTTTCATAATTAGCAGATAACTAACAATAAACTGTATTGTATTTCAAGCTTTCCAGAGGTAAATCATGGGTATTACTAGTACTGTTGCAAATTAACAGCGCTATGTCACACAATGATATCCTATATATGTAAATCTGAACATCAGACATGTTCTTACTTTCCATACTCTTTAAATTTTTGAAGGTAGGCATGTTTATTTTGTATATAATTGTATTAACAAAACATTATACAGTAATCAATGCAATCCTGTAAATTTTCTAAATTTTTCAGAAATTATTTTTGTTATGTAAATTTAACTAAATTTTACATTTGAAAAACTTTATCTTGTGATTATGAATAAAAAGATTGCAAACATACCATTTGAACGGGTAGTAAAATACCATAGTCCTCCAAGATTAGCTGGCTATGGAAAGAAGAGAGTCCTCTAAATATCTTTTATTTCCCTGTATGTTGAAGATGAGTGCAACTTTTACTCTGCCGAAAGTCTACACCGAGTTTGTAACGATGTAAAGTGCATATTGTTACGTATACAGTAAGAGACAGATTCGTTGTAAAAAGTCCTACTATACGACACAACTAATCTCGTTGAGATTAGACTACTGAAGAAAGTTTCTGCTCTGTATCTCCAGGATAATATCTTGGTGAAATATTATATGTTGCATGTGTCACAACAAAATTTCTCAATCATATAGTGAAATTGTATAAAGATAAGTGGTCAAAAACAAAAATGTCAAAAATATTTTTTTATCAATGTGTGACGTAAAAATGTTTTTGACATTCACTTCACTGTGTTTGGTGCTGTTATGACAACTGTTTTACCTGTTTTGTTCAAGTATTGTTATAAATACTGTTATAGTGACAGCCGGAAACTTTGAGATGTAATGAAAGGGGGAGGTTTGGCGCTTTAAAATCTTATTCAACCCACCATTTCTTTAGAAATGCCTGTACCAAGTCAGGGTGATTACGGTTTTCACAGTTTCCGATTGTTGACTGATTTTGTCTGTTTATATACTTATGAGTTTTGACTTTCCCTTTGTAAGATTGCTCGGAGTTCGGTAATTGTGGTATTACCCTGATTTAAGAATACAACAGTCCAGTGAGGTGATATATGAGCAAAACCGGAAGTGATGAATGGTAAGCAAATAATATATACGGACAGAATGAAAATAAACATAAAAAATATGGAATTAATGAATTTCATCATCAAAATTTATTGCTATTTTAACCAATTAAAAATAAAAATAGATAATTAAAGATTTTTCCTCCAAAGGTTTAGCTTACAACCTAAAATAAGTAAAATGTTAGTCATTTTGTAGTTCAACATGAGTTCTCGTTCTTGGAATTGTGATTTGGAGCGGTTAATTTAAAACTAAAATAACAAAAAATTGACACTAGGCTACAAATGAACAAAATTGATATTTTGTAGAGGAGATCCAATATTTTTCATTGTGCTATATAGTTTACACAAATCGCCTGTTCACCGCAGATAATGTGTTCTGATATCCAACATTTTTACATACTTTATTAATAGTTAAAAAAAATGTGACAATACTGATTTTAATTTGGGTATAATAGCAAAAATAACATATATAGGCACTTGTCTTTGAATATACATTTATTTTTACTCAAAATATGTCATATAGCAAAATATTGAGTGAATTGATGACATAAGGTAAATAACTTTTTCTTTATTTTGCATGATTCTTAAGTGGAACCATACTTAAATGAATTGTTATCTAATAATTTCAGGATGTTAACACTGATATGTTCCACTTGTTGTAAGCATTTCCCGGTCCTTTCTTCATTCATGAATTATCACCGGGTGAATAACTAGATTAACACGGAGGGTGGCACTAGTAGAGCAGGAACTGCTTACCCTTTCGGGGCACCTGATTTCCCTCCTGGACTTAGTGGGGTTCGTGTTACTCGATCTTTAGTTTTATGTGTATACTTTGTAGATCGGTATTTGTCCTTTTGTACTTTTTCTTTTGACCATTATGTTGTCTGTTCTTTTTCGAATTAGATATTCTGATTACCACTTTGGTATCTTCAAACTGTTCTTAATAAAAAAATAATTTAGTAACTAATTCTTTTTGTACTTCTATATTATTAAGGTAAACTTTAATTGATAAAATATCAATAATAAAAGTGGCGGCGTTAAATTTGTCCGATGGGCCAAGACCTCTCATTATTGTGAAGCGATGCGGTCATGCAAGCGTTTTTCTGATCCGAGTAAATTGTTGACCATATTGCAAACAACGCTTTAATCTTTATGAATAAAAACGTAGATATTAAATTAAGTGCGCACGACACGTTTCGGGTATAACCTTCATCAGGTACGCTTAATATCGCTGAAGCGCTCAAAGACATGTTTTAAATTGCTAAGATGTGACTGAAAATCACTCCCTAGGACCAATATGTCATCTAGAAAGGCCAATACAGTGTTCGAGGTTAAACCACATAGGACCAGTTCATCACCCTGGCGTACGTCCCTGGAGCATTACATAACCCAAAATTCATTTTGACGCACTCAAAAAGTCCAAACTTTGTGGTGAACGCTGTCTTTTTTACTATCTTCTGGTTTTATTCCTACCTGCCAATATACACTATTGACATTACGCTTTGAGTACCAGATGTTTCCGTCCAAAGTATCCAGACATTCTTCAACTAACGGCAAGGGGAAAACATCCTAAACCGTCACTGTGTTCAAAGCACGATAGTCTATGCACCATCGTACTCCACCGTCTCGTTTACGGATTAATGCTGGAGCAGATGCCCACTCCGAGATGGAGGGTTGAATAACTCCGGCATCAAGCATCTTCTGGAAGTGTGCCTCTTCTTCATCTACAAAACAGGCAGGTGTTCTTCTCATTCTCTGTTTTACGGGTTTAGCAGTATTCGTATCAATGACATGTTCTAATTCTGCGATATTGAAGTCTAAGTCATCCTGGGCAAATACATCACTGAATTCTGACAACAATCTTTTTACTTCAGACTTCTGGTGTTTATCCAGCCCATTGGTGGACAACCTAAGGGAACAACCATTTAACTTGAAGGGGGGGGGGGGGGGGGGGTAGGGGGGGGGGGGGTTATGTTTTTCTTCTAAAAAAATATTCTGATTCCCAATGTTGCTGAAAAAAATATTCTGATTTTGGTGGGAAAAAAAAAAATAATCTGATTCAGAGTTATTGTCATATAACCTAATGACAAAAAAAAATATTCTAACTCTTGTGTTGTCTGAAAAAAAATTTCTGAACGAAACAAAAAAGCATACCCCCCCCCCCCCTTTCAAGTTAAATGGTCGGTCCCTAAGCAACTCTTCTGTATGTTTTGGTATAGTATCTGTCTTTTTCGAGATCCTAGTTTTCGGAATGTTTGATTCTGTTTCAGCACCTAAGACTTGCGCCTCTTCAACAGTGGCAATTTCCTGTCCACTGTGCAGGATTATATTTTTGTCAGTTACATTGACAAAGCACAGATCTGGTTTACTTGTCTTAGAACAAACAGTTCTTGGTATCAGAAGTGACTGCATTTCGGTATGCTCCACAATAAAATCTTTGCTCTGCGGAGTAGTCTCGCATGTTAGCCTGACAACCGAACTGGGGGGATCTACTGTACGGGTTAGTATTGCTACCCGATTAACTGAAGGTTTAGATTGAGGACCAAAAGTTACATTCATGGTTTCTCCATTTGAAGTCAGTGTTAACTTTCCCAAGTCCAGATTGGCCCTGTACCTACTTAGGAAATCCATTCCCAGCAGTATATCACAATCTATTGGTGCCACATGTAAACTCTGTCTGAACTCAAAACCGTGTATAGAGAAACACATCGGTTGCATAACCCGACAGTTCATGCTCATCTCTCGACCAACTGTGTGAAACTGGGTTTCCCTGTCTGTATACGTTTCGATGGCAACTGATAAAAAATTTGATCTTTCAAGATCGTAACAAGAACCGTATCAATGATGGCATTTACCCACTGGTTCTGAATATCAATCTCTATCCTTATCATTCTTGCTGTTCCCAAGTAATTAAATGTGGCAGTTCCAGTTATGCCATCATCTGACCCGCTATATCTTGACTTAAAAGCAATTCTCTCTCTTTTCTTTAAAGACGACTGGCCTTCTCCTTGAAATTGTTTATTGTTATCGGGGCAGTCTCCTCTTAAATGTCCTTTCTTATTACACTGAAAATAGAGTCTAGTTTCCGGATTTTGTCGCGGTCCAGTGGGCTCCGGACTACTCGGTCGGCTTCTCCAGTTTCTGCTAGATGAAGCACCTTCTCGTGACCTAACAGGTTTCTCATTAAGTTGCTCACCTATCGCCTTTAAGCTTGCCATCATCTCCTTCATTTGGTTCTCCATATTAAATTTTCATTCGGAGTCTTGCGTTTTTTCATACCAGTGGCTTGGACTGACACTGGTTTTACCGGATCAAATGTTACCAGATACTTAGTCGTCTCCATATTCCGGTTTGCCTGTACCGCCTTCTTAGAGTATTGATATCACCTTAGTGTATCAATAGCTGCCTCCATTGATTGGGGTTTTTGTACACATGCGTGCTGTCCAGCATCCAAATCATAGCACCCCTGACAGAACCTTAGCGTTCACGAAAGGCTTTATTTGCAAAAGACAATACCCGGTCTGCCCAGTATTCCAGGGATTCATGCTTATCCTGTTTGCAATTATTCTTTTTTTAATCACAGATTTTATTGCAATTGTTTGCAATTATTAAATTGTATCATGAACATTTCCGGTACATCCTGGAATCCAAATCGCATTTCCAGCTTCTCGATTATTTCTGGATAAGTAATCTGTGGGTCACGTTCCAATAATAACGTGAAGTACTCCCCATCCTTGTTCTCCAGACTCCACAAAAGTTTATCTTTCTTTCGTTCGTCTGTCCATCCGGCAGTGTGGGCATATCCCCTAAGCTTTGTGTAGAATACTTTTCAGCTAGTCTTGCCGGTGTACTTCAAGGATTTGTACATCCTCATGAAATAGCGACGGTCTTGCTGCATATCCATATTGATGCCTTTTCTTATTGGTGGTACTCGAGGTGGTGTACGTCGATTATCATCTAGACGATCCTCATGTGAGGAGTGTGCCACTTGTGGTTCATCCACCTCTGTCTGCGAGTATTCATCAGATTCATCTGTTGGAGAATAATAAATATCATAATGGTCACGGCGTCGCTGGGTAGTAGCCGGAAGACGTCGACGACGATTATGGATGGTTGGTTCACGGTGGCGGTTACCACGATTTCTATCTGGTGAGTGTGATGACTCAGACTGATTGTCATACCTTGATGTAGGAATCATAGGTCTCCATGATTGAACTTATGATTGGTCAGAAGGATGGTATTGATTCCGATTGTAGTCATGTGATACGTCTGGTAAACCCGATGTATGCTTACGTGTTGAATCCACCAATATGTCGCTCTCTAACTTCATTTGTTGTAAGACATTGTACATTTCGTTCAACATGTTCGGTTCTTGTTGAACCGTGATAGGTGGCGGGGGCACTGAATATGTATTACTACCTTGTGTTAATTTACCCTGTGTTATAATATGTGTACCCCTTAACATACCAGGTGGTGTATGTTGTACATGTGCTGTACTGTACTGTTGTTGGGTTACAGTATTTGGAGGAATATGTGTCACATCAGGGCATACTGTTGATATCCCAGATTGTACCGGGGCCGAAGAAACAACGTATGTACCCTGCTGCAAACGCATGTCTCCTATCTGACCCTGTTATAAATCTCCAGCCACCACCCTTTGTTGACTCACAATTGGAAATGGTCTGCATGAATCATTACTATCTAATGACCCTATGTATAATTGGGATTCTTGATCAGTATCTAAGAAATTATTACTTTTCATCGGTGCTGAAACTAGAGGTTTATAAACCCGAGTCGGTTCGGGGACCGACGCAGGGGGTGATGAAACACCGTGTATGCACGGTGAGGACACTTTCTGGGAAAGCAATTCATCACTCTTGCCCACCCTTGGTTTCTCAACCTTTTTCAATCTCTGATACATGTTTAAAAGATCAAGATCTGTGAAATCAGACACCGTTGTGGTATAGTCTATCATTTCAAACAATTCTGGAGAAATAATAAAATAATGGATATTTGCCAGTCTCTCCCTGTTGAATTGTACCCCTTCCTCTCTAATACTACAGATTTGATCGGCAATTTTATTGACCACAACCGGCAGTCTTAATAATTCCCACCTGCTACAGGTGTCTATTTTTACTTTTGCCAGTCAATCCATTCTAATAGTAATTATAAGACAAAACAATTGCATTTCAACCTATGTTAGCAAAAAATAAGCTTCTTTTTATTCACAAAAACAAGCAAAAATAACCGCTTGCTCGTGTCTCAATTTCAGAAAATCAATTTCCGGAAATGTGTATCCCCCAAAAGACAATACAACCTATTTCCGATTATGAACATTCAATGATGGCGTGATAAACACGTGACTTTTTAAAAACTTTCAACCGGTTTCAAAACTTCAGAAAACCTGAAAAGTTTGCACCAGTTTAATTCATATTTAATTAAGCGTACAAACAAAGTCACAACAAATTTATTAATAACACGACAAATGTAAGATATCGATTTTATATAAAAACGACTCTCAAATATTTTCAAGCAAATTCGCTGCGCTTCAGTCGACCGTATGTTCAAATCGGCATTTTAAATCCTCGTCGCCAATGTTGTATAATTCCGTCCCTCTACCTGCGTAATTGCATTCTAGGGACCAATTATAGTATTCTCGTATCTGTGGGGTTGCTAGTCCCCAACGAGATAGTAACCCGCTAATAATATGAGTATGCAATAATTACCTCAATACTAGCATCAACTCTGAATAGTAATCTGTATTACGTCTTTACTGCTCCAAGTCAGCTATCGGAATGAGACTGGATCCAGGCTACTTCCGAGCAGGTTCATGTGGTCAGCATCCCAGCATCCCACTGGCCGCAAGCTTCCACGTCACAGGCTTACACGTCACAGTTCCTTCCTCAGTGTGGAGCACACAGCTGCACACTCCAGCGTTGTTTCACCATAACTTTTTACAACGAATCTTTCTCTTACTATATACGTAACAGTATGCACTTTACATCGTTACAAACTCGGTGTAGACTTTCGGCAGAGTAAAAGTTGCACTCATCTTCAACATACAGGGAAATGAAAGACATTTAGAGGATTCTCTTCTTTCCATAGCCAGATAATCTTGGAGGACTATGGTATTTTACTACCTGTTGAAATGGTATGTTTACAAAAGAAAAAGTTTTTCAAAATTAAAATTTAGTTAAATTTAGATAGCAAAAATAATTTCTGAAAAATACAGCAAATTTACAGGATTGCATATTGATTACTGTATAATGATTTGTTAATACAATTATATACAAAATAAAGAATGCCTACCTTGGAAAATTAAAAGAGTATGGAAAGTAAGAAAATGTCTGATGTTCAGATTTGCATATATAGGATATCCTTGTGTGACATAGCGCTGTTAATTTGCAACAGTACTAGTAATGCCCATGATTAACCTCTGTAAAGCTTGAAATACAATAGAGTTTATTGTTAGTTATCTGCTAATTATGAAAATAATACCAAAGTTACATAATTGAAATTATCCCTGTACAGAGGCATAGCTGGGGCTAAATAAAGTGGACAGCAGAGGGGTTGGTTCTCGCCAATTTTGTTTTATTACTGAACCCAAAATGGTACATTCTTGGGACATTTAAGAGTATCAAAGAAGGCTTGACCAAGTACAATTTTAATTACCTGAGTTAACAAAGTATGTGTATAATAGTTCAAAATCTACCCTTCTTGCCGTAACAGACATAAATACTGATAAGATCTCTACTCAGATGTCGAAGACACACCGATATGTGCTACCGGGTCGAAACAGTTGTTGTTTCATGGGCTATGAGAGCGAAAAAATTATTAGTGTTGCATTCAGTTACAAACTAATGCGTGCAAATCTGATTTGTTATGATATACATGATCTCATCCTGGATATCAGGGGAAGTATGTTCCTCCCTGCTACTAGTACTACATTGTAGCTATATGTTCGGTAAGTATTGGGTCAGCTTGTGCCTTTGAATTCAATATTGTCATAAAATTACTTGGCTCCAGAGCATGGCAGTGTACGCTGCAATATTTTATTTCCTTAATTTTTAACAGTACATGTTGGTTTTTCATTACTTGGGTCTTTTTAAATTCTGTGAGTTTGTAAATTATCGGTTCATCTTCAGAATATTTGGATGTGACATAAAAGAAAATATATGGACATACAACAGCTACATTAACAGATACCCATTCTTAATAAGTCTGTACAAAACTTTACATAGAAAAAGGATGGATGCTGATCAGCATTGTGGTGTACTTGTTAAAACCTATAACATTTTAAAAATGCAAAAGTTAATGTTTATCAAAACTCAAAATATCTTTTAATGTCTTGTAGGGATAAATACGTCATTGCTTGGAAATCTTTTGAAATTGGAGATGGTATTATACACAGAAGATGATGTCAAGAAAATATGTCCATCAACTCCATCATCACTAGGACTCATCGTTCATGAATCATTCATTTTGCCATCAAAAGAAGAAGGGATAATGTCAAGAAAAAGATAGAAAATGTAGATGAGGATACCATAGGAAATGAAATTGTGACATCTGACCAACCAGTAAATGCAATGCAAGGCACATTGTTATATTGGTCTGCTACTCAGTGCCTGTTCCTTGGCTTAGGATAATACATGTACATCTTGAATGCAATGCAATATTATAAAAACAAAATAGTAAATTAACTCTCATGGCATTTGTGAAAAAAGTAAACTCTAAGTCTTGCTACAGAACATTTGTTCCAACAAACTTTGTAAAGTTGAATAGGTACTTTTTTCTTCACAAGAAATATTACATATAATTCAGAAGTCATCATATTAAACTTTTGTCCTTTAAAGTATTAAAGGAGTTGTCATGTTATTGTAATGTTCAACTATTTGAAAAAAGTAAATGTTGATTTTTTTTTCAGTGTCTGATTATTATTTATTTTGTAAAAAGAGCAATAGGAGACTATTGTTTAATGATAATGTTTTTCGTTGGGGTCATTTGTCAGTATAAAGGAGGTGAGGAATGGCTACAAAGGAGGTGGAAGCCATGTATTTTTTGCTAAATATAACTTTAATATGTCCTATAGTTTCATAAAAAAAAATCTTATTTTCCTATATAATTTTTGTCAAAAGAGGCTTGACACTCTGCACTAAATGCCTATCTCATTCCAATTCAGATTGCATTTTTGTCAAGACTTTCTCTAGCGTCTCGAAACTCAAAGCTACAAACAGTAGAGTGAGTGATTGTTACTTAACTCTAACTCAGCAATTTTCAGCTATATCATGGCGAGATCAAGTTATTTTTTAATGAGATGATGTCTGTTTTGCACTAAACCAAGACACCTAGTTGCATTTTTATAGTGCTAGCTCACTGAAAAAAACAGTCCGTGGATAAACATGTTGTCCCACTCAGACACATTATCCTGATTCCGAGCCAACAAGTATTTGCTCTTTCTTCTTAATGTTGCGTGCTTAGTACAGAATCAACACATACTAATTTTATGGTCTTTGGTTTACAAACAGTAAAAGATGGGGATCTTGAATCAGCTGTTCAGATGACAGAAGTTGTCTAAGCTGTGAACTCTGAATAATCTAAATATTTTGTTCTAGGCTGACGAGATATAGGTATTACTGACATTATTTGTATGAGCCATCTTTATACCTAGGGAAACCAAACAAGCTGATGGCATTACTTTGACCTCATTTTTACAGTGTAGCGACCATGTAACAAATTTTTATTTCCTTTTTTTCATGGAAGGTCAATAATATTTCGTATATATTTTCCTTATGGTGATCTGTTAGCAAATCCGATTATCCTGCCGTGAAGAAAATTTCCTGTGATGTTATTATAGATAATAAGTATCCCAAAATGATCTGTTTTTTTGATGAACTAAATGTCAAAAAGGGCAAACCAACATGTACATGTTTCTATGAACAAATAGACTGTGCATGTAAAACCAATTTTCCAGAATACACTATAGGAATTTATGATGTTAAAAAGAGATGTCATTTGCAATAATATGATTTGCAAAACAGAATACAACCCTCTGGGACATTGTGAAAAGTCACAAGATTGTAATAAGCCTTGAAATAAGCCCGTAAATGTGGCCTGCTACCCTTCGAACAATGCCAACTTTCTTAATCTTTTTGTTTTGTTTCGGTTTATATTACTACAACAAATCTTTTGTATCTAAAAAGTTACTTAAAATAATAGTACTAGAATTGTATTATAAATGTATAGTACAATAAATATTCTAATACCATAATTTTATACTACCTGAAATTTACAATTGGAAAATTAGCAGATTTGATTTTTTAAAATGATTGAGAAATTAATGCTAGAATTTGTTTTTTGCTGTGTTTGAATTGCAGATTTATCAAACTCTTTGTTTATGTTTCCATGGCAAACATGGACATTATCTAAATTTCCATTGTTATCAGTTTCAGAGTTGACATTTAGTTATATAATCAGTAATATGGAAACTTTGTGACCAAAGGACATTTTTAAGATATTAGCATGATATGAAATGCATTTAATATGTAAAATGTTTTATTTTTGTTTCCAGGGCAACCGTTCACACAATTTAAGGTTAACAGTTTATTTAGTAGTTAGCTTTGTTATAAGTTATGTGAAAAAGATAATATCAGTAAATACATTTTAGAGAAGTAGAAATATTCTGTAAAAAATGTTGTTGTGTAGTATTTGCTAAAAAAAACTAAAGTATGGGATAAAAAACACTTTTACCAAGAAAATCTAAAAGAGGCTACAAGCGATTATTTTTTATATGTTTTAGACACATGTCTAATAAACGAATACAAACAAGCATCATTCACATAGCACCCTGTTCACAGGAGTTAATAGATAATGAAAATCCTATTTTTTAACTTTGTTTTTTTTGAAGATCCGAAATTTAATTGCCATGGTAACCATAATTGTTTTTCTTTCCATGGCTACATTGGACATTATTTAAATTGTCATTGTTATCAGCTTAAGTATTTAGTCATAAAATCAGCAATATGGAAATTTTTGTGACCAAAAGAAAATTTATGATTTTAGCATGATATGAAATGCATTTAAAATGTTGTTTTCTTTGCTTCCATGGCAACCATTTACATAATTTAAGGTTAAAAGTTTATTTAGTAGTTAGTTTGGTTATAGGTTATGTGAAAAAGATAATGTTAGTAAATACATTTTAGAGAAGTAGAAATATTTTGCAAAAAATGTAGTAGTATACTATTTGCTAAAAAAACAAAAGTATGGGACAAAAAACACTTTTACCCAAAAAATCTGAAAGAGGCTACAAACGATTATTGTTTATATGTTTTAGACAAGTGTCTATTCAACGGATACAAGCAAGCATCATTCACATAGCACCCTGTTCACAGGAGATAATAGATAATGAAAATCCAATTTTTTGCGTTTTTTTGAAGATGCGAAATGATGCTGTTTGGTTGCCATGGTAAAAATAATTGGCAAACTTGTATTTTTTGTACATATGCTTTAATTTTTGAAGAAATTTTCAACATCACTAATATGTAATTATATTATGAATTTTAAATTATTTTGCTTTGAGAAATCTGTGTGGCTAAAGTGCAAATTTAGTGATTTGAAGACTGAAATAAAATGGGTCAATACATGGTAAGCATGTTTAAATCATATACAGGTATGCTTGATAGGTAAGTATGTTTAGACTCTATACAGGTATACTGGATAGGTAATTATGCCTGATAGGTAAGTATGGACAGATCATATACAGGTATGCTTGATAGGTAGGTATGTTTAGATCATATACAGGTATCCTTGATAGATAAGTACCTTTCGATCATATACAGGTATGATTGATAGATAAGTATGTTCAGATCAGACACATGTATGCTAGATAGGTAAGTAGGTTTAGACTATATACAGGTATACCGGATAGGTAATTATGCTTGATAGGTAAGTATGGAAAGATCATATACAGGTATGCTTGATAGGTAAGTATGTTTAGATCATATACAGGTATCCTTGATATTTAAGTACGTTTCGATCATATACAGGTATGATTGATAGGTAAGTATGTTTAGATCAGACACATGTATGCTAGATATATAAGTAGGTTTAGACTATATACAGGTATACTGGATAGGTAATTATGTTTAGACCATATACAGGTATGCTTGACAGGTAAGCATGTTTAGAACATATACAGGTATGCCTGATAGGTAAGTATGTTTAAATCATATACAGATATGCTTGATATGTAAGTGTGTTTAGACCATATACAGGTATGCTTGACAGGTAAGTATGTTTAGATTATATACAGGTATAATTGATAAGTAAGTATGCTTAGATCATACACAGGTATGTTTGATAGGTAAGTATGTTTAGATCATACACAGGTATGCTTGATAGGTAATTATGCTTAAATCATATACAGGTATGCTTGATAGGTAAGTATGTTTTGATCATATACAGGTATGCTTGATAGGTAAGTATGTTTTGATCATATACAGGTATGCTTGATAGGTAAGCATATTTAGACCATGTACAGGTATACTTGACAGGTAAGTATGTTTAGACCATATACAGGTATACTTGATAGGTAAATATGTTTAAATCATATAGATGTATGCTTGGTAGGTAAGTGTGTTTAGACCATATACAGGTATGCTTGATAAATAAGTATGTTTAAGTCATATACATGTATGCTTGATAGGTAAATATGTTTAGATCATATACAGGTATCCTTGATATGTAAGTATGTTTCGATAATATATATGTATGCTTGATAGATAAGTATGTTTAGATCATATACATGTATGCTTGATAGGTAAGTATGTTTAGATCATATAGCGGTATGCTTGATATGTAAGTATGTTTAGACCATATACAGATATACTTGAGAGGTAAGTATGTATAAATCATATACAGATATGCTTGATAGGTAAGTATGTTTAGACTATATACAGGTATACTGGATAGGTAATTATGATTATGCCATGTATATGTATGCTTGATAGGTAAGCATGTTTAGACCATATACAAGTATGCTTGATAGGTAAGTATGTTTAAATTATATACATGTATGCTTGATAGGTAAGTGTGTTTAGACCATATACAGGTATGCCTGACAGGTAAGTATGCTTAGATCATATACATCTATACTTGATAAGTAAGTATGCTTTAATCATATACAGGTATGATTGATAAGTAAGTATGTTTATATTATATACAGGTATGCTTGATTGGTAAGTGTGTTTAGACCATATACAGGTATGCTTGATAAGTAAGTATGTTTAAGTCATATACGGGTATGCTTGATAGGTAAGTATATTTAGATCATATACAGGTATGCTTGATAAGTAATTATGTTTAAGTCATATACAGGTATGCTTGATAGGTAAGTATGTTTATATTATATACAGGTATGCTTGATAGGTAAGTGTGTTTAGACCATATACAGGTATTCTTGATAAGTAAGTATGTTTAAATCATATACAGTTATGCTTGATGGGTAAGTGTGTTTAGACCATATACAGGTATGCTTGATAAGTAAGTATGTTTAAGTCATATACAGGTTTGCTTGATAGGTAAATATGTTTAAATCATATACAGGTTTGCTTGATAGGTAAGCATGTTTAGATCATATACAGATATGCTTGATAGGTAAGTATGTTTAAATTATATACAGGTATGCTTGATGGGTAAGTGTGTTTAGACCATATAGAGTTATGCTTGATAAGTAAGTATGTTTAAATCATATACAGGTTTGCTTGAAATGTAAAATGTTTAGATCATATACAGGTATGCTTGATAGGTAAGTATGTTTAGACCATATACAAGTATGCTTGATAGTTAAACATGCTTAAAGCACACAGGTATGCTTGACATGTAATTATGTTCAGATCATATACAGGTATGTTTGACAGGTAAGTATGTTTTGACCATATATAGGGATACTTGATAGGTAAGTATGTTTTAACCATATACAGGTATGATTGCTATGTAAGTATGATTAGATCATATACAGGCATGCTTGATAGGTAAGTATGTTTAGATCATATACAGGTATGCTGGACAAGTAGGGGTATGTTTGTCATATAAAGATATCCTAGACTGGGGTCAGTAAGCGACGGCCGTTCACTGCCCCTGTTATTGTACTGTCCATGTTTACGTTGCCATTTGTATTTGTGGTTGTGTGTGTGATCTGTGAGTGAAATCCATCAGTGGAAGTTCTCTATTGTTTGTTGATATCTGTATTGTTCTTGGTTATCCGAATATGAAAAGGAATTGCTAACTATTCAGTAGCACTCGAGTACCCATCTGGTTGCTTAGCGGGATTCGTGTTGCTTAAACTTTAGTTTTCTGTGTAGTGTTTTGTATTACAGTGTTGTACTTTTCATGTATCATTTATATTGTCAGTCATTCTTAGTTTTATGACTTCCGGTTACCTCTTTGATATTTTCAAGCTTTTCTTAGACTTCATTTAACCCGATTCAACCCGGAATATTTGCATCCAAGTTCTTCACTAGGACCTGGATGTACATCGACATATGTCGTGTTTTTTGTGTTGAATGATTTGAGTTCACACGTGTTTTTTTCATTTGTTTTTGGTTTTGTTTTGGTTTTGTTTCGTTTATTTTGTTTGTTTGTTTGTTTTTAAACATCGATTGAAATTGTTTACCATAACTCTTTAGATTAATTCGTAGCATGTACAACTCTTCCAAATTAAAGAGCATAACATCTTCTTTAAGCACACTTCCTATTGGTTATTAAGCATAATATACAAACAAGGGGGCTGTCGTGATCGGGATTGTATGGTAGTCGGATTTACAACTACCAGTGCAATGTGTGCCTATCAACAGCTAGAACCCCGCTCATATCGATGTGTAATCGATACAACAGTATGCGATAGAGTTTGTCAGTGATTTACGACATGTCGGAGGTATTCTCTGAGTACTCCATTTTTCTCTACTAATAAAACTAACAGCCACGATAAGACTGAAATATCTTTGAAAATGGCGTTAAATAAACACCATAAACCAAACTTACCCAAACAAGGGGGGTGGTGAAATGGCCATTTCATACATTTTAACCATACATTATTGTTCTGAAACACTTTCGATTTCTAAATGTTGTCTGAACGTGTTTAATGCTAAAATTTGTATGTTGTTCTTCATTTACACCTGTTTGTCTAGCAATCCCTCTTGTCATAGCCACAACCACTGTAATCTTTCTTGTCATACCCATAACCACTCCAGTCTTTCTTGTCATATCCATGACCTCTCCAGCCTTTAATGCCATTGCCATAACCACTCCAGTCTTTCTTGTCTAATCCAAAATCCCTCTTATCATAGCCATATCCACTGTAGTCTTTCTTGTCATAGCCATGACCTCTCCAGCCTTTCATGCCATTGCCATAGCCACTCCAGTCTTTCTTGTCTAATCCAAAATCCCTCTTATCATAGCCATGTCCACTGTAGTCTTTCTTGTCATAGCCATAGCCACTCCAGTCTTTCTTGTCATAGCCATAACCACTCCAGTCTTTCTTGTCTAATCCAAAATCCCTCTTATCATAGCCATATCCACTGTAGTCTTTCTTGTCATAGCCATGACCTCTCCAGCCTTTCTTGCCAGTGCCATAACCACTCCAGTCTTTCTTGTCTAATCCAAAATCCCTCTTATCATAGCCATATCCACTGTAGTCTTTCTTGTCATAGCCATGACCTCTCCAGCCTTTCTTGCCAGTGCCATAACCACTCCAGTCTTTCTTGTCTAATCCAAAATCCCTCTTATCATAGCCATATCCACTGTAGTCTTTCTTGTCATAGCCATGACCTCTCCAGCCTTTCTTGCCAGTGCCATAACCACTCCAGTCTTTCTTGTCTAATCCAAAATCCCTCTTATCATAGCCATATCCACTGTAGTCTTTCTTGTCATAGCCATGACCTCTCCAGCCTTTCTTGCCAGTGCCATAACCACTCCAGTCTTTCTTGTCTAATCCAAAATCCCTCTTATCATAGCCATATCCACTGTAGTCTTTCTTGTCATAACCATAACCACTCCAGTCTTTCTTGTCATAGCCATAACCACTCCAGTCTTTCTTGTCATAGCCATAACCACTCAAGTCTTTCTTGTAATCCTTCTTGTCAGTAGGTGCTGTAATAAAAAAAAATAGTTTTGCTTCGTGATATTGATTAAGTGTTATTGAACATCTCTTTTGCATATTTTGCCAGTAGCGTATATAGTGTAAAACTATTCAAACCCTTCAGACTGTGTCCATTCAAGCTCAAGCAAGTCTATTTTGGTGGAAATTTTAACTATCACATTAGTGTATAATAAAACGTAGATATCTAATATAATGCGCACGTCGCGTTTCTCAAAAAACCTTCATCAGGTACGCTTAACAGCACAATATTATAAAGCCCAAAGATAGGTAGAAATAAAACCCAAGAACCTAAACATAATAGCCAATGTTTGCTAATGTTACTTAAGTCTTAGGGAGGAGTACCCTTGTTTTAAAACGTTCAAAGCTGACTACTGCTTGACTTCCCATATTACGCTGGCATTGGAAGATTAGACATTTTGTAAATAATGTTCAAGGTCATAGCATTCAGTAAGAAAGGAGGCTTGAGTCGATAAAACCAGTTTAACCTCGCCACATTTTATTAATATATTTGTGTCCAGCTCGGGAAGTGAGAGGACATGTATTTGTGTGTTCGGGGTATCAATTTTAACTCTTTCTGGAATCTTTTGTATTTAATTTTTCGGTCAGTGTGCTATTTTTGGCATTTTCTTTGATGTACTATCAATATAAAAAGCCGCGTTTGATTTTAGTATCATAAAAACTTGATAATGTGATGATGACATTGGATGTGATTAACCATTTGCTCTGTCTAAACTAAGCTTACTCGGTATGGCCATATTTTATGAATGTTAGTCGGAACTTCTCATTAATATACATTCGACGTCATATACATATTTGTACACAAAATAATGGTCGTAAAAAACCGGTTGAGAGGAGAGGCAAAGTTCACGAGGGCGAGGGAAATTCGCCTATGCTCTAAACCGGTATTTTTCGCAAATAGCAGTGGCATGCATGCAGCATTGTAGATTGGAACCAATGAAACTTTCAATGTTTTTTTCACCATTCAAATTAGCTCTGTAAAAAATCAAAATAATTTTGGAGCAAATGTATATATGAAAACGATTTTCAACAAGACGGCTGACACTGTCGTCTGTCATCTTGCTTTACTGTATAGTTGGTTGAAAGAAGAAACCCGATTAATTTGGAATCACATCCGTGACATCATAAACCTTTTAAAGAAGGTATTTTCCTCGAGAGGGGCATTTGCCTAGTACCGTGGAAGTTTCTTAGGCAAATACCGCACTATCCGAAATATCAAAGACAAATACCCCTGCGATGGGAAAAAAGCGGAAAAAAATACTAGGAATTGGTAGAAGAGAATAATATACGCCTTTTATCAACCAATCAGAAGAGAGGATTCATATATAAGGGGGAATTACATATTAAAACACATTATGTCTGGTAATTGTTCCAAGCCAATTTCTCTTCATCTTAGATGATTTGTTTTTCAAAAAAGAAGAATTAAATACAGTTGTACCTAATAATTTCAGGATATTTGATTAATTAATTCCAATTAAATAGTTGTAAGAGTTTTTTTTTAGGTTAAGCTAAACATCAAAAACACAACACAATGATAGTACATTTGAAGACTAGTAATTTCAAATTTTTTTTCAAATCATAGATATTTGAAAACTCTACTTCAAATTTATATTTAAAAATAAGTACAAAATTGTTATTTTATCCGAAATATTTGATGAACAAATATTTGTTGACATTAATGCCTTTTTTGCTTCTATGTCATTAAGGTACGCGTTCATCTATAATATATTAATGATATTGTGATAAAATTAGTTCACTTACCAAATGTGGCGGTGTTAAATTGGTTTTAGGGGCCACGCGTCCCCACTTATTGAAACGAAGCGTTCATGCAAGTGTCTGTCTCATGTGAATACAATGTTAACCATATTATAAATAATGCTTTAATTTTGGTGAAAATAGTTCCTTTAATGAAAGACATTGCAGTATGTGAATTTAAGCTAAGCATATTAAAACCACTGTCTTACCTGTGTATGCTAAGGCTACACACACCACCATCACCGACACTATCAGTAAACTCCTCATTTTTGAGCTTCGTCTGTAGACTACTGTCAACTCTCGAATGATGCTTTGTCCAGTAGAGCTCAGTTTATATAGTCGCAGATTTATGTCCTTGTAGCAAGCTAGACAGATATCAATTACATTGAAATATTAAAATAAATAATATCGAAATTAAAAATATACAATAATCATTACTTAAAGTGAAACAGTTGTATATAATATCACAATATTTCAAAAACAAACGAACAATCACCTCTCACCTTGAATCATTGGACATATAACAGACCACGGAATATAACCTTGAAAATACAGGTCATGGAGTGGGACATGCAGACACAAAATACAACTGGCTACTGTACGGATATAAAGACATTTTTATAAATATATATGATTTAGGCTAAAGCTTACTTTTCATGACAATATTTTAGGTCTACCGTAGGGGCTAGTTTCGTTGGAGGGGGAAAATCGAGAGCACAGACAAAAACCAATGTCTGTCGCAACAAACATTAGTGGTTATCGACAGCGATGTCATTGTCAGATTGTTAATTTCAAATACCATTCGATTGTAGGTACTTATATAAGATCCTAATATCCACAGTTTTCCGGTTGTTGACTGATTTTGTCTGTCTATATACTTATGAGTTTTGACTTTCCCTTTGTAAGATTGTTCGGAGTTCGGTAATTTTGTTATTACCCTTATCCCTCGGAGATGAACCACATCGATGGTGTAATGGTTAGCGTGCACGCCTCTATACGGTAGCTGGTGTTTCAAACCCTCATCTAGACAATCCAAAGAATATGATATCGGTATTTTTGCTTCTCCGCTAAGCACGCAGCATTAAAGAGAAAGATTAACGACTGATTGGCTCGGATTCTTACAGGGGCGATAAGCTTATCCGCTGTTGTTTCAGAGAGTTAGCACTATAAAAAAGTCAAGATAAACGTATTAGTCTAGTACAAAGCGGGCATTATCATCATCACGTAGCAAATTCACTCACTCACTCACTCACTCACTCACTCACTCACTCACTCACTCACTCACTCACTCACTCGGAGATGTGAGAGGTGAACAGTACATGTAGAAATGAGTTGATTGAATGTATATAAACGTTAGAGAAGATCAAAAGGGCAATCAAAAAGGGACAATCCAGAGAAACTGACAACACAACTGTATAATATTTCAACAAAAATGTAGGCTATTTTGTCGTCTCTACTCAATTCTCCATGGGTTCTTACTAAACGTCAGACGTCGTTGTCGCTCCATCATTGTCATATTTCCGCCCTTCTTTTTATGATTTTCATATATTTTCAAATTTATTATCGTTTTGTATATGCGTAAATTGTTTGCCGTCGGATGTTACGCAACAACCAATCAATAAGGTTCTGTAAAAAAGTCATTTATTTGAACCATGTAATACTCTGGTAACTACAAAATCATAACAACTATCTTAAGACAATTACTCTTTATATATTGAAAGACGGGACATTTGTGGTCGCTAGCGTATGGTAGTTAGATTCACATCTATCTGTGCAATTAGTACCTATCACCACTAAAGTTGAGATTTCGAATACCAGCGAAGGGAGGTGTACTCAATACAACATTATGTGATAATGATTGTCAATGACTTTCGGCAGGACGGTGGTTTTCTCCGGGTACTGCGGATACCCCACACATACCCCCCACTCCAATAATACTGATATATCTGAAATTTGTTGAAAATGCCGATAAGTACAATAACCCAACACTCTATTTAATGAACTACATAGTACGCCATACACATGACAATAAACACATATATAAAGTATAAAACCGAGTCGGTGGTGTAATGGTTCTCGTGCTCACCCCGAGTGCGATCGATCGTGGTTTGATCCCAGATCATGTCAAACGAAAGACTATCAAATTGGTATTTGCTGCTTCTCTGCTAGGAACGTAACATTAAGGAGAAAGAGCAAAAACTAGTTGAATCGGAATCAGGATAATGTGTTCGAGTGCAGCGCCATGTCTTTCCGCGGACTGTTGTTTCAGTCAGCTAACACTATTCAACACATCCAACTAAGAGTGTTGGTTCAGTACAAAGGTGACCTCATCATCATCTCATTAAAAATTAACTTGTTACTCACATCTTAAAAAAAACACTTGCATGACTGCATAGATCTCTAAGCCAGGAAATTCAGTGGTTTTGTATTTTTTCAATATCTTAATCTACAAAGGGAACCGTTGTTTCCCATGTGGAGGGACATACAGCGTATGAATATACAAATGTCAACTCTTTTATTAGATGTACATACATGTATTACGCGTGTGTACGTCAGTGTACATATACAAATGTCAACTCTTTTATTAGATGTACATACATGTATTACGTGTGTGTACGTCAGTGTAAATATACAAATGTCAACTCTTTTATTAGATGTACATACATGTATTACGCGTGTGTACGTCAGTGTAAATATACAAATGTCAACTCTTTTATTAGATGCACATACATGTATTACGCGTGTGTACGTCAGTGTAAATATACAAATGTCAACTCTTTTATTAGATGTACATACATGTATTACGCGTGTGTACGTCAGTGTAAATATACAAATGTCAACTCTTTTATTAGATGTACATACATGTATTACGCGTGTGTACGTCAGTGTAAATATACAGATGTCAACTCTTTTATTAGATGTACATACATGTATTACGCGTGTGTACGTCAGTGTAAATATACAAATGTCAACTCTTTTATTAGATGTACATACATGTATTACACGTGTGTACGTCAGTGTAAATATACAAATGTCAACTCTTTTATTAGATGTACATACATGTATTACGCGTGTGTACGTCAGTGTAAATATACAAATGTCAACTCTTTTATTAGATGTACATACATGTATTACGCGTGTGTACGTCAGTGTAAATATACAGATGTCAACTCTTTTATTAGATGTACATACATGTATTACGCGTGTGTACGTCAGTGTAAATATACAAATGTCAACTCTTTTATTAGATGTACATACATGTATTACGCGTGTGTACGTCAGTGTAAATATACAAATGTCAACTCTTTTATTAGATGTACATGCATATATTACGCTTGTGTACGTCAGTGTAAATATACAGAAAGAAGCAAAGAATAATACACTAATCGTTCAATGAATCACAAAAGAACATACCCTCTGATTCAATCAAGTCATTTCTACATGTATGTTCACCTCTCACATCTCCGAGGGAGTGAGTGAGTGAGTGATTGTTGTTTAGCGCCAACTCAGCACCTTTTCAGCTATATCATGGCGAGCATAGAATAGTTGTAAATGAGATGATGATAAGGTCCGCTTTGTACTAGACCAATACGCTAAGTTGGATTTTAATAGTGCTAATTCATTGAAACAACAGCGGATAGACATATCGTCCATTTAGGACATATTTTCCTGAGTCCGATCCAATCAGTCTTTGCAATTTCTCCTTAATGCTGCATGTTTAGTGGAAAAGCAACAAATACCAATTTCATAATATTTGGTTTGACTAGAAACACCATCTACCACCTCGAGCTCAGCACGCTAACCATTACACCACCGATGTGGCTGATCTCCGAGGGATATTAGAATCTTACTTACATAGGTACCTACAGTCGAATGCTTCTGATAATGACATCTCAGATGATAGCCACTAATGTTTGAGACAGGCATTGGTCTTTCTCGGTGCTCTCGATTTGCCACCTCCAATGAAACTTGCTATCACGATATAAATAAGATATTGCTAAACAAAATAGTAGGATTAAGCCTAAGTCATATATATTTAGAAAAATGTCTTTATTTCCGCACATATCACTAACTAGTTTAATTTTTTTTATTCAGGACCTGCATTTTCAAGGTTATATTCCGTGGTCTGATATGTGTCCTTGATTCGAGGTCAGAGGTGATTGTTCGTTTGTTTTTGAAATATTATGATATTTTACACAACTGTTTCACTTTAAGTAATGATTATTGTATATTTTTAATTTCGATATTATTTATTTTAATATTTCAATGTAATTGATATTTGTCTAGCTTGCTACAAGGACATACATCTGCAGTTATGCAAACATTAACCTATATAAACTGAGCTCTACTGGACAAAGCATCATTTGAGAGTTGACTGTGGTCTACAGAAGAGGCTCAAAAATGAGGAGTTTACTGATAGTGTCGGTGATGGTGGTGTGTGTAGCCTTAGCATACACAGGTAAGACAATGGTTTTAATATGCTTAGTTTAAATTCACGTGCTGGAATGTCTTTCATAAAAGGAACTATTTTCAAAAAAATTAAAGCATTATTTATAATATGGTTAACATTGTATTCACATGAGACAGACACTTGCATGAACGCTTCGTTTCAATAAGTGGGGACGCGTGGCCTCTAAAGCTAATTTAACACCGCCACATTTTGTAAGTGTACTAATTTTATCACAATATCATTAATATATTATAAATGAACACGTACCTTAATGACATAGAAGCAAAAAAAGGCATTCATTTCAAAAAATATTTTTTCATTAAATATTTCGGATAAAATAACAATTTTGTACTTATTTTTAAATATAAATTTGAAGTAGAGTTTTCAAATATTCATGATTTGAGCACAAATTTGAAATTACTAGTCTTCAAATGTACTATCATTGTATTATGTTTTTTTTTAACAACAATAACATTTTATTCAAACGCTTGTTACAACCAGCTCCATAAGCCCAAGCTTCTTATGAAGCAATATATATATATATTTATATATAATATAAATATAGAGAAATTTGCGACACAATGATATTAAAATAATTCATATTCAAATAGTTTACATATAATTCTTTAGTCTTTTCAGAAATGAACTTTTCTGCATTATTTCATTTCCTCTATATATTTGAAGGTATTCCCTAGCAAACAATGAGTAAACATCAAGCCATTTAGTTTTTTCCTCTGAAATGTAATATGCCTTATATATTGAAAGTCCGATGATTGTAAGAAAATAATTGAAGTCATAATAGCTTTTATCGAATATTGTATAACCGAATACAAGATGATATAAAGTTATATCATTTTCTATTCCACTTTTTTTTAACAATTCTTTTATTTTCCCCCAAAAGTGTTTGAAAAAAATACAAGTCCTAAAGTAATGACTATAGTCTTCCACTAAATTACATAAATTGCATAAACTATTTTTCATGATTTTCCATTTTAAAAGTAGCTTTTTGGTAGGAATAATGAAATATAATAATTTCCATCTGAAACCCTTCAACTTATTTTCACTTAAATAATTAAATATAAAATAACATACTGTTTCACATTTTGGTAGTTCTTTTTGTAAATAGGTATTCCATGTATTAAAACCAATTGGTTTTGTAAATTTCTCATTGAGAAGAAATTCATAAACAAAATTATTCTTTAGGATTGAAAATCTATAGGGATTTCCCTTAATTAATACATCATTTTTACTAATATTGACTAAACTTTTTTTGGAATTTTCTGTTTTAATTATATCTACCCATTCTTTTGGAATTGCTTTTTTCATGATAGTAAATTCTGTGATCCAATTGGATTTATTATTCAAACGGTTTAAAATAAAATTGTGTGATATCTCGCCATTTTCATCTAAAATATCATTTACATAAATCAAATCACTATTTATCCAATTATTAAACAACAGAGTTTTGTGATCAAACTTGATCAACTTGTTTCCCCATATAATTTGTTTTCTGACGTCTGCAAAATTTAAGGGTGTTCTAGTTTGACCACCTCCTATTTTGTTCCAACTTCGAAGTACTTCTCCATAAAATTCAGGAATCTGCTTAGCATATTTGTTTACTGTAATATTATCTAAATTCTGTGAGAATACTAACCATTTTTGTCCTAATTTTGCAAAATACTTACATGGTATAACTTTCCAATTAACTAATTGATTACTAACAAGTCTACTTACCCAAGATGCTTTAAGAGACATAAAGTAACTTTGAATATCGATCATTTTAAGACCCCCATTTCCAAGTTTCCCTACTACAGTGTTTCGTTTTACTTTATCAGGTTTGTTATTCCAAATAAATTTGAAGCATTTGCTATCTATTTCTTTCCTATATTTTTCTGGAACAACACAGGCACTAGCCACATATGTAAATATTGGGAAAATTAAAGATTTGATTGTATTATGTTTTTGATGTTTAGCTTAACCTAAAATAAACTCCTACAACTATTTTATTGGAATTAATTAATAAAATATCCTGAAATTATTAGGTACAACTGTATTTAATTCGTCTTTTTTGAAAAACAAATCATCTAAGATGAAGAGAAATTGGCTTGGAACGATTACTAGACATAATGTGTTTTAATATGTAATTCCCTCTTATATATGAATCCTGTCTTCTGATTGGTTGATAAAAGGGGTATATTATTCTCTTCTATCAATTCCTAGTTTTTTTCCGCTTTTTTCCCATTGCAGGAGTATTTGTCCTTTGAAATTTCGGATAGCGTGGTATTTGCCTAAGAAACTTCCACAGTACCAGGCAAATGCCCCTCTCCAGGGAAAATGCCTTCTCTAAATAGCTTATGACGTCACGGATGTGATTCCGAATTACTCGGGTTTCTTCTTTCAACCAACAATACAGTGTCAGTCGTCTTGTTGAAAATCGTATTCATATATATACATTTGCTCCAAAATTATTTTGATTTTTGCAGAGCTAATTTGAATGGTGAAAAAAACATTGAAAGTTTCATTGGTTCCAATCTACAATGCTGCTTGCATGCCACTGCTATTTGCGAAAAATACCGGTTTCGAGCATAGGCAAATTTCCCTCGCCGCTGTGGCGGCTGGGGAAATTTGCCTCTCCTCTCAACCGGTTTTTTACGACCAATATTTTGTGTACAAATTTGTATATGACGTCGAATGTATATTAATGAGAAGTTCCGAGTAACATTCATAAAATATGGCCATACAGAGTAAGCCTAATTTAAACAGAGCAAATGTTTAATCACATCCAATGTCATCATCACATTTTCAAGTTTATATGATACTAAGATCGAACACGGCTTTTTATATTGATAGTACATAAAACAAAAGGTAAAAAATATCACACTGACTGAAAAATTAAATACAAAAGATTCCAGACAGAGTCCAAATTGATACCCCGAACACACAAATACATGTCCACTCACTTCCCGAGCTTGGTACAAATATATTAATAAAATGTGGCGAGGTTAAACTGGTTTTATCGACTCAAGCCTCCTTTCTAACTGAATGCTATGACCGTGAACATTATTTACAAAATGTCTAATCTTCCAATGCCAGCGTAATATGGGAAGTCAAGCAATAGTCAGCTTTGAACGTTTTAAAGCTATGGTATTCCTCCCTAAGACTTAAGTAGCATTAGCAAACATTGGCTATCATGTTTAGGTTCTTGGGTTTTATTTCTACCTATTATTGGGCTTTATAATATTGTGCTGTTAGGCATACCTGATGAAGGTTTTTCGAGAAACGCGACGTGCGCATTATATTAGATATCTACGTTTTATTTTACACTAATGTGATAGTTAAAATGTCCACCAAAATAGACTTGCTTGAGCTTGAAGGGACACAGTCTGAAGGGCTTGAGTAGATTTACATTACATACGTTACTGGCAAAATATGTAAAAGAGATTGTAATCAATATGACGAAGCATAAATAATTATTTCTGTTACAGCACCTACTGACAAGAGGGATTACCGGTATTTAGTTGATGACAAGAGGGATTTTGGATTAGACAAGAAAGACTGGAGTGGATATGGCTATGACAAGAGGGATTTTGGATTAGACAAGAAAGACTGGAGTGGTTATGGCTATGACAAGAAAGACTGGAGTGGTTATGGCTATGACAAGAAAGACTGGAGTGGTCATGACTATGACAAGAAAGACTACAGTGGATATGGCTATGATAAGAAAGACTGGAGTGGATATGGCTATGACAAGAAAGACTTCAGTGGATATGGCTATGATAAGAAGGATTTAGGATTAGACAAGAAAGACTGGAGTGGTAATAGCTATGACAAGAAAGACTGGAGTGGTTATGGCTATGACAAGAAAGACTACAGTGGATATGGCTATGACAAGAAAGACTGGAGTGGATATGGCTATGACAAGAAAGACTACAGTGGATATGGCTATGACAAGAAAGACTAGTGGATATGGCTATGACAAGAAAGACAGGAGTGGCTATGGCTATAACAAGAAAGATTACAGTGGTTATGGCTATGACAAGAGGGATGGCTAGACAAACAGGTGTAAATGAAGAACAACATGCACATTTTAGCATTAAACAGGTTCAGACAATAATGTAGTGTTCCTGTTTAAAATGTATCAAACGGACATTTCAACCCCCCCGCCCCCGCCCTTTGTTTGGGTAGGTTTGGTTTATGGTGTTTATTTAAGGCCATTTTCAACAATATTTCAGTCTTATCGTGGCTGTTAGTTTTATTAGTAGAGGAAAATGGAATACCCAGAGAAAACCACCGACATGGCGCAAGTCACTGACAAACGTTATCACATACTGTTGTATCGATTACACATCGATATGAGTGGGGTTCGAACTGTTGATAGGCACAGATTGCACTGGTAGTTGTAAATCCGACTACCATACGATCCCGATTACGACAGCCCCCTTGTTTGTATATTATGCTTAATAACCAATAGGAAGTGTGTTTAAAGAAGATTTGATGCTTTTTGATTTGGAAAAGTGGTACATGCTACGGAATAATCTAAAGAGTTATGGTCAACAAATTCAATCAATTGTAAAAAACAAACAAACAAAATAAACGTAGCAAAACAAAAACAAAACCAAAAACAACACAAATAAACACAAATGAAAAAAAAACATGTGTGAACTCAAATCATTGAGCACAAAAAACACGACATATGTCGATGTACATCCGAGTTCTGGTAAAGGACTGGTATGCACATTTTCCCTGGTTGAATCGGGTTACATAAAGTTTAAGAAAAACTTGAAAATATCAAAGGGGTAACCGGAAGTCATCAATCTAAGAATGACTGACAATATAAAGGATACATGAAAAAGTACAACACTGTTATACAAAACACTACACAGAAAACAAAAGATTAAGCAACACGCACCCCGCTAACAACCAGAGGGGTATTCGTCTGCTCCTGAATGGTTAGCAGTTCCTTTTCATATTCGGATCACCAAGAACAATAAAGATATTAACAAACAATAAAGAGCTTCCACTGATGCATTTCACTCACAGACCACACACACAACCACAAATACAAATGGCAACGTAAGCATGGACAGTACAATAACAGGGGCAGTGAACGGCCGTCGTTTACTGACCACAATCTAGGATATCTTTATATGACAAACATACCCATGCCTATCCAGCATACCTATATATGATCTAAACATACCTACCCATCAAGCATACATATATATGATCTAATCATACTTACCTATCAAGCATACCTGTATATGGTCTAACCATGCGTACCTATCAAGCATACCTGTATATCATTTAAACATAATTACCTGTCAAGCATACCTGTATATGGTCTAAACATGCTTACTTATCAAGTATACCTGAACATGGTCTAAACATACTTACTTTTCCAGTATATCTGTATATGGTCTAAACATACTTACCTACCAAGCATACCTGTATATGATCTAAACATACTTGCCTATCAAACATTCCTCTATATGCTTTAAACATACTTACCTATCAAGCATACCTATATGATTTAAACATTCTAACCTATCAAGTATACCTGTATATGGTCTAAACATACTTACCTATCAAGCAAACCTGGATATGATCTAAACATACTTGCCTATGAAGCATACCTCTATATGCTTTAAACATACTTACCTATCAAGCATACCTATATATGGTATAAACATACTTACCTATCAAGTATACCTGTATATGATCTAAACCTACTTACCTATCAAGCATACCTGTATATGATGTAAACATACTTACCTATCAAGCATACCTGTATATGATTTAAACATACTTACCTGTCAAGCATACCTGTATATGATCTGAACATACTATGCTTATCTATCAAGGATACTGTATATGATTTAAGCATACTTACCTATCAAGCATACCTGTATATTGTCTAAACATACTTACCTATCAAGCATACCTGTATATGATCTATCCATACTTACCTATCAAGTATACCTGTATATGATTTAAACATACTTGCTTATCAAGCATATCTGTATCTGGTCTAAGCATACTTATATATCAAGCATACCTTTATATGGTTTAAACATACTTACCATGTATTGACTTTGGTTGCTATGGTTAAAACTTTATCATAGAACACATTTTATTTCAGTCTTCAAATCACTAAATTTGCACTTTAGCCAGACAGATTTCTTAAAAAATATTTAAAAAATATCATAATATAATTACATATTAGTGGTTTCTTCTAAAAATTAAAGCATTTGTACAGAAAATACAAGTTTGCCAATTATTGTTACCATGGCAACCAAACAGCCTCATTTCGCATCTTCAGAAAAAAAACCGTAAAAAAATAGGATTTTCATTATCTATTATCTCCTGTCAACAGGGTGCTATGTAGATGATGCTTATTTGTATCCGTTTATTATTGACCTTCCATGAAAAGAGAAAATTGAAAAACTTTTACATGGTCGCTAGACTGTAAATATGAGGTCAAAGTAATGTCATAAGCTTGTTTGGTCGTCCTAGGTATACAGATGGTTCCTACAAATAATGCCAGCAATACCTTTGTCTCGTCAGCCTAGAACAAAATATTTAGATTATTCAGAGTTCACAGCTTAGACAACTTCTGTCATCTGAATAGCTGATTCAAGATCCCCATCTCCGACTGTTTGTAAACCAAAGACCATTAAATTGGTAGTTGTTGCTTCTGCACTAAGCACGCAGCACTAAGAAGAAAGAGCAAATACTGGGTGGCTCGGAATCAGGATAATGTGTCTGAGTGGGGCAACATGTCTATCCACGGACTGTTGTTTCAGTGAGCTAGCACTATAAAAATGCAACTAAGTGTCTTGGCTTAGTACAAAACAGACATCATCTCATTGAAAATTAACTTGATCTCGCCATGATATAGCTGACAATTGCTGAGTTGGAGTTAAATAACAATCACTCACTCTACTGTTTGTTGCTTTGGGTTTCGAGACGGTAGAGAAAGTCTTGACAAAAATGCAATCTGAATAGGAATGAGATTTAGTGTAGGGTGTCAAGACACTTTTGACAAAAATTATATAAGAAAATAGAAATCAGACACTGAAAAAGAAATCAACATTTACTTTTTTCAAATGATTGAACATTACAATAACATGACAACTCCTTTAACACTTTAAAGGACAACATTTTGATATAATGACTTCTAAATTATACATAATAGTGTTTGTGAAGAAAAAGGTACCTATTCAAATTTACAAAGTTTGTTGGAACAAATGTTCTGTAGCAAGACTTAGGGTTTACTTTTTTCCCAAAAGCCCTGAGAGTTAATTTTTTTTATAATATAGACCATTAAACATTGCATTCAAGATGTACATGTATTAATCTAAACCAAGGAACAGGTACTGAGTAACAGACCACTATAAAAATGTGCCTTGCATTGCATTTACTGGTTGGTCAGATGTCACAATTTCATTTCCTATGATATCCTCATCTACATTTTCTATCTTTTTCTTGACATTATCCCTTCTTCTTTTGATGGCAAAATGAATGATTCATGAACGATGAGTCCTAGTGATGATGGAGTTGATGGACATATTTTCTTGACATCATCTTCTGTGTATAAAACCATCTCCAATTTCAAAAGATTTCCAAGCAATAACGTGCTTATGCCAACAAGACATTAAAAGATGTTTCGAGCTTTCATTAACATTACCTTTTGCATTTCAAAAAATTCATAGGTTTTTACAAGTACACCACAATGCTGATCAGCATCCATCCTTTTTCTATGTAAAGTTTTGTACAGACTTATGAAGATGAACCGATAATTGACAAACTCTCAGAATTTAAAAAGATCCAAGTAATGAAAAACCAACATGCATTGTTGAAAATTAAGGAAACAAAATATTGTAGGGTACACTGTCATGCTCTGGAGCCAAGTAATTTTATGACAATTTTGAATTCAAAGGCACAGGCTGACCCAATACTTACCGAACATATTGCTACAATGTAGTACTAGTAGCAGGGAGAAATATACTTCCCCTGATATCCAGGATGAGATCACAAGCTGACCCAATACTTACCGAACATATTGCTACAATGTAGTACTAGTAGCAGGGAGAAATATACTTCCCCTGATATCCAGGATGAGATCATTTATATCATAAAAAATCAGATTTGTACCGCAATAGTTTGTAAATGAATGCAACACTAATAATTGTTTCGCTCTCATAGCCCATGAAACAACAACTGTTTCGATCCGTTAACATATTTTGGTGTGTCTTCGATATCCGAGCAAAGATCTTATCAGTATTTGTGTCTGCTGAAGCAAGAAGGGCAGATTTTGAACTATTATACACATACTTTGTTAACTCAGGTAATTAAAATTGTACTTGGTCATGCCTTCTTTGATACTCTTAAATGTCCCGAGAATGCACCATTTTGCGTTCAGTAATAAAAAAAAAATGGCGAGAACCAATCCCTCTGCTGTCCACTTTATTTAGCCCCAGCAATGCCCCTGTACAGTGATAATTCCAATTATGTAACTTTGGTATAATTTTCATAATTAGCAGATAACTAACAATAAACTGTATTGTATTTCAAGCTTTCCAGAGGTAAATCATGGGTATTACTAGTACTGTTGCAAATTAACAGCGCTATGTCACACAATGATATCCTATATATGTAAATCTGAACATCAGACATGTTCTTACTTTCCATACTCTTTAAATTTTTGAAGGTAGGCATGTTTATTTTGTATATAATTGTATTAACAAAACATTATACAGTAATCAATGCAATCCTGTAAATTTTCAAAATTTTTCAGAAATTATTTTTGTTATGTAAATTTAACTAAATTTTACATTTGAAAAACTTTATCTTGTGATTATGAATAAAAAGATTGCAAACATACCATTTGAACGGGTAGTAAAATACCATAGTCCTCCAAGATTATCTGGCAATGGAAAGAAGAGAGTCCTCTAAATATCTTTTATTTCCCTGTATGTTGAAGATGAGTGCAACTGTTACTCTGCCGAATGTCTACACCGAGTTTGTAACGATGTAAAGTGCATATTGTTACGTATACAGTAAGAGACAGATTCGTTGTATAAAGTCCTACTATACGACACAACTAATCTCGTTGAGATTAGACTACTGAAGAAAGTTTCTGCTCTGTATCTCCAGGATAATTTCTTGGTGAAATATTATATGTTGCATGTGTCACAACAAAATTTCTCAATCATATAGTGAAATTGTATAAAGATAAGTGGTCAAAAACAAAAATGTCAAAAATATTTTTTTATCAACGTGTGACGTAAAAATGTTTTTGACATTCACTTCACTGAGTTTGGTGCTGTTATGACAACTGTTTTACCTGTTTTGTTCAAGTATTGTTATAAATACTGTTATAGTGACAGCCGGAAACTTTGAGATGTAATGAAAGGGGGAGGTTTGGCGCTTTAAAGTCTGATTCAACCCACCATTTCTTTAGAAATGCCTGTACCAAGTCAGGGTGATTACGTTTTCACAGTTTTCCGATTGTTGACTGATTTTGTCTGTTTATATACTTATGAGTTTTGACTTTCCCTTTGTAAGATTGCTCGGAGTTCGGTAATTGTGGTATTACCCTTATTTAAGAATACAACAGTCCAGTGAGGTGATATATGAGCAAAACCGGAAGTGATGAATGGTAAGCAAATAATATATACAAACAGAATGAAAATAAACATAAAAAATATGGAATTAATGAATTTCATCATCAAAATTTATTGCTATTTTAACCAATTAAAAATAAAAATAGATAATTAAAGATTTTTCCTCCAAAGGTTTAGCTTGCAACCTAAAATAAGTAAAATGTTATTCATTTTGTAGTTCAACATGAGTTCTCGTTCTTGGAATTGTGATTTGGAGCGGTTAATTTAAAACTAAAATAACAAAAAATTGACACTAGGCTACAAATGAACAAAATTGATATTTTGTAGAGGAGATCCAATATTTTTCATTGTGCTATATAGTTTACACAAATCGCCTGTTCACCGCAGATAATGTGTTCTGATATCCAACATTTTTACATACTTTATTAATAGTTAAAAAAAATGTGACAATACTGATTTTAATTTGAGTATAATAGCAAAAATAACATATATAGGCACTTGTCTTTGAATATACATTTATTTTTACTCAAAATATGTCATATAGCAAAATATTGAGTGAATTGATGACATAAGGTAAATAACTTTTTCTTTATTTTGCATGATTCTTAAATGGAACCATACTTAAATGAATTGTTATCTAATAATTTCAGGATGTTAACACTGATATGTTCCACTTGTCGTAAGCATTTCCCGGTCCTTTCTTCATTCATGAATTATCACCGGGTGAATAACTAGATTAACACGGAGGGTGGCACTAGTAGAGCAGGAACTGCTTACCCTTTCGGGGCACCTGATTTCCCTCCTGGACTTAGTGGGGTTCGTGTTACTCGATCTTTAGTTTTATGTGTATACTTTGTAGATCGGTATTTGTCCTTTTGTACTTTTTCTTTTGACCATTATGTTGTCTGTTCTTTTTCGAATTAGATATTCTGATTACTGTTCTTAATAAAAAAATAATTTAGTAACTAATTCTTTTTGTACTTCTATATTATTAAGGTAAGCTTTAATTGATAAAATATCAATAATAAAAGTGGCGGCGTTAAATTTGTCCGATGGGCCAAGACCTCTCATTATTGTGAAGCGATGCGGTCATTCAAGCGTTTTTCTGATCTGAGTAAATTGTTGACCATATTGCAAACAACGCTTTAATCTTTATGAATAAAAACGTAGATATTAAATTAAGTGCGCACGACATGTTTCGGGAATAACCTTCATCAGGTACGCTTAATATCGCTGAAGCGCTCAAAGATATGTTTTAAATTGCTAAGATGTGACTGAAAATCACTCCCTAGGACCAATATGTCATCTAGAAAGGCCAATACAGTGTTCGAGGTTAAACCACGTAGGACCAGTTCATCACCCTGGTGTACGTCCCTGGAGCATTACATAACCCAAAATTCATTTTGACGCACTCAAAAAGTCCAAACTTTGTGGTGAACGCTGTCTTTTTTACTATCTTCTGGTTTTATTCCTACCTGCCAATATACACTATTGACATTACGCTTTGAGTACCAGATGTTTCCGTCCAAAGTATCCAGACATTCTTCAACTAACGGCAAGGGGAAAACATCTTAAACCGTCACTGTGTTCAAAGCACGGTAGTCTATGCACCATCGTACTCCACCGTCTCGTTTACGGATTAATGCTGGAGCAGATGCCCACTCCGAGATGGAGGGTTGAATAACTCCGGCATCAAGCATCTTCTGGAGGTGTGCCTCTTCTTCATCTACAAAACAGGCAGGTGTTCTTCTCATTCTCTGTTTTACGGGTTTAGCAGTATTCGTATCAATGGCATGTTCTAATTCTGCGATATTGAAGTCTAAGTCATCCTGGGCAAATACATCACTGAATTCTGACAACAATCTTTTTACTTCAGACTTCTGGTGTTTATCCAGCCCATTGGTGGACAACCTAAGGGAACAACCATTTAACTTGAAGGGGGGGGGGGGGGTTATTCGTTACTCTCGAACCGCCAAGATATAGCAGAAAAATTGTTGAAAGTAACGCTAAGCACCACAGCCCTAAGGGACGGATCACTTAGCTTCCAGGGGGGATATGGATTTTTTCTAAAAAAATATTCTGATTCCCAATGTTGCTGAAAAAAATATTCTGATTTTGGTGGAGGAAAAAAAAATAATCTGATTCAGAGTTATTGTCATATAACCTAATGAAAACAAAAAATATTCTAACTCTTGTGTTGTCTGAAAAAAAATTTCTGAACGAAACAAAAAACCATACCCCCCCCCTTTCAAGTTAAATGGTCGGTCTCTCAGCAACTCTTCTGTATGTTTTGGTATAGTATCTGTCTTTTTCGAGATCCTAGTTTTCGCAATGCTTGATTCTGTTTCAGCACCTAAGACTTGCGCCTCTTCAACAGTGGCAATTTCCTGTCCACTGTGCAGGATTATATTTTTGTCAGTTACATTGACAAAGCACAGCTCTGGTTTATTTGTCTTAGAACAAACAGTTCTTGGTATCAGAAGTGACTGCATTTCGGTATGCTCCACAATAAAATCTTTGCTCTGCGGAGTAGTCTCGCATGTTAGCCTGACAACCGAACTGGGGGGAAGTACTGTACGGGTTAGTATTGCTACCCGATTAACTGAAGGTTTAGATTGAGGACCAAAAGTTACATTCATGGTTTCTCCATTTGAAGTCAGTGTTAACTTTCCCAAGTCCAGATTGGCCCTGTACCTACTTAGGAAATCCATTCCCAGCAGTATATCACAATCTATTGGTGCCACATGTAAACTCTGTCTGAACTCAAAACCGTGTATAGAGAAACACATCGGTTGCATAACCCGACAGTTCATGCTCATCTCTCGACCAACCGTGTGAAACTGGGTTTCCCTGTCTGTATACGGTTTCGATGGCAACTGATAAAATATTTGATCATTCAAGATCGTAACAAGAACCGTATCAATGATGGCATTTACCCTCTGGTTCTGAATATTAACCTCTATCCTTATCATTCTTGCTGTTCCCAAGTAATTAAATATGGCAGTTCCAGTTATGCCATCATCTGACCCTCTATATCTTGACTTAAAAGCAATTCTCTCTCTTTTCTTTAAAGACGACTGGCCTTCTCCCTGAAATTATTTATTGTTATCGGGGCAGTCTCCTCTTAAATGTCCTTTCTTATTACACTGAAAATAGCGTCTAGTTTCCGGATTTTGTCGCGGTCCAGTGGGCTCCGGACTACTCAGTCGGCTTCTCCAGTTTCTGTTAGATGAAGCACCTTCTCGTGACCTAACAGGTTTCTCATTAAGTTGCTCACCTATCGCCTTTAAGCTTGCCATCATCTCCTTCATTTGGTTCTCCATATTAAATTTCCATTCGGAGTCTTGCGGTTTTTTCATACCAGTGGCTTGGACTGACACTGGTTTTACCGGATCAAATGTTACCAGATCCTTAGTCGTCTCCATATTCCGGTTTGCCTGTACCGCCTTCTTAGAGTATTGATACCACCTTAGTGTATCAATAGCTGCCTCCATTGATTGGGGTTTTTGTACACATGCGTGCTGTCCAGCATCCAAATCATAGCACCCCTGACAGAACCTTAGCGTTCACGAAAGGCTTTATTTGCAAAAGACAATACCCGGTCTGCCCAGCATTCCAGGGATTCATGCTTATCCTGTTTGCAATTATTTTTTTTTTAATCACAGATTTTATTGCAATTGTTTGCAATTATTAAATTGTATCATGAACATTTCCGGTACATCCTGGAATCCAAATCGCATTTCCAGCTTCTCGATTATTTCTGGATAAGTAATCTGTGGGTCACGTTCCAATAATAACGTGAAGTACTCCCCATCCTTGTCCTCCAGACTCCACAAAAGTTTATCTTTCTTTCGTTCGTCTGTCCATTCGGCAGTGTGGGCATATCCCCTAAGCTTTGTGTAGAATACTTTTCAGCTAGTCTTGCCGGTGTACTTCAAGGATTTGTACATCCTCATGAAATAGCGACGGTCTTGCTGCATATCCATATTGATGCCTTTTCTTATTGGTGGTACTCGAGGTGGTGTACGTCGATTATCATCTAGACGATCCTCATGTGAGGAGTGTGCCACTTGTGGTTCATCCACCTCTGTCTGCGAGTATTCATCAGATTCATCTGTTGGAGAATAAAAACTATCATAATGGTCACGGCGTCGCTGGGTAGTAGCCGGAAGACGTCGACGACGATTATGGATGGTTGGTTCACGGTGGCGCTTACCACGATTTCTATCTGGTGAGTGTGATGACTCAGACTGATTGTCATACCTTGATGTAGGAATCATAGGTCTCCATGATTGAACTTATGATTGGTCAGAAGGATGGTATTGATTCCGATTGTAGTCATGTGATACGTCTGGTAAACCCGATGTATGCTTACGTGTTGAATCCACAAATATGTCGCTCTCTAACTTCATTTGTTGTAAGACATTGTACATTTCGTTCAACATGTTCGGTTCTTGTTGAACCGTGATAGGTGGCGGGGGCACTGAATATGTATTACTGCCTTGTGTTAATTTACCCTGTGTTATAATATGTGTACCCCTTAACATACCAGGTGGTGTATGTTGTACATGTGCTGTACTGTACTGTTGTTGGGTTACAGTATTTGGAGGAATATGTGTCACATCAGGGCATACTGTTGATATCCCAGATTGTACCGGGGCCGAAGAAACAACGTATGTACCCTGCTGCAAACGCATGTCTCCTATCTGACCCTGTTATAAATCTCCAGCCACCACCCTTTGTTGACTCACAATTGGAAATGGTCTGCATGAATCATTACTATCTAATGACCCTATGTATAATTGGGATTCTTGATCAGTATCTAAGAAATTATTACTTTTCATCGGTGCTGAAACTAGAGGTTTATAAACCCGAGTCGGTTCGGGGACCGACGCAGGGGGTGATGAAACACCGTGTATGCACGGTGAGGACACTTTCTGGGAAAGCAATTCATCACTCTTGTCCACCCTTGGTTTCTCAACCTTTTTCAATCTCTGATACATGTTTAAAAGATCAAGATCTGTGAAATCAGACACCGTTGTGGTATAGTCTATCATTTCAAACAATTCTGGAGAAATAATAAAATAATGGATATTTGCCAGTCTCTCCCTGTTGAATTGTACCCCTTCCTCTCTAATACTACAGATTTGATCGACAATTTTATTGACCACAACCGGCAGTCTTAATAATTCCCACCTGCTACAGGTGTCTATTTTTACTTTTGCCAGTCTATCCATTCTAATAGTAATTATAAGACAAAACAATTGCATTTCAACCTATGTTAGCAAAAAATAAACTTCTTTTTATTCACAAAAACAAGCAAAAATAACCGCTTGTTCGTGTCTCAATTTCAGAAAATCAATTTCCGGAAATGTGTATCCCCCAAAAGACAATACAACCTATTTCCGATTATGAACATTCAATGATGACGTGATAAACACGTGACTTTCTAAAAACTTTCCACCGGTTTCAAAACTTCAGAAAACCTGAAAAGTTTGCACCAGTTTAATTCATATTTAATTAAGCGTACAAACAAAGTCACAACAAATTTATTAATAACACGACAAATGTAAGATATCGATTTTATATAAAAACGACTCTCAAATATATTCAAGCAAATTCGCTGCGCCTCAGTCGACCGTATGTTCAAATCGGCATTTTAAATCCTCGTCGCCAATGTTGTATAATTCCGTCCCTCTACCTGCGTAATTGCATTCTAGGGACCAATTATAGCATTCTCGTATCTGTGGGGTTGCTAATCCCCAACGAGATAGTAACCCGCTAATAATATGAGTATGCAATAATTACCTCAATACTAGCATCAACTCTGAATAGTAATCTGTATTACGTCTTTACTGCTCCAAGTCAGCTATCGGAATGAGACTGGATCCAGGCTACTTCCGAGCAGGTTCATGTGGTCAGCATCCCAGCATCCCACTGGCCGCAAGCTTCCACGTCACAGGCTTACACGTCACAGTTCCTTCCTCAGTGTGGAGCACATAGCTGCACACCCCAGCGTTGTTTCACCATAACTTTTTACAACGAATCTTTCTCTTACTGTATACGTAACAGTATGCACTTTACATCGTTACAAACTCGGTGTAGACTTTCGGCAGAGTAAAAGTTGCACTCATCTTCAACATACAGGGAAATGAAAGACATTTAGAGGATTCTCTTCTTTCCATAGCCAGATAATCTTGGAGGACTATTGTATTTTACTACCTATTGAAATGGTATGTTTACAAAAGATAAAATTTTTCAAAAGTAAAATTTAGTTAAATTTAGATAGCAAAAATAATTTCTGAAAAATACAGCAAATTTACAGGATTGCATATTGGAAAATTAAAAGAGTATGGAAAGTAAGAAATTGTCTGATGTTCAGATTTGCATATATAGGATATCCTTGTGTGACATAGCGCTGTTAATTTGCAACAGTACTAGTAATGCCCATGATTAACCTCTGTAAAGCTTGAAATACAATACAGTTTATTGTTAGTTATCTGCTAATTATGAAAATAATACCAAAGTTACATAATTGAAATTATCCCTGTACAGAGGCATAGCTGGGGCTAAATAAAGTGGACAGCAGAGGGGTTGGTTCTCGCCAATTTTGTTTTATTACTGAACCCAAAATGGTACATTCTTGGGACATTTAAGAGTATCAAAGAAGGCTTGACCAAGTACAATTTTAATTACCTGAGTTAACAAAGTATGTGTATAATAGTTCAAAATCTGCCCTTCTTGCCGTAACAGACATAAATACTGATAAGATATCTACTCAGATGTCGAAGACACACCGATATGTGCTACCGGGTCGAAACAGTTGTTGTTTCATGGGCTATGAGAGCGAAAAAATAATTAGTGTTGCATTCAGTTACAAACTAATGCGGTGCAAATCTGATTTGTTATGATATACATGATCTCATCCTGGATATCAGGGGAAGTATGTTCCTCCCTGCTACTAGTACTACATTGTAGCTATATGTTCGGCAAGTATTGGATCAGCTTGTGCCTTTGAATTCAATATTGTCATAAAATTACTTGGCTCCAGAGCATGGCAGTGTACGCTGCAATATTTTATTTCCTTAATTTTTAACAGTACATGTTGGTTTTTCATTACTTGGGTCTTTTTAAATTCTGTGAGTTTGTAAATTATCGGTTCATCTCCAGAATATTTGGATGTGACATAAAAGAAAATATATGGACATACAACTGCTACATTAACAGATATCCATTCTTCATAAGTCTGTACAAAACTTTACATAGAAAAAGGATGGATGCTGATCAGCATTGTGGTGTACTTGTAAAAACCTATAACATTTTTAAAATGCAAAAGTTAATGTTTATCAAAACTCAAGATATTTTTTAATGTCTTGTAGGGATAAACACGCCATTGCTTGGAAATCTTTTGAAATTGGAGATGGTATTATACACAGAAGATGATGTCAAGAAAATATGTCCATCAACTCCATCATCACTAGGACTCATCGTTCATGAATCATTCATTTTGCCATCAAAAGAAGAAGGGATAATGTCAAGAAATAGATAGAAAATGTAGATCAGGATACCATAGGAAATGAAATTGTGACATCTGACCAACCAGTAAATGTAATGCAAGGCACATTTTTATAGTGGTCTGCTACTCAGTGCCTGTTCCTTGGCTTAGGATAATACATGTACATCTTGAATGCAATGCAATATTATCAAAACAAAATACTAAATTAACTCTCAGGGCTTTTGGGGAAAAAGTAAACCCTAAGTCTTGCTACAGAACATTTGTTCCAACAAACTTTGTAAAGTTGAATAGGTACTTTTTTCTTCACAAAAAACATTATATATAATTTAGAAGTCATCATATTAAACTTTTGTCCTTTAAAGTATTAAAGGAGTTGTCATGTTATTGTAATGTTCAACTATTTGAAAAAAGTAAATGTTGATTTTTTTTTCAGTGTCTGATTATTATTTATTTTTTAAAAAGAGCAATAGGAGACTATTGTTTAATGATAATGTTTTTTGTTGGGGTCATTTGTCAGTATAAAGGAGGTGAGGAATGGCTAGAAGGGAGGTGGACGCCATGTATTTTTTGCTCTAATATAACTTTAATATGTCCTATATTTTCATAAAAACAATTCCTATTTTCCTATATAATTTTTGTCAAAAGAGGCTTGACACTCTGCACTAAATGACTATCTCCTTCCAATTCAGATTGCATTTTTGTCAAGACTTTCTCTAGCGTCTCGAAGCTCAAAGCTACAAACAGTAGAGTGAGTGATTGTTACTTAACTCTAACTCAGCAATTTTCAGCTATATCATGGCGAGATCAAGTTAATTTTCAATGAGATGATGTCTGTTTTGCACTAAACCAAGACACCTAGTTTTATTTTTATAGTGCTAGCTCACTGAAAAAAACCAGTCCGTGGATAGACATGTTGTCTCACTCAGACACATTATCCTGATTCCGAGCCAACAAGTATTTGCTCTTTCTTCTTAATGCTGCGTGCTTAGTACAAAGGCCACAAATACCAATTTTATGGTCTTTGGTTTACACACAGTAGGAGATGGGGATCGTGAATCAGCTATTCAGATGACAGAAGTTGTCTAAGCTGTGAACTCTGAATAATCTAAATATTTTGTTCTAGGCTGACGAGATATAGGTATTACTGACATTATTTGTATGAGCCATCTTTATACCTAGGGAAACCAAACAAGCTGATGGCATTACTTTGACCTCATGTTTACAGTGTAGCGACCATGTAAAAAAAAAAAAATTCCTTTTTTTCATGGAAGGTCAATAATATTTGGTATATATTTTCCTTATGTTGATCTGTTAGCAAATCCGATTATCCTGCCGTGAAGAAAATGTCATGTGATGTTATTATAGAAAATAAGTATCCCAAAATGATCTGTTTTTTTGATGAACTAAATATCAAAAAGGGCAAACCAACATGTACATGTTTCTATGAACAAATAGACTGTGCATGTAAAACCAATTTTCCAGAATACACTATAGGAATTTATAATGTTAAAAAGAGATGTCATTTGCAATAATGTGATTTGCAAAACAGAATACAACCCTCTGGGACATTGTGAAAAGTCACAAGATTGTAATAAGCCTTGAAATAAGCCCGTAAATGTGGCCTGCTACCCTTCGAACAATGCCAACTTTCTTAATCTTTTTGTTTTGTTTCGGTTTATATTACTACAACAAATCTTTTGTATCTAAAAAGTTACTTAAAATAATAGTACTAGAATTGTATTATAAATGTATAGTACAATAAATATTCTAGTACCATAATTTTATACTACCTGAAATTTACAATTGGAAAATTAGCAGATTTGATTTTTTAAAATGATTGAGAAATTAATGCTAGAATTTGTTTTTTGCTGTGTTTGAATTGCAGATTTATCAAACTCTTTGTTTATGTTTCCATGGCAAACATGGACATTATCTAAATTTCCATTGTTATCAGTTTCAGAGTTGACATTTAGTTATATAATCAGTAATATGGAAATCTTTGTGACCAAAGGACATTTTTAAGATATTAGCATGATATGAAATGCATTTAATATGTAAAATGTTTTATTTTTGTTTCCAGGGCAACCGTTCACACAATTTAAGGTTAACAGTTTATTTAGTAGTTAGCTTTGTTATAAGTTATGTGAAAAAGATAATATCAGTAAATACATTTTAGAGAAGTAGAAATATTCTGTAAAAAATGTTGTTGTGTAGTATTTGCTAAAAAAAACTAAAGTATGGGATAAAAAACACTTTTACCAAGAAAATCTATAAGAGGCTACAAGCGATTATTTTTTATATGTTTTAGACACATGTCTAATAAACGAATACAAACAAGCATCATTCACATAGCACCCTGTTCACAGGAGTTAATAGATAATGAAAATCCTATTTTTTAACTTTGTTTTTTTTGAAGATCCGAAATTTAATTGCCATGGTAACCATAATTGTTTTTCTTTCCATGGCTACATTGGACATTATTTAAATTGTCATTGTTATCAGCTTAAGAGTTGGTATTTAGTCATAAAATCAGCAATATGGAAATTTTTGTGACCAAAAGAAAATTTATGATTTTAGCATGATATGAAATGCATTTAAAATGTTGTTTTCTTTGCTTCCATGGCAACCATTTACATAATTTAAGGTTAAAAGTTTATTTAGTTGTTAGTTTGGTTATAGGCTATGTGAAAAAGATAATGTTAGTAAATACATTTTAGAGAAGTAGAAATATTTTGCAAAAAATGTAGTAGTATACTATTTGCTAAAAAAAACAAAAGTATGGGACAAAAAACACTTTTACCCAAAAAATCTGAAAGAGGCTACAAACGATTATTGTTTATATGTTTTAGACAAGTGTCTATTCAACGGATACAAGCAAGCATCATTCACATAGCACCCTGTTCACAGGAGATAATAGATAATGAAAATCAAATTTTTTGCGTTTTTTTGAAGATGCGAAATGATGCTGTTTGGTTGCCATGGTAAAAATAATTGGCAAGCTTGTATTTTTTGTACATATACTTTAATTTTTGAAGAAATTTTCAACATCACTAATATGTAATTATATTATGAATTTTAAATTATTTTGCTTTGAGAAATCTGTGTGGCTAAAGTGCAAATTTAGTGATTTGAAGACTGAAATAAAATGGGTCAATACATGGTAAGCATGTTTAAATCATATACAGGTATGCTTGATAAGTAAGTATGTTTAGACTCTATACAGGTATACTGGATAGGTAATTATGCCTGATAGGTAAGTATGGACAGATCATATACAGGTATGCTTGATAGGTAGGTATGTTTAGATCATATACAGGTATCCTTGATAGATAAGTACCTTTCGATCATATACAGGTATGATTGATAGATAAGTATGTTCAGATCAGACACATGTATGCTAGATAGGTAAGTAGGTTTAGACTATATACAGGTATACCGGATAGGTAATTATGCTTGATAGGTAAGTATGGAAAGATCATATACAGGTATGCTTGATAGGTAAGTATGTTTAGATCATATACAGGTATCCTTGATATTTAAGTACGTTTCGATCATATACAGGTATGATTGATAGGTAAGTATGTTTAGATCAGACACATGTATGCTAGATATATAAGTAGGTTTAGACTATATACAGGTATACTGGATAGGTAATTATGTTTAGACCATATACAGGTATGCTTGACAGGTAAGCATGTTTAGAACATATACAGGTATGCCTGATAGGTAAGTATGTTTAAATCATATACAGATATGCTTGATATGTAAGTGTGTTTAGACCATATACAGGTATGCTTGACAGGTAAGTATGTTTAGATTATATACAGGTATAATTGATAAGTAAGTATGCTTAGATCATACACAGGTATGTTTGATAGGTAAGTATGTTTAGATCATACACAGGTATGCTTGATAGGTAATTATGCTTAAATCATATACAGGTATGCTTGATAGGTAAGTATGTTTTGATCATATACAGGTATGCTTGATAGGTAAGTATGTTTTGATCATATACAGGTATGCTTGATAGGTAAGCATATTTAGACCATGTACAGGTATACTTGACAGGTAAGTATGTTTAGACCATATACAGGTATACTTGATAGGTAAATATGTTTAAATCATATAGATGTATGCTTGGTAGGTAAGTGTGTTTAGACCATATACAGGTATGCTTGATAAGTAAGTATGTTTAAGTCATATACATATATGCTTGATAGGTAAATATGTTTAGATCATATACAGGTATCCTTGATATGTAAGTATGTTTCGATAATATATATGTATGCTTGATAGATAAATATGTTTAGATCATATACATGTATGCTTGATAGGTAAGTATGTTTAGATCATATAGCGGTATGCTTGATAGGTAAGTATGTTTAGACCATATACAGGTATACTTGAGAGGTAAGTATGTATAAATCATATACAGATATGCTTGATAGGTAAGTATGTTTAGACTATATACAGGTATACTGGATAGGTAATTATGCTTATGCCATGTATATGTATGCTTGATAGGTAAGCATGTTTAGACCATATACAAGTATGCTTGATAGGTAAGTATGTTTAAATTATATACATGTATGCTTGATAGGTAAGTGTGTTTAGACCATATACAGGTATGCCTGACAGGTAAGTATGCTTAGATCATATACATCTATACTTGATAAGTAAGTATGCTTTAATCATATACAGGTATGCTTGATAAGTAAGTATGTTTATATTATATACAGGTATGCTTGATAGGTAAGTGTGTTTAGACCATATACAGGTATGCTTGATAAGTAAGTATGTTTAAGTCATATACGGGTATGCTTGATAGGTAAGTATATTTAGATCATATACAGGTATGCTTGATAAGTAATTATGTTTATGTCATATACAGGTATGCTTGATAGGTAAGTATGTTTATATTATATACAGGTATGCTTGATAGGTAAGTGTGTTTAGATCATATACAGGTATTCTTGATAAGTAAGTATGTTTAAATCATATACAGTTATGCTTGATGGGTAAGTGTGTTTAGACCATATACAGGTATGCTTAATAAGTAAGTATGTTTAAGTCATATACAGGTTTGCTTGATATGTAAGCATGTTTAGATCATATACAGATATGCTTGATAGGTAAGTATGTTTAAATTATATACAGGTATGCTTGATGGGTAAGTGTGTTTAGACCATATAGAGTTATGCTTGATAAGTAAGTATGTTTAAATCATATACAGGTTTGCTTGAAATGTAAATATGTTTAGATCATATACAGGTATGCTTGATAGGTAAGTATGTTTAGACCATATACAAGTATGCTTGATAGTTAAACATGCTTAAAGCACACAGGTATGCTTGACATGTAATTATGTTCAGATCATATACAGGTATGTTTGACAGGTAAGTATGTTTTGACCATATATAGGTATACTTGATAGGTAAGTATGTTTTAACCATATACAGGTATGATTGCTATGTAAGTATGATTAGATCATATACAGGCATGCTTGATAGGTAAGTATGTTTAGATCATATACAGGTATGCTGGACAAGTAGGGGTATGTTTGTCATATAAAGATATCCTAGACTGTGGTCAGTAAGCGACGGCCGTTCACTGCCCCTGTTATTGTACTGTCCATGTTTACGTTGCCATTTGTATTTGTGGTTGTGTGTGTGATCTGTGAGTGAAATCCATCAGTGGAAGTTCTCTATTGTTTGTTGATATCTGTATTGTTCTTGGTTATCCGAATATGAAAAGGAATTGCTAACTATTCAGTAGCACTCGAGTACCCATCTGGTTGCTTAGCGGGATTCGTGTTGCTTAAACTTTAGTTTTCTGTGTAGTGTTTTGTATTACAGTGTTGTACTTTTCATGTATCCTTTATATTGTCAGTCATTCTTAGTTTTATGACTTCCGGTTACCTCTTTGATATTTTCAAGCTTTTCTTAGACTTCATTTAACCCGATTCAACCCGGAATATTTGCATCCAAGTTCTTCACTAGGACCTGGATGTACATCGTGTTTTTTGTGTTGAATGATTTGAGTTTTTTTCATTTGTTTTTGGTTTTGTTTTGGTTTTGTTTCGTTTATTTTGTTTGTTTGTTTGTTTTTAAACATTGATTGAAATTGTTTACCATAACTCTTTAGATTAATTCGTAGCATGTACAACTCTTCCAAATTAAAGAGCATAAAATCTTCTTTAAGCACACTTCCTATTGGTTATTAAGCATAATATACAAACAAGGGGGCTGTCGTGATCGGGATTGTATGGTAGTCGGATTTACAACTACCAGTGCAATGTGTGCCTATCAACAGCTAGAACCCCGCTCATATCGATGTGTAATCGATACAACAGTATGTGATAGAGTTTGTCAGTGATTTACGACATGTCGGAGGTATTCTCTGAGTACTCCATTTTTCTCTACTAATAAAACTAACAGCCACGATAAGACTGAAATATCTTTGAAAATGGCGTTAAATAAACACCATAAACCAAACCTACCCAAACAAGGGGGGTGGTGAAATGGCCATTTCATACATTTTAACCATACATTATTGTTCTGAAACACTTTCGATTTCTAAATGTTGTCTGAACGTGTTTAATGCTAAAATTTGTATGTTGTTCTTCATTTACACCTGTTTGTCTAGCAATCCCTCTTGTCATAGCCACAACCACTGTAATCTTTCTTGTCATACCCATAACCACTCCAGTCTTTCTTGTCATATCCATGACCTCTCCAGCCTTTAATGCCATTGCCATAACCACTCCAGTCTTTCTTGTCTAATCCAAAATCCCTCTTATCATAGCCATATCCACTGTAGTCTTTCTTGTCATAGCCATGACCTCTCCAGCCTTTCATGCCATTGCCATAGCCACTCCAGTCTTTCTTGTCTAATCCAAAATCCCTCTTATCATAGCCATGTCCACTGTAGTCTTTCTTGTCATAGCCATAGCCACTCCAGTCTTTCTTGTCATAGCCATAACCACTCCAGTCTTTCTTGTCTAATCCAAAATCCCTCTTATCATAGCCATATCCACTGTAGTCTTTCTTGTCATAGCCATGACCTCTCCAGCCTTTCTTGCCAGTGCCATAACCACTCCAGTCTTTCTTGTCTAATCCAAAATCCCTCTTATCATAGCCATATCCACTGTAGTCTTTCTTGTCATAGCCATAACCACTCCAGTCTTTCTTGTCTAATCCAAAATCCCTCTTATCATAGCCATATCTACTGTAGTCTTTCTTGTCATAGCCATGCCCTCTCCAGCCTTTCTTGCCAGTGCCATAGCCACTCCAGTCTTTCTTGTCTAATCCAAAATCCCTCTTATCATAGCCATATCCACTGTAGTCTTTCTTGTCATAGCCATAACCACTCCAGTCTTTCTTGTCATAGCCATAACCACTCCAGTCTTTCTTGTCATAGCCATAACCACTCCAGTCTTTCTTGTCATAGCCATGACCACTCAAGTCTTTCTTGTAATCCTTCTTGTCAGTAGGTGCTGTAATAAAAAAAAATAGTTTTGCTTCGTGATATTGATTAAATGTTATTGAACATCTCTTTTGCATATTTTGCCAGTAGCGTATATAGTGTAAAACTATTCAAACCCTTCAGACTGTGTCCATTCAAGCTCAAGCAAGTCTATTTTGGTGGACATTTTAACTATCACATTAGTGTATAATAAAACGTAGATATCTAATATAATGCGCACGTCGCGTTTCTCAAAAAACCTTCATCAGGTATGCTTAACAGCACAATATTATAAAGCCCAAAGATAGGTAGAAATAAAACCCAAGAACCTAAACATGATAGCCAATGTTTGCTAATGTTACTTAAGTCTTAGGGAGGAGTATCCTTGTTTTAAAACGTTCAAAGCTGACTACTGCTTGACTTCCCATATTACGCTGGCATTGGAAGATTAGACATTTTGTAAATAATGTTCAAGGTCATAGCATTCAGTAAGAAAGGAGGCTTGAGTCGATAAAACCAGTTTAACCTCGCCACATTTTATTAATATATTTGTGTCCAGCTCGGGAAGTGAGTGGACATGTATTTGTGTGTTCGGGGTATCAATTTTAACTCTTTCTGGAATCTTTTGTATTTAATTTTTCGGTCAGTGTGCTATTTTTGGCATTTTCTTTGATGTACTATCAATATCAAAAGCCGCGTTTGATTTTAGCATCATAAAAACTTGATAATGTGATGATGACATTGGATGTGATTAACCATTTGCTCTGTCTAAACTAAGCTTACTCGGTATGGCCATATTTTATGATTGTTAGTCGGAACTTCTCATTAATATACATTCGACGTCATATACATATTTGTACACAAAATAATGGTCGTAAAAAACCGGTTGAGAGGAGAGGCAAAGTTCACGAGGGCGAGGGAAATTCGCCTATGCTCTAAACCGGTATTTTTCGCAAATAGCAGTGGCATGCATGCAGCATTGTAGATTGGAACCAATGAAACTTTCAATGTTTTTTTCACCATTCAAATTAGCTCTGTAAAAATCAAAATAATTTTGGAGCAAATGTATATATGAAAACGATTTTCAACAAGACGGCTGACACTGTCGTCTGTCATCTTGCTTTACTGTATAGTTGGTTGAAAGAAGAAACCCGATTAATTTGGAATCACATCCGTGACATCATAAACCTTTTAAAGAAGGTATTTTCCTCGAGAGGGGCATTTGCCTAGTACCGTGGAAGTTTCTTAGGCAAATACCGCACTATCCGAAATATCAAAGACAAATACCCCTGCGATGGGAAAAAAGCGGAAAAAAATACTAGGAATTGGTAGAAGAGAATAATATACGCCTTTTATCAACCAATCAGAAGAGAGGATTCATATATAAGGGGGAATTACATATTAAAACACATTATGTCTGGTAATTGTTCCAAGCCAATTTCTCTTCATCTTAGATGATTTGTTTTTCAAAAAAGAAGAATTAAATACAGTTGTACCTAATAATTTCAGGATATTTGATTAATTAATTCCAATTAAATAGTTGTAAGAGTTTTTTTTTAGGTTAAGCTAAACATCAAAAACATAACACAATGATAGTACATTTGAAGACTAGTAATTTAAAAAAAAAATTCAAATCATAGATATTTGAAAACTCTACTTCAAATTTATATTTAAAAATAAGTACAAAATTGTTATTTTATCCGAAATATTTGATGAACAAATATTTGTTGACATTAATGCCTTTTTTGCTTCTATGTCATTAAGGTACGCGTTCATCTATAATATATTAATGATATTGTGATAAAATTAGTTCATTTACCAAATGTGGCGGTGTTAAATTGGTTTTAGGGGCCACGCGTCCCCACTTATTGAAACGAAGCGTTCATGCAAGTGTCTGTCTCATGTGAATACAATGTTAACCATATTATAAATAATGCTTTAATTTTGATGAAAATAGTTCCTTTAATGAAAGACATTGCAGTATGTGAATTTAAGCTAAGCATATTAAAACCACTGTCTTACCTGTGTATGCTAAGGCTACACACACCACCATCACCGACACTATCAGTAAACTCCTCATTTTTGAGCTTCGTCTGTAGACTACTGTCAACTCTCGAATGATGCTTTGTCCAGTAGAGCTCAGTTTATATAGTCGCAGATTTATGTCCTTGTAGCAAGCTAGACAGATATCAATTACATTGAAATATTAAAATAAATAATATCGAAATTAAAAATATACAATAATCATTACTTAAAGTGAAACAGTTGTATATAATATCACAATATTTCAAAAACAAACGAACAATCACCTCTCACCTTGAATCATTGGACATATAACAGACCACGGAATATAACCTTGAAAATACAGGTCCTGGAATGGGACATGCAGACACAAAATACAACTGGCTACTGTACGGATATAAAGACATTTTTATAAATATATATGATTTAGGCTAAAGCTTACTTTTCATGACAATATTTTAGGTCTACCGTAGGGGCTAGTTTCGTTGGAGGGGGAAAATCGAGAGCACAGACAAAAACCAATGTCTGTCGCAACAAACATTAGTGGTTATCGACAGCGATGTCATTGTCAGATTGTTAATTTCAAATACCATTCGATTGTAGGTACTTATATAAGATCCTAATATCCACAGTTTTCCTGTTGTTGACTGATTTTGTCTGTCTATATACTTATGAGTTTTGACTTTCCCTTTGTAAGATTGTTCGGAGTTCGGTAATTTTGTTATTACCCTTATCCCTCGGAGATGAACCACATCGATGGTGTAATGGTTAGCGTGCACGCCTCTATACGGTAGCTGGTGTATCAAACCCTCATCTAGACAATCCAAAGAATATGATATCGGTATTTTTGCTTCTCCGCTAAGCACGCAGCATTAAAGAGAAAGATTAACGACTGATTGGCTCGGATTCTTACAGGGGCGATAAGCTTATCCGCTGTTGTTTCAGAGAGTTAGCACTATAAAAAAGTCAAGATAAACGTATTAGTCTAGTACAAAGCGGGCATTATCATCATCACGTAGCAAATTCACTCACTCACTCACTCACTCACTCACTCACTCACTCACTCACTCACTCACTCACTCACTCACTCACTCACTCACTCGGAGATGTGAGAGGTGAACAGTACATGTAGAAATGAGTTGATTGAATGTATATAAACGTTAGAGAATATCAAAAGGGCAATCAAAAAGGGACAATCCAGAGAAACTGACAACACAACTGTATAATATTTCAACAAAAATGTAGGCTATTTTGTCGTCTCTACTCAATTCTCCATGGGTTCTTACTAAACGTCAGACGTCGTTGTCGCTCCATCATTGTCATATTTCCGCCCTTCTTTTTATGATTTTCATATATTTTCAAATTTATTATCGTTTTGTATATGCGTAAATTGTTTGCCGTCGGATGTTACGCAACAACCAATCAATCAGGTTCTGTAAAAAACTCATTTATTTGAACCATGTAATACTCTGGTAACTACAAAATCATAACAACTATCTTAAGACAATTACTCTTTATATATTGAAAGACGGGACATTTGTGGTCGCTAGCGTATGATAGTTAGATTCACATCTATCTGTGCAATTAGTACCTATCACCACTAAAGTTGAGATTTCGAATACCGGCGAAGGGAGGTGTACTCAATACAACATTATGTGATAATGATTGTCAATGACTTTCGGCAGGACGGTGGTTTTCTCCGGGTACTGCGGATACCCCCCCCCCCCCCCACACACACACACCCCCCACTCCAATAATACTGATATATCTGAAATTTGTTGAAAATGCCGTTAAGTACAATAACCCAACACTCTATTTAATGAACTACATAGTACGCCATACACATGACAATAAACACATATATAAAGTATAAAACCGAGTCGGTGGTGTAATGGTTCTCGTGCTCACCCCGAGTGCGATCGATCGTGGTTTGATCCCAGATCATGTCAAACGAAAGACTATCAAATTGGTATTTGCTGCTTCTCTGCTAGGAACGTAACATTAAGGAGAAAGAGCAATAACTAGTTGAATCGGAATCAGGATAATGTGTTCGAGTGCAGCGCCATGTCTTTCCGCGGACTGTTGTTTCAGTCAGCTAACACTATTCAACACATCCAACTAAGAGTGTTGGTTCAGTACAAAGGTGACCTCATCATCATCTCATTAAAAATTAACTTGTTACTCACATCTTAAAAAAAACACTTGCATGACTGCATAGATCTCTAAGCCAGGAAATTCAGTGGTTTTGTATTTTTTCAATATCTTAATCTACAAAGGGAACCGTTGTTTCCCATGTGGAGGGACATACAGCGTATGAATATACAAATGTCAACTCTTTTATTAGATGCACATACATGTATTACGCGTGTGTACGTCAGTGTAAATATACAAATGTCAACTCTTTAATTAGATGTACATACATGTATTACGTGTGTGTACGTCAGTGTAAATATACAAAGTCAACTCTTTTATTAGATGTACATACATGTATTACGCGTGTGTACGTCAGTGTAAATATACAAATGTCAACTCTTTTATTAGATGTACATACATGTATTACGCGTGTGTACGTCAGTGTAAATATACAGATGTCAACTCTTTAATTAGATGTACATACATGTATTACGTGTGTGTACGTCAGTGTAAATATACAAATGCCAACTCTTTAATTAGATGTACATACATGATTTACGCGTGTGTACGTCAGTGTAAATATACAAATGTCAACTCTTTAATTAGATGTACATACATGTATTACGCTTGTGTACGTCAGTGTAAATATACAAATGTCAACTCTTTTATTAGATGTACATACATGTATTACGTGTGTGTACGTCAGTGTAAATATACAAATGTCAACTCTTTTATTAGATGTACATACATGTATTACGTGTGTGTACGTCAGTGTAAATATACAAATGTCAACTCTTTAATTAGATGTACATACATGTATTACGCGTGTGTACGTCAGTGTAAATATACAAATGTCAACTCTTTTATTAGATGTACATACATGTATTACACGTGTGTACGTCAGTGTAAATATACAAATGTCAACTCTTTTATTAGATGTACATACATGTATTACGCGTGTGCACGTCAGTGTAAATATACAAATGTCAACTCTTTTATTAGATGTACATACATGATTTACGCGTGTGTACGTCAGTGTAAATATACAAATGTCAACTCTTTTATTAGATGTACATACATGTATTACGCATGTGTACGTCAGTGTAAATATACAAATGTCAACTCTTTTATTAGATGTACATACATGTATTACGTGTGTGTACGTCAGTGTAAATATACAAATGTCAATTCTTTTATTAGATGTACATACATGTATTACGCTTGTGTACGTCAGTGTAAATATACAAATGTCAACTCTTTAATTAGATGTACATACATGTATTACGCTTGTGTACGTCAGTGTAAATATACAAATGTCAACTCTTTTATTAGATGTACATACATGTATTACGCATGTGTACGTCAGTGTAAATATACAAATGTCAACTCTTTTATTAGATGTACATACATGTATTACGCATGTGTACGTCAGTGTAAATATACAAATGTCAACTCTTTTATTAGATGTACATACATGTATTACGTGTGTGTACGTCAGTGTAAATATACAAATGTCAATTCTTTTATTAGATGTACATACATGTATTACGCTTGTGTACGTCAGTGTAAATATACAAATGTCAACTCTTTTATTAGATGTACATACATGTATTACGTGTGTGTACGTCAGTGTAAATATACAAATGTCAACTCTTTAATTAGATGTACATACATGATTTACGCGTGTGTACGTCAGTGTAAATATACAAATGTCAACTCTTTTATTAGATGTACATACATGTATTACGCATGTGTACGTCAGTGTAAATATACAAATGTTAACTCTTTTATTAGATGTACATACATGTATTACGCGTGTGTACGTCAGTGTAAATATACAAATGTCAACTCTTTTATTAGATGTACATACATGTATTACGCATGTGTACGTCAGTGTAAATATACAAATGTTAACTCTTTTATTAGATGTACATACATGTATTACGCGTGTGTACGTCAGTGTAAATATACAAATGTCAATTCTTTTATTAGATGTACATACATGTATTACGCATGTGTACGTCAGGGTAAATATACAAATGTCAACTCTTTTATTAGATGTACATACATGTATTACGCGTGTGCACGTCAGTGTAAATATACAAATGTCAACTCTTTTATTAGATGTACATACATGTATTACACGTGTGTACGTTAGTGTAAATATACAAATGTCAACTCTTTTATTAGATGTACATACATGTATTACGCGTGTGTACGTCAGTGTAAATATACAAATGTCAACTCTTTTATTAGATGTACATACATGTATTACACGTGTGTACGTCAGTGTAAATATACAAATGTCAACTCTTTTATTAGATTTACATGCATATATTACGCTTGTGTACGTCAGTGTAAATATACAGAAAGAAGCAAAGAATAATACACTAATCGTTCAATGAATCACAAAAGAACATACCCTCTGATTCAATCAAGTCATTTCTACATGTATGTTCACCTCTCACATCTCCGAGGGAGTGAGTGAGTGAGTGATTGTTGTTTAGCGCCAACTCAGCACCTTTTCAGCTATATCATGGCGAGCATATAATAGTTGTCAATGAGATGATGATAAGGTCCGCTTTGTACTAGACCAATACGCTAAGTTGGATTTTAATAGTGCTAATTCATTGAAACAACAGCGGATAGACATATCGTTCATTTAGGACATATTTTCCTGAGTCCGATCCAATCAGTCTTTGCAATTTCTCCTTAATTCTGCATGTTTAGTGGAAAAGCAACAAATACCAATTTCATAATATTTTGTTTGACTAGAAACACCATCTACCACCTCGAGCTCAGCACGCTAACCATTACACCACCGATGTGGCTGATCTCCGAGGGATATTAGAATCTTACTTACATAGGTACCTACAGTCGAATGCTTCTGATAATGACATCTCAGATGATAGCCACTAATGTTTGAGACAGGCATTGGTCTTTCTCGGTGCTCTCGATTTGCCACCTCCAATGAAACTTGCTATCACGATATAAATAAGATATTGCTAAAAAAAATAGTAGGATTAAGCCTAAGTCATATATATTTAGAAAAATGTCTTTATTTCCGTACATATCACTAACTAGTTTAATTTTTTTTATTCAGGACATGCATTTTCAAGGTTATATTCCGTGGTCTGATATGTGTCCTTGATTCGAGGTCAGAGGTGATTGTTCGTTTGTTTTTGAAATATTATGATATTGTACACAACTGTTTCACTTTAAGTAATGATTATTGTATATTTTTAATTTTGATATTATTTATTTTAATATTTCAATGTAATTGATATTTGTCTAGCTTGCTACAAGGACATACATCTGCAGTTATGCAAACATAAACTATATAAAGTGAGCTCTACTGGACAAAGCATCATTTGAGAGTTGACTGTGGTCTACAGAAGAGGCTCAAAAATGAGGAATTTACTGATAGTGTCGGTGATGGTGGTGTGTGTAGCCTTAGCATACACAGGTAAGACAATGGTTTTAATATGCTTAGTTTAAATTCACGTGCTGGAATGTCTTTCATAAAAGGAACTATTTTCAAAAAAATTAAAGCATTATTTATAATATGGTTGACATTGTATTCACATGAGACAGACACTTGCATGAACGCTTCGTTTCAATAAGTGGGGACGCGTGGCCTCTAAAGCTAATTTAACACCGCCACATTTTGTAAGTGTACTAATTTTATCACAATATCATTAATATATTATAAATGAACACGTACCTTAATGACATAGAAGCAAAAAAAGGCATTCATTTCAAAAAATATTTTTTCATTAAATATTTCGGATAAAATAACAATTTTGTACTTATTTTTAAATATAAATTTGAAGTAGAGTTTTCAAATATTCATGATTTGAGCACAAATTTGAAATTACTAGTCTTCAAATGTACTATCATTGTATTATGTTTTTTTTTAACAACAATAACATTTTATTCAAACGCTTGTTACAACCAGCTCCATAAGCCCAAGCTTCTTATGAAGCAATATATATATATATTTATATATAATATAAATATAGAGAAATTTGCGACACAATGATATTAAAATAATTCATATTCAAATAGTTTACATATAATTCTTTAGTCTTTTCAGAAATGAACTTTTCTGAATTATTTCATTTCCTCTATATAGTTGAAGGTATTCCCTAGCAAACAATGAGTAAACATCAAGCCATTTAGTATTTTCCTCTGAAATGTAATATGCCTTATATATTGAAAGTCCGATGATTGTAAGAAAATAATTGAAGTCATAATAGCTTTTATCGAATATTGTATAACCGAATACAAGATGATATAAAGTTATATCATTTTCTATTCCACTTTTTTTTAACAATTCTTTTATTTTCCCCCAAAAGTGTTTGAAAAAAATACAAGTCATAAAGCAGTGACTATAGTCTTCCACTAAATTACATAAATTGCATAAACTATTTTTCATGATTTTCCATTTTAAAAGTAGCTTTTTGGTAGGAATAATGAAATATAATAATTTCCATCTGAAACCCTTCAACTTATTTTCACTTAAATAATTAAATATAAAATAACATACTGTTTCACATTTTGGTAGTTCTTTTTGTAAATAGGTATTCCATGTATTAAAACCAATTGGTTTTGTAAATTTCTCATTGAGAAGAAATTCATAAACAAAATTATTCTTTAGGATTGAAAATCTATAGGGATTTCCCTTAATTAATACATAATTTTTACTAATATTGACTAAACTTTTTTGGGAATTTTCTGTTTTAATTATATCTACCCATTCTTTTGGAATTGCTTTTTTCATGATAGTAAATTCTGTGATCCAATTGGATTTATTATTCAAACGGTTTAAAATAAAATTGTGTGATATCTCGCCATTTTCATCTAAAATATCATTTACATAAATCAAATCACTATTTATCCAATTATTAAACAACAGAGTTTAGTGATCAAACTTGATCAACTTGTTTCCCCATATAATTTGTCTTCTGACGTCTGCAATATTTAAGGGTGTTCTAGTTTGACCACCTCCTATTTTGTTCCAACTTCGAAGTACTTCTCCATAAAATTCAGGAATCTGCTTAGCATATTTGTTAACTGTAATATTATCTAAATTCTGTGAGAATACTAACCATTTTTGTCCTAATTTTGCAAAATACTTACATGGTATAACTTTCCAATTAACTAATTGATTACTAACAAGTCTACTTACCCAAGATGCTTTAAGAGACATAAAGTAACTTTGAATATCGATCATTTTAAGACCCTCATTTCCAAGTTTCCCTACTACAGTGTTTCGTTTTACTTTATCAGGTTTGTTATTCCAAATAAATTTGAAGCATTTGCTATCTATTTCTTTCCTATATTTTTCTGGAACAACACAGGCACTAGCCACATATGTAAATATTGGGAAAATTAAAGATTTGATTGTATTATGTTTTTGATGTTTAGCTTAACCTAAAATAAACTCCTACAACTATTTTATTGGAATTAATTAATAAAATATTCTGAAATTATTAGGTACAACTGTATTTAATTCGTCTTTTTTGAAAAACAAATCATCTAAGATGAAGAGAAATTGGCTTGGAACGATTACTAGACATAATGTGTTTTAATATGTAATTCCCTCTTATATATGAATCCTGTCTTCTGATTGGTTGATAAAAGGGGTATATTATTCTCTTCTACCAATTCCTAGTTTTTTTTCGCTTTTTTCCCATTGCAGGAGTATTTGTCCTTTGAAATTTCGGATAGCGTGGTATTTGCCTAAGAAACTTCCACAGTACCAGGCAAATGCCCCTCTCGAGGGAAAATGCCTTCTCTAAATAGCTTATGACGTCACGGATGTGATTCCGAATTACTCGGGTTTCTTCTTTCAACCAACAATACAGTGTCAGCCGTCTTGTTGAAAATCGTATTCATATATATACATTTGCTCCAAAATTATTTTGATTTTTGCAGAGCTAATTTGAATGGTGAAAAAAACATTGAAAGTTTCATTGGTTCCAATCTACAATGCTGCTTGCATGCCACTGCTATTTGCGGAAAAATACCGGTTTCGAGCATAGGCAAATTTCCCTCGCCGCTGTGGCGGCTGGGGAAATTTGCTTCTCCTCTCAACTGGTTTTTTACGACCAATATTTTGTGTACAAATTTGTATATGACGTCGAATGTATATTAATGAGAAGTTCTGAATAACATTCATAAAATATGGCCATACAGAGTAAGCCTAATTTAAACAGAGCAAATGTTTAATCACATCCAATGTCATCATCACATTTTCAAGTTTATATGATACTAAGATCGAACACGGCTTTTTATATTGATAGTACATAAAAGAAAAGGTAAAAAATATCACACTGACTGAAAAATTTAATACAAAAGATTCCAGAAAGAGTCCAAATTGATACCCCGAACACACAAATACATGTCCACTCACTTCCCGAGCTTGGTACAAATATATTAATAAAATGTGGCGAGGTTAAACTGGTTTTATCGACTCAAGCCTCCTTTCTTACTGAATGCTATGACCGTGAACATTATTTACAAAATGTCTAATTTTCCAATGCCAGCGTAATATGGGAAGTCAAGCAATAGTCAGCTTTGAACGTTTCAAAGCTAAGGTATTCCTCCCTAAGACTTAAGTAGCATTAGCAAACATTGGCTATCATGTTTAGGTTCTTGGGTTTTATTTCTACCTATTATTGGGCTTTATAATATTGTGCTGTTAGGCATACCTGATGAAGGTTTTTCGAGAAACGCGACGTGCGCATTATATTAGATATCTACGTTTTATTTTACACTAATGTGATAGTTAAAATGTCCACCAAAATAGACTTGCTTGAGCTTGAAGGGACACAGTCTGAAGGGCTTGAGTAGATTTACATTACATACGTTACTGGCAAAATATGTAAAAGAGATTGTAATCAATATGACGAAGCATAAATAATTATTTCTGTTACAGCACCTACTGACAAGAGGGATTACCGGTATTTAGTTGATGACAAGAGGGATTTTGGATTAGACAAGAAAGACTGGAGTGGATATGGCTATGACAAGAGGGATTTTGGATTAGACAAGAAAGACTGGAGTGGTTATGGCTATGACAAGAAAGACTGGAGTGGTTATGGCTATGACAAGAAAGACTGGAGTGGTCATGACTATGACAAGAAAGACTACAGTGGATATGGCTATGATAAGAAAGACTGGAGTGGATATGGCTGACAAGAAAGACTTCAGTGGATATGGCTATGATAAGAAGGATTTAGGATTAGACAAGAAAGACTGGAGTGGTCATAGCTATGACAAGAAAGACTGGAGTGGTTATGGCTATGACAAGAAAGACTACAGTGGATATGGCTATGACAAGAAAGACTGGAGTGGATATGGCTATGACAAGAAAGACTACAGTGGATATGGCTATGACAAGAAAGACTATAGTGGATATGGCTATGACAAGAAAGACAGGAGTGGCTATGGCTATGACAAGAAAGATTACAGTGGTAATGGCTATGACAAGAGGGATGGCTAGACAAACAGGTGTAAATGAAGAACAACATGCACATTTTAGCATTAAACAGGTTCAGACAATAATGTAGTGTTCCTGTTTAAAATGTATAAAACGGCTATTTCAACCCCCCCCCCTCCCCCGCCCTTTGTTTGGGTAGGTTTGGTTTATGGTGTTTATTTAAGGCCATTTTCAACAATATTTCAGTCTTATCGTGGCTGTTAGTTTTATTAGTAGAGGAAAATGGAATACCCAGAGAAAACCACCGACATGGCGCAAGTCACTGACAAACGTTATCACATACTGTTGTATCGATTACACATCGATATGAGTGGGGTTCGAACTGTTGATAGGCACAGATTGCACTGGTAGTTGTAAATCCGACTACCATACGATCCCGATTACGACAGCCCCCTTGTTTGTATATTATGCTTAATAACCAATAGGAAGTGTGTTTAAAGTAGATTTGATGCTTTTTGATTTGGAAAAGTGGTACATGCTACGGAATAATCTAAAGAGTTATGGTCAACAAATTCAATCAATTGTAAAAAACAAACAAACAAAATAAACGTAGCAAAACAAAAACAAAACCAAAAACAACACAAACAAACACAAATGAAAAAAAAACATGTGTGAACTCAAATCATTGAGCACAAAAAACACGACATATGTCGATGTACATCCGAGTTCTGGTAAAGGACTGGTATGCACATTTTCCCTGGTTGAATCGGGTTACATAAAGTTTAAGAAAAACGTGAAAATATCAAAGGGGTAACCGGAAGTCATCAATCTAAGAATGACTGACAATATAAAGGATACATGAAAAAGTACAACACTGTTATACAAAACACTACACAGAAAACAAAAGATTAAGCAACACGCACCCCGCTAACAACCAGAGGGGTATTCGTCTGCTCCTGAATGGTTAGCAGTTCCTTTTCATATTCGGATCACCAAGAACAATAAAGATATTAACAAACAATAAAGAGCTTCCACTGATGCATTTCATTCACAGACCACACACACAACCACAAATACAAATGGCAACGTAAGCATGGACAGTACAATAACAAGGGCAGTGAACGGCCGTCGTTTACTGACCACAATCTAGGATATCTTTATATGACAAACATACCCATGCCTATCCAGCATACCTATATATGATCTAAACATACCTACCCATCAAGCATACATATATATGATCTAATCATACTTACCTATCAAGCATACCTGTATATGGTCTAACCATGCGTACCTATCAAGCATACCTGTATATCATTTAAACATAATTACCTGTCAAGCATACCTGTATATGGTCTAAACATGCTTACCTATTAAGTATACCTAAAAATGGTCTAAACATACTTACTTTTCCAATATATCTGTATATGGTCTAAACATACTTACCTACCAAGCATACCTGTATATGATCTAAACATACTTGCCTATCAAACATTCCTCTATATGCTTTAAACATACTTACCTATCAAGCATACCTATATGATTTAAACATTCTAACCTATCAAGTATACCTGTATATGGTCTAAACATACTTACCTATCAAGCAAACCTGTATATGATCTAAACATACTTGCCTATGAAGCATACCTCTATATGCTTTAAACATACTTACCTATCAAGCATACCTATATATGGTATAAACATACATACCTATCAAGTATACCTGTATATGATCTAAACATACTTACCTATCAAGCATACCTGTATATGATGTAAACATACTTACCTATCAAGCATACCTGTATATGATTTAAACATACTTACCTGTCAAGCATACCTGTATATGATCTGAACATACTATGCTTATCTATCAAGGATACTGTATATGATTTAAGCATACTTACCTATCAAGCATACCTGTATATTGTCTAAACATACTTACCTATCAAGCATACCTGTATATGATCTATCCATACTTACCTATCAAGTATACCTGTATATGATTTAAACATACTTGCTTATCAAGCATACCTGTATCTGGTCTAAGCATACTTATATATCAAGCATACCTTTATATGGTTTAAACATACTTACCATGTATTGACTTTGGTTGCTATGGTTAAAACTTTATCATAGAACACATTTTATTTCAGTCTTCAAATCACTAAATTTGCACTTTAGCCAGACAGATTTCTTAAAAAATATTTAAAAAATATCATAATATAATTACATATTAGTGGTTTCTTCTAAAAATTAAAGCATTTGTACAGAGAATACAAGTTTGCCAATTATTGTTACCATGGCAACCAAACAGCCTCATTTCTCATCTTCAGAAACAAAACCGTAAAAAAATAGGATTTTCATTATCTATTATCTCCTGTGAACAGGGTGCTATGTAGATGATGCTTATTTGTATCCGTTTATTATTGACCTTCCATGAAAAAGAGAAAATTGAAAAACTTTTACATGGTCGCTAGACTGTAAATATGAGGTCAAAGTAATGTCATAAGCTTGTTTGGTCGTCCTAGGTATACAGATGGTTCCTACAAATAATGCCAGCAATACCTTTGTCTCGTCAGCCTAGAACAAAATATTTAGATTATTCAGAGTTCACAGCTTAGACAACTTCTGTCATCTGAATAGCTGATTCAAGATCCCCATCTCCGACTGTTTGTAAACCAAAGACCATTAAATTGGTAGTTGTTGCTTCTGCACTAAGCACGCAGCATTAAGAAGAAAGAGCAAATACTGGGTGGCTCGGAATCAGGATAATGTGTCTGAGTGGGGCAACATGTCTATCCACGGACTGTTGGTTCAGTGAGCTAGCACTATAAAAATGCAACTAAGTGTCTTGGCTTAGTACAAAACAGACATCATCTCATTGAAAATTAACTTGATCTCGCCATGATATAGCTGACAATTGCTGAGTTGGAGTTAAATAACAATCACTCACTCTACTGTTTGTTGCTTTGGGTTTCGAGACGGTAGAGAAAGTCTTGACAAAAATGCAAACTGAATAGGAATGAGATTTAGTGTAGGGTGTCAAGACACTTTTGACAAAAATTATATAAGAAAATAGAAATCAGACACTGAAAAAGAAATCAACATTTACTTTTTTCAAATGATTGAACATTACAAGAACATGACAACTCCTTTAACACTTTAAAGGACAACATTTTGATATAATGACTTCTAAATTATACATAATAGTGTTTGTGAAGAAAAAGGTACCTATTCAAATTTACAAAGTTTGTTGGAACAAATGTTCTGTAGCAAGACTTAGGGTTTACTTTTTTCCCAAAAGCCCTGAGAGTTAATTTTTTTTATAATATAGACCATTATACATTGCATTCAAGATGTACATGTATTATTCTAAACCAAGGAACAGGTACTGAGTAACAGACCACTATAAAAATGTGCCTTGCATTGCATTTACTGGTTGGTCAGATGTCACAATTTCATTTCCTATGATATCCTCATCTACATTTTCTATCTTTTTCTTGACATTATCCCTTCTTCTTTTGATGGCAAAATGAATGATTCATGAACGATGCGTCCTAGTGATGATGGAGTTGATGGACATATCTTCTGTGTATAAAACCATCTCCAATTTCAAAAGATTTCCAAGCAATAACGTGCTTATGCCAACAAGACATTAAAAGATGTTTCGAGCTTTCATAAACATTACCTTTTGCATTTCAAAAAATTCATAGGTTTTTACAAGTACACCACAATGCTGATCAGCATCCATCCTTTTTCTATGTAAAGTTTTGTACAGACTTATGAAGATGAACCGATAATTGACAAACTCTCAGAATTTAAAAAGATCCAAGTAATGAAAAACCAACATGCATTGTTGAAAATTAAGAAAACAAAATATTGTAGGGTACACTGTCATGCTCTGGAGCCAAGTAATTTTATGACAATTTTGAATTCAAAGGCACAGGCTGACCCAATACTTACCGAACATATTGCTACAATGTAGTACTAGTAGCAGGGAGAAATATACTTCCCCTGATATCCAGGATGAGATCATTTATATCATAAAAAATCAGATTTGTACCGCAATAGTTTGTAAATGAATGCAACACTAATAATTGTTTCGCTCTCATAGCCCATGAAACAACTGTTTCGATCGTTAACATATTTTGGTGTGTCTTCGATATCCGAGCAAAGATCTTATCAGTATTTGTGTCTGCTGAAGCAAGAAGGGCAGATTTTGAACTATTATACACATACTTTGTTAACTCAGGTAATTAAAATTGTACTTGGTCATGCCTTCTTTGATACTCTTAAATGTCCCGAGAATGCACCATTTTGCGTTCAGTAATAAAAACAAAATGGCGAGAACCAATCCCTCTGCTGTCCACTTTATTTAGCCCCAACAATGCCCCTGTACAGTGATAATTCAAATTATGTAACTTTGGTATAATTTTCATAATTAGCAGATAACTAACAATAAACTGTATTGTATTTCAAGCTTTCCAGAGGTAAATCATGGGTATTACTAGTACTGTTGCAAATTAACAGCGCTATGTCACACAATGATATCCTATATATGTAAATCTGAACATCAGACATGTTCTTACTTTCCATACTCTTTAAATTTTTGAAGGTAGGCATGTTTATTTTGTATATAATTGTATTAACAAAACATTATACAGTAATCAATGCAATCCTGTAAATTTTCTAAATTTTTCAGAAATTATTTTTGCTATGTAAATTTAACTAAATTTTACATTTGAAAAACTTTATCTTGTGATTATGAATAAAAAGATTGCAAACATACCATTTGAACGGGTAGTAAAATACCATAGTCCTCCAAGATTATCTGGCTATGGAAAGAAGAGAGTCCTCTAAATATCTTTTATTTCCCTGTATGTTGAAGATGAGTGCAACTGTTACTCTGCCGAATGTCTACACCGAGTTTGCAACGATGTAAAGTGCATACTGTTACGTATACAGTAAGAGACAGATTCGTTGTATAAAGTCCTGTTATGACAACTGTTTTACCTGTTTTGTTCAAGTATTGTTATAAATACTGTTATAGTGACAGCCGGAAACTTTGAGATGTAATGAAAGGGGGAGGTTTGGCGCTTTAAAATCTGATTCAACCCACCATTTCTTTAGAAATGCCTGTACCAAGTCAGGGTGATTATGGTTTTCACAGTTTTCCGATTGTTGACTGATTTTGTCTGTTTATATACTTATGAGTTTTGACTTTCCCTTTGTAAGATTGCTCGGAGTTCGGTAATTGTGGTATTACCCTGATTTAAGAATACAACAGTCCAGTGAGGTGATATATGAGCAAAACCGGAAGTGATGAATGGTAAGCAAATAATATATACGGACAGAATGAAAATAAACATAAAAAATATGGAATTAATGAATTTCATCATCAAAATTTATTGCTATTTTAACCAATTAAAAATAAAAATAGATAATTAAAGATTTTTCCTCCAAAGGTTTAGCTTACAACCTAAAATAAGTAAAATGTTAGTCATTTTGTAGTTCAACATGAGTTCTCGTTCTTGGAATTGTGATTTGGAGCGGTTAATTTAAAACTAAAATAACAAAAATTGACACTAGGCTACAAATGAACAAAATTGATATTTTGTAGAGGAGATCCAATATTTTTCATTGTGCTATATAGTTTACACAAATCGCCTGTTCACCGCAGATAATGTGTTCTGATATCCAACATTTTTACATACTTTATTAATAGTTAAAAAAAATGTGACAATACTGATTTTAATTTGGGTATAATAGCAAAAATAACATATATAGGCACTTGTCTTTGAATATACATTTATTTTTACTCAAAATATGTCATATAGCAAAATATTGAGTGAATTGATGACATAAGGTAAATAACTTTTTCTTTATTTTGCATGATTCTTAAGTGGAACCATACTTAAATGAATTGTTATCTAATAATTTCAGGATGTTAACACTGATATGTTCCACTTGTCGTAAGCATTTCCCGGTCCTTTCTTCATTCATGAATTATCACCGGGTGAATAACTAGATTAACACGGAGGGTGGCACTAGTAGAGCAGGAACTGCTTACCCTTTCGGGGCACCTGATTTCCCTCCTGGACTTAGTGGGGTTCGTGTTACTCGATCTTTAGTTTTATGTGTATACTTTGTAGATCGGTATTTGTCCTTTTGTACTTTTTCTTTTGACCATTACGTTGTCTGTTCTTTTTCGAATTAGATATTCTGATTACCCCTTTGGTATCTTCAAACTGTTCTTAATAAAAAAATAATATAGTAACTAATTCTTTTTGTACTTCTATATTATTAAGGTAAGCTTTAATTGATAAAATATCAATAATAAAAGTGGCGGCGTTAAATTTGTCCGATGGGCCAAGACCTCTCATTATTGTGAAGCGATGCGGTCATTCAAGCGTTTTTCTGATCTGAGTAAATTGTTGACCATATTGCAAACAACGCTTTAATCTTTATGAATAAAAACGTAGATATTAAATTAAGTGCGCACTACACGTTTCGGGAATAACCTTCATCAGGTACGCTTAAAATCGCTGAAGCGCTCAAAGATATGTTTTAAATTGCTAAGATGTGACTGAAAATCACTCCCTAGGACCAATATGTCATCTAGAAAGGCCAATACAGTGTTCGAGGTTAAACCACGTAGGACCAGTTCATCACCCTGGCGTACTTCCCTGGAGCATTACATAACCCAAAATTCATTTTGACGCACTCCAAAAGTCCAAACTTTGTGGTGAACGCTGTCTTTTTTACTATCTTCTGGTTTTATTCCTACCTGCCAATATACACTATTGACATTACGCTTTGAGTACCAGATGTTTCCGTCCAAAGTATCCAGACATTCTTCAACTAACGGCAAGGGGAAAACATCCTAAACCGTCACTGTGTTCAAAGCACGATAGTCTATGCACCATCGTACTCCACCGTCTCGTTTACGGATTAATGCTGGAGCAGATGCCCACTCCGAGATGGAGGGTTGAATAACTCCGGCATCAAGCATCTTCTGGAAGTGTGCCTCTTCTTCATCTACAAAACAGGCAGGTGTTCTTCTCATTCTCTGTTTTACGGGTTTAGCAGTATTCGTATCAATGGCATGTTCTAATTCTGAACGAAACAAAAAACCATACCCCCCCCCCCCTTTCAAGTTAAATGGTCGGTCCCTAAGCAACTCTTCTGTATGTTTTGGTATAGTATCTGTCTTTTTCGAGATCCTAGTTTTCGGAATGTTTGATTCTGTTTCAGCACCTAAGACTTGCGCCTCTTCAACAGTGGCAATTTCCTGTCCACTGTGCAGGATTATATTTTTGTCAGTTACATTGACAAAGCACAGCTCTGGTTTACTTGTCTTAGAACAAACAGTTCTTGGTATCAGAAGTGACTGCATTTCGGTATGCTCCACAATAAAATCTTTGCTCTGCGGAGTAGTCTCGCATGTTAGCCTGACAACCGAACTGGGGGAAACTACTGTACGGGTTAGTATTGCTACCCGATTAACTGAAGGTTTAGATTGAGGACCAAAAGTTACATTCATGGTTTCTCCATTTGAAGTCAGTGTTAACTTTCCCAAGTCCAGATTGGCCCTGTACCTACTTAGGAAATCCATTCCCAGCAGTATATCACAATCTATTGGTGCCACATGTAAACTCTGTCTGAACTCAAAACCGTGTATAGAGAAACACATCGGTTGCATAACCCGACAGTTCATGCTCATCTCTCGACCAACTGTGTGAAACTGGGTTTCCCTGTCTGTATACGGTTTCGATGGCAACTGATAAAAAATTTGATCTTTCAAGATCGTAACAAGAACCGTATCAATGATGGCATTTACCCTCTGGTTCTGAATATCAACCTCTATCCTTATCATTCTTGCTGTTCCCAAGTAATTAAATGTGGCAGTTCCAGTTATGCCATCATCTGACCCGCTATATCTTGACTTAAAAGCAATTCTCTCTCTTTTCTTTAAAGACGACTGACCTTCTCCCTGAAATTGTTTATTGTTATCGGGGCAGTCTCCTCTTAAATGTCCTTTCTTATTACACTGAAAATAGCGTCTAGTTTCTGGATTTTGTCGCGGTTCAGTGGGCTCCGGACTACTCGGTCGGCTTCTCCAGTTTCTGTTAGATGAAGCACCTTCTCGTGACCTAACAGGTTTCTCATTAAGTTGCTCACCTATCGCCTTTAAGCTTGCCATCATCTCCTTCATTTGGTTCTCCATATTAAATTTTCATTCGGAGTCTTGCGTTTTTTCATACCAGTGGCTTGGACTGACACTGGTTTTACCGGATCAAATGTTACCAGATCCTTAGTCGTCTCCATATTCCGGTTTGCCTGTACCGCCTTCTTAGAGTATTGATATCACCTTAGTGTATCAATAGCTGCCTCCATTGATTGGGGTTTTTGTACACATGCGTGCTGTCCAGCATCCAAATCATAGCACCGCTGACAGAACCTTAGCGTTCACGAAAGGCTTTATTTGCAAAAGACAATACCCGGTCTGCCCAGTATTCCAGGGATTCATGCTTATCCTGTTTGCAATTATTTTTTTTTTAATCACAGATTTTATTGCAATTGTTTGCAATTATTAAATTATATCATGAACATTTCCGGTACATCCTGGAATCCAAATCGCATTTCCAGCTTCTCGATTATTTCTGGATAAGTAATCTGTGGGTCACGTTCCAATAATAACGTGAAGTACTCCCCATCCTTGTCCTCCAGACTCCACAAAAGTTTATCTTTCTTTCGTTCGTCTGTCCATTCGGCAGTGTGGGCATATCCCCTAAGCTTTGTGTAGAATACTTTTCAGCTAGTCTTGCCGGTGTACTTCAAGGATTTGTACATCCTCATGAAATAGCGACGGTCTTGCTGCATATCCATATTGATGCCTTTTCTTATTGGTGGTACTCGAGGTGGTGTACGTCGATTATCATCTAGACGATCCTCATGTGAGGAGTGTGCCACTTGTGGTTCATCCACCTCTGTCTGCGAGTATTCATCAGATTCATCTGTTGGAGAATAATAACTATCATAATGGTCACGGCGTCGCTGGGTAGTAGCCGGAAGACGTCGACGACGATTATGGATGGTTGGTTCACGGTGGCGGTTACCACGATTTCTATCTGGTGAGTGTGATGACTCAGACTGATTGTCATACCTTGATGTAGGAATCATAGGTCTCCATGATTGAACTTATGATTGGTCAGAAGGATGGTATTGATTCCGATTGTAGTCATGTGATACGTCTGGTAAACCCGATGTATGCTTACGTGTTGAATCCACCAATATGTCGCTCTCTAACTTCATTTGTTGTAAGACATTGTACATTTCGTTCAACATGTTCGGTTCTTGTTGAACCGTGATAGGTGGCGGGGGCACTGAATATGTATTACTACCTTGTGTTAATTTACCCTGTGTTATAATATGTGTACCCCTTAACATACCAGGTGGTGTATGTTGTACATGTGCTGTACTGTACTGTTGTTGGGTTACAGTATTTGGAGGAATATGTGTCACATCAGGGCATACTGTTGATATCCCAGATTGTACCGGGGCCGAAGAAACAACGTATGTACCCTGCTGCAAACGCATGTCTCCTATCTGACCCTGTTATAAATCTCCAGCCACCACCCTTTGTTGACTCACAATTGGAAATGGTCTGCATGAATCATTACTATCTAATGACCCTATGTATAATTGGGATTCTTGATCAGTATCTAAGAAATTATTACTTTTCATCGGTGCTGAAACTAGAGGTTTATAAACCCGAGTCGGTTCGGGGACAGACGCAGGGGGTGATGAAACACCGTGTATGCACGGTGAGGACACTTTCTGGGAAAGCAATTCATCACTCTTGCCCACCCTTGGTTTCTCAACCTTTTTCAATCTCTGATACATGTTTAAAAGATCAAGATCTGTGAAATCAGACACCGTTGTGGTATAGTCTATCATTTCAAACAATTCTGGAGAAATAATAAAATAATGGATATTTGCCAGTCTCTCCCTGTTGAATTGTACCCCTTCCTCTCTAATACTACAGATTTGATCGGCAATTTTATTGACCACAACCGGCAGTCTTAATAATTCCCACCTGCTACAGGTGTCTATTTTTACTTTTGCCAGTCAATCCATTCTAATAGTAATTATAAGACAAAACAATTGAATTTCAACCTATGTTAGCAAAAAATAAACTTCTTTTTATTCACAAAAACAAGCAAAAATAACCGCTTGCTCGTGTCTCAATTTCAGAAAATCAATTTCCGTAAATGTGTATCCCCCAAAAGACAATACAACCTATTTCCGATTATGAACATTCAATGATGGCGTGATAAACACGTGACTTTTTAAAAACTTTCCACCGGTTTCAAAACTTCAGAAAACCTGAAAAGTTTGCACCAGTTTAATTCATATTTAATAAAGCCTACAAACAAAGTCACAACAAATTTATTAATAACACGACAAATGTAAGATATCGATTTTATATGAAAACGACTCTCAAATATATTCAAGCAAATTCGCTGCGCTTCAGTCGACCGTATGTTCAAATCGGCATTTTAAATCCTCGTCGCCAATGTTGTATAATTCCGTCCCTCTACCTGCGTAATTGCATTCTAGGGACCAATTATAGTATTCTCGTATCTGTGGGGTTGCTAGTCCCCAACGAGATAGTAACCCGCTAATAATATGAGTATGCAATAATTACCTGAATACTAGCATCAACTCTGAATAGTAATCTGTATTACGTCTTTACTGCTCCAAGTCAGCTATCGGAATGAGACTGGATCCAGGCTACTTCCGAGCAGGTTCATGTGGTCAGCATCCCAGCATCCCACTGGCCGCAAGCTTCCACGTCACAGGCTTACACGTCACAGTTCCTTCCTCAGTGTGGAGCACACAGCTGCACACCCCAGCGTTGTTTCACCATAACTTTTTACAACGAATCTTTCTCTTACTGTATACGTAACAGTATGCACTTTACATCGTTACAAACTCGGTGTAGACTTTCGGCAGAGTAAAAGTTGCACTCATCTTCAACATACAGGGAAATGAAAGACATTTAGAGGATTCTCTTCTTTCCATAGCCAGATAATCTTGGAGGACTATGGCATTTTACTACCTGTTGAAATGGTATGTTTACAAAAGAAAAAGTTTTTCAAAATTAAAATTTAGTTAAATTTAAGATAGCAAAATAATTTCTGAAAAATACAGCAAATTTACAGGATTGCATATTGATTACTGTATAATGATTTGTTAATACAATTATATACAAAATAAAGAATGCCTACCTTGGAAAATTAAAAGAGTATGGAAAGTAAGAAAATGTCTGATGTTCAGATTTGCATATATAGGATATCCTTGTGTGACATAGCGCTGTTAATTTGCAACAGTACTAGTAATGCCCATGATTAACCTCTGTAAAGCTTGAAATACAATACAGTTTATTGTTAGTTATCTGCTAATTATGAAAATAATACCAAAGTTACATAATTGAAATTATCCCTGTACAGAGGCATAGCTGGGGCTAAATAAAGTGGACAGCAGAGGGGTTGGTTCTCGCCAATTTTGTTTTATTACTGAACCCAAAATGGTACATTCTTGGGACATTTAAGAGTATCAAAGAAGGCTTGACCAAGTACAATTTTAATTACCTGAGTTAACAAAGTATGTGTATAATAGTTCAAAATCTGCCCTTCTTGCCGTAACAGACATAAATACTGATATGATCTCTACTCAGATGTCGAAGACACACCGATATGTGCTACTGGGTCGAAACAGTTGTTGTTTCATGGGCTATGAGAGCGAAAAAATTATTAGTGTTGCATTCAGTTACAAACTAATGCGGTGCACATCTGATTTGTTATGATATACATGATCTCATCCTGGATATCAGGGGAAGTATGTTCCTCCCTGCTACTAGTCCTACATTGTAGCTATATGTTCGGCAAGTATTGGGTCAGCTTGTGCCTTTGAATTCAATATTGTCATAAAATTACTTGGCTCCAGAGCATGGCAGTGTACGCTGCAATATTTTATTTCCTTAATTTTTAACAGTACATGTTGGTTTTTCATTACTTGGGTCTTTTAAATTTTGTGAGTTTGTAAATTATCGGTTCATCTTCAGAATATTTGGATGTGACATAAAAGAAAATATATGGACATACAACAGCTACATTAACAGATATCCATTCTTAATAAGTCTGTACAAATTTTTACATAGAAAAAGGATGGATGCTGATCAGCATTGTGGTGTACTTGTTAAAACCTATAACATTTTAAAAATGCAAAAGTTAATGTTTATCAAAACTCAAAATATCTTTTAATGTCTTGTAGGGATAAATACGCCATTGCTTGGAAATCTTTTGAAATTGGAGATGGTATTATACACAGAAGATGATGTCAAGAAAATATGTCCATCAACTCCATCATCACTAGGACTCATCGTTCATGAATCATTCATTTTGCCATCAAAAGAAGAAGGGATAATGTCAAGAAAAAGATAGAAAATGTAGATGAGGATACCATAGGAAATGAAATTGTGACATCTGACCAACCAGTAAATGCAATGCAAGGCACATTTTTATAGTGGTCTGCTACTCAGTGCCTGTTCCTTGGCTTAGGATAATACATGTACATCTTGAATGCAATGCAATATTATAAAAACAAAACAGTAAATTAACTCTCATGGCATTTGTGAAAAAAGTAAACTCTAAGTCTTGCTACAGAACATTTGTTCCAACAAACTTTGCAAAGTTGAATAGGTACTTTTTTCTTCACAAGAAATATTATATATAATTCAGAAGTCATCATATTAAACGTTTGTCCTTTAAAGTATTAAAGGAGTTGTCATGTTATTGTAATGTTCAACTATTTGAAAAAAGTAAATGTTGATTTTTTTTTCAGTGTCTGCTTATTATTTATTTTGTAAAAAGAGCAATAGGAGACTATTGTTTAATGATAATGTTTTTCGTTGGGGTCATTTGACAGTATAAAGGAGGTGAGGAATGGCTACAAAGGAGGTGGAAACAATGTATTTTTTGCTAAATATAACTTTAATATGTCCTATAGTTTCATAAAAAAAAATCCTATTTTCCTATATAATTTTTGTCAAAAGAGGCTTGACACTCTGCACTAAATGCCTATCTCATTCCAATTCAGATTGCATTGTTGTCAAGACTTTCTCTAGCGTCTCGAAGCTCAAAGCTACAAACAGTAGAGTGAGTGATTGTTACTTAACTCTAACTCAGCAATTTTCAGCTATATCATGGCGAGATCAAGTTATTTTTTAATGAGATGATGTCTGTTTTGCACTAAACTAAGACACCTAGTTGCATTTTTATAGTGCTAGCTCACTGAAAAAAACAGTCCGTGGATAAACATGTTGTCCCACTCAGACACATTATCCTGATTCCGAGCCAACAAGTATTTGCTCTTTCTTCTTAATGTTGCGTGCTTAGTACAGAATCAACACATACTAATTTTATGGTCTTTGGTTTACAAACAGTAAAAGATGGGGATCTTGAATCAGCTATTCAGATGACAGAAGTTGTCTAAGCTGTGAACTCTGAATAATCTAAATATTTTGTTCTAGGCTGACGAGATATAGGTATTACTGACATTATTTGTATGAGCCATCTTTATACCTAGGGAAACCAAACAAGCTGATGGCATTACTTTGACCTCATTTTTACAGTGTAGCGACCATGTAGCAAATTTTAATTTCCTTTTTTTCATGGAAGGTCAATAATATTTCGTATATATTTTCCTTATGGTGATCTGTTAGCAAATCCGATTATCCGTGAAGAAAATTTCCTGTGATGTTATTATAGAAAATAAGTATCCCAAAATGATCTGTTATTTTGATGAACTAAATGTCAAAAAGGGCAAACCAACATGTACATGTTTCTATGAACAAATAGACTGTGCATGTAAAACCAATTTTCCAGAATACACTATAGGAATTTATGATGTTAAAAAGAGATGTCATTTGCAATAATATGATTTGCAAAACAGAATACAACCCTCTGGGACATTGTGAAAAGTCACAAGATTGTAATAAGCCTTGAAATAAGCCCGTAAATTTGGCCTGCTACCCTTCGAACAATGCCAACTTTCTTAATCTTTTTGTTTTGTTTCGGTTTATATTACTACAACAAATCTTTTGTATCTAAAAAGTTACTTAAAATAATAGTACTAGAATTGTATTATAAATGTATTGTACAATAAATATTCTAATACCATAATTTTATACTACCTGAAATTTACAATTGGAAAATTAGCAGATTTGATTTTTTAAAATGATTGAGAAATTAATGCTAGAATTTGTTTTTTGCTGTGTTTGAATTGCAGATTTATCAAACTCTTTGTTTATGTTTCCATGGCAAACATGGACATTATCTAAATTTCCATTGTTATCAGTTTCAGAGTTGACATTTAGTTATATAATCAGTAATATGGAAACTTTGTGACCAAAGGACATTTTTAAGATATTAGCATGATATGAAATGCATTTAATATGTAAAATGTTTTATTTTTGTTTCCAGGGCAACCGTTCACACAATTTAAGGTTAACAGTTTATTTAGTAGTTAGCTTTGTTATAAGTTATGTGAAAAAGATAATATCAGTAAATACATTTTAGAGAAGTAGAAATATTCTGTAAAAAATGTTGTTGTGTAGTATTTGCTAAAAAAAACTAAAGTATGGGATAAAAAACACTTTTACCAAGAAAATCTAAAAGAGGCTACAAGCGATTATTTTTTATATGTTTTAGACACATGTCTAATAAACGAATACAAACAAGCATCATTCACATAGCACCCTGTTCACAGGAGTTAATAGATAATGAAAATCCTATTTTTTAACGATGTTTTTTTTGAAGATCCGAAATTTAATTGCCATGGTAACCATAATTGTTTTTCTTTCCATGGCTACGTTGGACATTATTTAAATTGTCATTGTTATCAGCTTAAGAGTTGGTATTTAGTCATAAAATCAGCAATATGGAAATTTTTGTGACCAAAAGAAAATTTATGATTTTAGCATGATATGAAATGCATTTAAAATGTTGTTTTCTTTGCTTCCATGGCAACCATTTACATAATTTAAGGTTAAAAGTTTATTTAGTAGTTAGTTTGGTTATAGGTTATGTGAAAAAGATAATGTTAGTAAATACATTTTAGAGAAGTAGAAATATTTTGCAAAAAATGTAGTAGTATACTATTTGCTAAAAAAACAAAAGTATGGGACAAAAAACACTTTTACCCAAAAAATCTGAAAGAGGCTACAAACGATTATTGTTTATATGTTTTAGACAAGTGTCTATTCAACGGATACAAGCAAGCATCATTCACATAGCACCCTGTTCACAGGAGATAATAGATAATGAAAATCAAATTTTTTGCGTTTTTTTGAAGATGCGAAATGATGCTGTTTGGTTGCCATGGTAAAAATAATTGGCAAACTTGTATTTTTTGTACATATACTTTAATTTTTGAAGAAATTTTCAACATCACTAATATGTAATTATATTATGAATTTTAAATTATTTTGCTTTGAGAAATCTGTGTGGCTAAAGTGCAAATTTAGTGATTTGAAGACTGAAATAAAATGGGTCAATACATGGTAAGCATGTTTAAATCATATACAGGTATGCTTGATAGGTAAGTATGTTTAGACTCTATACAGGTATACTGGATAGGTAATTATGCCTGATAGGTAAGTATGGACAGATCATATACAGGTATGCTTGATAGGTAGGTATGTTTAGATCATATACAGGTATCCTTGATAGATAAGTACCTTTCGATCATATACAGGTATGATTGATAGATAAGTATGTTCAGATCAGACACATGTATGCTAGATAGGTAAGTAGGTTTAGACTATATACAGGTATACCGGATAGGTAATTATGCTTGATAGGTAAGTATGGAAAGATCATATACAGGTATGCTTGATAGGTAAGTATGTTTAGATCATATACAGGTATCCTTGATATTTAAGTACGTTTCGATCATATACAGGTATGATTGATAGGTAAGTATGTTTAGATCAGACACATGTATGCTAGATATATAAGTAGGTTTAGACTATATACAGGTATACTGGATAGGTAATTATGTTTAGACCATATACAGGTATGCTTGACAGGTAAGCATGTTTAGAACATATACAGGTATGCCTGATAGGTAAGTATGTTTAAATCATATACAGATATGCTTGATATGTAAGTGTGTTTAGACCATATACAGGTATGCTTGACAGGTAAGTATGTTTAGATTATATACAGGTATAATTGATAAGTAAGTATGCTTAGATCATACACAGGTATGTTTGATAGGTAAGTATGTTTAGATCATACACAGGTATGCTTGATAGGTAATTATGCTTAAATCATATACAGGTATGCTTGATAGGTAAGTATGTTTTGATCATATACAGGTATGCTTGATAGGTAAGTATGTTTTGATCATATACAGGTATGCTTGATAGGTAAGCATATTTAGACCATGTACAGGTATACTTGACAGGTAAGTATGTTTAGACCATATACAGGTATACTTGATAGGTAAATATGTTTAAATCATATAGATGTATGCTTGGTAGGTAAGTGTGTTTAGACCATATACAGGTATGCTTGATAAGTAAGTATGTTTAAGTCATATACATGTATGCTTGATAGGTAAATATGTTTAGATCATATACAGGTATCCTTGATATGTAAGTATGTTTCGATAATATATATGTATGCTTGATAGATAAGTATGTTTAGATCATATACATGTATGCTTGATAGGTAAGTATGTTTAGATCATATAGCGGTATGCTTGATAGGTAAGTATGTTTAGACCATATACAGATATGCTTGATAGGTAAGTATGTTTAGACTATATACAGGTATACTGGATAGGTAATTATGCTTATGCCATGTATATGTATGCTTGATAGGTAAGCATGTTTAGACCATATACAAGTATGCTTGATAGGTAAGTATGTTTAAATTATATACATGTATGCTTGATAGGTAAGTGTGTTTAGACCATATACAGGTATGCCTGACAGGTAAGTATGCTTAGATCATATACATCTATACTTGATAAGTAAGTATGCTTTAATCATATACAGGTATGCTTGATAAGTAAGTATGTTTATATTATATACAGGTATGCTTGATAGGTAAGTGTGTTTAGACCATATACAGGTATGCTTGATAAGTAAGTCTGTTTAAGTCATATACGGGTATGCTTGATAGGTAAGTATATTTAGATCATATACAGGTATGCTTGATAAGTAATTATGTTTAAGTCATATACGGGTATGCTTGATAGGTAAGTATGTTTATATTATATACAGGTATGCTTGATAGGTAAGTGTGTTTAGACCATATACAGGTATTCTTGATAAGTAAGTATGTTTAAATCATATACAGTTATGCTTGATGGGTAAGTGTGTTTAGACCATATACAGGTATGCTTGATAAGTAAGTATGTTTAAGTCATATACAGGTATGCTTGATAGGTAAATATGTTTAAATCATATACAGGTTTGCTTGATAGGTAAGCATGTTTAGATCATATACAGATATGCTTGATAGGTAAGTATGTTTAAATTATATACAGGTATGCTTGATGGGTAAGTGTGTTTAGACCATATAGAGTTATGCTTGATAAGTAAGTATGTTTAAATCATATACAGGTTTGCTTGAAATGTAAATATGTTTAGATCATATACAGGTATGCTTGATAGGTAAGTATGTTTAGACCATATACAAGTATGCTTGATAGTTAAACATGCTTAAAGCACACAGGTACGCTTGACATGTAATTATGTTCAGATCATATACAGGTATGTTTGACAGGTAAGTATGTTTTGACCATATATAGGTATACTTGATAGGTAAGTATGTTTTAACCATATACAGGTATGATTGCTATGTAAGTATGATTAGATCATATACAGGCATGCTTGATAGGTAAGTATGTTTAGATCATATACAGGTATGCTGGACAAGTAGGGGTATGTTTGTCATATAAAGATATCCTAGACTGTGGTCAGTAAGCGACGGCCGTTCACTGCCCCTGTTATTGTACTGTCCATGTTTACGTTGCCATTTGTATTTGTGGTTGTGTGTGTGATCTGTGAGTGAAATCCATCAGTGGAAGTTCTCTATTGTTTGTTGATATCTGTATTGTTCTTGGTTATCCGAATATGAAAAGGAATTGCTAACTATTCAGTAGCACTCGAGTACCCATCTGGTTGCTTAGCGGGATTCGTGTTGCTTAAACTTTAGTTTTCTGTGTAGTGTTTTGTATTACAGTGTTGTACTTTTCATGTATCCTTTATATTGTCAGTCATTCTTAGTTTTATGACTTCCGGTTACCTCTTTGATATTTTCAAGCTTTTCTTAGACTTCATTTAACCCGATTCAACCCGGAATATTTGCATCCAAGTTCTTCACTAGGACCTGGATGTACATCGACATATGTCGTGTTTTTTGTGTTGAATGATTTGAGTTCACACGTGTTTTTTTCATTTGTTTTTGGTTTTGTTTTGGTTTTGTTTCGTTTATTTTGTTTGTTTGTTTGTTTTTAAACATTGATTGAAATTGTTTACCATAACTCTTTAGATTAATTCGTAGCATGTACAACTCTTCCAAATTAAAGAGCATAACATCTTCTTTAAGCACACTTCCTATTGGTTATTAAGCATAATATACAAACAAGGGGGCTGTCGTGATCGGGATTGTATGGTAGTCGGATTTACAACTACCAGTGCAATGTGTGCCTATCAACAGCTAGAACCCCGCTCATATCGATGTGTAATCGATACAACAGTATGTGATAGAGTTTGTCAGTGATTTACGACATGTCGGAGGTATTCTCTGAGTACTCCATTTTTCTCTACTAATAAAACTAACAGCCACGATAAGACTGAAATATCTTTGAAAATGGCGTTAAATAAACACCATAAACCAAACTTACCCAAACAAGGGGGGTGGTGAAATGGCCATTTCATACATTTTAACCATACATTATTGTTCTGAAACACTTTCGATTTCTAAATGTTGTCTGAACGTGTTTAATGCTAAAATTTGTATGTTGTTCTTCATTTACACCTGTTTGTCTAGCAATCCCTCTTGTCATAGCCACAACCACTGTAATCTTTCTTGTCATACCCATAACCACTCCAGTCTTTCTTGTCATATCCATGACCTCTCCAGCCTTTCTTGCCAGTGCCATAACCACTCCAGTATTTCTTGTCTAATCCAAAATCCCTCTTATCATAGCCATATCCACTGTAGTCTTTCTTGTCATAGCCATGACCTCTCCAGCCTTTCTTGCCAGTGCCATAACCACTCCAGTCTTTCTTGTCTAATCCAAAATCCCTCTTATCATAGCCATATCCACTGTAGTCTTTCTTGTCATAGCCATAACCACTCCAGTCTTTCTTGTCTAATACAAAATCCCTCTTATCATAGCCATATCTACTGTAGTCTTTCTTGTCATAGCCATGCCCTCTCCAGCCTTTCTTGCCAGTGCCATAGCCACTCCAGTCTTTCTTGTCTAATCCAAAATCCCTCTTATCATAGCCATATCCACTGTAGTCTTTCTTGTCATAGCCATAACCACTCCAGTCTTTCTTGTCATAGCCATAACCACTCCAGTCTTTCTTGTCATAGCCATAACCACTCCAGTCTTTCTTGTCATAGCCATGACCACTCAAGTCTTTCTTGTAATCCTTCTTGTCAGTAGGTGCTGTAATAAAAAAAAATAGTTTTGCTTCGTGATATTGATTAAGTGTTATTGAACATCTCTTTTGCATATTTTGCCAGTAGCGTATATAGTGTAAAACTATTCAAACCCTTCAGACTGTGTCCATTCAAGCTCAAGCAAGTCTATTTTGGTGGACATTTTAACTATCACATTAGTGTATAATAAAACGTAGATATCTAATATAATGCGCACGTCGCGTTTCTCAAAAAACCTTCATCAGGTACGCTTAACAGCACAATATTATAAAGCCCAAAGATAGGTAGAAATAAAACCCAAGAACCTAAACATGATAGCCAATGTTTGCTAATGTTACTTAAGTCTTAGGGAGGAGTACCCTTGTTTTAAAACGTTCAAAGCTGACTACTGCTTGACTTCCCATATTACGCTGGCATTGGAAGATTAGACATTTTGTAAATAATGTTCAAGGTCATAGCATTCAGTAAGAAAGGAGGCTTGAGTCGATAAAACCAGTTTAACCTCGCCACATTTTATTAATATATTTGTGTCCAGCTCGGGAAGTGAGAGGACATGTATTTGTGTGTTCGGGGTATCAATTTTAACTCTTTCTGGAATCTTTTGTATTTAATTTTTCGGTCAGTGTGCTATTTTTGGCATTTTCTTTGATGTACTATCAATATAAAAAGCCGCGTTTGATTTTAGTATCATAAAAACTTGATAATGTGATGATGACATTGGATGTGATTAACCATTTGCTCTGTCTAAACTAAGCTTACTCGGTATGGCCATATTTTATGAATGTTAGTCGGAACTTCTCATTAATATACATTCGACGTCATATACATATTTGTACACAAAATAATGGTCGTAAAAAACCGGTTGAGAGGAGAGGCAAAGTTCACGAGGGCGAGGGAAATTCGCCTATGCTCTAAACCGGTATTTTTCGCAAATAGCAGTGGCATGCATGCAGCATTGTAGATTGGAACCAATGAAACTTTCAATGTTTTTTTCACCATTCAAATTAGCTCTGTAAAAATCAAAATAATTTTGGAGCAAATGTATATATGAAAACGATTTTCAACAAGACGGCTGACACTGTCGTCTGTCATCTTGCTTTACTGTATAGTTGGTTGAAAGAAGAAACCCGATTAATTTGGAATCACATCCGTGACATCATAAACCTTTTAAAGAAGGTATTTTCCTCGAGAGGGGCATTTGCCTAGTACCGTGGAAGTTTCTTAGGCAAATACCGCACTATCCGAAATATCAAAGACAAATACCCCTGCGATGGGAAAAAAGCGGAAAAAAATACTAGGAATTGATAGAAGAGAATAATATACGCCTTTTATCAACCAATCAGAAGAGAGGATTCATATATAAGGGGGAATTACATATTAAAACACATTATGTCTGGTAATTGTTCCAAGCCAATTTCTCTTCATCTTAGATGATTTGTTTTTCAAAAAAGAAGAATTAAATACAGTTGTACCTAATAATTTCAGGATATTTGATTAATTAATTCCAATTAAATAGTTGTAAGAGTTATTTTTTAGGTTAAGCTAAACATCAAAAACACAACACAATGATAGTACATTTGAAGACTAGTAATTTCAAATTTTTTTTCAAATCATAGATATTTGAAAACTCTACTTCAAATTTATATTTAACAATAAGTACAAAATTGTTATTTTATCCGAAATATTTGATAAACAAATATTTGTTTACATTAATGCCTTTTTTGCTTCTATGTCATTAAGGTACGCGTTCATCTATAATATATTAATGATATTGTGATAAAATTAGTTCACTTACCAAATGTGGCGGTGTTAAATTGGTTTTAGGGGCCACGCGTCCCCACTTATTGAAACGAAGCGTTCATGCAAGTGTCTGTCTCATGTGAATACAATGTTAACCATATTATAAATAATGCTTTAATTTTGATGAAAATAGTTCCTTTAATGAAAGACATTGCAGTATGTGAATTTAAGCTAAGCATATTAAAACCACTGTCTTACCTGTGTATGCTAAGGCTACACACACCACCATCACCGACACTATCAGTAAACTCCTCATTTTTGAGCTTCGTCTGTAGACTACTGTCAACTCTCGAATGATGCTTTGTCCAGTAGAGCTCAGTTTATATAGTCGCAGATTTATGTCCTTGTAGCAAGCTAGACAGATATCAATTACATTGAAATATTAAAATAAATAATATCGAAATTAAAAATATACAATAATCATTACTTAAAGTGAAACAGTTGTATATAATATCACAATATTTCAAAAACAAACGAACAATCACCTCTCACCTTGAATCATTGGACATATAACAGACCACGGAATATAACCTTGAAAATACAGGTCCTGGAGTGGGACATACAGACACAAAATACAACTGGCTACTGTACGGATATAAAGAAATTTTTATAAATATATATGATTTAGGCTAAAGCTTACTTTTCATGACAATATTTTAGGTCTACCGTAGGGGCTAGTTTCGTTGGAGGGGGAAAATCGAGAGCACAGACAAAAACCAATGTCTGTCGCAACAAACATTAGTGGTTATCGACAGCGATGTCATTTTCAGATTGTTAATTTCAAATACCATTCGATTGTAGGTACTTATATAAGATCCTAATATCCACAGTTTTCCTGTTGTTGACTGATTTTGTCTGTCTATATACTTATGAGTTTTGACTTTCCCTTTGTAAGATTGTTCAGAGTTCGGTAATTTTGTTATTACCCTTATCCCTCGGAGATGAACCACATCGATGGTGTAATGGTTAGCGTGCACGCCTCTATACGGTAGCTGGTGTATTAAACCCTCATCTAGACAATCCAAAGAATATGATATCGGTATTTTTGCTTCTCCGCTAAGCACGCAGCATTAAAGAGAAAGATTAACGACTGATTGGCTCGGATTCTTACAGGGGCGATAAGCTTATCCGCTGTTGTTTCAGAGAGTTAGCACTATAAAAAAGTCAAGATAAACGTATTAGTCTAGTACAAAGCGGGCATTATCATCATCACGTAGCAAATTCACTCACTCACTCACTCACTCACTCACTCACTCACTCACTCACTCACTCACTCACTCACTCACTCGGAGATGTGAGAGGTGAACAGTACATGTAGAAATGAGTTGATTGAATGTATATAAACGTTAGAGAATATCAAAAGGGCAATCAAAAAGGGACAATCCAGAGAAACTGACAACACAACTGTATAATATTTCAACAAAAATGTAGGCTATTTTGTCGTCTCTACTCAATTCTCCATGGGTTCTTACTAAACGTCAGACGTCGTTGTCGCTCCATCATTGTCATATTTCCGCCCTTCTTTTTATGATTTTCATATATTTTCAAATTTATTATCGTTTTGTATATGCGTAAATTGTTTGCCGTCGGATGTTACGCAACAACCAATCAATCAGGTTCTGTAAAAAACTCATTTATTTGAACCATGTAATACTCTGGTAGCTACAAAATCATAACAACTATCTTAAGACAATTACTCTTTATATATTGAAAGACGGGACATTTGTGGTCGCTAGCGTATGGTAGTTAGATTCACATCTATCTGTGCAATTAGTACCTATCACCACTAAAGTTGAGATTTCGAATACCGGCGAAGGGAGGTGTACTCAATACAACATTATGTGATAATGATTGTCAATGACTTTCGGCAGGACGGTGGTTTTCTCCGGGTACTGCGGATACCCCCCCCCCCCCCCCCACACACACACACCCCCCACTCCAATAATACTGATATATCTGAAATTTGTTGAAAATGCCGTTAAGTACAATAACCCAACACTCTATTTAATGAACTACATAGTACGCCATACACATGACAATAAACACATATATAAAGTATAAAACCGAGTCGGTGGTGTAATGGTTCTCGTGCTCACCCCGAGTGCGATCGATCGTGGTTTGATCCCAGATCATGTCAAACGAAAGACTATCAAATTGGTATTTGCTGCTTCTCTGCTAGGAACGTAACATTAAGGAGAAAGAGCAATAACTAGTTGAATCGGAATCAGGATAATGTGTTCGAGTGCAGCGCCATGTCTTTCCGCGGACTGTTGTTTCAGTCAGCTAACCCTATTCAACACATCCAACTAAGAGTGTTGGTTCAGTACAAAGGTGACCTCATCATCATCTCATTAAAAATTAACTTGTTACTCACATCTTAAAAAAAACACTTGCATGACTGCATAGATCTCTAAGCCAGGAAATTCAGTGGTTTTGTATTTTTTCAATATCTTAATCTACAAAGGGAACCGTTGTTTCCCATGTGGAGGGACATACAGCGTATGAATATACAAATGTCAACTCTTTAATTAGATGTACATACATGTATTACGCGTGTGTACGTCAGTGTACATATACAAATGTCAACTCTTTTATTAGATGCACATACATGTATTACGTGTGTGTACGTCAGTGTAAATATACAAATGTCAACTCTTTTATTAGATGTACATACATGTATTACGCGTGTGTACGTCAGTGTAAATATACAAATGTCAACTCTTTTATTAGATGTACATACATGTATTACGTGTGTGTACGTCAGTGTAAATATACAAATGTCAACTCTTTTATTAGATGTACATACATGTATTACACGTGTGTACGTCAGGGTAAATATACAAATGTCAACTCTTTAATTAGATGTACATACATGTATTACGCTTGTGTACGTCAGTGTAAATATACAAATGTCAACTCTTTTATTAGATGTACATACATGTATTACGTGTGTGTACGTCAGTGTAAATATACAAATGTCAACTCTTTTATTAGATGTACATACATGTATTACGCGTGTGTACGTCAGTGTAAATATACAAATGTCAACTCTTTTATTAGATGCACATACATGTATTACGTGTGTGTACGTCAGTGTAAATATACAAATGTCAACTCTTTTATTAGATGTACATACATGTATTACGCGTGTGTACGTCAGTGTAAATATACAAATGTCAACTCTTTTATTAGATGTACATACATGTATTACGTGTGTGTACGTCAGTGTAAATATACAAATGTCAACTCTTTAATTAGATGTACATACATGTATTACGTGTGTGTACGTCAGTGTAAATATACAAATGTCAACTCTTTTATTAGATGTACATACATGTATTACGCGTGTGTACGTCAGTGTAAATATACAAATGTCAACTCTTTTATTAGATGCACATACATGTATTACGTGTGTGTACGTCAGTGTAAATATACAAATGTCAACTCTTTTATTAGATGTACATACATGTATTACGCGTGTGTACGTCAGTGTAAATATACAAATGTCAACTCTTTTATTAGATGTACATACATGTATTACGTGTGTGTACGTCAGTGTAAATATACAAATGTCAACTCTTTAATTAGATGTACATACATGTATTACGTGTGTGTACGTCAGTGTAAATATACAAATGTCAACTCTTTTATTAGATGTACATACATGTATTACGCGTGTGTACGTCAGTGTAAATATACAAATGTCAACTCTTTTATTAGATGTACATACATGTATTACGTGTGTGTACGTCAGTGTAAATATACAAATGTCAACTCTTTTATTAGATGTACATGCATATATTACGCTTGTGTACGTCAGTGTAAATATACAGAAAGAAGCAAAGAATAATACACTAATCGTTCAATGAATCACAAAAGAACATACCCTCTGATTCAATCAAGTCATTTCTACATGTATGTTCACCTCTCACATCTCCGAGGGAGTGAGTGAGTGAGTGATTGTTGTTTAGCGCCAACTCAGCACCTTTTCAGCTATATCATGGCGAGCATATAATAGTTGTCAATGAGATGATGATAAGGTCCGCTTTGTACTAGACCAATACGCTAAGTTGGATTTTAATAGTGCTAATTCATTGAAACAACAGCGGATAGACATATCGTCCATTTAGGACATATTTTCCTGAGTCCGATCCAATCAGTCTTTGCAATTTCTCCTTAATGCTGCATGTTTAGTGGAAAAGCAACAAATACCAATTTCATAATATTTGGTTTGACTAGAAACACCATCTACCACCTCGAGCTGAGCACGCTAACCATTACACCACCGATGTGGCTGATCTCCGAGGGATATTAGAATCTTACTTACATAGGTACCTACAGTCGAATGCTTCTGATAATGACATCTCAGATGATAGCCACTAATGTTTGAGACAGGCATTGGTCTTTCTCGGTGATCTCGATTTGCCACCTCCAATGAAACTTGCTATCACGATATAAATAAGATATTGCTAAAACAAAATAGTAGGATTAAGCCTAAATCATATATATTTAGAAAAATTTCTTTATTTCCGTACATATCACTAACTAGTTGAATTTTTTTTATTCAGGACCTGCATTTTCAAGGTTATATTCCGTGGTCTGATATGTGTCCTTGATTCGAGGTCAGAGGTGATTGTTCGTTTGTTTTTGAAATATTATGATATTTTACACAACTGTTTCACTTTAAGTAATGATTATTGTATATTTTTAATTTTGATATTATTTATTTTAATATTTCAATGTAATTGATATTTGTCTAGCTTGCTACAAGGACATACATCTGCAGTTATGCAAACATAAACTATATAAAGTGAGCTCTACTGGACAAAGCATCATTTGAGAGTTGACTGTGGTCTACAGAAGAGGCTCAAAAATGAGGAATTTACTGATAGTGTCGGTGATGGTGGTGTGTGTAGCCTTAGCATACACAGGTAAGACAATGGTTTTAATATGCTTAGTTTAAATTCACGTGCTGGAATGTCTTTCATAAAAGGAACTATTTTCAAAAAAATTAAAGCATTATTTATAATATGGTTAACATTGTATTCACATGAGACAGACACTTGCATGAACGCTTCATTTCAATAAGTGGGGACGCGTGGCCTCTAAAGCTAATTTAACACCGCCACATTTTGTATGTGTACTAATTTTATCACAATATCATTAATATATTATAAATGAACACGTACCTTAATGACATAGAAGCAAAAAAAGGCATTCATTTCAAAAAATATTTTTTCATTAAATATTTCGGATAAAATAACAATTTTGTACTTATTTTTAAATATAAATTTGAAGTAGAGTTTTCAAATATTCATGATTTGAGCACAAATTTGAAATTACTAGTCTTCAAATGTACTATCATTGTATTATGTTTTTTTTTTAACAACAATAACATTTTATTCAAACGCTTGTTACAACCAGCTTCATAAGCCCAAGCTTATTATGAAGCAATATATATATATATTTATATATAATATAAATATAGAGAAATTTGCGACACAATGATATTAAAATAATTCATATTCAAATAGTTTACATATAATTCTTTAGTCTTTTCAGAAATGAACTTTTCTGAATTATTTCATTTCCTCTATATATTTGAAAGTATTCCCTAGCAAACAATGAGTAAACATCAAGCCATTTAGTTTTTTCCTCTGAAATGTAATATGCCTTATATATTGAAAGTCCGATGATTGTAAGAAAATAATTGAAGTCATAATAGCTTTTATCGAATATTGTATAACCGAATACAAGATGATATAAAGTTATATCATTTTCTATTCCACTTTTTTTTAACAATTCTTTTATTTTCCCCCAAAAGTGTTTGAAAAAAATACAAGTCCTAAAGTAATGACTATAGTCTTCCACTAAATTACATAAATTGCATAAACTATTTTTCATGATTTTCCATTTTAAAAGTAGCTTTTTGGTAGGAATAATGAAATATAATAATTTCCATCTGAAACCCTTCAACTTATTTTCACTTAAATAATTAAATATAAAATAACATACTGTTTCACATTTTGGTAGTTCTTTTTGTAAATAGGTATTCCATGTATTAAAACCAATTGGTTTTGTAAATTTCTCATTGAGAAGAAATTCATCAACAAAATTATTCTTTAGGATTGAAAATCTATAGGGATTTCCCTTAATTAATACATAATTTTTACAAATATTGACTAAACTTTTTTTGGAATTTTCTGTTTTAATTATATCTATCCATTCTTTTGGAATTGCTTTTTTCATGATAGTAAATTCTGTGATCCAATTGGATTTATTATTCAAACGGTTTAAAATAAAATTGTGTGATATCTCCGCCATTTTCATCTAAAATATCATTTACATAAATCAAATCACTATTTATCCAATTATTAAACAACAGAGTTTTGTGATCAAACTTGATCAACTTGTTTCCCCATATAATTTGTCTTCTGACGTCTGCAAAATTTAAGGGTGTTCTAGTTTGACCACCTCCTATTTTGTTCCAACTTCGAAGTACTTCTCCATAAAATTCAGGAATCTGCTTAGCATATTTGTTAACTGTAATATTATCTAAATTCTGTGAGAATACTAACCATTTTTGTCCTAATTTTGCAAAATACTTACATGGTATAACTTTCCAATTAACTAATTGATTACTAACAAGTCTACTTACCCAAGATGCTTTAAGAGACATAAAGTAACTTTGAATATCAATCATTTTAAGACCCCCATTTCCAAGTTTCCCTACTACAGTGTTTCGTTTTACTTTATCAGGTTTGTTATTCCAAATAAATTTGAAGCATTTGCTATCTATTTCTTTCCTATATTTTTCTGGAAAAACACAGGCACTAGCCACATATGTAAATATTGGGAAAATTAAAGATTTGATTGTATTATGTTTTTGATGTTTAGCTTAACCTAAAATAAACTCCTACAACTATTTTATTGGAATTAATTAATAAAATATCCTGAAATTATTAGGTACAACTGTATTTAATTCGTCTTTTTTGAAAAACAAATCATCTAAGATGAAGAGAAATTGGCTTGGAACGATTACTAGACATAATGTGTTTTAATATGTAATTCCCTCTTATATATGAATCCTGTCTTCTGATTGGTTGATAAAAGGGGTATATTATTCTCTTCTACCAATTCCTAGTTTTTTCCGCTTTTTTCCCATTGCAGGAGTATTTGTCCTTTGAAATTTCGGATAGCGTGGTATTTGCCTAAAAAACTTCCACAGTACCAGGCAAATGCCCCTCTCGAGGGAAAATGCCTTCTCTAAATAGCTTATGACGTCACGGATGTGATTCCGAATTACTCGGGTTTCTTCTTTCAACCAACAATACAGTGTCAGCCGTCTTGTTGAAAATCGTATTCATATATATACATTTGCTCCAAAATTATTTTGATTTTTGCAGAGCTAATTTGAATGGTGAAAAAAACATTGAAAGTTTCATTGGTTCCAATCTACAATGCTGCTTGCATGCCACTGCTATTTGCGAAAAATACCGGTTTCGAGCATAGGCAAATTTCCCTAGCCGCTGTGGCGGCTGAGGAAATTTGCCTCTCCTCTCAACCGGTTTTTTACGACCAATATTTTGTGTACAAATTTGTATATGACGTCGAATGTATATTAATGAGAAGTTCCGAGTAACATTCATAAAATATGGCCATACAGAGTAAGCCTAATTTAAATAGAGCAAATGTTTAATCACATCCAATGTCATCATCACATTTTCAAGTTTATATGATACTAAGATCGAACGCGGCTTTTTATATTGATAGTACATAAAACAAAAGGTAAAAAATATCACACTGACTGAAAAATTAAATACAAAAGATTCCAGAAAGAGTCCAAATTGATACCCCGAACACACAAATACATGTCCACTCACTTCCCGAGCTTGGTACAAATATATTAATAAAATGTGGCGAGGTTAAACTGGTTTTATCGACTCAAGCCTCCTTTCTTACTGAATGCTATGACCGTGAACATTATTTACAAAATGTCTAATCTTCCAATGCCAGCGTAATATGGGAAGTCAAGCAATAGTCAGCTTTGAACGTTTTAAAGCTAAGGTATTCCTCCCTAAGACTTAAGTAGCATTAGCAAACATTGGCTATCATGTTTAGGTTCTTGGGTTTTATTTCTACCTATTATTGGGCTTTATAATATTGTGCTGTTAGGCATACCTGATGAAGGTTTTTCGAGAAACGCGACGTGCGCATTATATTAGATATCTACGTTTTATTTTACACTAATGTGATAGTTAAAATGTCCACCAAAATAGACTTGCTTGAGCTTGAAGGGACACAGTCTGAAGGGCTTGAGTAGATTTACATTACATACGTTACTGGCAAAATATGTAAAAGAGATTGTAATCAATATGACGAAGCATAAATAATTATTTCTGTTACAGCACCTACTGACAAGAGGGATTACCGGTATTTAGTTGATGACAAGAGGGATTTTGGATTAGACAAGAAAGACTGGAGTGGATATGGCTATGACAAGAGAGATTTTTGATTAGACAAGAAAGACTGGAGTGGTTATGGCTATGACAAGAAAGACTGGAGTGGTTATGGCTATGACAAGAAAGACTGGAGTGGTCATGACTATGACAAGAAAGACTACAGTGGATATGGCTATGATAAGAAAGACTGGAGTGGATATGGCTATGACAAGAAAGATTTCAGTGGAAATGGCTATGATAAGAAGGATTTAGGATTAGACAAGAAAGACTGGAGTGGTCATAGCTATGACAAGAAAGACTGGAGTGGTTATGGCTATGACAAGAAAGACTACAGTGGATATGGCTATGACAAGAAAGACTGGAGTGGATATGGCTATGACAAGAAAGACTACAGTGGATATGGCTATGACAAGAAAGACTATAGTGGATATGGCTATGACAAGAAAGACAGGAGTGGCTATGGCTATGACAAGAAAGATTACAGTGGTTATGGCTATGACAAGAGGGATGGCTAGACAAACAGTTGTAAATGAAGAACAACATGCACATTTTAGCATTAAACAGGTTCAGACAATAATGTAGTGTTCCTGTTAAAATGTATAAAACGGCTATTTCAACCCCCCCCCCCCTCCCCCGCCCTTTGTTTGGGTAGGTTTGGTTTATGGTGTTTATTTAAGGCCATTTTCAACAATATTTCAGTCTTATCGTGGCTGTTAGTTTTATTAGTAGAGGAAAATGGAATACCCAGAGAAAACCACCGACATGGCGCAAGTCACTGACAAACGTTATCACATACTGTTGTATCGATTACATATCGATATGAGTGGGGTTCGAACTGTTGATAGGCACAGATTGCACTGGTAGTTGTAAATCCGACTACCATACGATCCCGATTACGACAGCCCCCTTGTTTGTGTATTATGCTTAATAACCAATAGGAAGTGTGTTTAAAGAAGATTTGATGCTTTTTGATTTGGAAAAGTGGTACATGCTACGGAATAATCTAAAGAGTTATGGTCAACAAATTCAATCAATTGTAAAAAAACAAACAAACAAAATAAACGTAGCAAAACAAAAACAAAACCAAAAACAACACAAACAAACACAAATGAAAAAAAAACATGTGTGAACTCAAATCATTGAGCACAAAAACCACGACATATGTCGATGTACATCCGGGTTCTGGTAAAGGACTGGTATGCACATTTTCCCTGGTTGAATCGGGTTACATAAAGTTTAAGAAAAACTTGAAAATATCAAAGGGGTAACCGGAAGTCATCAATCTAAGAATGACTGACAATATAAAGGATACATGAAAAAGTACAACACTGTTATACAAAACACTACACAGAAAACAAAAGATTAAGCAACACGCACCCCGCTAAAAACCAGAGGGGTATTCGTCTGCTCCTGAATGGTTAGCAGTTCCTTTTCATATTCGGATCACCAAGAACAATAAAGATATTAACAAACAATAAAGAGCTTCCACTGATGCATTTCACTCACAGACCACACACACAACCACAAATACAAATGGCAACGTAAGCATGGACAGTACAATAACAGGGGCAGTGAACGGCCGTCGTTTACTGACCACAATCTAGGATATCTTTATATGACAAACATACCCATGCCTATCCAGCATACCTATATATGATCTAAACATACCTACCCATCAAGCATACATATATATGATCTAATCATACTTACCTATCAAGCATACCTGTATATGGTCTAACCATGCGTACCTATCAAGCATACCTATATATCATTTAAATATAATTACCTGTCAAGCATACCTGTATATGGTCTAAACATGCTTACCTATCAAGTATACCTAAAAATGGTCTAAACATACTTACTTTTCCAATATATCTGTATATGGTCTAAACATACTTACCTACCAAGCATACCTGTATATGATCTAAACATACTTGCCTATCAAACATTCCTCTATATGCTTTAAACATACTTACCTATCAAGCATACCTATATGATTTAAACATTCTAACCTATCAAGTATACCTGTATATGGTCTAAACATACTTACCTATCAAGCAAACCTGTATATGATCTAAACATACTTGCCTATGAAGCATACCTCTATATGCTTTAAACATACTTACCTATCAAGCATACCTATATATGGTATAAACATACTTACCTATCAAGTATACCTGTATATGATCTAAACCTACTTACCTATCAAGCATACCTGTATATGATCTAAACATACTTACCTATCAAGCATACCTGTATATGATTTAAACATACTTACCTGTCAAGCATACCTGTATATGATCTGAACATACTATGCTTATCTATCAAGGATACTGTATATGATTTAAGCATACTTACCTATCAAGCATACCTGTATATTGTCTAAACATACTTACCTATCAAGCATACCTGTATATGATCTATCCATACTTACCTATCAAGCATACCTGTATATGATTTAAACATACTTGCTTATCAAGCATACCTGTATCTGGTCTAAGCATACTTATATATCAAGCATACCTTTATATGGTTTAAACATACTTACCATGTATTGACTTTGGTTGCTATGGTTAAAACTTTATCATAGAACACATTTTATTTCAGTCTTCAAATCACTAAATTTGCACTTTAGCCAGACAGATTTCTTAAAAAATATTTAAAAAATATCATAATATAATTACATATTAGTGGTTTCTTCTAAAAATTACAGCATTTGTACAGAAAATACAAGTTTGCCAATTATTGTTACCATGGCAACCAAACAGCCTCATTTCGCATCTTCAGAAAAAAAAACGTAAAAAAATAGGATTTTCATTATCTATTATCTCCTGTCAACAGGGTGCTATGTAGATGATGCTTATTTGTATCCGTTTATTATTGACCTTCCATGAAAAAGAGAAAATTGAAAAACTTTTACATGGTCGCTAGACTGTAAATATGAGGTCAAAGTAATGTCATAAGCTTGTTTGGTCGTCCTAGGTATACAGATGGTTCCTACAAATAATGCCAGCAATACATTTGTCTCGTCAGCCTAGAACAAAATATTTAGATTATTCAGAGTTCACAGCTTAGACAACTTCTGTCATCTGAATAGCTGATTCAAGATCCCCATCTCCTACTGTTTGTAAACCAAAGACCATTAAATTGGTAGTTGTTGCTTCTGCACTAAGCACGCAGCATTAAGAAGAAAGAGCAAATACTGGGTGGCTCGGAATCAGGATATTGTGTCTGAGTGGGGCAACATGTCTATCCACGGACTGTTGTTTCAGTGAGCTAGCACTATAAAAATGCAACTAAGTGTCTTGGCTTAGTACAAAACAGACATCATCTCATTGAAAATTAACTTGATCTCGCCATGATATAGCTGACAATTGCTGAGTTGGAGTTAAATAACAATCACTCACTCTACTGTTTGTTGCTTTGGGTTTCGAGACGGTAGAGAAAGTCTTGACAAAAATGCAATCTGAATAGGAATGAGATTTAGTGTAGGGTGTCAAGACACTTTTGACAAAAATTATATAAGAAAATAGAAATCAGACACTGAAAAAGAAATCAACATTTACTTTTTTCAAATGATTGAACATTACAAGAACATGACAACTCCTTTAACACTTTAAAGGACAACATTTTGATACAATGACTTCTAAATTATACATAATAGTGTTTGTGAAGAAAAAGGTACCTATTCAAATTTACAAAGTTTGTTGGAACAAATGTTCTGTAGCAAGACTTAGGGTTTACTTTTTTCCCAAAAGCCCTGAGAGTGAATTTTTTTTATAATATAGACCATTAAACATTGCATTCAAGATGTACATGTATGATTCTAAACCAAGGAACAGGTACTGAGTAACAGACCACTATAAAAATGTGCCTTGCATTGCATTTACTGGTTGGTCAGATGTCACAATTTCATTTCCTATGGTATCCTCATCTACATTTTCTATCTTTTTCTTGACATTATCCCTTCTTCTTTTGATGGCAAAATGAATGATTCATGAACGATGAGTCCTAGTGATGATGGAGTTGATGGACATATTTTCTTGACATCATCTTCTGTGTATAAAACCATCTCCAATTTCAAAAGATTTCCAAGCAATAACGTGCTTATGCCAACAAGACATTAAAAGATGTTTCGAGCTTTCATAAACATTACCTTTTGCATTTCAAAAAATTCATAGGTTTTTACAAGTACACCACAATGCTGATCAGCATCCATCCTTTTTCTATGTAAATTTTTGTACAGACTTATGAAGATGAACCGATAATTGACAAACTCTCAGAATTTAAAAGGATCCAAGTAATGAAAAACCAACATGCATTGTTGAAAATTAAGGAAAGAAAATATTGTAGGGTACACTGTCATGCTCTGGAGCCAAGTAATTTTATGACAATTTTGAATTCAAAGGCACAGGCTGACCCAATACTTACCGAACATATTGCTACAATGTAGTACTAGTAGCAGGGAGAAATATACTTCCCCTGATATCCAGGATGAGATCACAAGCTGACCCAATACTTACCGAACATATTGCTACAATGTAGTACTAGTAGCAGGGAGAAATATACTTCCCCTGATATCCAGGATGAGATCATTTATATCATAAAAAATCAGATTTGTACCGCAATAGTTTGTAAATGAATGCAACACTAATAATTGTTTCGCTCTCATAGCCCATGAAACAACAACTGTTTCGATCCGTTAGCATATTTTGGTGTGTCTTCGATATCCGAGCAAAGATCTTATCAGTATTTGTGTCTGCTGAAGCAAGAAGGGCAGATTTTGAACTATTATACACATACTTTGTTAACTCAGGTAATTAAAATTGTACTTGGTCATGCCTTCTTTGATACTCTTAAATGTCCCGAGAATGCACCATTTTGCGTTCAGTAATAAAAACAAAATGGCGAGAACCAATCCCTCTGCTGTCCACTTTATTTAGCCCCAGCAATGCCCCTGTACAGTGATAATTCCAATTATGTAACTTTGGTATAATTTTCATAATTAGCAGATAACTAACAATAAACTGTATTGTATTTCAAGCTTTCCAGAGGTAAATCATGGGTATTACTAGTACTGTTGTAAATTAACAGCGCTATGTCACACAATGATATCCTATATATGTAAATCTGAACATCAGACATGTTCTTACTTTCCATACTCTTTAAATTTTTGAAGGTAGGCATGTTTATTTTGTATATAATTGTATTAACAAAACATTATACAGTAATCAATGCAATCCTGTAAATTTTCTAAATTTTTCAGAAATTATTTTTGTTATGTAAATTTAACTAAATTTTACATTTGAAAAACTTTATCTTGTGATTATGAATAAAAAGATTGCAAACATACCATTTGCACGGGTAGTAAAATACCAGAGTCCTCCAAGATTATCTGGCTATGGAAAGAAAAGAGTCCTCTAAATATCTTTTATTTCCCTGTATGTTGAAGATGAGTGCAACTGTTACTCTGCCGAATGTCTACACCGAGTTTGTAACGATGTAAAGTGCATACTGTTACGTATACAGTAAGAGACAGATTCGTTGTATAAAGTCCTACTATACGACACAACTAATCTCGTTGAGATTAGATTACTGAAGAAAGTTTCTGCTCTGTATCTCCAGGATAATTTCTTGGTGAAATATTACATGTTGCATGTGTCACAACAAAATTTCTCAATCATATAGTGAAATTGTATAAAGATAAGTGGTCAAAAACAAAAATGTCAAAAATATTTTTTTATCAATGTGTGACGTAAAAATGTTTTTGACATTCACTTCACTGAATTTGGTGCTGTTATGACAACTGTTTTACCTGTTTTGTTCAAGTATTGTTATAAATACTGTTATAGTGACAGCCGGAAACTTTGAGATGTAATGAAAGGGGGAGGTTTGGCGCTTTAAAATCTGATTCAACCCACCATTTCTTTAGAAATGCCTGTACCAAGTAAGGGTGATTACGGTTTTCACAGTTTTCCGATTGTTGACTGATTTTGTCTGTTTATATACTTATGAGTTTTGACTTTCCCTTTGTAAGATTGCTCGGAGTTCGGTAATTGTGGTATTACCCTTATTTAAGAATACAACAGTCCAGTGAGGTGATATATGAGCAAAACCGGAAGTGATGAATGGTAAGCAAATAATATATACGGACAGAATGAAAATAAACATAAAAAATATGGAATTAATGAATTTCATCATCAAAATTTATTGCTATTTTAACCAATTAAAAATAAAAATAGATAATTAAAGATTTTTCCTCCAAAGGTTTAGCTTACAACCTAAAATAAGTAAAATGTTAGTCATTTTGTAGTTCAACATGAGTTTTCGTTCTTGGAATTGTGATTTGGAGCGGTTAATTTAAAACTAAAATAACAAAAAATTAACACTAGGCTACAAATGAAAAAAATTGATATTTTGTAGAGAAGATCCAATATTTTTCATTGTGCTATATAGTTTACACAAATCGCCTGTTCACCGCAGATAATGTGTTCTGATATCCAACATTTGTACATACGTTATTAATAGTTAAAAAAAATGTGACAATACTGATTTTAATTTGGGTATAATAGCAAAAATAACATATATAGGCACTTGTCTTTGAATATACATTTATTTTTACTCAAAATATGTCATATAGCAAAATATTGAGTGAATTGATGACATAAGGTAAATAACTTTTTCTTTATTTTGCATGATTCTTAAGTGGAGCCATACTTAAATGAATTGTTATCTAATAATTTCAGGATGTTAACACTGATATGTTCCACTTGTCGTAAGCATTTCCCGGTCCTTTCTTCATTCATGAATTATCACCGGGTGAATAACTAGATTAACACGGAGGGTGGCACTAGTAGAGCAGGAACTGCTTACCCTTTCGGGGCACCTGATTTCCCTCCTGGACTTAGTGGGGTTCGTGTTACTCGATCTTTAGTTTTATGTGTATACTTTGTAGATCGGTATTTGTCCTTTTGTACTTTTTCTTTTGACCATTATGTTGTCTGTTCTTTTTCGAATTAGATATTCTGATTACTGTTCTTAATAAAAAAATAATTTAGTAACTAATTCTTTTTGTACTTCTATATTATTAAGGTAAGCTTTAATTGATAAAATATCAATAATAAAAGTGGCGGCGTTAAATTTGTCCGATGGGCCAAGACCTCTCATTATTGTGAAGCGATGCGGTCATTCAAGCGTTTTTCTGATCTGAGTAAATTGTTGACCATATTGCAAACAACGCTTTAATCTTTATGAATAAAAACGTAGATATTAAATTAAGTGCGCACGACATGTTTCGGGAATAACCTTCATCAGGTACGCTTAATATCGCTGAAGCGCTCAAAGATATGTTTTAAATTGCTAAGATGTGACTGAAAATCACTCCCTAGGACCAATATGTCATCTAGAAAGGCCAATACAGTGTTCGAGGTTAAACCACGTAGGACCAGTTCATCACCCTGGTGTACGTCCCTGGAGCATTACATAACCCAAAATTCATTTTGACGCACTCAAAAAGTCCAAACTTTGTGGTGAACGCTGTCTTTTTTACTATCTTCTGGTTTTATTCCTACCTGCCAATATACACTATTGACATTACGCTTTGAGTACCAGATGTTTCCGTCCAAAGTATCCAGACATTCTTCAACTAACGGCAAGGGGAAAACATCTTAAGCCGTCACTGTGTTCAAAGCACGGTAGTCTATGCACCATCGTACTCCACCGTCTCGTTTACGGATTAATGCTGGAGCAGATGCCCACTCCGAGATGGAGGGTTGAATAACTCCGGCATCAAGCATCTTCTGGAGGTGTGCCTCTTCTTCATCTACAAAACAGGCAGGTGTTCTTCTCATTCTCTGTTTTACGGGTTTAGCAGTATTCGTATCAATGGCATGTTCTAATTCTGCGATATTGAAGTCTAAGTCATCCTGGGCAAATACATCACTGAATTCTGACAACAATCTTTTTACTTCAGACTTCTGGTGTTTATCCAGCCCATTGGTGGACAACCTAAGGGAACAACCATTTAACTTGAAGGGGGGGGGGGGGTTTATTCGTTACTCTCGAACCGCCAAGATATAGCAGAAAAATTGTTGAAAGTGACGCTAAGCACCACAGCCCTAAGGGACGGATCACTTAGCTTCCAGGGGGGGTATGGATTTTTTCTAAAAAAATATTCTGATTCCCAATGTTGCTGAAAAAAATATTCTGATTTTGGTGGAGGAAAAAAAAATAATCTGATTCAGAGTTATTGTCATATAACCTAATGAAAACAAAAAATATTCTAACTCTTGTGTTGTCTGAAAAAAAATTTCTGAACGAAACAAAAAACCATACCCCCCCCTTTCAAGTTAAATGGTCTGTCTCTCAGCAACTCTTCTGTATGTTTTGGTATAGTATCTGTCTTTTTCGAGATCCTAGTTTTCGCAATGCTTGATTCTGTTTCAGCACCTAAGACTTGCGCCTCTTCAACAGTGGCAATTTCCTGTCCACTGTGCAGGATTATATTTTTGTCAGTTACATTGACAAAGCACAGCTCTGGTTTATTTGTCTTAGAACAAACAGTTCTTGGTATCAGAAGTGACTGCATTTCGGTATGCTCCACAATAAAATCTTTGCTCTGCGGAGTAGTCTCGCATGTTAGCCTGACAACCGAACTGGGGGGAAGTACTGTACGGGTTAGTATTGCTACCCGATTAACTGAAGGTTTAGATTGAGGACCAAAAGTTACATTCATGGTTTCTCCATTTGAAGTCAGTGTTAACTTTCCCAAGTCCAGATTGGCCCTGTACCTACTTAGGAAATCCATTCCCAGCAGTATATCACAATCTATTGGTGCCACATGTAAACTCTGTCTGAACTCAAAACCGTGTATAGAGAAACACATCGGTTGCATAACCCGACAGTTCATGCTCATCTCTCGACCAACCGTGTGAAACTGGGTTTCCCTGTCTGTATACGGTTTCGATGGCAACTGATAAAATATTTGATCATTCAAGATCGTAACAAGAACCGTATCAATGATGGCATTTACCCTCTGGTTCTGAATATTAACCTCTATCCTTATCATTCTTGCTGTTCCCAAGTAATTAAATGTGGCAGTTCCAGTTATGCCATCATCTGACCCTCTATATCTTGACTTAAAAGCAATTCTCTCTCTTTTCTTTAAAGACGACTGGCCTTCTCCCTGAAATTATTTATTGTTATCGGGGCAGTCTCCTCTTAAATGTCCTTTCTTATTACACTGAAAATAGCGTCTAGTTTCCGGATTTTGTCGCGGTCCAGTGGGCTCCGGACAACTCAGTCGGCTTCTCCAGTTTCTGTTAGATGAAGCACCTTCTCGTGACCTAACAGGTTTCTCATTAAGTTGCTCACCTATCGCCTTTAAGCTTGCCATCATCTCCTTCATTTGGTTCTCCATATTAAATTTCCATTCGGAGTCTTGCGGTTTTTTCATACCAGTGGCTTGGACTGACACTGGTTTTACCGGATCAAATGTTACCAGATCCTTAGTCGTCTCCATATTCCGGTTTGCCTGTACCGCCTTCTTAGAGTATTGATACCACCTTAGTGAATCAATAGCTGCCTCCATTGATTGGGGTTTTTGTACACATGCGTGCTGTCCAGCATCCAAATCATAGCACCCCTGACAGAACCTTAGCGTTCACGAAAGGCTTTATTTGCAAAAGACAATACCCGGTCTGCCCAGCATTCCAGGGATTCATGCTTATCCTGTTTGCAATTATTTTTTTTTTAATCACAGATTTTATTGCAATTGTTTGCAATTATTAAATTGTATCATGAACATTTCCGGTACATCCTGGAATCCAAATCGCATTTCCAGCTTCTCGATTATTTCTGGATAAGTAATCTGTGGGTCACGTTCCAATAATAACGTGAAGTACTCCCCATCCTTGTCCTCCAGACTCCACAAAAGTTTATCTTTCTTTCGTTCGTCTGTCCATTCGGCAGTGTGGGCATATCCCCTAAGCTTTGTGTAGAATACTTTTCAGCTAGTCTTGCCGGTGTACTTCAAGGATTTGTACATCCTCATGAAATAGCGACGGTCTTGCTGCATATCCATATTGATGCCTTTTCTTATTGGTGGTACTCGAGGTGGTGTACGTCGATTATCATCTAGACGATCCTCATGTGAGGAGTGTGCCACTTGTGGTTCATCCACCTCTGTCTGCGAGTATTCATCAGATTCATCTGTTGGAGAATAAAAACTATCATAATGGTCACGGCGTCGCTGGGTAGTAGCCGGAAGACGTCGACGACGATTATGGATGGTTGGTTCACGGTGGCGCTTACCACGATTTCTATCTGGTGAGTGTGATGACTCAGACTGATTGTCATACCTTGATGTAGGAATCATAGGTCTCCATGATTGAACTTATGATTGGTCAGAAGGATGGTATTGATTCCGATTGTAGTCATGTGATACGTCTGGTAAACCCGATGTATGCTTACGTGTTGAATCCACCAATATGTCGCTCTCTAACTTCATTTGTTGTAAGACATTGTACATTTCGTTCAACATGTTCGGTTCTTGTTGAACCGTGATAGGTGGCGGGGGCACTGAATATGTATTACTGCCTTGTGTTAATTTACCCTGTGTTATAATATGTGTACCCCTTAACATACCAGGTGGTGTATGTTGTACATGTGCTGTACTGTACTGTTGTTGGGTTACAGTATTTGGAGGAATATGTGTCACATCAGGGCATACTGTTGATATCCCAGATTGTACCGGGGCCGAAGAAACAACGTATGTACCCTGCTGCAAACGCATGTCTCCTATCTGACCCTGTTATAAATCTCCAGCCACCACCCTTTGTTGACTCACAATTGGAAATGGTCTGCATGAATCATTACTATCTAATGACCCTATGTATAATTGGGATTCTTGATCAGTATCTAAGAAATTATTACTTTTCATCGGTGCTGAAACTAGAGGTTTATAAACCCGAGTCGGTTCGGGGACCGACGCAGGGGGTGATGAAACACCGTGTATGCACGGTGAGGACACTTTCTGGGAAAGCAATTCATCACTCTTGCCCACCCTTGGTTTCTCAACCTTTTTCAATCTCTGATACATGTTTAAAAGATCAAGATCTGTGAAATCAGACACCGTTGTGGTATAGTCTATCATTTCAAACAATTCTGGAGAAATAATAAAATAATGGATATTTGCCAGTCTCTCCCTGTTGAATTGTACCCCTTCCTCTCTAATACTACAGATTTGATCGACAATTTTATTGACCACAACCGGCAGTCTTAATAATTCCCACCTGCTACAGGTGTCTATTTTTACTTTTGCCAGTCTATCCATTCTAATAGTAATTATAAGACAAAACAATTGCATTTCAACCTATGTTAGCAAAAAATAAACTTCTTTTTATTCACAAAAACAAGCAAAAATAACCGCTTGTTCGTGTCTCAATTTCAGAAAATCAATTTCCGGAAATGTGTATCCCCCAAAAGACAATACAACCTATTTCCGATTATGAACATTCAATGATGACGTGATAAACACGTGACTTTCTAAAAACTTTCCACCGGTTTCAAAACTTCAGAAAACCTGAAAAGTTTGCACCAGTTTAATTCATATTTAATTAAGCGTACAAACAAAGTCACAACAAATTTATTAATAACACGACAAATGTAAGATATCGATTTTATATAAAAACGACTCTCAAATATATTCAAGCAAATTCGCTGCGCCTCAGTCGACCGTATGTTCAAATCGGCATTTTAAATCCTCGTCGCCAATGTTGTATAATTCCGTCCCTCTACCTGCGTAATTGCATTCTAGGGACCAATTATAGCATTCTCGTATCTGTGGGGTTGCTAATCCCCAACGAGATAGTAACCCGCTAATAATATGAGTATGCAATAATTACCTCAATACTAGCATCAACTCTGAATAGTAATCTGTATTACGTCTTTACTGCTCCAAGTCAGCTATCGGAATGAGACTGGATCCAGGCTACTTCCGAGCAGGTTCATGTGGTCAGCATCCCAGCATCCCACTGGCCGCAAGCTTCCACGTCACAGGCTTACACGTCACAGTTCCTTCCTCAGTGTGGAGCACATAGCTGCACACCCCAGCGTTGTTTCACCATAACTTTTTACAACGAATCTTTCTCTTACTGTATACGTAACAGTATGCACTTTACATCGTTACAAACTCGGTGTAGACTTTCGGCAGAGTAAAAGTTGCACTCATCTTCAACATACAGGGAAATGAAAGACATTTAGAGGATTCTCTTCTTTCCATAGCCAGATAATCTTGGAGGACTATTGTATTTTACTACCTATTGAAATGGTATGTTTACAAAAGATAAAATTTTTCAAAAGTAAAATTTAGTTAAATTTAGATAGCAAAAATAATTTCTGAAAAATACAGCAAATTTACAGGATTGCATATTGGAAAATTAAAAGAGTATGGAAAGTAAGAAATTGTCTGATGTTCAGATTTGCATATATAGGATATCCTTGTGTGACATAGCGCTGTTAATTTGCAACAGTACTAGTAATGCCCATGATTAACCTCTGTAAAGCTTGAAATACAATACAGTTTATTGTTAGTTATCTGCTAATTATGAAAATAATACCAAAGTTACATAATTGAAATTATCCCTGTACAGAGGCATAGCTGGGGCTAAATAAAGTGGACAGCAGAGGGGTTGGTTCTCGCCAATTTTGTTTTATTACTGAACCCAAAATGGTACATTCTTGGGACATTTAAGAGTATCAAAGAAGGCTTGACCAAGTACAATTTTAATTACCTGAGTTAACAAAGTATGTGTATAATAGTTCAAAATCTGCCCTTCTTGCCGTAACAGACATAAATACTGATAAGATATCTACTCAGATGTCGAAGACACACCGATATGTGCTACCGGGTCGAAACAGTTGTTGTTTCATGGGCTATGAGAGCGAAAAAATAATTAGTGTTGCATTCAGTTACAAACTAATGCGGTGCAAATCTGATTTGTTATGATATACATGATCTCATCCTGGATATCAGGGGAAGTATGTTCCTCCCTGCTACTAGTACTACATTGTAGCTATATGTTCGGCAAGTATTGGGTCAGCTTGTGCCTTTGAATTCAATATTGTCATAAAATTACTTGGCTCCAGAGCATGGCAGTGTACGCTGCAATATTTTATTTCCTTAATTTTTAACAGTACATGTTGGTTTTTCATTACTTGGGTCTTTTTAAATTCTGTGAGTTTGTAAATTATCGGTTCATCTTCAGAATATTTGGATGTGACATAAAAGAAAATATATGGACATACAACTGCTACATTAACAGATATCCATTTTTCATAAGTCTGTACAAAACTTTACATAGAAAAAGGATGGATGCTGATCAGCATTGTGGTGTACTTGTAAAAACCTATAACATTTTTAAAATGCAAAAGTTAATGTTTATCAAAACTCAAGATATTTTTTAATGTCTTGTAGGGATAAACACGCCATTGCTTGGAAATCTTTTGAAATTGGAGATGGTATTATACACAGAAGATGATGTCAAGAAAATATGTCCATCAACTCCATCATCACTAGGACTCATCGTTCATGAATCATTCATTTTGCCATCAAAAGAAGAAGGGATAATGTCAAGAAATAGATAGAAAATGTAGATCAGGATACCATAGGAAATGAAATTGTGACATCTGACCAACCAGTAAATGCAATGCAAGGCACATTTTTATAGTGGTCTGCTACTCAGTGCCTGTTCCTTGGCTTAGGATAATACATGTACATCTTGAATGCAATGCAATATTATCAAAACAAAATACTAAATTAACTCTCAGGGCTTTTGGGGAAAAAGTAAACCCTAAGTCTTGCTACAGAACATTTGTTCCAACAAACTTTGTAAAGTTGAATAGGTACTTTTTTCTTCACAAAAAATATTATATATAATTTAGAAGTCATCATATTAAACTTTTGTCCTTTAAAGTATTAAAGGAGTTGTCATGTTATTGTAATGTTCAACTATTTGAAAAAAGTAAATGTTGATTTTTTTTTCAGTGTCTGATTATTATTTATTTTTTTAAAAAGAGCAATAGGAGACTATTGTTTAATGATAATGTTTTTTGTTGGGGTCATTTGTCAGTATAAAGGAGGTGAGGAATGGCTAGAAGGGAGGTGGACGCCATGTATTTTTTGCTCTAATATAACTTTAATATGTCCTATATTTTCATAAAAACAATTCCTATTTTCCTATATAATTTTTGTCAAAAGAGGCTTGACACTCTGCACTAAATGACTATCTCCTTCCAATTCAGATTGCATTTTTGTCAAGACTTTCTCTAGCGTCTCGAAGCTCAAAGCTACAAACAGTAGAGTGAGTGATTGTTACTTAACTCTAACTCAGCAATTTTCAGCTATATCATGGCGAGATCAAGTTAATTTTCAATGAGATGATGTCTGTTTTGCACTAAACCAAGACACCTAGTTTTATTTTTATAGTGCTAGCTCACTGAAAAAAAACAGTCCGTGGATAGACATGTTGTCTCACTCAGACACATTATCCTGATTCCGAGCCAACAAGTATTTGCTCTTTCTTCTTAATGCTGCGTGCTTAGTACAAAGGCCACAAATACCAATTTTATGGTCTTTGGTTTACACACAGTAGGAGATGGGGATCTTGAATCAGCTATTCAGATGACAGAAGTTGTCTAAGCTGTGAACTCTGAATAATCTAAATATTTTGTTCTAGGCTGACGAGATATAGGTATTACTGACATTATTTGTATGAGCCATCTTTATACCTAGGGAAACCAAACAAGCTGATGGCATTACTTTGACCTCATGTTTACAGTGTAGCGACCATGTAAAAAAAAAAAATTTCCTTTTTTTCATGGAAGGTCAATAATATTTGGTATATATTTTCCTTATGGTGATCTGTTAGCAAATCCGATTATCCTGCCGTGAAGAAAATGTCATGTGATGTTATTATAGAAAATAAGTATCCCAAAATGATCTGTTTTTTTGATGAACTAAATATCAAAAAGGGCAAACCAACATGTACATGTTTCTATGAACAAATAGACTGTGCATGTAAAACCAATTTTCCAGAATACACTATAGGAATTTATAATGTTAAAAAGAGATGTCATTTGCAATAATGTGATTTGCAAAACAGAATACAACCCTCTGGGACATTGTGAAAAGTCACAAGATTGTAATAAGCCTTGAAATAAGCCCGTAAATGTGGCCTGCTACCCTTCGAACAATGCCAACTTTCTTAATCTTTTTGTTTTGTTTCGGTTTATATTACTACAACAAATCTTTTGTATCTAAAAAGTTACTTAAAATAATAGTACTAGAATTGTATTATAAATGTATAGTACAATAAATATTCTAGTACCATAATTTTATACTACCTGAAATTTACAATTGGAAAATTAGCAGATTTGATTTTTTAAAATGATTGAGAAATTAATGCTAGAATTTGTTTTTTGCTGTGTTTGAATTGCAGATTTATCAAACTCTTTGTTTATGTTTCCATGGCAAACATGGACATTATCTAAATTTCCATTGTTATCAGTTTCAGAGTTGACATTTAGTTATATAATCAGTAATATGGAAATCTTTGTGACCAAAGGACATTTTTAAGATATTAGCATGATATGAAATGCATTTAATATGTAAAATGTTTTATTTTTGTTTCCAGGGCAACCGTTCACACAATTTAAGGTTAACAGTTTATTTAGTAGTTAGCTTTGTTATAAGTTATGTGAAAAAGATAATATCAGTAAATACATTTTAGAGAAGTAGAAATATTCTGTAAAAAATGTTGTTGTGTAGTATTTGCTAAAAAAAACTAAAGTATGGGATAAAAAACACTTTTACCAAGAAAATCTATAAGAGGCTACAAGCGATTATTTTTTATATGTTTTAGACACATGTCTAATAAACGAATACAAACAAGCATCATTCGCATAGCACCCTGTTCACAGGAGTTAATAGATAATGAAAATCCTATTTTTTAACTTTGTTTTTTTTGAAGATCCGAAATTTAATTGCCATGGTAACCATAATTGTTTTTCTTTCCATGGCTACATTGGACATTATTTAAATTGTCATTGTTATCAGCTTAAGAGTTGGTATTTAGTCATAAAATCAGCAATATGGAAATTTTTGTGACCAAAAGAAAATTTATGATTTTAGCATGATATGAAATGCATTTAAAATGTTGTTTTCTTTGCTTCCATGGCAACCATTTACATAATTTAAGGTTAAAAGTTTATTTAGTTGTTAGTTTGGTTATAGGCTATGTGAAAAAGATATTGTTAGTAAATACATTTTAGAGAAGTAGAAATATTTTGCAAAAAATGTAGTAGTATACTATTTGCTAAAAAAACAAAAGTATGGGACAAAAAACACTTTTACCCAAAAAATCTGAAAGAGGCTACAAACGATTATTGTTTATATGTTTTAGACAAGTGTCTATTCAACGGATACAAGCAAGCATCATTCACATAGCACCCTGTTCACAGGAGATAATAGATAATGAAAATCCAATTTTTTGCGTTTTTTTGAAGATGCGAAATGATGCTGTTTGGTTGCCATGGTAAAAATAATTGGCAAGCTTGTATTTTTTGTACATATACTTTAATTTTTGAAGAAATTTTCAACATCACTAATATGTAATTATATTATGAATTTTAAATTATTTTGCTTTGAGAAATCTGTGTGGCTAAAGTGCAAATTTAGTGATTTGAAGACTGAAATAAAATGGGTCAATACATGGTAAGCATGTTTAAATCATATACAGGTATGCTTGATAAGTAAGTATGTTTAGACTCTATACAGGTATACTGGATAGGTAATTATGCCTGATAGGTAAGTATGGACAGATCATATACAGGTATGCTTGATAGGTAGGTATGTTTAGATCATATACAGGTATCCTTGATAGATAAGTACCTTTCGATCATATACAGGTATGATTGATAGATAAGTATGTTCAGATCAGACACATGTATGCTAGATAGGTAAGTAGGTTTAGACTATATACAGGTATACCGGATAGGTAATTATGCTTGATAGGTAAGTATGGAAAGATCATATACAGGTATGCTTGATAGGTAAGTATGTTTAGATCATATACAGGTATCCTTGATATTTAAGTACGTTTCGATCATATACAGGTATGATTGATAGGTAAGTATGTTTAGATCAGACACATGTATGCTAGATATATAAGTAGGTTTAGACTATATACAGGTATACTGGATAGGTAATTATGTTTAGACCATATACAGGTATGCTTGACAGGTAAGCATGTTTAGAACATATACAGGTATGCCTGATAGGTAAGTATGTTTAAATCATATACAGATATGCTTGATATGTAAGTGTGTTTAGACCATATACAGGTATGCTTGACAGGTAAGTATGTTTAGATTATATACAGGTATAATTGATAAGTAAGTATGCTTAGATCATACACAGGTATGTTTGATAGGTAAGTATGTTTAGATCATACACAGGTATGCTTGATAGGTAATTATGCTTAAATCATATACAGGTATGCTTGATAGGTAAGTATGTTTTGATCATATACAGGTATGCTTGATAGGTAAGTATGTTTTGATCATATACAGGTATGCTTGATAGGTAAGCATATTTAGACCATGTACAGGTATACTTGACAGGTAAGTATGTTTAGACCATATACAGGTATACTTGATAGGTAAATATGTTTAAATCATATAGATGTATGCTTGGTAGGTAAGTGTGTTTAGACCATATACAGGTATGCTTGATAAGTAAGTATGTTTAAGTCATATACATGTATGCTTGATAGGTAAATATGTTTAGATCATATACAGGTATCCTTGATATGTAAGTATGTTTCGATAATATATATGTATGCTTGATAGATAAATATGTTTAGATCATATACATGTATGCTTGATAGGTAAGTATGTTTAGATCATATAGTGGTATGCTTGATAGGTAAGTATGTTTAGACCATATACAGGTATACTTGAGAGGTAAGTATGTATAAATCATATACAGATATGCTTGATAGGTAAGTATGTTTAGACTATATACAGGTATACTGGATAGGTAATTATGCTTATGCCATGTATATGTATGCTTGATAGGTAAGCATGTTTAGACCATATACAAGTATGCTTGATAGGTAAGTATGTTTAAATTATATACATGTATGCTTGATAGGTAAGTGTGTTTAGACCATATACAGGTATGCCTGACAGGTAAGTATGCTTAGATCATATACATCTATACTTGATAAGTAAGTATGCTTTAATCATATACAGGTATGCTTGATAAGTAAGTATGTTTATATTATATACAGGTATGCTTGATAGGTAAGTGTGTTTAGACCATATACAGGTATGCTTGATAAGTAAGTATGTTTAAGTCATATACGGGTATGCTTGATAGGTAAGTATATTTAGATCATATACAGGTATGCTTGATAAGTAATTATGTTTATGTCATATACAGGTATGCTTGATAGGTATGTATGTTTATATTATATACAGGTATGCTTGATAGGTAAGTGTGTTTAGACCATATACAGGTATTCTTGATAAGTAAGTATGTTTAAATCATATACAGTTATGCTTGATGGGTAAGTGTGTTTAGACCATATACAGGTATGCTTAATAAGTAAGTATGTTTAAGTCATATACAGGTTTGCTTGATAGGTAAATATGTTTAAATCATATACAGGTTTGCTTGATAGGTAAGCATGTTTAGATCATATACAGATATGCTTGATAGGTAAGTATGTTTAAATTATATACAGGTATGCTTGATGGGTAAGTGTGTTTAGACCATATAGAGTTATGCTTGATAAGTAAGTATGTTTAAATCATATACAGGTTTGCTTGAAATGTAAATATGTTTAGATCATATACAGGTATGCTTGATAGGTAAGTATGTTTAGACCATATACAAGTATGCTTGATAGTTAAACATGCTTAAAGCACACAGGTATGCTTGACATGTAATTATGTTCAGATCATATACAGGTATGTTTGACAGGTAAGTATGTTTTGACCATATATAGGTATACTTGATAGGTAAGTATGTTTTAACCATATACAGGTATGATTGCTATGTAAGTATGATTAGATCATATACAGGCGTGCGTGATAGGTAAGTATGTTTAGATCATATACAGGTATGCTGGACAAGTAGGGGTATGTTTGTCATATAAAGATATCCTAGACTGTGGTCAGTAAGCGACGGCCGTTCACTGCCCCTGTTATTGTACTGTCCATGTTTACGTTGCCATTTGTATTTGTGGTTGTGTGTGTGATCTGTGAGTGAAATCCATCAGTGGAAGTTCTCTATTGTTTGTTGATATCTGTATTGTTCTTGGTTATCCGAATATGAAAAGGAATTGCTAACTATTCAGTAGCACTCGAGTACCCATCTGGTTGCTTAGCGGGATTCGTGTTGCTTAAACTTTAGTTTTCTGTGTAGTGTTTTGTATTACAGTGTTGTACTTTTCATGTATCCTTTATATTGTCAGTCATTCTTAGTTTTATGACTTCCGGTTACCTCTTTGATATTTTCAAGCTTTTCTTAGACTTCATTTAACCCGATTCAACCCGGAATATTTGCATCCAAGTTCTTCACTAGGACCTGGATGTACATCGTGTTTTTTGTGTTGAATGATTTGAGTTTTTTTCATTTGTTTTTGGTTTTGTTTTGGTTTTGTTTCGTTTATTTTGTTTGTTTGTTTGTTTTTAAACATTGATTGAAATTGTTTACCATAACTCTTTAGATTAATTCGTAGCATGTACAACTCTTCCAAATTAAAGAGCATAAAATCTTCTTTAAGCACACTTCCTATTGGTTATTAAGCATAATATACAAACAAGGGGGCTGTCGTGATCGGGATTGTATGGTAGTCGGATTTACAACTACCAGTGCAATGTGTGCCTATCAACAGCTAGAACCCCGCTCATATCGATGTGTAATCGATACAACAGTATGTGATAGAGTTTGTCAGTGATTTACGACATGTCGGAGGTATTCTCTGAGTACTCCATTTTTCTCTACTAATAAAACTAACAGCCACGATAAGACTGAAATATCTTTGAAAATGGCGTTAAATAAACACCATAAACCAAACTTACCCAAACAAGGGGGGTGGTGAAATGGCCATTTCATACATTTTAACCATACATTATTGTTCTGAAACACTTTCGATTTCTAAATGTTGTCTGAACGTGTTTAATGCTAAAATTTGTATGTTGTTCTTCATTTACACCTGTTTGTCTAGCAATCCCTCTTGTCATAGCCACAACCACTGTAATCTTTCTTGTCATACCCATAACCACTCCAGTCTTTCTTGTCATATCCATGACCTCTCCAGCCTTTAATGCCATTGCCATAACCACTCCAGTCTTTCTTGTCTAATCCAAAATCCCTCTTATCATAGCCATATCCACTGTAGTCTTTCTTGTCATAGCCATGACCTCTCCAGCCTTTCATGCCATTGCCATAGCCACTCCAGTCTTTCTTGTCTAATCCAAAATCCCTCTTATCATAGCCATGTCCACTGTAGTCTTTCTTGTCATAGCCATAGCCACTCCAGTCTTTCTTGTCATAGCCATAACCACTCCAGTCTTTCTTGTCTAATCCAAAATCCCTCTTATCATAGCCATATCCACTGTAGTCTTTCTTGTCATAGCCATGACCTCTCCAGCCTTTCTTGCCAGTGCCATAACCACTCCAGTCTTTCTTGTCTAATCCAAAATACCTCTTATCATAGCCATATCCACTGTAGTCTTTCTTGTCATAGCCATAACCACTCCAGTCTTTCTTGTCTAATCCAAAATCCCTCTTATCATAGCCATATCTACTGTAGTCTTTCTTGTCATAGCCATGCCCTCTCCAGCCTTTCTTGCCAGTGCCATAGCCACTCCAGTCTTTCTTGTTTAATCCAAAATCCCTCTTATCATAGCCATATCCACTGTAGTCTTTCTTGTCATAGCCATAACCACTCCAGTCTTTCTTGTCATAGCCATAACCACTCCAGTCTTTCTTGTCATAGCCATAACCACTCCAGTCTTTCTTGTCATAGCCATGACCACTCAAGTCTTTCTTGTAATCCTTCTTGTCAGTAGGTGCTGTAATAAAAAAAAATAGTTTTGCTTCGTGATATTGATTAAATGTTATTGAACATCTCTTTTGCATATTTTGCCAGTAGCGTATATAGTGTAAAACTATTCAAACCCTTCAGACTGTGTCCATTCAAGCTCAAGCAAGTCTATTTTGGTGGACATTTTAACTATCACATTAGTGTATAATAAAACGTAGATATCTAATATAATGCGCACGTCGCGTTTCTCAAAAAACCTTCATCAGGTATGCTTAACAGCACAATATTATAAAGCCCAAAGATAGGTAGAAATAAAACCCAAGAACCTAAACATGATAGCCAATGTTTGCTAATGTTACTTAAGTCTTAGGGAGGAGTATCCTTGTTTTAAAACGTTCAAAGCTGACTACTGCTTGACTTCCCATATTACGCTGGCATTGGAAGATTAGACATTTTGTAAATAATGTTCAAGGTCATAGCATTCAGTAAGAAAGGAGGCTTGAGTCGATAAAACCAGTTTAACCTCGCCACATTTTATTAATATATTTGTGTCCAGCTCGGGAAGTGAGTGGACATGTATTTGTGTGTTCGGGGTATCAATTTTAACTCTTTCTGGAATCTTTTGTATTTAATTTTTCGGTCAGTGTGCTATTTTTGGCATTTTCTTTGATGTACTATCAATATCAAAAGCCGCGTTTGATTTTAGCATCATAAAAACTTGATAATGTGATGATGACATTGGATGTGATTAACCATTTGCTCTGTCTAAACTAAGCTTACTCGGTATGGCCATATTTTATGATTGTTAGTCGGAACTTCTCATTAATATACATTCGACGTCATATACATATTTGTACACAAAATAATGGTCGTAAAAAACCGGTTGAGATGAGAGGCAAAGTTCACGAGGGCGAGGGAAATTCGCCTATGCTCTAAACCGGTATTTTTCGCAAATAGCAGTGGCATGCATGCAGCATTGTAGATTGGAACCAATGAAACTTTCAATGTTTTTTTCACCATTCAAATTAGCTCTGTAAAAATCAAAATAATTTTGGAGCAAATGTATATATGAAAACGATTTTCAACAAGACGGCTGACACTGTCGTCTGTCATCTTGCTTTACTGTATAGTTGGTTGAAAGAAGAAACCCGATTAATTTGGAATCACATCCGTGACATCATAAACCTTTTAAAGAAGGTATTTTCCTCGAGAGGGGCATTTGCCTAGTACCGTGGAAGTTTCTTAGGCAAATACCGCACTATCCGAAATATCAAAGACAAATACCCCTGCGATGGGAAAAAAGCGGAAAAAAATACTAGGAATTGGTAGAAGAGAATAATATACGCCTTTTATCAACCAATCAGAAGAGAGGATTCATATATAAGGGGGAATTACATATTAAAACACATTATGTCTGGTAATTGTTCCAAGCCAATTTCTCTTCATCTTAGATGATTTGTTTTTCAAAAAAGAAGAATTAAATACAGTTGTACCTAACAATTTCAGGATATTTGATTAATTAATTCAAATTAAATAGTTGTAAGAGTTTTTTTTTAGGTTAAGCTAAACATCAAAAACATAACACAATGATAGTACATTTGAAGACTAGTAATTTAAAAAAAAATTTCAAATCATAGATATTTGAAAACTCTACTTCAAATTTATATTTAAAAATAAGTACAAAATTGTTATTTTATCCGAAATATTTGATGAACAAATATTTGTTGACATTAATGCCTTTTTTGCTTCTATGTCATTAAGGTACGCGTTCATCTATAATATATTAATGATATTGTGATAAAATTAGTTCATTTACCAAATGTGGCGGTGTTAAATTGGTTTTAGGGGCCACGCGTCCCCACTTATTGAAACGAAGCGTTCATGCAAGTGTCTGTCTCATGTGAATACAATGTTAACCATATTATAAATAATGCTTTAATTTTGATGAAAATAGTTCCTTTAATGAAAGACATTGCAGTATGTGAATTTAAGCTAAGCATATTAAAACCACTGTCTTACCTGTGTATGCTAAGGCTACACACACCACCATCACCGACACTATCAGTAAACTCCTCATTTTTGAGCTTCGTCTGTAGACTACTGTCAACTCTCGAATGATGCTTTGTCCAGTAGAGCTCAGTTTATATAGTCGCAGATTTATGTCCTTGTAGCAAGCTAGACAGATATCAATTACATTGAAATATTAAAATAAATAATATCGAAATTAAAAATATACAATAATCATTACTTAAAGTGAAACAGTTGTATATAATATCACAATATTTCAAAAACAAACGAACAATCACCTCTCACCTTGAATCATTGGACATATAACAGACCACGGAATATAACCTTGAAAATACAGGTCCTGGAATGGGACATGCAGACACAAAATACAACTGGCTACTGTACGGATATAAAGACATTTTTATAAATATATATGATTTAGGCTAAAGCTTACTTTTCATGACAATATTTTAGGTCTACCGCAGGGGCTAGTTTCGTTGGAGGGGGAAAATCGAGAGCACAGACAAAAACCAATGTCTGTCGCAACAAACATTAGTGGTTATCGACAGCGATGTCATTGTCAGATTGTTAATTTCAAATACCATTCGATTGTAGGTACTTATATAAGATCCTAATATCCACAGTTTTCCTGTTGTTGACTGATTTTGTCTGTCTATATACTTATGAGTTTTGACTTTCCCTTTGTAAGATTGTTCGGAGTTCGGTAATTTTGTTATTACCCTTATCCCTCGGAGATGAACCACATCGATGGTGTAATGGTTAGCGTGCACGCCTCTATACGGTAGCTGGTGTATCAAACCCTCATCTAGACAATCCAAAGAATATGATATCGGTATTTTTGCTTCTCCGCTAAGCACGCAGCATTAAAGAGAAAGATTAACGACTGATTGGCTCGGATTCTTACAGGGGCGATAAGCTTATCCGCTGTGGTTTCAGAGAGTTAGCACTATAAAAAAGTCAAGATAAACGTATTAGTCTAGTACAAAGCGGGCATTATCATCATCACGTAGCAAATTCACTCACTCACTCACTCACTCACTCACTCACTCACTCACTCACTCACTCACTCACTCACTCGGAGATGTGAGAGGTGAACAGTACATGTAGAAATGAGTTGATTGAATGTATATAAACGTTAGAGAATATCAAAAGGGCAATCAAAAAGGGACAATCCAGAGAAACTGACAACACAACTGTATAATATTTCAACAAAAATGTAGGCTATTTTGTCGTCTCTACTCAATTCTCCATGGGTTCTTACTAAACGTCAGACGTCGTTGTCGCTCCATCATTGTCATATTTCCGCCCTTCTTTTTATGATTTTCATATATTTTCAAATTTATTATCGTTTTGTATATGCGTAAATTGTTTGCCGTCGGATGTTACGCAACAACCAATCAATCAGGTTCTGTAAAAAACTCATTTATTTGAACCATGTAATACTCTGGTAACTACAAAATCATAACAACTATCTTAAGACAATTACTCTTTATATATTGAAAGACGGGACATTTGTGGTCGCTAGCGTATGGTAGTTAGATTCACATCTATCTGTGCAATTAGTACCTATCACCACTAAAGTTGAGATTTCGAATACCGGCGAAGGGAGGTGTACTCAATACAACATTATGTGATAATGATTGTCAATGACTTTCGGCAGGACGGTGGTTTTCTCCGGGTACTGCGTATACCCCCCCCCCCCCCCCCCCCCCCCCCCACACACACCCCCCACTCCAATAATACTGATATATCTGAAATTTGTTGAAAATGCCGTTAAGTACAATAACCCAACACTCTATTTAATGAACTACATAGTACGCCATACACATGACAATAAACACATATATAAAGTATAAAACCGAGTCGGTGGTGTAATGGTTCTCGTGCTCACCCCGAGTGCGATCGATCGTGGTTTGATCCCAGATCATGTCAAACGAAAGACTATCAAATTAGTATTTGCTGCTTCTCTGCTAGGAACGTAACATTAAGGAGAAAGAGCAATAACTAGTTGAATCGGAATCAGGATAATGTGTTCGAGTGCAGCGCCATGTCTTTCCGCGGACTGTTGTTTCAGTCAGCTAACACTATTCAACACATCCAACTAAGAGTGTTGGTTCAGTACAAAGGTGACCTCATCATCATCTCATTAAAAATTAACTTGTTACTCACATCTTAAAAAAAACACTTGCATGACTGCATAGATCTCTAAGCCAGGAAATTCAGTGGTTCTGTATTTTTTCAATATCTTAATCTACAAAGGGAACCGTTGTTTCCCATGTGGAGGGACATACAGCGTATGAATATACAAATGTCAACTCTTTTATTAGATGCACATACATGTATTACGCGTGTGTACGTCAGTGTAAATATACAAATGTCAACTCTTTAATTAGATGTACATACATGTATTACGTGTGTGTACGTCAGTGTAAATATACAAAGTCAACTCTTTTATTAGATGTACATACATGTATTACGCGTGTGTACGTCAGTGTAAATATACAAATGTCAACTCTTTAATTAGATGTACATACATGTATTACGTGTGTGTACGTCAGTGTAAATATACAAATGCCAACTCTTTAATTAGATGTACATACATGATTTACGCGTGTGTACGTCAGTGTAAATATACAAATGTCAACTCTTTAATTAGATGTACATACATGTATTACGCTTGTGTACGTCAGTGTAAATATACAAATGTCAACTCTTTAATTAGATGTACATACATGTATTACGTGTGTGTACGTCAGTGTAAATATACAAATGCCAACTCTTTAATTAGATGTACATACATGTATTACGCGTGTGTACGTCAGTGTAAATATACAAATGTCAACTCTTTAATTAGATGTACATACATGTATTACGTGTGTGTACGTCAGTGTAAATATACAAATGCCAACTCTTTAATTAGATGTACATACATGATTTACGCGTGTGTACGTCAGTGTAAATATACAAATGTCAACTCTTTTATTAGATGTACATACATGTATTACGTGTGTGTACGTCAGTGTAAATATACAAATGTCAACTCTTTTATTAGATGTACATACATGATTTACGCGTGTGTACGTCAGTGTAAATATACAAATGTCAACTCTTTTATTAGATGTACATACATGTATTACGCATGTGTACGTCAGTGTAAATATACAAATGTCAACTCTTTTATTAGATGTACATTCATGTATTACGCGTGTGTACGTCAGTGTAAATATACAAATGTCAACTCTTTTATTAGATGTACATACATGTATTACGTGTGTGTACGTCAGTGTAAATATACAAATGTCAACTCTTTTATTAGATGTACATACATGTATTACGCATGTGTACGTCAGGGTAAATATACAAATGTCAACTCTTTTATTAGATGTACATACATGTATTACGCGTGTGTACGTCAGTGTAAATATACAAATGTCAACTCTTTTATTAGATGTACATACATGTATTACGCGTGTGTACGTCAGTGTAAATATACAAATGTCAACTCTTTTATTAGATGTACATACATGTATTACACGTGTGTACGTCAGTGTAAATATACAAATGTCAACTCTTTTATTAGATGTACATACATGTATTACGCGTGTGTACGTCAGTGTAAATATACAAATGTCAACTCTTTTATTAGATGTACATACATGTATTACGTGTGTGTACGTCAGTGTAAATATACAAATGTCAACTCTTTTATTAGATGTACATACATGTATTACGCGTGTGTACGTCAGTGTAAATATACAAATGTCAACTCTTTTATTAGATGTACATACATGTATTACGTGTGTGTACGTCAGTGTAAATATACAAATGTCAACTCTTTTATTAGATGTACATGCATATATTACGCTTGTGTACGTCAGTGTAAATATACAGAAAGAAGCAAAGAATAATACACTAATCGTTCAATGAATCACAAAAGAACATACCCTCTGATTCAATCAAGTCATTTCTACATGTATGTTCACCTCTCACATCTCCGAGGGAGTGAGTGAGTGAGTGATTGTTGTTTAGCGCCAACTCAGCACCTTTTCAGCTATATCATGGCGAGCATAGAATAGTTGTCAATGAGATGATGATAAGGTCCGCTTTGTACTAGACCAATACGCTAAGTTGGATTTTAATAGTGCTAATTCATTGAAACAACAGCGGATAGACATATCGTCCATTTAGGACATATTTTCATGAGTCCGATCCAATCAGTCTTTGCAATTTCTCCTTAATGCTGCATGTTTAGTGGAAAAGCAACACATACCAATTTCATAATATTTGGTTTGACTAGAAACACCATCTACCACCTCGAGCTGAGCACGCTAACCATTACACCACCGATGTGGCTGATCTCCGAGGGATATTAGAATCTTACATACATAGGTACCTACAGTCGAATGCTTCTGATAATGACATCTCAGATGATAGCCACTAATGTTTGAGACAGGCATTTATCTTTCTCGGTGCTCTCGATTTGCCACCTCCAATGAAACTTGCCATCACGATATAAATAAGATATTGCTAAAAAAAAATAGTAGGATTAAGCCTAAGTCATATATATTTAGAAAAATGTCTTTATTTCCGTACATATCACTAACTAGTTTAATTTTTTTATTCAGGACATGCATTTTCAAGGCTATATTCCGTGGTCTTATATGTGTCCTTGATTCGAGGTCAGAGGTGATTGTTCGTTTGTTTTTGAAATATTATGATATTTTACACAACTGTTTCACTTTAAGTAATGATTATTGTATATTTTTAATTTCGATATTATTTATTTTAATATTTCAATGTAATTGATATTTGTCTAGCTTGCTACAAGGACATACATCTGCAGTTATGCAAACATAAACTATATAAAGTGAGCTCTACTGGACAAAGCATCATTTGAGAGTTGACTGTGGTCTACAGAAGAGGCTCAAAAATGAGGAGTTTACTGATAGTGTCGGTGATGGTGGTGTGTGTAGCCTTAGCATACACAGGTAAGACAATGGTTTTAATATGCTTAGTTTAAATTCACGTGCTGCAATGTCTTTCATAAAAGGAACTATTTTCATAAAAATTAAAGCATTATTTATAATATGGCTAACATTGTATTCACATGAGACAGACACTTGCATGAACGCTTCATTTCAATAAGTGGGGACGCGTAGCCTCTAAAGTTAATTTAACACGCCACATTTTGTAAGTGTACCAATTTTATCACAATATCATTAATATATTATAAATGAACACGTACCTTAATGGCATAGAAGCAAAAAAAGGCATTCATTTCAAAAAATATTTTTTTATTAAATATTTCGGATAAAATAACAATTTTGTACTTATTTTTAAATATAAATTTGAAGTAGAGTTTTCAAATATTCATGATTTGAGCACAAATTTGAAATTACTAGTCTTCAAATGTACTATCATTGTATTATGTTTTTTTTTTAACAACAATAACATTTTATTCAAACGCTTGTTACAACCAGCTTCATAAACCCAAGCTTCTTATGAAGCAATATATATATATATAATATAAATATAGAGAAATTTGCGACACAATGATATTAAAATAATTCATATTCAAATAGTTTACATATAATTCTTTAGTCTTTTCAGAAATGAACTTTTCTTAATTATTTCATTTCCTCTATATATTTGAAGGTATTCCCTAGCAAACAATGAGTAAACATCAAGCCTTTTAGTTTTTTGCTCTGAAATGTAATATGCCTTATATATTGAAAATCCGATGATTGTAAGAAAATAATTGAAGTCATAATAGCTTTTATCGAATATTGTATAACCGAATACAAGATGATATAAAGTTATATCATTTTCTATTCCACTTTTTTTTAACAATTCTTTTATTTTCCCCCAAAAGTGTTTGAAAAAAATACAAGTCCTAAAGTAGTGACTATAGTCTTCCACTAAATTACATAAATTGCATAAACTATTTTTCATGATTTTCCATTTTAATAGTAGCTTTTTGGTAGGAATAATGAAATGTAATAATTTCCATCTGAAACCCTTCAACTTATTTTCACTTAAATAATTAAATATAAAATAACATACTGTTTCACATTTTGGTAGTTCTTTTTGTAAATAGGTATTCCATGTATTAAAACCAATTGGTTTTGTAAATTTCTCATTGAGAAGCAATTCATAAACAAAATTATTCTTTATGATTGAAAATCTATAGGGATTTCCCTTAATTAATACATAATTTTTACAAATATTGACTAAACTTTTATTGGAATTTTCTGTTTTAATTATATCTACCCATTCTTTTGGAATTGCTTTTTTCATGATGTTAAATTCTGTGATCCAATTGGATTTATTATTCAAACGGTTTAAAATAAAATTGTGTGATATCTCGCCATTTTCATCTAAAATATCATTTACATAAATCAAATCACTATTTATCCAATTATTAAACAACAGAGTTTTGTGATCAAACTTGATCAACTTGTTTCCCCATATAATTTTCTTCTGACGTCTGCAAAATTTAAGGGTGTTCTAGTGAGACCACCTCCTATTTTGTTCCAACTTCGAAGTACTTCTCCATAAAATTCAGGAATCTGCTTAGAATATTTGATCTAAATTCTGTGAGAATACTAACCATTTTTGTCCTAATTTTGCAAAATACTTACATGGTATAACTTTCCAATTAACTAATTGATTACTAACAAGTCTACTTACCCAAGATGCTTTAAGAGACATAAAGTAACTTTGAATATCGATCATTTTAAGATCCCCATTTCCAAGTTTCCCTACTACAGTGTTTCGTTTTACTTTATCAGGTTTATTATTCCAAATAAATTTGAAGCATTTGCTATCTATTTCTTTCCTATATTTTTCTGGAAAAACACAGGCACTAGCCACATATGTAAATATTGGGAAAATTAAAGATTTGATTGTATTATGTTTTTGATGTTTAGCTTAACCTAAAAAAAAATCTTACAACTATTTTATTGGAATTAATTAATAAAATATCCTGAAATTATTAGGTACAACTGTATTTAATTCTTCTTTTTTGAAAAACAAATCATCTAAGATGAAGAGAAATTGGCTTGGAACGATTACTAGACATAATGTGTTTTAATATGTAATTCCCTCTTATATATGAATTCTGTCTTCTGATTGGTTGATAAAAGTGGTATATTATTCTCTTCTACCAATTCCTAGTTTTTTCCGCTTTTTTCCCATTGCAGGAGTATTTGTCCTTTGAAATTTTGGATAGCGTGGTATTTGCCTAAGAAACTTCCACAGTACCAGGCAAATGCCCCTCTCGAGGGAAAATGCCTTCTCTAAATAGCCTATGACGTCACGGATGAGATTCCGAAATACTCGGGTTTCTTCTTTCAGCCAACGATACAGTGTCAGCCGTCTTGTTGAAAATCGTATTCATATATATACATTTGCTACAAAATTATTTTGATTTTTGCAGAGCTAATTTGAATGGTGAAAAAAACATTGAAAGTTTCATTGGTTCAAATCTACAATGCTGCTTGCATGCCACTGCTATTTGCGAAAAATACCGGTTTCCAGCATAGGCAAATTTCCCTCGCCGCTTTTGCGACTCTGGAAATTTTCCTCTCCTCTCAACCGGTTTTTTACCACCAATATTTTGTGTGCAAATTTGTATATGACGTCGAATGTATATTAAAGAGAAGTTCCGAGAAACAATCATAAAATATGGCCATACCGAGTAAGCTTAGCTTAGACAAAACAAATGGTTAATCACATCCAATGTCATCATCACATTATCAAGTTTTTATGATACTAAGGTCGAACGCGGCTTTTTATATTGATAGTAGATAACATAAAAGGCAAAAAATATCACACTGACCGAAAAATTAAATAAAAAAGATTCCAGAAAGAGTCAAAATTGATACCTCGAACACACAAATACATGTCCACTCACTTCCCGGGCTTGGTACAAATATATTAATAAAATGTGGCGAGGTTAAACTGGTTTTATCGACTCAAGCCTCCTTTCTTACTGAATGCTATGACCTTGAACATTATTTACAAAATGTCTAATCTTCCAATGCCAGCGTAATATGGGAAGTCAAGCAATAGTCAGCTTTGAACGTTTTAAAGCTAAGGTTCTCCTCCCTAAGACATAGGTAACATTAGCAAACATTGGCTATCATGTTTAGGCTCTTGGGTTTTATTTCTACCTATTATTTGGCTTTATAATATTGTGCTGTTAAGCGTACCTGATGAAGGTTATTCGAGAAACACGACGTGTGCATTATATTAGATATCTATGTTTTATTATACACTAATGTGATAGTTAAAATGTCCACCAAAATAGATTTAATTGAGCTTGAATGGACACAGTCTGAAGGGTTTGAGTAGTTCTACATTATATACGTTACTGGCAAAATATGCAAAAGAGATGTTCAGTAACAGTGTAATCAATATCACGAAACATAAATAATTATTTCTGTTACAGCACCTACTAACAATAGGGATTACCGGTATTTAACTGGTGACCAGAGGGATTTTGGATTAAACAAGAAAGACTGGAGTGGTTATGGCTATGACAAGAAAGACTGGAGTGGTCATGGCTATGACAAGAAAGACTGGAGTGGTCATGGCTATGACAAGAAAGACTACAGTGGATATGGCTATGATAAGAGGGATTTTGGATTAGACAAGAAAGACTGGAGTGGCTATGGCTATGACAAGAAAGACTGGAGTGGTCATGGCTATGACAAGAAAGACAGGAGTGGCTATGGCTATGACAAGAAAGACTGGAGTGGTCATGGCTATGACAAGAAAGACTGGAGTGGTCATGGCTATGACAAAAAAGACTACAGTGGATATGGCTATGATAAGAGGGATTTTGGATTAGACAAGAAAGACTGGAGTGGCTATGGCAATGGCAAGAAAGGCTGGAGAGGTCATGACTATGACAAGAAAGACTGGAGTGGTTATGGCAATGGCAAGAAAGGCTGAAGAGGTCATGGCTATGACAAGAAAGACTACAGTGGATATGGCTATGACAAGAGGGACTTTGGATTAGACAAGAAAGACTGGAGTGGTTATGGCTATGACAAGAAAGACTGGAGTGGTTATGGCTATGACAAGAAAGACTGGAGTGGTCATGGCTATGACAAGAAAGACTGGAGTGGTCATGGCTATGACAAGAAAGACGAGTGGTCATGGCTATGACAAGAAAGACTACAGTGGATATGGCTATGACAAGAAAGACTGGAGTGGTCATGGCTATGATAAGAAAGACAGGAGTGGCTATGGTTATGACAAGAAAGACTGGAGTGATCATGGCTATGACAAGAAAGACTGGAGTGGCTATGGCTATGACAAGAAAGATTACAGTGGTTATGGCTATGACAAGAGGGATGGCTAGACAAACAGGTCTAAATGAAGAACAACATACAAATTTTAGCATTAAACACGTTCAGACAAGATTTGGAAATCGAAAATGTTTCAGAACAATAATGTAGTGTACCTGTTTAAAATGTATGAAATTGTCATTTCCCCCCCCCCCCCCCCCCCCCCTCCCCTTGTTTGGGTTGGTTTGGTTTATGGTGTTTAATTAATGCCACTTTCAACAATATTTCAGTCTTATCGTGGCTGTTAGTTTTATTAGTAGAGAAAAATGGAGTACTAAGAGGATACCACCGACATATCGTAAGTCACTGACAAACTTTATCCCATACTGTTGTATCGATTACACATCGATATGAACGGGGTTCGAACTGTTGATAGGCACAGCTTGCACTGGTAGTTGTAAATCCGACTACCATACGACATCGACCACGGCAGCCCCTTTGTTTGTATATTATGCTTAATAACCAATAGGAAGTGTGTTTATAGAAGATGCTATGCTTTTTGATGTTGAAGAGTAGTACATGCTACGAAATAATCTAAAGAGTTATGGTTAACAAATTCAATCAATGTTTAAAACAAACAAACAAACAAAATAAACAAAGCAAAGCAAAAACAAAACCAAAAACAACACAAGCAAACACAAATGAAAAAAACACGTGTGAACTCAAATCATTGAACACAAAAAAAACACGACATATGTCGATGTACATCCGGGTCCTGGTAAAGAACTGGTATGCACATTTTGCGGGGTAAAGCAGGTTACATAAAGTCTAAGAAAAGTTTGGAGATATCAAAGGGGTAACCGGAAGTCATCAATCTAAGAATGAGTGACAATATAAAGGATACATGAACAAGTACAGCACTGTTATACAAAAGACTACACAGAAAACTAAAGATCATGCAACACGAACCCCGCTAAAACCAGAGGGGTACTCCAGTGCTCCTGAATGGTTAGCAGTTCTTTTTCATATTAGGATAACCAAGAACAATACAGATATCAACAAACAATAAAGAACTTCCACTGATGCATTTCACTCACAGACCACACACACAACCACGAAAACAAATGGCAACGTAAGCATGGACAGTACAATAACAGGGGCAGTGAACGGTCGTCGTTTACTGACCACAATCTAGGATATCTGTATATTACAAACATATCCCTGCCTATCCAGCACACCTGTATATGATCTAAACATACTTACCTATAAAACATACCTGTATATGATCTAAACATACTTACCTATCAAGCATACCTGTATATGGTCTAAACAGACCTACTTATCAAGCATACCTGTATATGGTCTAAACATACCTACTTATCAAGCATACCTGTATATGATTTAAACATACTCACCTATCAAGCATATCTGTATATGGTCTAAACATAATTACCTATCATGCATACCTGTATATGGTCTAAACATACTTATCTATCCAGTATATCTGCATATGGTCTAACCATACTTACCTATCAATCATACCTGTATATGACGTAAACACACTTACCCATCAAGCATACCTGTGTATGATTTAAACATACTTACCTTTCAAGCATACCTGTATATGGTCTAAACATACTTACCTATCAATCATTCCTGTATATGATATAAGCACACTTACCTATCAAGCATACCTGTGTATGATCTAAACATACTTACCTATCAAACATACCTGTATATGATCTAAACATACTTACCTATCAAGCATACATGTAGATGATCTAAACATACTTACTTATCAAGCATATTTGTATATAGTCTAAGCATACTTACCTATCCAGTATACTTGTATATTGTCTAAGCATACTTTCCTATCAAGCATACCTGTATATGATCTAAGCATGCTTACTTATCAAGTATACCTCTATATGATCTAAACATACTTACCTATCAAGCATACCTGTATATGATTTAAACATACTTACCTATCAAGCATACCTGTATATGGTCTAAACATACTTACCTATTCGGCATACCTGTATATAACCTACATATCCCCTACTATCCAGCATTCATCCTATATACACTTGTCTATCCAGCCTTAATTCATGAGGCCAACATATCTCTGCTTATTCAGCATACCCCTATGCAGCCTACATATTCCGTCATACCCACTAAATGTATATATTTATACGGCATAATATTCCTCCATATCCACCATACTGTTAAGCTACCTACATATCCGTTCCTATCTAGCATACCTGTATTCAGCATATAAATCCCTTCCTGTCCATCATATACGTATATGGTCTACATAAACCTGCCTAGTTAGTACACATGTTTTCCGCAAACATAGTCTTGCCTCTATTCCATACCTGTATTCGCACTATGTAGATATCCTTAGCCAGCATATCTGTATACGGCCAATGTATCACTACTTGTCTAGCATAGCTGCATATCTACAATACCTGAGTACGAACCATATATCATATGAATCCAACATAGCTGTATTATGACCAACATATCACTACCTATACAGCATACCTGTACACGACTCGACAAAGGTATCATACTCTTGTTATTGGTAGAATACAAATACTGCTTTGCCAAAAGCCATTCAAAATCTAATAATAAGTAATAACAACAAATATTCCGTTTGGTGGACGGGGTTTCAACAAACGATTTGTATTCCAATGGGTACGAATTGTGCTCCGCTACTCGTCGATTTATTTCTACACGCTTATAAGGCAGACTTCCTTCAAGGGATTCTCAAGAATAAAGATATAAATTAGCCTGGACTTTAATTCCAGCTTCCGCTATATAGATGATGTTATATCACAGAACAATCCTCCATTTGGTGAATATCTACATCTCATCTATCCAAATGATCTTGAAGTTAAGGATACTACTGATACTCAAAGTCTGTTTCTTACCTTGACCTTCACATTGAAATCGATAACGGAGGAAGATTAAAGAAATTATATTACAAATGCGCTTACTTCACTTTTCCAATAGTCGATTTCCCCTTCATCAGAAGCAATATTCCAACATCACCATCGTATTTTAATTTATGTACCCCGTCTTTCGCAAAGACACTTGTTTTATTTTCTGCATGTTTATTACTAATTGATATTGATCGTTCCGAAATGGTGGTATTTTTTGTTGCATTAGAACTAACAAATATGATTATTTTCCGTAATGATTTTAATTTCTTGATTGTTATTATCTTTTTGATATTGAACGAAAGAACAGAGTGGTATGTTTCCCATTTTATTGTTTATTGTCCCTAATGATAATGTCCTACAATCAACGTACTTTCTTAATAAGTGGCTTACAGACACGATGACTTCACTTTTCCAATAGTTAACTTCCCTTTCATTAGTAGCGATATTCCAACATCACCAGCGTATGGAGTTTACATTTCACAACTCATACAGTGATTGTCTGGACAGAACTCAGCTGCTAACGCAAACGCTACTCAAACAAGGCTACGTTGCTCCTAGGTTGAAATCATCGCTATTAAATTTATGCGGTCGTCATCACAATCTCGTTGACAGTTGCGAAATAGTCAAATAACAATGGATCTTTTACTTTTTACGTAGAAGTTCTCTTTCCTCTATCACTGGCAAGAGATTTACCGGGCTAGACTGTGGATATGAGTAACACGGCGGGTGTCTTATAAGAAGCAGGAACTGCTTACTCTTCTCTAGCACCTGGGTTCACCCCAGTTTTTTTGGTGGGGTTCGTGTTGTTGATCTTTTCAGCTTTTTGTGTTGCCCTTGTATGTGTCTTTACGTTCTGAGTTCTGTGTTGTTTTGTTCGTTACGATTTCCGCATAACAGCGATGTTCCATTCGTCTTTATCTCCAGTTATTTGTGAATGGCTCATGTCTTGTTTATGCTATTTGTGTTTGTTGCGTATGGTGATGGTTGCGAAGGGTAAGCAGTTATTGTTTCTTATCTGACACGTGGTAATCATATGTACAATCAAATCCGGTAAAGAAGCTTCGAGATCATTTTCAAGAAACGCGTCCTGGGCTCTAAATTTAATATCTATGTTTCTATAATAGTGCTATCTGGAATAGAAAGTAAAATAAGACATGTCTTGTCGTTGGTCTACAAGAAAAGAATCATAATCGTATTAAACAGTTTGACCGTACTAATATAAAGAATTTGTTCTTAAATCCTACACTCTTTGATACAATTTGTGAAGGTTAGTTATATTGAGACACGTTCTAAATGTTCGCTGAATGAATCATTATCTAGAAAGTTTTCTTACAGACATACACCACAGTTATAAATTGTATTTCAAAAGGTATAGCTTTGAAGTATGCACAAGTTAATTATTTGTCTTATTTACGTTATTTGTGTTTGTTTGTGTGCGGTGGTGTCCAACGCATATTGCCTTGTGTTTTCGCTTTGTTTTTCTTCGTCTTGTGTGCCCTGTGCTCCCAGTTTCTCTGGATTGTCCAATTTTGATTGCGCCTTCGGTATTCTCTAACGTTTATTTTATAGCCAAGTCCGGTAAATATTATGTCATGAGTTTTACAATTGCAGCAAGCCAATGTATGATTTTCATTTTTTGCTATCTGTTACTATTTAGGTATATAAAAGAATATCGAAGTCAGTTAAAATGTGCTAACGAAGACGTGGTTGCACAAGCATCGCTTAAATTATACCGACATTGATAGATAAGTGTTCTTTAAAGAGGCATTTGCGGTAGTGCCTACCGACAACATTTGTTGGCGGAGATTATCATCAAAAATTCCCGTTGATATGAACAGCATATTTATGAAACTGTATGTCACATGACCAAAGTGACCTAAAGGTCACATATTTCAGACATTTGAATTTTCGAAGTGATTTTTGTAGTTTTTAGATTGACGAAGAATATTATTTTTAATAAGATTGAAAGTTTCGCAGGGAGGAAGACTAGTGACATGTTCGTCAAATATTTTGCTCGAAAAGTAACGGTGAAACTATGTATCATTGATGTTTCCTCCTTGAGATAACCGTGGTCAAAATAATAAACAATCTGAATGTTTGCTCCGCCCACAGCTATTTATTCCCACGGTCCCGGTTTACATCACTAATTCTAACATAACCTCCTTCTTTCGCTTTGTTAACAAACGAGCGAGTTGTCCATTCGGTATAATCTCATTAGCACATGCGCCGGTGAATGTGACTGACTTTTCCATTGGCAGCATAAATTGTGTGCGACATTTTCCGCAAGCGTAAATATAAATTACCGTCTTCCAATCAAAGTATACTGCCGTATGTATACTCCTAGACATATCAGAATCGAAATAAATCATGGTTCGGGATAAAATACTAATATCCGCCAATCCATGTTAAAACTCCCAACACATTCTGGTTTCCATGATTTATTTCTTAAGTATTAATTGGCGTTATTTTAATTTGTACCAGTTGATTAATTCCCCGTTGGAGGATACATCAAGAGAAGCTTTAATTCTTGATTAGAATTGCCACAAGCAAGAAATTAGAGGAAATACAATTATTATGTTATAAAAAAAAGTATCAATTAGTTAACAAATATGAGGCACAAAGCATATTTAAGAAGTAGCATAGTGTGAGGATTTATACCGATACGATGGGGAGGCGATAGATAAAACCACGTGGTCAAGCCCTACCCCTAACCCTAGCTCTAACCCTAACCCTAGCTCTAACCCTAACCCTAACCCTAACCCTAGTAACCCTAAACCTAACCCTAACTCTAGCCCTAACCCTAGCCCTAATCCTAACCCTAGGTAAAAAAAAGTATTTATAATTAGATAATAGGTTTAATAGACTCTTATATGAATGCGACAAAATTCTTATCAATTATCTGTTTAATCAATCAAAGTAAATGAAAAACCACCTGTGCTTATAATACAATAAATTTGTTATCTATAAAGTGATTTTTACCCGACAATTAATATCATATTGTAAATAAATAGGTAAGCAAAGTATTTATAATTATATAATACATATTTATGGTAACAACGAGCGAATTTGTAATCGTTCTTCATTATTTTAATTATCCAATTGCACCAATATTTGTATCCAATCAAACATTTATATATAACACTATTCCGATAGTTACATAAATGTGTAAGTACTTTTATCGTGAATAATTATTACAATTCATCCAAAGCTAAGCAAACTTACAAAACGGTAAACGTGAAAGTAATTATCAAATCATATAATTGAACCATATATAACTTCAAACTGCTAACAACTATAAAGACTCCTACGTACATCGGGTTTGACGTATTCCATTTTATATAAATCCAATGCAGCGATTGTACATAATATTAAACTATCTAATATATAACTAATATACATTTGACGTGTCCATCATTACAGTGCCACACGCCTTATTCCATTCTGGAAAGAGTTTAAAATTCCAATTCTGGCGTGCAATTAGATAATAGAAATACCTAACAAAATGAGCATTTGTCAATACAAATTCATGACATCCATGACCGAGATGAGGTTTTAGAATCACGCGAGTCAATTCCTGTAAAAACACAATAATCGAATTAGCGTAGGGATATACATTTCTGATGTTTAAAACAATGGTAAAATCATGGAGTTTAGATAAAGTACATCCCATGTCCGAACTCTCCTCACTATTTATGCAAACATACTAACCCTAACCCTAACACCAAAACCTAACCCTAACCCTAACCCTAACACCAAAACCTAACCCTAACCCTAACCCTAACACCAAAACCTAACCCTAACCCTAACCCTAACACCAAAACCTAACCCTAACCCGAACCCTAACACCAAAACCTAACCTTAACCCTAACCCTAACACCAAAACCTAACCCTAACCCGAACCCTAACACCAAAACCTAACCCTAACCATCACCATAACCATAATTTCTTCAAGACTATATTGAACGTTTTATAAAACATCAATATTAAATTCAATAGATACCTAGTGACAGTAAATATAAAACACCCGATATATTGAAAAGAATAACCCTCTTAATTATTATCTATAATGGAACATTGGTCAAGACAAAACAATTCAACTATAAACTGTTCGAAAATTGTATATTGTAAACAGATAGGTAACCAAAGCATTAACACGACGGGTGTCCTGAGTTCACTCCTAGCTTTTAGTGAGGTTCGTGTTACTCGATCTTTAGTTTTATATGTATGTTTTGTAAATCGTTGACGACAAGACTCTGGGCTCGGTTCTCTACTCGGGCGGGGAGTTGGTCGGTGCAACACACGGTCGCCGTTAGATCTTTAAGGTATCATTCTAGTTGGTAGCCGTAGGTGCTTTCTACCCCATCGTCTTCTCTCTTGCATCTCTTGACGGGAGATTCTGTGTTCAATGGTGGTCCATGATGTAATTGGAATATGTTTAATGACGTTGAACGCACATATTTCTAGCACTAAACCGTATTGTCATTCTTTTTCAGTCTTTATCGTGGCGAGGGGGGGGGGGATTTATTCATTTTCTTTGATGTATCATTGTACAAGCATTGCTTTCTCATTATTTAGTTGATGTATTGGTCATATGGTTTGGCTTCGCTGATGGTGCTTAACGTCACTTTGAACAATATTTCAGTCATATCGTGGTGATCTGTTTTATTGGTGGAGGAAACCGGATCTGCCGCAAGTCACTGATAAACTTTATCACATAATTATGAAATAAATCATGGAAGCCAGAATGTGTTGGGTATCTTAACATGGGTAGGCGGATATAATTTACTAATATCCGCCAAACCATGTTAAAACTCAAAGCACATTCTGTCTTCCGTGATTTATATCGATTCTGATATGTATAAGAGTACAAATACGGTAGTACACTTTGATTGGAAGACGGTAATTTAAATTTACGTTTACGGAAAATGTCGCACACAATTTATGCTGCCAATGAATAAGTCAGTCACATTCACAGGCGCATGTGCGAATGAGATTATACCATCGATAAATCGCTCGTTTGTCTACAAAGCGAAAGAAGGACGCCATGTTAGAATGTTGTATCGAGTAGAACTCTCCTGAGCGGGGATCATTATCACAATGTTAGTGGTGATAGGCGCTGATTGCATAGGTAGTTGTAAATCCAACTACCATACGATCATGACCACGACGGCCCCTGTATTGGTTAGAAGCTTTAGCCTAACGGAACACATTCAAGTTCTTTAATTTTTTTTCTAAAACATTTAAATTTCGGGATACTTTCAAAATAAAATAATATAACAATTTTCCTTGATAATAAAGCCTTTATTTAAATGTTCTTTGTGAATAAGGAAATACTTATGGTTGCGAATTATGAACCGAAGACAGGTTCACTGTAAACCTCATTTTAATGACTAAAATAATATATTTTGCACGGATATGACAATAATTAATACTTAATCAAAGTTATTATTTCAATTTATTAAAGGGACCGTCGTGGTCGTGATCGTATGTTAGTTGGATTTACAACTACCTGTGCAATCAATGCCTATCACCACAAGTTGTGAGTTCGATCCCCGTTCATTGCGAGGTGTACTCGATACAACATTATGTGATAAAGTTGGTCAGTGACTTTTGACAGGTCGATGATTTTCTCCGGGTACTGCGGTTTCCTCCACCAATAAAACTGACCGCCACGATATAACTGAAATATTGTTAAATGTGGCGTTAAACACCATACACCTAAATATTAAACCTCAATTTATTAAACATCTGTGTCACGAAAACTATTATCCTATATATAAAGATCAAGATTAAAGCATTCTTTATACAACGCTGTTGACCCGGTTATAGATGAAGGTTGATAGTTTACTCCTATGTGGAACACACGTGCATGACCGCATTATTTCAGCAAAAGAGGTAGCCTGGGTCCATAAAACAATTTCAACCCCGCCACTTTTTATTGAAGTGCATGTACCAAACCATGCAGGGAAGCGAGTGGTCATGTATATGTGTTAGGAGTATCTGTTTTGTCCATTTCTATGATATTTCGGAAATGTTCACTAACTATCACTTGGTCGATACCACTGCTGCTGGTGGACTATTAGTCCCCGAGGATATTATCCGCATAGTAGTACTGGCATGGTTTATTATATATATTTGCTACTGAAATCTACAGTTCCTAAATAATGTAATTATTGCTAAAGCTAAGGTTCTCCTCCCTCCGACATATGTGACTTTAACAGATTTTGGCTATCCTGTGTAGGCTATTTGGCTTAGTTGCTCATTGCTTTTCACTTTACTCTTTGATCTAATCCAACAAGTGGTTTATCAATTATTATGACGCGTACATGTGTTAGTTGAAATGGCCGTTCGTAAAATAAAAAAATAATTGATTAACATAAAGCTACAATATTTCATTTTAAATGTATAAAATGTATTAAAGGACAGTAATTGTTACCTGTACACCAGGTCAATGGAATAATACATATTGTCAAAACATTAATAAAAATAAATCCATTAATTTATATATAGTTAGATGAATTAGTCTTAGGCCATTGATCGCCATACAGATTGTTTTAATGTTGCGACCGATACATTGATTCCTAACCCAATTGTGATAAGGGTACAGTCGTGGTCGTGATGGTGCGGTAGTTAGATTTATAACTACCCAGGCAATCAATGCCTATCACCACTAACGTTGTAAGTTCGAACCCCACTCAGGCGAGGTGTACTCGATACAACTTTATGTGATAAAGTTTGTCAGTGACTTACGACAGGTCGGTGGTTTCCCCCCGGATACTCCAGGTTTCCTCCACCAATAAAATTGACCACCACGATATAACTAAAATATTATTGAAAGTGTCGTAAGACACCATACACCAAACCAATCTTAGCACATCGATCGCCATGCAGACTGTTTTAATGTTGCGACCGATACATTGATTTTTACCTAATTGTGTTCAACACTCGATTTGTACTACCAGTTTTCAACAGATGCTGATGTATTATTATTCCAGCTAAGGTTCTCCTCCTTCAGGCACGATGAGTCGTCGTGGGCGTGATCGTATAGTAGTTGGATTTACAACTACCTGTGGAATCAGTGCCTATCACCACTAATGTTGTGAGTTCGAACCCCGCTCAGGCGAGGTGCACTCGATACAACATTATGTGATAAAGTTTGTCGTTGATTTGTGACAGGTCGGTGGTTTTCTAAGGGTAATTCGGTTTCCTCCACTAATAAAAATGATCACCACGATATAACTGATATTTTGTTGGAAGTGACTTTCACACCATAAACCAATCCTTCAGGCATGTTAGACGTTAGTGGAGATTGCCTATCCTGTATGCCCATTGGGTTTCCTGTTCCCAAATACTTATTATTTGACCTTCCAATCTTTTGATTATGAACATATCTGATGAATGCTATTCCAGAAACGCGTCCTGTATACTAAATTCGACATCTACATAAAAACGTGAAATAAAAGGACGGGGCTAGCATATTTTAGTTTTTCTTGAGAATACCCGGAATGAAATCTGCTCTATGCGAATAAACGAACAAGTTTACAAATTGAGAAACAGTTGGAACCCACAGGTATACAGACATGTCTTATTATACTTTATATTCCAGATAACACTATAATAAAAACGTAGATATCAAATTTAGTGTACACTACCCGTTTCTGGAATAACCTTCATCGGGTAGGCTTAAATCGAAAAATGATATCAAAGCTTGTTTACCGGTTGTATATATGAATAACACGGAGGATGTCTTATAAGAAGCAAGAACTGTTTACTCCTCCCGAGCATCTGAGTTCATCCCCGGGTTTTGGTGGGGTATTAGTTTTCCGCTTTGTCCTATTATGTGTCTTTACGTTCTGAGTTCCGTATTGTGATGTCCGTTATGATATCCGCATCAAATACAATCGTCTCGTCTTCGTCTCGTCTTCACCTCCAGTTGTTTGTAGGACGGCTCATGTCTTAGCTACGTTACTTGTTTTTGTTTTTCTATAGTGGTGTCCAACACATATTGTGTTGTTTGTTTTGCTTTGTTCTTGCATACCCTATCTTGCCAGGTTCTCTGGATTGTCCATATTTGATTGCCTCTTTGGTATTCTCTGACGTTTATTTAAATGTATTATGATACTCTTGTTGTTAACCAACGACAAAACATTTTACTTTATATGGCTGATAACACTATAAAATGGTCCCAAATCTTGCTTAATATGTACACTGATCTTTTCATATGTACCAACGATAAAAATGTCTTTACTTTATAAGACAGATACCATTACAAAATGGTATCCACACTTGTTGAAATGTATTCTTATTCTTTTGTTGTAGATCAACGACAAAGGGGTTTAACTTTATTTACCAGACAGCACTATACAATTGTCCCCAATCTTGTTTTAAAAGTATTGTGATCCTTTTCATATAGACCATCGATAAAAAGGTATTTTAATTATATGCCAGATAGCATTATAAAATGGCATTCACACTTGTTTTAACTTAATTGTGATAATATTGTCGTGTAGACCAATGACCAAAGGGTTTACCTTTATATAACAGATAGCACTATAAAATTGTCCCAAATCTTGCTTCAAATGTATCATAATAATTATATTGTAGAACAACGTCAAAAGGGTTTAAGTTTATACACCTGATAGTACAGGAAAATGGTCTCCAAACTTGTTTTGACAGTGTTTGTGGTATTGATGGTTATCGATACGATACACCCGAAGCAACTTACAGGTATGACATAAATTTGAGCTATTGCATATACCACCTCATAAGTGTATATAGAGGTTCCACGCTATGTCAGTGGTGGTAACCCGGAGATTAGAATAATGCGACTTATATTGCCTGACAATCCAGCATACAAAAGTGCATAACAAATACAATAGCACCCGTTCAATGCGACACACCAACGGATCAGGGATATGTGTCGGATTGTGCAGGATGTTGGAATACTCGGGTCTTATTTTAGTTAACAGAAATATTTTCGGACCATCATTTTTTTGTCGGACTCACAGGATGTTGGAAAACTTAGGTATCGGATTGCACAAGTTCCACTGTACGTAGATATTCAACTTAGTGCATACGACAATGCCATCATCAGTAACACTCATTAAAATAATCTTAAAATAATTATTCATATAAAATATGCATACGTGCATTGAATATTGTTTGTCATAAATCTAAATACATAATTACTGTCAATTATACTTTTTACCAATCTGATACAAATCAGATATATCTATTGCTTCCCTCTATTGATATCTCACAGCGTCGAAGATCTGAGGAAACCACATTACCCGTCACACACGAGTAACCCTATGTATCAGCCAATGAACATGACGATTGAGAGACAATAACAGTGCTACTAAACTGCCTTGCATGATACCAGAAATCCGATTGGCCAAAAAAGTAAATAGCATCATATTTATCATATCCATGAAATAATGTCACTTACATGTGACCCGTACTGGGGTTTACTCAAATATCACACTCCGTGACATAAAGATGGGCCGTCGTGGTCATGACCGTATGGTAGCTGGATTTACAGCTACCTATGCAATCGGTGCATATCACCACTAATGTTGTGAGTTCGAATCCCACTCATGGCGAGTTATACAACATTATGTGATAAAGTTTGTCAGTGACTTGCGGCAGGTCGGTCTTTTTTTTCGCTCACTCCGGTTTTCTCCACGAATAAAACCGACCGTCATCATATGACTGAAAGAGGCGCTTAACACCATAGAACCAAACTAAAAGCAGTGAAATAAATGGGAGAAAGTACCAGATCTAATTTTAATCAGATTGACTTTTTACAGTTAACTTATGATGTCTTAGTTTTGTTGTTTTATCTATTGTCAATGTGATTCATGACTCAGTATCTCTATATATATTTCTTGATATCGTCTGCTGGTGTAAATAAATGGTTGCCTTCTAATTTTGGTACCTTCTAAATATAGGGAGAAAGGATTCTAAGCGGGATATGCAACGCTACAAAATGACAAAGATTTTCTATACAGAGACATGAATAGTATAATGAAACCGGAACAGGAAGAAGAAGATGACGAAGAAGATAGTTGGTGTCACAGGCGTCATGCGAACATGCAGACAACCCACATCCGGAAACCAGCCTCATTAATGTTTTTCTTCTAATAATTTGATTCTTAAGAAATATTTATCTTGGAAATGTTAACAAATTAACACAATTACGATTTTAATTATTGCAAAGAAGTGTTTACAATTCTTATCTGTGTGGCGTCTTGTAATTCAATAATACAAAAGCATTTAAAGGTTTGATATATCTTGCTGTCTTAACTCGTTTTATAATATTGTGTTGTTGTCTTGTTGTCTACCAATGTTTAATACACATACAATGTAACATTTATACGAAATAAAAATTCAAATAGTCGTCATTTTGCAGTTTGATTTAAGTTATATATCAAAGCCTTTCTTGTCAAATCCAAAATCCCTCTTCTCGAAATCGAATTCACCCCTCTTGTCAAATCAAATATCCCTCTTATCATAGCCATAACCACTGTAGTCTTTCTTACTCCAGTCTTTCTTGTCAAATCCAAAATACCTCTTATCGTAGCCATAACCACTGGAATCTTTCTTGTCAAATCCAAAATCCCTCTTATCATAGCCATATCCACTGGAGTCTTTCTTGTCAAATCCAAAATCCCTCTTATCGTAGCCATATCCACTGAAGTCTTTCTTGTCAAATCCAAAATCCCTCTTATCGTAGCCATATCCACTGGAGTCTTTCTTATCAAATCCAAAATCCCTCTTATCATAGCCATATCCACTGGTGTCTTTCTTGTCAAATCCAAAATCCCTCTTATCGTAGCCATATCCACTGGAGTCTTTCTTGTCAAATCCAAAATCCCTCTTATCGTAGCCATATCCACTGGAGTCTTTCTTGTCAAATCCAAAATCCCTCTTATCATAGGCACCACCACTGGAGTCTTTCTTGTCAAATCCAAAATCCCTCTTATCATAGCCATATCCACTGGAGTCTTTCTTGTCAAATCCAAAATCCCTCTTATCGTAGCCATATCCACTGGAATCTTTCTTGTCAAATCCAAAATCCCTCTTATCATAGCCATATCCACTGGAGTCTTTCTTGTCAAATCCAAAATCCCTCTTATCATAGCCATATCCACTGGAGTCTTTCTTGTCAAATCCAAAATCCCTCTTATCGTAGCCATATCCACTGGAGTCTTTCTTGTCAAATCCAAAATCCCTCTTATCGTAGCCATATCCACTGGAGTCTTTCTTGTCAAATCCAAAATCCCTCTTATCATACCCATATCCACTGGAGTCTTTCTTGTCAAATCCAAAATCCCTCTTATCATAGCCATATCCACTGTAGTCTTTCTTGTCAAATCCAAAATCCCTCTTATCATAGGCACCACTGGAGTCTTTCTTGTCAGTAGGTGCTGTAACAAAAATAATTATTTATGCTTCGTGATATTTATTACGCTGTTACTTAACATCTCTTTTACATATTTTGAAAGTAACGTATGCAATGTTAAACTACTCAAATCCTTCAGACTGTGTCCCTTCAAGCTCAAGGAAAAATATAGTGATTTACATTTTAACTATCACATCAATGTATAATAGAAAGTAGATATCTAATTTAGTGCACACGACGCGCTTCTCGAATAACCTTCATCAGTTACAATTAACAGGACAATATTGTAAAGGCCAATATTGCAAAGGCCAATATTTGGGAGTAAGACAACCAAAGAACCTAAGAATGATAGCCAAAGTTTGTTATGGTCAACTATGACTTTGGGAGAATCGTTATTTTAAAACTTTCAAAGATGACTATTGTTTCACTGTGATGTTTTACGCTAACCTTGGACGATTAGACATATTATGCATACTTTTATGATCATATCATTCGCTATGATAACGCTCATCGTCCGGATATATGTGAGAGTGGCCATTTTGTTCCCATGTGTAAAACGCTTCCATGACCACATCATTGCACTAAAAAGGAAGGTTTGGGTCAATACAACCAGTTTTACCTCACCACATTTTATTGAAGTGCCTGTACCAAGTTAGGAAAGTGAATGGTCATGTATTTGCATGTTCGGGGTATCGAGTTTGCCTCTTTTTACGATTTATGCTTATTGAATTGGAACTGTGCGGACAGTGTGGTATTTTTTGTTTTATTGTTTTATTTTATTTTCCATATAAAAAACCAATTTATACTTTCGTATCATGAAGACTTGATCATGGACAAAAGTACATTGCATTATTTTCTATATATCGTGTTAGGGACCGACCATTTAAGTTGCAGGGGGGTTATGGTTTTTTGCTTCGTTCAGAATTTTTTTTTCGGACAACACGAGAGTTAGAGCATTAATATTTTGTGTTGCGCAAAGCGGGAAAAAAAAATTCCAGAAATTTACATTACGTTATATGACAAAATATCTGAATCAGATTTTTTTCCCTCCACCAAAATCAGAATATTTTTTTCCGCAACATTGGGTATATTTTATTAGAAAAAACCAAACCCCCCCCCCCCTGGAGGTTAAATGTTCCGTCCTTTAGGGGTGTGGTGCGTAGCGTCACTTTCAACAATTTTTCAGCTATATCGTGGCGGTTCGAGAGTAACGAATAAACACCATGGACTACACTTGCTCAATATAGACATATTATATGATTGCTACTCGGAACTTCTCGTTGATATTAATACGATGTCATATACAAATTAGTGCACAAAATAGTCGTTGGTAAAATATTTCATTGTGTCTAGAAATTTCTGTTAAGCTTTGTTGAATTGTTTTTATCAGCAAAAGCAGAATTAAAATTATTTCATGATATATTATTAATTTCTTATAAGCAAAGACTTTTTTGGGGTTACACTAATATTAACTTTCGAACGTCAAAAACATAATCCAATGATGGTACATTTTAAAAGACAAATAAATCAGTCAAACAGCGCTATGTAAATATTGGATTTATCTTCATCAAAATAGTTCCTTTTTGACTATGAATTTAAACTAAGCTTATTATAACCATTGTCTTACCTGTGTATGCTAAGGCTACACACACCGCCATCACCGACACTATCAGTAAACTCCTCATTGCTTAGCTTCGTCTGTAGACTACAGTAAACTCGAGAACTCTCGAATGATGCTTTTTCCAGTAGAGCCCAGTTTATATAGTTTATGTTTGCATTACTGAAGATTTATGTCCTTGTAGGGAGCTTGCAATTGCCATTTACATATGATAGATATTAATTACATTGAAATGATCAGATAAATAATGTTGTAATTAACCTGATTTACAGTGAATATGTTTGATAAAATATCATAATATTTAAAAAAAAAAAAAATTATAATAATAATAAAATATGAAACATTTCTTAAAAGTTTTGATCGCAGTATCTGTTCTATCAATATTAACAAACTTCAAATATTTGTATTTCAACCAAAGATGAAGAACTGTATCTACCGTCACTTTACTGGATTCCTAAGTTACACAAGTGTCCTTACAAACAGCGTTATATTGCTGGTGCTGCCAAATGATCAACGAAACCTCTTTCCAAATTATTAACATATATTCTATCAACGGTCAAAATCGGGCTTCAGAGTTACTGTGACACTAGCTAGTCAATGAGTAATGTGAATCAGAAGTGGATTCTGAAGAACTTTAAAGATATGTTAGAGTACATACAATCTAAATCCCTCTCCCCCTTCAATACCTTTAAAACATGTGACTTCTTTATCCTCTACCCAACTATTCCCCACTCTAAGATGAAAGACAGATCAATGGAGCTGTTCCAACTGTGAAACTAGTCCGATCCTTTAATTTTACTTTCCACGATAAATATTATGTCCTTTCACTAACTGATTCTAGGTTTGATGAGAATGTGATAATCGTATCTATCTCATTGAGCTTGAAGTAAAGGATACCACAGATACAGATGTGTCTGCTCTATACCTTGGTGTATACCTCGAAATTGACAGCGATGTGGGGTTAAGAGCGAAAAATTAGGACAAAAAAGATTATTACAATTTCCTCATTGTGAATTTTCCATTTATTTGTAGCAACATTCCAGCAGCGACTGCATATGTAGTAATGAGAACAAAGCAACATGTGACAAGAACGCGTTTCCAAACAATCCAGCATGAAACAAGAACGTGCTTACAAAGATTTCATCATGTGACGAGAACATGTTTACAAGCAATCCATCATGTGATGAGAATGTGCTTACAAACAAGCAATCAGGTGACGAGAACATGTTCATAAGTAAAGTTTGAAGATACCGACGGGAACGTAAATTGAAGAAGGAAATACAATACAATAGCCAATCAAAAAGGACAAAGGGACAAGCAACGATCTACAAAACATTACACACAAAACAAAAGATCTGTCAACATGCACCCAACTAAAACCAGGCGGTGAAGTCATATGCTCCGGGAGGGTAAGCAGTTCATGCTCCGCATGTTGCACCGGTCGTGTTATGCATGCCACACATCCGGTGATAATTACTGAATGGGCAAAAGAACGGATTATGATTACTACAAACGAAACATATCCGAGGTCGTGTGTGATACAGAAACTCTGTAGCGGTTAACCAAGTCATGGTGGCAACCGTACAATTTTCGAAGTGATGACTTCAACTTAACTACTAGGAACCTTTAGTTAAGTAGCTTCCTTGTTAGCAGCATCCCCTCATTATAAGAACCACACACTCTGGAATATCGGATCAACTGAGATATATTCTCCATATGCAGGCACAAACAATCCATCACGTGACGAGAACATGTAAACAAACAATATATAATGTAGGTAGAAATGTGACACTGGGAGGACATTTTATTGAAAAGAGCATAGTGCCATAGGGAAACAAACACCAATGAATGATACAGAGCTGGTGGAAGTTGCTTTTGACCTGCAATGACACTTATTTACGACCTGTTCTAATGACTTGCCAGTTGTGCATTTGATTTGTTCTGTATAAATAATTGACGCACTGCCCTCTCAGGTGATATCTACCCATTAGCTGTGACACTATGTCCTATTTCTATACCCCGTTCTTCCCATACATATTTTAAATATAACTTCTGACTCTGAGTTAGGGTTGTGGTGGTTAACGCCACTTTCAACAATATCGTGGCGGTCAGTTTTATTGGTGGAGGTAACCGGAGTACTCGGAGAAAACCACCGACAAGTTACTGACAAACTTTATCACATAATGTTGTAACGAGTACACTTCGCCTGAGTGGGATTCGAGCTCACAGTGTTAGTGGTGATAAGTACTGATTGCATCGATAGTTGTAAATCCAATTACCATACGATCACGACCCCACTATTGTCTCAGTATGGACGTCGATCTGATTAATTGCTAAAAAATAATTTTATAATAAAAAGTTCGAATATGCTAAATGACAACCAGAAACCGTAAAACACTACACAGAAAACTAATAATTGAGCAACATGAACCAGCACTAAAAATAAAATGTGCAAATTAGCAAATTATTTCCCTTTAGGCTGAAACAAAAATTATAAATTGGCTTATTAATTAACTATCAAATTAATATATAATGTATAAAAATGTGAATCTCTAAATAAATTATTTTAATATAATAAATTGCTTACCGCTGTAGCACCATGTAGAGATTATTATATTACAGGCAATTATTTAGTTGTGGTCTATATATGGCATGGCACACGATTGACCGTCTGTTATGAACACATGTTCACTCAATATTAGGTACAAGAGGTTAAGGAGGGGTTAATGCTATGGTCTTTCGCGCCACTTTCAACAATATTTCAGTCTTATCTTGGTGGTCCGTTTTATTGGTAGAGAAAACGGAGTACCCGGTGAAAACCACCGACCTGTCGCAAGCCACTAACAAATTTTATCACATAGTGTAGTATCGAGTACACCTCACCTAAACGGGATTAAAACTCACAACGATAGTGGTGAGAGGCACTGCTATGTAGTTGTAACATCCAACTACCCTGCGATCACAATCATGACGGACACTAAGAGGTTAAGGTATAGACACAGTTAATTATATATCACTGAATACAGGCCTGCTGCTCCATTGAACAATATCCGCCATTTATCTCGTCTTCAGACATCATATGTACCTTATCGGAAAATAGTGAGTGATTGTTAGCTTAGCGCTAAATGGAAATTATTTCAGCTATATCTTGGCGAGTACAGGTTACATTTGATGAGATGGTGTTGATGGTGTTAGCTTTGTGCTAGACCAACACGTTGAGTTCGATATTTTACAGTGCTAGCTCACTGAAACAACAGTCCACAGGTAGACATGGCGCTCTACTTGGACACATTATCTTGAATATGAGATAACCAGTCTTTGGTCTGTCTCGTCAGTGCTGCGTGGTTAGTGTAGAGCCAACACATATCAACTGTATTGCCTTTGGTTTTACCCGACAGCGGCTCGAACCCACAATATACAGCACTCGAGTCGAGAACCCTAATAGTCGTGCCTGTCTGACAGATGATATCTGAGCGTAGTGATATGGAGCAATGTATGCTCTCTGTGCAGGCGAAGTAAGGTCTCATACTCATAATTTCAAGTGAACTCAACTCTAGATAAACACATTTACATTTATGATATACATTGTTCGTGAGTGAGGTATTGTATGTGTAATCTAAATCAGTAGTGTTTATCCCATATTCGTATCATACTCTAGGTCATGATATCAGCCCGAGAGCCGATAGGCTCAAGGGATGATATATGAACGAGGACTGATAAAGGGTATGATATGAAAAATGACATGTTATGATATGTTTATCGTATACTTCAACAGAGGAAAAATTAAGGAAATACAAAAACTGATTTGTACCAAAATGTTTAGTAATTTTTGGCTAAATATCAAATACAAAGTTATAGAACAAGAAATGTATTGTTTTAATATGCAAATCCAATAAATGCACTTTTCTTAGCTCTTTCAATATCATAAGAGAGAAAATTGGTAGTTAATAATTTTCTGTGGAAATATTCAATAAAACAGTTCAGTCCGCCTTGTTTGTAAGCACAGTTTTCCGGAAATGCACGAAGTGAACTTACGAACATTGACGGAAAGGCATGTAATAACATTCCGAAAGCAGTTAATAAACTTGCTTTATCTGTCGGCTTGGGCCATTCTTGTGAAACTGGGGGAAATAAACTTGATGCCTCTTTTCACTCTAAGCAAAACCCAAAGTTTTATCACAGGGTAAAAGTTTAGCTTTATTATCTACAAGTATATGATAAATATATATTATTACATGGCATTTTTCATATCATACCCTTTATCAGCCCGAGGTCATGATATCAGCCCGAGAGCCGATAGGATCAAGGGATGATATATGAACGAGGGCTGATACAGGGTATCATGTGAAAAATGGGATGTTATGATATGCTTATCTTATACTTCAACAAAGGAAATAACTGATTTGTACCAAAATGTTTAGTCATTTTGGTTAGAATTAAATAAATGTATATAGTTATAGAACAGGAAAATTATTGTTTTTTAAAATACACAAATCCAATAAATGCACGTTTTTAAGCATTTTCAATAGCATAAGTGAGAAATTGGTAGCTAATAATATTCTGTGCAAATATTTTATAAACCAGTTGAATCCGCCGTGTCTGTAAACACAGTTTTCCGGAAATTCACGAAGTGAACTTACGGACATTGACGGAAAGGCATGTAATAACATTCCGGAAGCAGTTAATAAACTTTCTTTTTCAGCGCGCTTGGACCATTCTTGTGAAACTGGGTGAAATAAACATTACTCCTCTTATTATTCTAAACAAAACCCAAAGTTTTATTACAGGGTAAAATTTTAGCTTTATCAACTACAAGTATATGATAAATGTTTTTCCCACCCGTGTCAGTTTCGCTCATTTTTAATTAAGTTATTATGAAATAATATACTTAGCTTAACGGTAATTTATATTAGTGTCGTGATTGATTTGTTTATTCTTATGAATAAAACAGGGGTCAGAGATCAACATCACTATAAAAAAAAAAACAATAGTCCAAATGAACGAAGTGTATTATTCCGTGTAATATATGTCTTAGATTTTAAGACAATACTAACGGTGTAGTATAGCAGAAATGCAGTGTACATATTTTGTTTATTTCATATGAGGTAACGTTGGTAGACGAACGTAATATATCAAGGTGAGAAAAGGATAGCAGTTTAGGTTTAGACGGAATATATTTTAACGCCATTTACCAAGATATAGTTTGATATATATTGACAATCATATCAAAGAATGGGACATATTAGGTTTTATATAGCAAGCTATTTATTGGTACGAACCAATTGACCGCTCACCTGTGTTGTAGCCTCTCCGCTCGGCACGTTACACATAATATATTCAATCTTCGTGACACAGGAGTTATCATATCGTGCCTCCGGAATTACAATGTTCTAAGTAGATTGTTGGGGATGTTTGTCTTTTACTTCTGCAGTATGTAATCATAATAAGTTGTTCCATCTCCAAATTAAATTCTGCCGATCGGTATATTTACTAATATCTTGCCAACCCATGTTAAATCTCACAACAAATTATGGCTTCCATGAATTATTTCTTAATGAAACTTGATTTGAAAACCATCTCTTCCCATATGAGAGAAACCACGGGAAAGTAAATTACTGGTTTCATTTATCAAGATCCAATGGTACCAGTTTTTTTGGGAGTAGCTAATTTCATGGAGTGAATCCGTTCGAATATACTAATAGTCCCACGTGTAGACATCTTGCTCCACTCGGAAACTGTATCCTGTACAACCAGTTTTCTTACTCAATGATCGAAACCATGATATACCGCACCAAACACAAACACTCTAACAATTGCATTACCAGATCGGTGGTTTTCTCCTGCTTCTTCGGTTTCCTCCACCAATAAAACTGACCGCCACGATATAACTGAAATATTGTTGAAAGTGGTGTTAAGTACCATAACCCTCACCCGACCATCCTGCCCAAACGTTTATCTTGTCAGTACAAACAAATTGCGTTCGGATTATTTCCCGAACTTTCCTTCTTCAGTAAATTTTAAACATATATTTTGTCATCACAATTTATGTTATAGATCACTAAATATGACACACATAAGTGAAAATCACTAATTTTAATTTTATTTTTCAACACTGACATCATGACAAATATCATCATATATAATGTACTGTTCAACTGTGCTTAGGTCCGCCACTCCCATTTTTCTTCTGTCGTTTCTTCACAATTGTCCTCGCGAATAAGGATAAAGATTTATCTAAAACCACTACCCATATAACCAAAGATGATTAAAACGAACTCTATCAAAGCAGGTGGTAAACCACTAATGGCATCCGTCGTATTACTCTTGTGAGAGGCCCGGTGATTAGTCATCAATTGGAAAAGAATGGAATTGTGATTACGACAAACGGAACATATACATAACGATTAACAAGGTGACTGTGAAAAGCTATGACTTCAACTAATAAGGTATAATACATAATAATATATTTTTCCAAATCTATACTTTCTTTGCCACCAGAGAAAGTTCATTTAATTCCCGGCAGCTGCGAACATGGAATCTTCGTCATATTAAAGATGTAATTGCAAAGACACATTTGTTTATTGTAAACATGTATATGCTAAACACAATAAAAGGTAGATATCAAATTTAGTGCGCACGATGCGTTTCTGGAATAACCTTCATCAAAATGATAGCCAAATTCTACTAAGGTCACATATATGTGAGGGAGAAGAATCTTAGTTTTTATAATAATTACATTTTTCGGAAACTGTAAATTTCGATAATAAATACAGGGGCGGATCCAGGCTTTCAAGTTAGGAAAGTGCGCCGAGCGGAGGGAGGCGCGAAAATGTTTGGGGTATTTCTTGTGAAAAATCACGATTTTACGCCAAAAATCATATTTTTTCCAATGCGCAGGGAGGCGCGAAAATTTGTGGGGTATTTCGTGTGAAAAATCACGATTTCACGCCAAAAAATCTTATTTTTTTCCAATTTTAGGGGGGCGCGCGGGTGCGCCACCCGTGGATCCACCCCTGAAATATATGTACTAAGCCATTTCAGTGCCGAAGCAGTGACTACCGAGCGGATGATACCATCGAGGACTACTAGTCAACCAGCAGAGGTATCAACCCAGTGATAGAAATATAAACAAGGATATCAAATGTAGTGCATAGAATTCAAATTCTACAAATACGGTTATATTGATTATTTGTACATTTTATTAGATAACCATTGAATTGTAACTTTCATTACAGGAAAACATCCATGTTTTATTTCGTTCCGGCATGAAATGTCACCAATAACACTTAAAACAGCCTATATGCTATAAGGAGCGATTTCTGGCGGGAAATTAGTTGATAATGTGTTTCTTTATTAGCTATAATTACCATAGCTATAATTACCATAGCTATAATAGTAACAATAATATTATTCTTAATGGCTGTATCATGTCAACCCGGAAGTCATTTATCACTTGGACAATCAGTATTTAGATTACAGTAGACGTGTATGTAGCACGGTAATAATTAGCGACAGAGAACCAGTTTTATTTGATCCTACGTATATTTATTCCCGCCAGAAATCGCTATGACGTGTACTTTCAGGACAATACTGAATACTGAGAGATTGGCTATGATTGGATAACAATGTACACATTATTTAACATTATTTGTTTGAATTGGAGATAAAATGAAAAACAAACCATACCATACTGCCGGAACAGTTCCAAATTCCAAATGAAAAATTGAAGAAAAGGGCAAAATTGATACCCCTTGCATAAATTCATGAGTCAATAATCTAATGTTAAAAAAGATGCATTGATGTGCAAACGGAAGTAAACACAGGACCATGCACACCATTTAAATAGAACATTGGTCATCGATATGTTTATCAAATATGTTTGGTCATAACAACTTAAATGTCTAATTTAAGGCGCAGGCGCTTTTCTGGAATAACCTTCATCAGGTTACGCTCATATTCAAATGATTGGAAAATGAAATAACTTAGATGTCTTTTGGATCACGTTAAGCAAGGGGCACACACAGGTATGAATGACAGTTCTTCAGTAACATTTGTAGGTCGCTATATTCCGTGTAATTTTCAATATAGTCATCGTTGCATTAATAGATTAAAATACATTAATGCAACTGGTGCAAATCACCAGACCGTGACATGCGGCAGACATCTAGGTTTATCTCAGTACTCTAATATCCTCTACTTATAAGACTTATCACCACGGTGTTGTTGGAATATGTTTTTCAATGTGTATGTAAACATCCTTCACATACCTCAACTGTTTGGAGAGATGTTTCTGGTGTAAGTAATAGACTCTTTGACCTTATTTGTACCAAACACAGACTTTGCAATTGACTACTTAACGAAGGGTGTATATATGCATCAAGCTGACCTTTAGTATATATAAGCGTCCGGTTTTATTGGCATTATCCACACTCGAGGGTTCGTCGTGGTCGTGATCTATGGTAGTTGGATTTACAACTACCTGTGCAATCAGTACATATCACTACTAAAGTTGTGAGTTCGAATCCTGCTTATGTCGAGGTGTACTAGATGCAACTTTATTTGATTAAGTGATTTTCGGCAGGTCGGTGGTTTTCGCCGGGTACTCTAGTTTCCTCCATCAATAAAGCTGACTGCCACGATATAGCTAAAATTCGTTGAATAAAATAAATGATTATTAGTGAATCCGTCCCAATCACCAGTAAAGTTGTGAGTTCGAATCCCACACATGGCGAGGTGTACTCGATACAACATAATATGCTAAATTTTGTCAGTCACTTTTCTCCGGATACTCGATCTACCAATAAAACTGACCGCCACGATATAGCTGAAATATTGTTGAAAGTGACGATAAGCACCATAACCATGATCAGTATTATCAGTGAAATATATGAAATTTCCATGTAAATATGATTTATTATGTTATATATTGTATTAAACACCATAATCCTAATACTATTATACTATTGCTGACGAATGTGTTATTCGTATTATTTATTATGTCGAGATGACCTTTGCATGTTGATATAACTTGTGTCCGATCCAATTTTTGAAATGTTTAGCAATAAAATATGTTTAATCTAAATTATTCTAAGTCATATTGGACAGAAATATGTCGTTGATGCAATTAATTACGGTTAGTATTCATTTGATAAATATAGTATCATATTATATTCATTTGTTGACCATACTAAAATTAACGACGTTTGGCTAAAGTTCACAAATCGAACAATTATATTCTCCCTCGGGAATTTGTTGCCCGATCTGATTTTGGCTATACAGTTTATGTCCCTTAAGTTATAGATGTGTGAAGATACTGCTTCTACATATTTTGGCTTTCCATTCTTTTTATTATGAGTATACATGAAGACGGTTATTCCATAAACACGTCACGTCGGGCGCACTGCATTATATACTGGTATGTGCAATTTTATAAGGAATATTCGAAAATATAGGAATTCTACATCCTTTAACAATAAGTAATACAGAAATTCAATTATATTATGAACCGTCAAACATTGTAGCAATGCAACGTCCTCGAACGAGAGCACAATACACACACAGGTGACATGTTGTTGCATGTATGAAACCTCACAAAGCCTTCTAAAAATTAACACTGTCAAGCTCTGCTGAGGCATTCATTAGAATGTTTACACTCAGAACAGCACGTTAGGTGGGAACTCTTGTCTTATTCCTTGAATGTTTAGGCTTAGGATTATGGTGTTTAACGTCACTTGCAACAATATTTCAGTTATATCGTGGCGGTCAGTTTTATTGGTGGAGGAAACCGAGGTACACGAAGACAACCACCGACCTGTCGCAAGTAACTGACAAACTGTATCACATAATGTTGTATCGAGTACGCCCCGCCTGAGTGGGATTTGAACTCACAATGTTAGTGATGATAGGCACTGATTGTACAGGTAGTTGTAAAACCAACTTCCATACAATCACGGCCACGACGGCCCTTCCTTATTTCTTGACCAGTGGCTTCACCTAACAAGCAAGTTACATAGCAAAGGATTCGTATTGGAACAGTAGACGGTACCACTTGAAAATGAATTTGGTCGACATTTTGATTGATTAACTGTTACTGAATGTCTGTATCACAGATGAGCACGGTTGTTTTTCGAGTCAAATCTGATCTTTTCTTCGTTCACATCTCATTATCTGTCAATAAAATGGAGGGGGAAAAAATACCACATTGACGGAACATTTACAAACTCCAATAGAAACATCGTCAAAATAGGCAAACTCGACATCCCTAACACATATATACATGATCATTTACTTTCCTGGCTTGGTACAGGACTTCAATAAAAAGTTGCCGAGTTAAGCTAGTTTCTAAGTAATAATATAAGTCGACAGGTAGTCGAATTCCGCTCAAAGTTAACTTATCTATTTAACATATAACATAACAAAATGCATAACACTAAATATGTTGCAGTGCAAGAAGTAATGCTCTGCATTTTCAAAAACATTTCCATCTAAACAATTAGTATTTCCAATTAAATTTGCACGTTTAGAGTTGATATTATGATGTGTGTTTTTCCGGGACTCAAAAATTTCACCACCGGTTTTTGTGGGTTTCGTGTTGCGCAATCTTTAGTTATTTGTTTAGTGTTTTGTAGATCAGTGTGCTTTTGTTTCTTTTGATCGTTGTATTGTCTGTTCTTCTTTGATTGACAGCTTCTGATTACGCCTTTGTTATCGTCGTCTTATGTACCCTATGTTGCCAGTTTCTCTGGATTGTCCATTTTTGATTGCCCCTTCGGTATTGTATTCTCTAAAGTTTATTTAAGCTTTTAATTTATCTTCCAGTTCTTTAATGAAACCCAGAAAAATCTAAAAAGGAACTCATTTTCCTCTTTTGATAATATTTACTTTAGACGATTAACACTAATCTTATTTATATCAGGATTTTGTGCTTGTTACGAACAACATCAGTGTTGTGTAATCTTGATTACCAATTCTTAAATACACCATCATGCAGGTAGTATTAGCGCCAAAGAATAAATATCACCTAATTTGGATTTTTGTTTGCAAGATCAACAACATGTATGATTTCAAATAGATCATGGGTTTACAATGGGTTCAAATTTTGAAGAGTTAATTACCATAGTTATCTTACTGGTTTACTCTAGAAACCAATTTCACAAACTATTTTATTTCTCCAATACCCCATGTTTTAAAATCGTTTGCAAATTTTAGTATCATTTGTACTTGCGTTGTGTGTTTTAATCGTATCATTAGTTGTGAATTCGACTCAAAATTCAACAGGGAATTTATATTAAATGTTCAACCGATCGCGTACAGCAAGATATAGAAACTAAATGTCAAGGTCGGTAATTGATTTCTGTGAAATAAGATATGATCAGAGAAAACAAATATTAAGCACAATTTATTTTTAAGTGCCTCGATATTAAAGCTGCAATGTGAAACTGAGATTGCAATTAAATATTTCACAAAATGGTATTACCGCTATAAAGATCATGCACATAAAATACAATTCTACATGTAAAGGTCTGCTATAAAGATCTTGTATGTAAACGCAATTATACGCGCAAATATCTGATCAAAAGGGGGTATTTCCCATCCATGTTTATATGATGATGTAATTAACAAACTAAAAAGTCTAAATCTGACACTTCTAAATCGTAAAATGCTTGAACAATTTTATTGACAATGGCTATGACTTAAACAATACAGTTCACTCTTTGAGGCTGGTTTGCTTTGCTAAAAATACAATCAAGTTGATACAACTAGTAGGTCATCCCATATCTGATTACTGTGAAGAGTTTGAAGATACCAAAGGGGTAATTAGAATCCGTAAATCTAAGGACAGACAACACAATTAAATAAATAAGACAAAAGGACAAACAACGATCTACAAATATTATGTTCAATATTTATTTCCAACGAGTTAATGATCTTTTTATTCTGGTCTCCCACGAAGACCATCGCTGTATAGTATTTCATTATTTACTTCGATGCTTAACGGGAATGAAAAATTTTAACGCATAAATGTTCACATTATGTAAAAACCAGTTTTATACGGAGACGACAAATTTTGAAAATGTATCTCAATGTTGTGGATTGATACCACTGTAGGCATTCTACTTTCATTTCCTTTTGTGAAATATTCATCAATATTGTGTTCGCAGTTCAAAATTAGTTTTCAAAAAATAAATGTATGTGAAATGTCCGTACGCCAAATTGGGCGAAATCTGTTTCTTTTCTTTTCTCCATTTACAGAAAGCTTTGTCCAACACTAAGAAAAACGGCGAAAAAGCGATTTTAGCAATTGTCATCTTGTACGTATAAACATAATACTAAATGATTCATGATTATCGAGAACATCACCATTGAAAAAGGTACAAAGGTGATCCTTACGATTAATAATGTCGTAACTTGCAATTTTTCAAGTGATGGTTTACATTACATTTTATATTTTCATAGTTGGTTCATGTGAAGATATAATAAGACCACCGTGGGAAACCTTAATACGGAAAATTGTTCAGTGAAAGGATGATTCGGAAACAGCATACACACAAATAGTCGTTTGGATATGTTTAAGGTTATGCGCACTTTCGAAGAAAAACATGAATCCATTTGATATTGTTTTTATTATTCAAAAGCACAGATAATTACCAGACTGTATGGTGTGTGTTGGGACACATCGGTTAGACACTGATATTTTATTACTGATGAGATTCGGGTTCGTGTTGCTAATGTTTTTAGTTGTTTGTGTTGTCCTATTATGCTTCTTTCCTTGTTGTGATGACCGTTACGATTTCCGCATAAAAACGATGTTCGGTTCGTCTTTACCTCCAGTTGTTTGTAGGTGGGTTCGTGTCCTATTTACGTTATTTGTGTTTGCTTACGTATAGTGATGTTCAACACATATCGTGTTTTTGCTTTGTTTTTCTTCGTCTTGGGTACCTTATGTTGACAGTTTCTCTGGGAGAGCTTTTATTTACGTTATTTGTGTTTGATTACTATACACGTATTGTGTTTTTGTTTTGTTTTTCTTCGTCTTGTGTACCCTATGTTGGCAGTTTCTCTGGGAAGGCTCTTATTTACGTTATTTGTGTTTGTTTACTATACACGTATTGTATTTTTGTTTTGTTTTTCTTCGTCTTGTGTACCCTATGTTGCCAGTTTCTCTGGGAAGGCTCTTATTTACGTTATTTGTGTTTGTTTACTATACACGTATTGTATTTTTGTTTTGTTTTTCTTCGTCTTGTGTACCCTATGTTGGCAGTTTCTCTGGGAAGGCTCTTATTTACGTTATTTGTGTTTGTTTACTATACACGTATTGTGTTTTTGTTTTGTTTTTCTTCGTCTTGTGTACCCTATGTTGGCAGTTTCCCTGGGAAGGCTCTTATTTACGTTATTTGTGTTTGTTTACTATACACGTATTGTGTTTTTGTTTTGTTTTTCTTCGTCTTGTGTACCCTATGTTGCCAGTTTCTCTGGGAAGGCTCTTATTTACGTTATTTGTGTTTGTTTACTATACACGTATTGTGTTTTTGTTTTGTTTTTCTTCGTCTTGTGTACCCTATGTTGCCAGTTTCTCTGGGAAGGCTCTTATTTACGTTATTTGTGTTTATTTACTATACACGTATTGTGTTTTTGTTTTGTTTTTCTTCGTCTTGTGTACCCTATGTTGGCAGTTTCTCTGGGAAGGCTCTTATTTACGTTATTTGTGTTTGTTTACTATACACGTATTGTATTTTTGTTTTGTTTTTCTTCGTCTTGTGTACCCTATGTTGGCAGTTTCTCTGGGAAGGCTCTTATTTACGTTATTTGTGTTTGTTTACTATACACGTATTGTATTTTTGTTTTGTTTTTCTTCGTCTTGTGTACCCTATGTTGCCAGTTTCTCTGAGAAGGCTCTTATTTACGTTATTTGTGTTTGTTTACTATACACGTATTGTGTTTTTGTTTTGTTTTTCTTCGTCTTGTGTACCCTATGTTGCCGGTTTCTCTGGGAAGGCTCTTATTTACGTTATTTGTGTTTGTTTACTATACACGTATTGTGTTTTTGTTTTGTTTTTCTTCGTCTTGTGTACCCTATGTTGGCAGTTTCTCTGGGAAGGCTCTTATTTACGTTATTTGTGTTTGTTTACTATACACGTATTGTATTTTTGTTTTGTTTTTCTTCGTCTTGTGTACCCTATGTTGGGAGTTTCTCTGGGAAGGCTCTTATTTACGTTATTTTTGTTTGTTTACTATACACGTATTGTATTTTTGTTTTGTTTTTCTTCGTCTTGTGTACCCTATGTTGCCAGTTTCTCTGGGAAGGCTCTTATTTACGTTATTTGTGTTTATTTACTATACACGTATTGTGTTTTTGTTTTGTTTTTCTTCGTCTTGTGTACCCTATGTTGGCAGTTTCTCTGGGAAGGCTCTTATTTACGTTATTTGTGTTTGTTTACTATACACGTATTGTGTTTTTGTTTTGTTTTTCTTCGTCTTGTGTACCCTATGTTGGCAGTTTCTCTGGGAAGGCTCTTATTTACGTTATTTGTGTTTGTTTACTATACACGTATTGTATTTTTGTTTTGTTTTTCTTCGTCTTGTGTACCGTATGTTGCCAGTTTCTCTGGGAAGGCTCTTATTTACGTTATTTGTGTTTGTTTACTATACACGTATTGTATTTTTGTTTTGTTTTTCTTCGTCTTGTGTACCCTATGTTGGCAGTTTCTCTGGGAAGGCTCTTATTTACGTTATTTGTGTTTGTTTACTATACACGTATTGTGTTTTTGTTTTGTTTTTCTTCGTCTTGTGTACCCTATGTTGGCAGTTTCCCTGGGAAGGCTCTTATTTACGTTATTTGTGTTTGTTTACTATACACGTATTGTGTTTTTGTTTTGTTTTTCTTCGTCTTGTGTACCCTATGTTGCCAGTTTCTCTGGGAAGGCTCTTATTTACGTTATTTGTGTTTGTTTACTATACACGTATTGTGTTTTTGTTTTGTTTTTCTTCGTCTTGTGTATCCTATGTTGCCAGTTTCTCTGGGAAGGCTCTTATTTACGTTATTTGTGTTTATTTACTATACACGTATTGTGTTTTTGTTTTGTTTTTCTTCGTCTTGTGTACCCTATGTTGGCAGTTTCTCTGGGAAGGCTCTTATTTACGTTATTTGTGTTTGTTTACCATACACGTATTGTATTTTTGTTTTGTTTTTCTTCGTCTTGTGTACCCTATGTTGGCAGTTTCTCTGGGAAGGCTCTTATTTACGTTATTTGTGTTTGTTTACTATACACGTATTGTATTTTTGTTTTGTTTTTCTTCGTCTTGTGTACCCTATGTTGGCAATTTCTCTGAGAAGGCTCTTATTTACGTTATTTGTGTTTGTTTACTATACACGTATTGTGTTTTTGTTTTGTTTTTCTTCGTCTTGTGTACCCTATGTTGCCAGTTTCTCTGGGAAGGCTCTTATTTACGTTATTTGTGTTTGTTTACTATACACGTATTGTGTTTTTGTTTTGTTTTTCTTCGTCTTGTGTACCCTATGTTGCCAGTTTCTCTGGGAAGGCTCTTATTTACGTTATTTGTGTTTATTTACTATACACGTATTGTGTTTTTGTTTTGTTTTTCTTCGTCTTGTGTACCCTATGTTGGCAGTTTCTCTGGGAAGGCTCTTATTTACGTTATTTGTGTTTGTTTACTATACACGTATTGTATTTTTGTTTTGTTTTTCTTCGTCTTGTGTACCCTATGTTGGCAGTTTCTCTGGGAAGGCTCTTATTTACGTTATTTGTGTTTGTTTACCATACACGTATTGTATTTTTGTTTTGTTTTTCTTCGTCTTGTGTACCCTATGTTGCCGGTTTCTCTGGGAAGGCTCTTATTTACGTTATTTTTGTTTGTTTACTATACACGTATTGTGTTTTTGTTTTGTTTTTCTTCGTCTTGTGTACCCTATGTTGCCAGTTTCTCTGGGAAGGCTCTGATTTACGTTATTTGTGTTTGTTTACTATACACGTATTGTGTTTTTGTTTTGTTTTTCTTCGTCTTGTGTACCCTATGTTGGTAGTTTCCCTGGGAAGGCTCTTATTTACGTTATTTGTGTTTGTTTACTATACACGTATTGTGTTTTTGTTTTGTTTTTCTTCGTCTTGTGTACCCTATGTTGCCAGTTTCCCTGGGAAGGCTCTTATTTACGTTATTTGTGTTTGTTTACTATACACGTATTGTGTTTTTGTTTTGTTTTTCTTCGTCTTGTGTACCCTATGTTGCCAGTTTCTCTGGGAGGGCTCTTATTTACGTTATTTGTGTTTGTTTACTATACACGTATTGTATTTTTGTTTTGTTTTTCTTCGTCTTGTTGGCAGTTTCTCTGGGAGGGCTTTTATTTACGTTATTTGTTCTTATTTTCGTATAATGGTGTCAAACACGTATTGCATTGTGTTTTTATTTTCGTTTTCTCCATGTATTTTGCCAGTTTCTCTGGATTGTTCTTTTATTGATTGCCCCCTTCGGTCTTCTCTGACGTTTATTATCTACTCTGCGATAGCCGTCCAGGAAAAAAACAACAACAACCTGTAGGCGAGTTAAATTATGAGAACTGATTGGATCAAATTGATCAGAATGTAATCTTCATATTAGAAATAAATGTATTAATGCTTTATTAAGCAATTAGGTTTGTCACTAAACTGACATTATCATTAGCGCTTCTATTTTAGCTGGTGCTATCATTACTATGGTATTGAAGATGCATGTAAATAATATTGTAAAGGTGTATGTTCTTGCTTAATAATATAATTAAGGATGTCAGGCAGATTTTGAATCAAATTAGGAAACAACTAAACTGCTATTTCAGACGTTCTGTCTAATCACCATTTGTTTAAACGTATTATAATGATAATTTGCATTGAGACACGTTTATAAATAAGGGTAATAACAAAATTACCGAACTCCGAACAATCTTACAAAGGGAAAGTCAAAACTCATAATTATATAAACAGACAAAATGAGTCAACAACCGTAAAACTGTGAAAACCGTAATGACCCTGACTTGGTACAGGCATTTCTAAAGAAATGGTGGGTTGAATCAGATGTTAAAGCGCCAAACCTCCCGCTTTCATTACGGTTGAAAGTCTTCGGCTGATATATTGTATACAATTTATTTGACCTTTTCACAAAGATCATATTATACATGACGTAGAACTACTTTATACCTGTTTAAAGTCCAATGTAAGCGTCCGTCGTCGTAGTCGTGATCGCATGGTAGTTGGATTTACAACTACATATGCAATCAGTCTCTATCAACACTGTCGTTGTGAGTTCGAACGCCGTTCATGGCGAGGTGTACTCATTACAACATTATGTGATAACGTTTGTCGGTGACTTGCGACATGTTGGTGGTTTTCTCCGGGTCCTCCGGTTTCCTCCACCAATAAAACTGACCGTCACGATATAACTGAAATATTGTTGAAAGTGACGTTAGACACCAACCTATTTAATACCTGTTTAAAGAGGATGTTAGCATAATGTACAAGGGTCAACAATATAATTTATAGTTTATAGAAGAATAAAACACATTCTATTTAATTGAATCGATTGAAACTTCTTGTCTTTACTAAAAGGTCGTATTCCAGATCAACAGAGTGACCGTTCATTTATATGTGTATTAGAGGTATCTATTTTGACGAAATACAACGTGCTATATGCTTCAAAAAACAAACAAATCGAAGTGTTATATGAAAATATTATCATTTTATCTACTTTCCAATGAACACTTGTTATTATGGGAAACCGTTTTAACTCCCCCCATATTTTTTTAGTGCCTTTCACAAGCTAAGCCCACAGGATTTCCAACGCCATATGTCGTGGTTTTGTTTATGTTTAATGGTTAGAGGTGGAAAATTATACTTTGTTATAATGGGCAACAGCAATGGATTATCTTATATATTTATCTTCATTTGTTTATTGCAAATCAGAAACATTCACAAACATTCATTATAATTTTACAATTGACAGTATTACAATCAATTCACGAAGAGAAAGCAAGGAATAAATCAACAAATATGATAGTTTTTCATCACACACAAAGGTGTAAAAATGAAAAAAAAAAAAAAAAAAAAAACAACAACACAATACTCGGATGGCGTTGGTTGTAATTCTAACATCTGAGAAAATCAGATATTTTCATTGTAGAAGATATCATATCCCATAAGTAGGCGATGTAAGTGGAAGTTCATTATCCAGGTGTTGTCTTCTGATTGTATCTGTTTATAGTGTCTACTATTCCCCATACCTATTGATACACGGGTATGTAGAACTAGTTGGTCAGTTCCATATTTCAGCTATTAGTAATTTTTCAAGTATATCGTAAAGTAAACTTGTTATATTTTCTCGTGATATATTTCTGTTTAAAAACCACATCGGTGATGCAATGATTAACTTGCTCGCTATAAAAGACTATAACATTTGTTTTTGTTGCTTCTCCGCTAGACACGCAGCATTAAGGAGGAAGAGCAAAGACTGGTTGGCTCGGAATCGGGATAATGTGTGCCCGAGTGGGGCGACATGTCTATTATTTTTTGGGGTAATGTAGAAATGAAATTCGTTGAACCTGTTTGGAATCAAATAAGAAAGCTATTCTGGAGTTGTATTGGTCTTTATTAACATATGAAACAGTAAGAGTTTGGGAATTTTCAACCGATTCTTTAATATTTCCACCCATATGTCCGTTTAAATAAAATTAAGTAGCTACCTACACAGACAGCTTTCCGCGAAAGTGTTGTATAATTCATTTTTTTTACTCACAGGCGGAAAACACTTGCATGATCGCATCATTGCACTAAATGGGAGGCGATTGGGCCATAAAACGAATTTAACTCTCTCACGTTATTATGCCCGTACAAAGCTAAGAAAGTGAGCGGTCATTTATTTGTGTTTGAGGAATCGATTTTGCCTCTTTCTACGATTTTTATATTGGAATTTGGAACTGTTCTAACACTGTGGTAATTTGGAACTGTTCTGACACTGTGGTAATTTTGTTTTGTTTTTCATTTCATTTATATAATGTGAACAATTATCCCATATTATTGTCAGCGTTTTCTAAAAGCGCTATAATGTGCTTGATATTTCCAGGAATCGATTTAGATATAATTTTATATATCCCCGTGTGACAATCAGTCGGCCAGTCATTGGTTGAACTTGACAAACTTCTTGCCAATTTCTACGTTAAAACACTTTAAAACCCATTGAATTCAAGTTATTTGAAGTTATTTTGTCAGTCACTGATTTTTGTGTTTTAAATTTCATCAAGCATAATAATAGAGTAGAATTCTTGTAGTTTTAGCATGCCCAAAGACTCCTAGTTTTGTTCAGTATAATAATACAATTATGGCTTTCATGATAATGTAATATCCAAAATTATTAAATCTCGAAAGGGTTATTTCCGTCGGTCCTACGGACCTCGGTGAAATAACCCTTTTCTCGAATTAATAATTTTGGATATTACATTATCATGAAAGCCATAATTGTATAGTAATATAATATGGAATGAAATATGTACTGGTTCAATTGCTAGTTCGACCTACATGTACTAGCTATACCAGTAGATTGTCTATATATCTATCACACTAAATAAACGCTACAGAAACTGAAAGGTCAATCAAGAATGGACAATCCAGAGAAATTGGGAACATTGGGTACACAAGACGAAGACTACAAAAAACAACAAAGCAAACACAATATGTGTTGGACATCACCATGCACCTGCCTCAAGGAGTCAACTATAGTTGCGAAATAACAGTCTTTACGAGTAAGATTGTTCAAGGTGTTTACAAGTTTAGATGTGTCAGAAATGAACTTTTTAGCTTTGTTATTTACGTCGGAAATACAAATTTGTTGAAGTTTTCCAATAATTAATGAAAACGGTCTCTTTGGTGTAAACGTTTTTCTATTATCACGATATTACGGTCACTTCTAATCATTAAAAAGAAAGCATAAAAGCCAAGGGATTTAGTAAGGAGCTTTAAGAGCTTCATTAATATGTTTGCTTGTAAATTCTTTGTCATAAATAACAGAATTATATTGTTAATTTTGATAATAATCTGTTAACAATAACGTAATATCCGCTACAAAGACCCTCACTTAATTTAAATCCCCGCTGTGTTATACTCGGTCACCTTTAGCAATGAAAAGTAGCCATATTTCATTTGCAATGTCAGTGCATTACTAAATACATGCACCAATGATGAGTTGAATTCAGCTGGCATCATTTAGAGTAAAACAAACCAATTTAAAATGTGAAAAAGTTAAAATAAACACATATTGTGTCCACGGATATATTCCATTTGTCGTAATTTACGACTGAACATCGTTTATATACCAAGAGCTACACAACAGGTGCAACTAGTGGAACAGGATCTGCTTACCATCGGTCATTGGTGTTCGTGTTGCTTAATTTTTAGATTTCTGTGTAATGTTTTGTAGATTGTTGTTTGTCCCTTTGTCCTTTTTCCTTTGGCCATTGTGTTGTATGTTCTTCTATTTACGGCTTCTGATTACTCCTTTGGTATCTTGTGGCCATTGTGTTGTATGTTCTTCTATTTACGGTTTCTGATTACTCCTTTGGTATCTTGTGGCCATTGTGTTGTCTGTTCTTCTATTTACGGCTTCTAATTACTCCGTTGGTATCTTGTGGTCATTGTGTTGTCTGTTCTTCTATTTACGGCTTCTGATTACTTCTTTGGTATCTTGTGGGCATTGTGTTGTCTGTTCTTCTATTTACGGGTTCTGATTACTCCTTTGGTATCTTGTGGCCATTGTGTTGTCTGTTCTTCTATTTACGGCTTCTAATTACTCCTTTGGTATCTTGTGGGCATTGTGTTGTCTGTTCTTCTATTTACGGCTTCTGATTACTCCTTTGGTATCTTGTGGACATTGTGTTGTCTGTTCTTCTATTTACGGCTTCTGATTACTCCTTTGGTATCTTGTGGCCATTGTGTTGACTGTTCTTCTATTTACGGCTTCTGATTACTCCTTTGGTATTCTGTGGCCATTGTGTTGTCTGTTCTTCTACTTACGGCTTCTGATTAGTTCTTTGGTAGCTTGTGGCCATTGTGTTGTCTGTTCTTCTATTTACGGCTTCTGATTAGTCCTTTGGTAGCTTGTGGCCATTGTGTTGTCTGTTCTTCTATTTACAGATTCTGATTACTCCTTTGGTATCTTGTGGCCATTGTGTTGTCTGTTTTTCTATTTACAGATTCTGATTACTCCTTTGGTATCTTGTGGCCATTGTGTTGCTTGGTCTTCAATTTATGGCTTCTGAATACTCCTTTGGTATCTTGTGGCCATTGTGTTGTCTGTTCTTCTATTTACGGCTTCTGATTACTCCTTTGGTATCTTGTGGCCATTGTGTTGTCTGTTCTTCTATTTACGGCTTCTGATTACCCCTTTGGTATATTGTGGCCATTGTGTTGTCTGTTCTTCTATTTACGGCTTCTGATTACTCCTTTGGTATCTTGTGGCCATTGTGTTGGTTTGTCTTCAATTTACGGCTTCTGATTACTCCTTTGGTAAATTGTGGCCATTGTGTTATCTGATTTTCTATTTACGCTTCTGATTAGTCCTTTGGTAGCTTGTGGCCATTGTGTTGTCTGTTCTTCTATTTACGGTTTCTGATTACTCCTTTGGTATCTTGTGGGCATTGTGTTGTCTGTTCTTCTATTTACGGGTTCTGATTACTCCTTTGGTATCTTGTGGCCATTGTGTTGTCTGTTCTTCTATTTACGGCTTCTAATTACTCCTTTGGTATCTTGTGGGTATTGTGTTGTCTGTTCTTCTATTTACGGCTTCTGATTACTCCTTTGGTATCTTGTGGCCATTGTGTTGACTGTTCTTCTATTTACGGCTTCTGATTACTCCTTTGGTATTCTGTGGCCATTGTGTTGTCTGTTCTTCTACTTACGGCTTCTGATTACTCCTTTGGTATCTTGTGGCCATTGTGTTGTCTGTTCTTCTATTTACGGCTTCTGATTACTCCTTTGGTATCTTGTGGCCATTGTGTTGACTGTTTTTCTATTTACAGCTTCTGATTACTCCTTTGGTATCTTGTGGCCATTGTGTTGTTTGGTCTTCAATTTATGTCTTCTGATTACTCCTTTGGTATCTTGTGGCCATTGTGTTGTCTGTTCTTCTATTTACGGCTTCTGATTACCCCTTTGGTATATTGTGGCCATTGTGTTGTCTGTTCTTCTATTTACGGCTTCTGATTACTCCTTTGGTATCTTGTGGGCATTGTGTTGTCTGTTCTTCTATTTATGGCTTCTGATTACCCCTTTGGTATCTTGTGGGCATTGTGTTGTCTGTTCTTCTATTTACGGCTTCTGATTACTCCTTTGGTATCTTGTGGGCATTGTGTTGTCTGTACTTCTATTTACGGCTTCTGATTACCCCTTTGGTAGCTTGTGGCCATTGTGTTTTCTGTTCTTCTATTTACAGATTCTGATTACTCCTTTGGTATCTTGTGGGCATTGGGTTGTCTGTTCTTCTATTTACGGCTTCTGATTACTCCTTTGATATATTGTGGCCATTGTGTTATCTGATCTTCTATTTACGGCTTCTGATTACTCCTTTGGTATCTTGTGGGCATTGTGTTGTCTGTTCTTCTATTTACGGCTTCTGATTACTCCTTTGGTATCTTGTGGCCATTGTGTTTTCTGTTCTTCTATTTACGGCTTCTGATTACTCCTTTGGTATCTTGTGGCCATTGTGTTGTCTGTTCTTCTATTTACGGCTTCTGATTACTTCTTTGGTATCTTGTGGCCATTGTGTTGTCTGTTCTTCTATTTACGGCTTCTGATTACTCCTTTGGTATCTTGTGGGCATTGTGTTGTCTGTTCTTCTAATTACGGCTTCTGATTATTCCTTTGGTATCTTGTGGCCATTGTGTTGTCTGTTCTATTTACGGCTTCTGATTACCCCTTTGGTATTTTGTGGCCATTGTGTTGTCTGTTCTTCTATTTACGGCTTCTGATTACTCCTTTGGTATTGTGTGGCCATTGTGTTGTCTGTTCTTCTACTTACGGCTTCTGATTAGTCCTTTGGTATCTTGTGGCCATTGTGTTGTCTGTTCTTCTATTTACGGCTTCTGATTAGTCATTTGGTAGCTTGTGGCCATTGTGTTGTCTGTTCTTCTATTTACGGCTTCTGATTACTCCTTTGGTATCTTGTGGCCATTGTGTTGTCTGTTCTTCTATTTACGGCTTCTGATTATCCCTTTGGTATCTTGTGGCCATTGTGTTGTCTGTTCTTCTATTTACGGCTTCTGATTACTCCTTTGGTATATTGTGGCCATTGTGTTATCTGATCTTCTATTTACGGCTTCTGATTACTCCTTTGGTATCTTGTGGCCATTGTATTGTCTGTTCTTCTATTTACGGCTTCTGATTACTCCTTTGGTATCTTGTGGCCATTGTGTTGTCTGTTCTTCTATTAACGGCTTCTGATTACTCCTTTGATATATTGTAGCCATTGTGTTGTCTGTTCTTCTATTTACGGCTTCCGATTACTCCTTTGGTATCTTCAAACCTTTATAAGATAGCACCAGATTGGTATTCACGAGTATAAAAATGAAAACAAACACATTTATTTTAAAATATTTTTTAGGGTGGACATTAAAGAGATTTCTGAGTGTTTGCTTTCTTTTAACGGTATATCATTTGCTAATTTTCAAAACGATCGGAAAAACATTTCTTCGAAAGGCTTAAAGAGTATGAAAATAAAATATTAACTTATTTATATTTTTCAATAACGAAATATTTTGACAGGATTAAGTGACCAAAAAAAATAATGACGGAAATTATTGTTTAAGATAAAGAGTTTGTGTTGTTGTATTAAAGAAATAGTTGCTTCCCTTTCTGTCGATTTAGTAACTACACAAAAACGGAGACCAAAATCTTGCACCCGTTGACTGTATATTCCTGTCTATCAAAGACGGGTGTGAATTGTTCAAAATGAATAACAGTCGCGTTTATCTTTGGACGAATTAAAAATAAATGCATAAATAATGGTTTGTGATTGAACCAAACAATAAATTAAGCTTTAACAAAATTAGTATAACATACGATACAAATGGTTGATTTCAATGATTGTTGCCCTACGTCCACCTTATCAACCGGATGTTTACGAATTACTAAAGCAAAAACGATGTAGCAAGATTTATCAAACACGTCATTAGGTGATACATGTAATATGTGTTCATGCGTCATTAGAAGTATATAAGGTATCAGATATGATGTTTGCTTAAGGTAGCGTGGTAGATGAACACGCAATATTTACAATAATGTTGACATGTGACCATTATTCATAGATCAAAGAATACACACTATTAATGAAACCTTCGTAATATTTATACGATCATATGCAATCTATGTTCATTTTTTTTACGCAACTGCATAAGCCACGCTCCACGAAGATTGATTAATTTAGTATTACGCTTTCTCAATGTGACGTAATTAAGTAAGCCACGCATCACGATGATTATTTGAATGTTCTCATCAAATTAATGACTCGTTTTGAAATAATATATTCCTATTGTGACGAAATTAAATAAGCCACGACTCACGGTGATAGATTGAATCTTACATCTTGCGAATGCCTTGTTTTGAAATGATATTTTCGTATTGTGACGTTATTGCATAAGCCACGTCTCAAATTGTTTGTATGAATCTTAACACCACATTAATGCATTGTTTTGAAATAGCATTTCCATATTGTGACTTAATTAAATAAGCAACGCCGCAGGGTGATTGGTTTGAATTTAACATCAAATTGTAAAATTATAAATAAATAAATATACAAATGTATAAATAGTTTATTATTATTTAAATTTTTTTTTATAAGTAATACCAGGTATGTGCAGGATAATAATCTTAATTATGTTGAAGGTTGTCCGTAAATAAAGAAAAAAAAGAAGAAATTAATGACTCACTTTGAAATCATATTTCCCGATTGTGGCGTAATTAAATAAGAAACGCCGCATTAACATCAAATCCCGCATGGTGATTGGTTAAATTAACATCAAATTTATGACTGGTTTCGAAATAATATTTTCCTATTGTGACGTAATGAAATAAGCCACGCCTATCGATGACTAATTGAATCTTACATAAAATGTATGCATTGTTTTGAATTCATATTTTGATATTGTGACGTAATTACATAATCCCCGTCTCACGATGATTGTTTGAACATACAATCAATTATCGCCTTGTTTTTGATATTATGGCGTCCTATTATGACGTATTTACATTAGTTTTTCGATTGGTTTATTTTGAAACACTATTGTTTGCTTCAATATTTTACTTGCTACTAATTTAGTATAGTATTTAATTGAAAGCTAATTGTATGCTGTTGACATCACTGAACCACATTACCTCCATATTTGTGAAATCGTGTATGTAATTTATCTTGGTGAATTTGTCGTTAAATTGAAATATATATATATATAACTGCCGCAAACAGGTTCACTTCGTCATAGAATACTAATATAAACACTAATTTCTTAGCCCAATACAGACTTGTCAGCCGAGGAAGGTCTATGGCAATGTAAATCATAAACGGTTTCTCAATGCAACCCAGATGATTATCGTGAAGTAGCCATTTATAAATCAAACGATGTTTACGTTGTGTCGTACCTGATGTGTCGTACACACTCAATTTAATATCGACGTTTTTATTAACCGTAACATGACGGTTGTCACTAGCGGAGCAGGAATTGTCCACCCTTCCAGAGCACATCAGTTCACTCCAATTTGTAGTGGTGTTCGTTTTTAAGATTCTGTATATTATTTTGTCGAACTTTTTTGTCTTTTTATTTATTTTTATTTTTGCAATTGCATTTCCTCTCCCTCTTCGAATTATGGCTTCTGTTTACTCATTTGATATAAAACTTTTTTTTTTGAGTGAATATGAATATATGACTAGTAATAATTAAGAAATATTAGGGGTAAAGGTTGCATAGCTATTGAGTAAAGGTCAGATAATGAATGAGTAAATGTTCAACTATCATTGAGCTATGGTTGCATAAAGATTGAGTAATGATTGTATGATGATTGCGTAAAGATTGTTTTAATGATTGAATTTTTTGTTATTATAGTTTATTTATTTTTATTTTCTACTTTCACATTACATGTATAATATATTACAGATATATTAGCAGGATTGAGTTATTGTTGTTTAATGAATGAGTAATTAGTACATGATGATTGAGTAAAGGGTACATAATGCTTAAGTTATTGTTGTTTAATGCATGAGTAATTAGTACATGATGATTGAGTAAAGGGTACATAATGCTTGAGTTATTGTTGTTTAATGAATGAGTAATTAGTACATGATGATTGAGTAAAGGGTACATAATGATTGAGTTATTGTTGTTTAATGAATGAGTAATTAGTACATGATGATTGAGTAAAGGGTACATAATGCTTGAGTTATTGTTGTTTAATGAATGAGTAATTAGTACATGATGATTGAGTAAAGGGTACATAATGCTTGAGTTATTGTTGTTTAATGAATGAGTAATTAGTACATGATGATTGAGTAAAGGGTACATAATGCTTGAGTTATTGTTGTTTAATGCATGAGTAATTAGTACATGATGATTGAGTAAAGGGTACATAATGCTTGAATTATTGTTGTTTAATGCATGAGTAATTAGTACATGATGATTGAGTAAAGGGTACATAATGATTGAGTTATTGTTGTTTAATGCATGAGTAATTAGTACATGATGATTGAGTAAAGGGTACATAATGATTGAGTTATTGTTGTTTAATGCATGAGTAATTAGTACATGATGATTGAGTAAAGGGTACATAATGCTTGAGTTATTGTTGTTTAATGCATGAGTAATTAGTACATGATGATTGAGTAAAGGGTACATAATGCTTGAGTTATTGTTGTTTAATGCATGAGTAATTAGTACATGATGATTGAGTAAAGGGTACATAATGCTTGAGTTATTGTTGTTTAATGCATGAGTAATTAGTACATGATGATTGAGTAAAGGGTACATAATGCTTAAGTTATTGTTGTTTAATGCATGAGTAATTAGTACATGATGATTGAGTAAAGGGTACATAATGATTGAGTTATTGTTGTTTAATGCATGAGTAATTAGTACATGATGATTGCGTAAAGGGTACATAATGCTTGAGTTAGTGTTGCATACATATTAGGTAATCGTTAAAATAATCTAAACGTGTTTTGTAGCAAGTAAGCCAAAGAGCATAAAGGAGACTACTTGAAGGAGATTATACCTCAGTTGTAATGAATTACATTATTGAGTAACGATTGCGTAATTGTTGTATAATGACATATGGTATCTTCAAACTCTTCTTATAGATCACGATTCAGTTGTTGAGTAATACATATATAATGATAAAACGAAAAACAAACATTACCACACTATGTACCCTTTGAATCACGGAGTATCTGGGTCACAAATAAACACGAGTATGCTCCGTTTGTCATAATCATAATCCGTTCTTTCCTTATTCATGACTTATCACCACGTTTGTAACAAGTGGAAAGCGGCAGGTGCTACATGTGGAGTAGGAAGTGCTTCTCTCGGTTTTAGTGGGTGTTCGTGTTGTTCGAATTTTTGTTTTCTTGTGTTTTGTTGATCGTTATTGCCCTTTTGTCCTTTTTCTTTTGGTCATCGTATTTTCTGTCCTTTTTCTTTTGGTCATCGTATTTTCTGTCCTTTTTCTTTTGGTCATTGTATTTTCTGTCCTTTTTCTTTTGGTCATTGTATGTTCTGTCCTTTTTCTTTTTGTCATTGTATTTTCTGTCCTTCTTCAATCTACGGTTTCTAATTACCTCTATGGTATCTTCAAACTCTTCTTAGAAATCACGATTCAGTTGTTGATTTAATTAGCTTACATGTTTACAACATGTGTTTGTGATATGGAAAAGTATTCTGTCACTTGCGTAAAGAGAGATGGCATTGGCAATTATATGTTGATTCAAAGTTGACTATTGTATCCTTATTATGTCTTCCAATGACCTTGTGTATTATTTATTATTTAAACGATGGTTAATGCTATAGGCTATCTTTTAAAAAATTGATACTATATAACTTCTGTGTCACGAAGATTAAGCATAAGTCTACAAGTTCTGGATTCTCTACAACAATGTTGCAACACCGAGTTATATATGTGTGTTGGTATTTTACTCACATGTGAAAAATACACTTTCATGATCGCATTGTTTCACTAAGAGGGAAATTGCATGCACAACAATCTATTTTAACCTTGAAACTTTTTATTGAAGTATCTGTATCAAGCAAGGAAAGTGAGAAGATATGAATACAATATTGGTGTATTGACGGTTAATATAGAATGTATGTGTCGAGGCTTAGAAACGGAGAAAGAACGAGCTTTAGCGAGTCTTTCCACCCGTTTCGTGCCGAGCCACATAAATTCTATGATTACCATCAATAGACCAATGTTGTATTTATCCTTATTTAATTTAATAATAATAATAAAAAGATCACGGAAACCCCATTTATACCTCAATAGTAGTTCAGTAAGGGGCGTGATTAAATATCTTTATTAAGCTAGTGTGAAAAGCGTTATTATGACCGTGGTGTGGCTTATCAGCTTTATTAGGCTAATGTGAAAAGTGTTATTATGCCACTGTCACAAAATTTAGATTAGATTTCGCCATTGTTCCGACAATGTGGTATTTGTTTATTTTCTATCGCGCTTTGTTCATCTACGTTAAGCAATATATCATGCTGAGTTAATCATGGAATTTGAGCAGATGGTATTCAACTTTAGATTATTGAAGATGGTATTCGTACTTATTCGAACATATTGGTCATATAAAACCTTGAAAGTCATTGAGAACACCTATTTCAGCATATATACAAGTAAATGCCAAATGTTTGTGACATACTGTTTTTGTGTTTTTGCTTGTTTTTTTTTCTGTTTTTCTGTTTTTATTTCTTATTTTCATTTCACATCATCACACAACCTGTATTTTATCGAAATAACAGTGTAAGATCCAAGCTAAAATTATAAATTAACCTATATATTTCGTGTGGGTTGAGTTTTGTTTGGTTTTTTTTTGTTTGCTTGCTTGTTTTTTAATCGATAAAATTTAGATTAAACCGAAACTGAAATATTAACTAACTATTAACACATTTCAAACCGTACCAGCTAGTAAATGTCAAAATGTGTGACATCCTGTTTTTTTCTGGAATCGATGAAATTTAAATTGAATTGAAACTATCAGAAAAATAATGAACGACTGTAATATTTAAACCTTCAGTGATAAATTATTTCTCAAATGGTACATTTTTTTTTATTTAAAAAAGAAACATGTAGCTCCTCGGGACTTTTGTAACCCTGTTCTCAAAGAATAAATTCTGTTTTACAAAATTTGAAGATTATAATTGAATATTGCTAAAATGTCAATTTGTTATAATATAATATGCATAGTTTTAAGATCCATTATATCTCAATTTAGACAAGCTTCTTCTATCATGTGTCTTGCCGTCTATGTGCCTTCCTGAACATGTATTTAAATCTAAGATTTCAAATCAACTGATACTTTTAAGATTCATGTTAAATTATTTTTGCAAGAGTAAATTAGTAGAATTTATTCCTGTTGTTGGTTGTCATAAAACAAATAAGGATTAAGCTATAAATATTCTATGAACAACTGTATTCATGACAAAAACAAGTCTGTGAATATAACATTATGAATGCAACTAGAGTAAGTGAGTGTTGTTTAACGTCAACTCAGCAATTTTTCAGCTATATCAAAGCAAGAAGAGTTTGAAGATACCAAAGGGGTAATCAGAATCCGTATATCGAAGAAGAACACACAACACAATGGTCAAAAGAAAAAGTACAAAAGGGCAAACAACGATCTACAAAACATGCATATAAAACTAAAGATCGAGTAACACGAACCCCACTAAAAACCGGGGGTGAACTCAGGTGCTCCGGAGGGGTAACCAGTTCCTGCTCCACTAGTGGCACCCCTGGTGTTAATCTAGTTACAAACTCGGTAATAAGTAGTGAATGAGGAAAGCACCGGGAAGTGTTTATTTTCAATGAGATGATGATGAGACTAGCACTACACGCTTAGTGGGATTTTTATAGTGCTAGCTCACTGAAACAACAGTCCGCGGATGGACATATGGCCCCATTCGAACACAATATCCTGATTCCGAGCTAACCAGTAGTTGCTCTTTCTTCTTAATGCTGTGCTCTTAGCGGAGAAGCAACAAATACCAATTTCATAGTCTCTGGTTTGACCCGATCGGGACTCGAACCCACGATCTACACCACTCGAGGCGAACACGCTAACCATTACATCACCAATGCAGTCACAGGGAAATATGTGACAATGGAATAGATGACAAGATGATATAATATATAATTTCATAAAATAAAATTATACTTGGCATTGAAAAGAGTTTGCAGATGTCAAAGGGATAATCAGAATCCGTAATTGGAAGAATGACAGTTTGGATTGTGAATCAATTCTACGTTTGACCTCGTTACCGTAGCAACACTGCTTTAGAAAAGTTTGAAGATACCAAAGAAGTAGTCAGAAGCTGTAAATTGAAGAAAGACAGACAATACAATTGTCAAAAAAAAAGGACAAAGAAAAGTTTAAAGATATCAAAGGGATAATCAGAAGCCGTAAATTGAAGAAAGACAGACAATACAATTGCCAAAAGAAAAAGGACAAAGAAAGGTTTGAAGATATCAAAGGGGAAGTCAGAAGCCGTAAATTGAAGAAAGACAGACAATACAATTGTCACAAGTAAAAAAACAAACAAAAGGACAAACAATGATCTACAAAACACTACACAGAAAACAAAAGATTGAGCAGCACTAAAATCTAAATGTGAACACAGGTGCTCCGGAAGGGTTTATTGTTCCTGCTCCATTTGTAACATTTGTCGGTCGTATTACTGTTAAATATTATCACATATGGAAATGTAGGACACCAGTTTATATAACTGAATGCAAAAAAAACATAAACAAAACTGTTGTAGATGCTTTCTAGTTTTAATATAACATCGATGATTTACAAGGGCCGCTGTGGTCATGATCGTATGGTGGTTGGGTTTATAACTTCATATGCAATCAGCGCCTATCACCATTAATGTTGTCAGTTCGAATCCCGCTCAGGCGAGGTTTACTCAATACAATATTATATGATAAAGTTTGTCAGTGACTTGCAGCAAGCCGATGGTTTTCTCCGGGTACTCCGATTTCCTCCATCAATAAAAATGACCGCCACGATATAGCTGAATTATTCTTGAAAATAACGTTAAACACCATAAGCCAAAACCATAACCTCGATGATTGACCATTTATTATTTTCTATTTTATAGCAGACTTTAGAATATGTGCATACAAATAATTAGTACAACATACAAGCTACTAAGGAACACAAAAAAGTACTAAACGTTGGACCTAAAACTGGGACATTATCAATCGGAAGTGATTACATGTTGTTTATCAGGTTTGGTCCTCCCGCGCAATATATTTAAACTGTCAAATGTTGCTACATTATTTATCTGTTAACATCACGAAATCAGTCCAAGGAACCACCCCCTCATCGCTTAAATGGTGCGAAAACAGCGTTCTCCCACGTCGTGCAAACACATGATTATCTTAATAATTATTTGACAGATAACCACGTATACTACCTGAGTAGATCACTTCATGTATACCTTTGTTTACACCTTTCAGGTATTTGTAATATATACATGGTTTGCCATTAAGTATTTAATTCCATTCAACTTCTGATTTTCTACACTTAATGAATTCATCCTCCATCCAATTGCTGAAATCATTATTTTGCACCAAGAATACACAAGCAATCATCGATTTCTCATCATCTTATATAATTTTGCGTCCTGCTATCTGATTGGTCGTTTCGTAATATTAATTCCTGAAAAGTCATATATAAAGATCAATGAAATCACAGTGATTTTCATAACACTGAGAAACTGCCGTTTTCAATTCTCTTAACTTGCCGTTGACGTCTAAGTCGAAATTTGAAACACAAAAATAATGGAAATTCAATGGACATTGTGTGTGCTTGTATTAATAGCGTTTTTCTGTTGCCATGGAAAATCAGATGCTTTGGAACTAAAGAACTTAAATGATGAACAAATTATGTCTTATTGTAATAACCTTTGTAAGTAAGTATGCTATTTTATTACTATTTAGCTTACATTTTATATAATAGTTTATTGAGTGTTTGATTTATTGATGTTAAACGGCAACTTTAGCAGTATTTTATATAGTATAATATTTTATCTATTTTGGTGTTTATATAAATAAGGGTAATAACAAAATTACCGAACTCCGAACAATCTTACAAAGGGAAAGTCAAAACTCATAATTATATAAACAGACAAAATCAGTCAACAACCGGAAAACTGTGAAAACTGTAATGACCCTGACTTGGTACAGGTATTTCTAAAGAAATGGTGGGTTGAATCAGATTTTAGAGCGCCAAATCTCCCGTTCTCATTACGATTTAGTGGTTTTTGTGTTAAGATTAGCCAATTATTCGAGTTGGTCGGAATACATTAGTTCTAATCGAACAGAACGAATGCTTATCTCTGGTTTATCCATTGGAATGACTGGTGATTTTTGCTAAAATAGCCGAATATAAAAGTTGTCCGGAATAAATAAATTATAATCGAAGAGACCGTAATTATACCTCCTGTTTATCCAATGAAATAACATATCCGAGTTTGAGGTAACCAGTTTGTTTTGACTGTAGATACTTTGAATCTGAATATCTCGGATTGATGTAAGGTATTTATTTCCACAGAGATTTGGATGCTACTAGACGTTAAGCATTTCAACAATGTTCTTGGCCAACATATCTGAAGGGATGAACATTCCAAGATTTATGCACCTTGGCTTTCTTGCTAGCAAAGACTTTTAAATTATTTGGCATTCCAATCATTTGACGATGGGTGTACCTGATGAAAGCTATCTCAGAAACGCATTTAGCGCACTCAATTAGATATACAATATTGGCTATATTTATTTTATATTTGACGATTTTCTGCTGAGGTGAAACCTAAAGTAATAATACCACGATATTCTAGTGCAAAAAGGTGTTTGTGCATTAACATTACGATTTTCAGTTCACAAGCTAAAAGTTAATGTTTTCTTTCTTCTAAATCGTCGCCTCAAGAATCGTATTCAATTTAAATTTCACCAAAGATGAACACATATATTTCAATATGATTGATATTGAAGAAAGTCAGTTGTACTTATTGATCTGTCGAGAGAAAAAATTGGATTACTGATCCATTCTAATTATTTTGATGACGACGAGTGAAAATAAATATTCTGTAGATCGCAGATTAATCAGAATTCGGCTATGAAAAGAAACCGAAAAGAAGTTTTGTCAAGATATAGTAAACAAGAATCAACATAGGGCACCAGCATAGTCATTGCATTCAAGTTAATGTTCATTCGTAGATCAAGAGATATGAAAAAAATAGCCACATTCCGTACCCCTTTCTATTTTTGCATTTGTGTGCAGTGAGTTTTGCAATGAGATAGTAAAATACAATAGGTTTCAATAGCACAATGATGACGGTATTAGTAAAATTGCTTCACTCATGTTTTGTATTCTTGTTGATATTAAATTATATAACCAAGTAACATCGAAACGACAAGGAGGAAAACTGCAGACGGAATCATTTATCATAATTATGTGCTTAATTGATTACAATTTGCATGTTAATAAATTTCTAAAAGCAATGTTTTCTATGTTTTGTAAAGTACGAAGGCAATATTAAGGTAGGGTAAAGCTATGTGTGTGTATTTCCAACTATGCAATATTGTTTGTTGTGTTGTACATGTATCAAGTAATTTATTGTCACTTTAAATTCCATCAAGTACTTCTATACAGTCAAACATGTGTTAAGAGGTCACCTTTGAGACAAGTGACCTCTAAAAAGAGGTTTTATTTATATAAAATTTTCTATGACAGGTTAGGAAAAGGTGACCTTCTAATACAGGTGACTGCTTAATAGAGGTGACCGCATGAACATGTTTGACTGTATTTGCCAGCGTGCATGTGCTGCAACATAATGAAAATTTGTATTCTGTTGTGTATGCTTTACTTATATGTTGTACTATATAGTTCCAATGATTAACTGCTCTGTCGGACTTGGTGGTTGGCAAGGCCGAAGGAATATACAATTTTGTAATTATTAACCCATCATTCGCGTTATAACGGAAACCGTAGCTAGTAACCATTATTATACCTCAATATATATTTTCTTTCCGGTTTTGTTTTGGCTTATGGTGTTTAACGCCACTTTCAAGAATATGTCAGCATAGTATGGTGGTCAGTTTGTTTATGGAGAAAACCACAGACCTGTCGCAAATCACTGAAAAACGTTATCACATAATGTTCTATCGAGTACACAACGCCATGAACGGGGTTTGAATCACAACTTTAGTAGTGATATGCACTGATTACACAGGTAATTGTAAATCCAACTACTACGACCACGACCACAACGGCCCGTAGTTTATATGTGAAATTAATAGAAATAAAATGACTATTTGAAAAAAGTAATGCTGGTCAATAGTTTCAATGACTATTGTGTTCAGCGAAATGGTCGCTGGGGAAATAATCTTCCAAACAATACACTTTTTCTGCATTATTCGTGATTCGGATCATTCTGGTTTTAACATATTTATATCTAGAGGACAATGGTATGTACCTGTTTGATTACCGCACGATACAATAATCATTGTTAAAGCAGGACAGTTTGCCTCTTTTATCGAGGAGGGAGAATTTAATAAAACAAATATTAGATAATCGGGAATGTTGTTGTCGTTAAAACAAACGTAAGAGAATACCGGAAGGGCAATCAAAAATGGATAATCTAGAGAAACTGGTAACATAGGATACACGAGACGAAAACAAACAAAACATGTATTTTGTGGATCGTTTTTCTACATGTTGCTTTAAGAATCTTTTTCAACAGCGATATTGTTCCAGATTTCCTTGTTTGTCTTCGATACAAGAACAGACTTATCAACTAGCTATCCCCTCCTACTGACACTCATCTATTTCCCTTCGATTCTCGTCGAAAATAGTTGATGTCGCAGAGAACATAATCTTATGATTTTCCCGATAGCCATTAAATAGTCGTATAATAGGAACTACTTTTGAACGCCCACTGTCAAATCTTTCATGGATATTGATTGATTGATTGATGTTTAAAGTCAACTTTATCAATATTATCGTTGCGCTCATCCATATTAAGGATGACAACAACTTCAACTATGTATAACAATTATACAAGAATTAGAGAATTCTACTATTTTTACTCTTGCAAAAACAATATCTTAAAAATATCAACTGGTTTGAAATCCTAGACTCAAATGCACTTTCAGGAAGATACATAGAGAAAGACTTAACATAGATTTAGATATATTGGATCCTTAAACTATACATATTACATTATAACGGGTTTATTGATTGATTGATGTTTAACGCCAATTGTAGCAGTATTTCAGCTAAATCTTGGCGTGAAGAAATTTAATTTCATATTAATTTAGACTATTTTGGGTTGATATGTTAACAGAATTCAATTATAATCTTGTGTTTTTGGTTTTTGTTTTTCTTTCTCCTGTGTCTTATATGCCTAATGTTGCCAGTGTCTCTGGATTGTCCATTCTTGATTGTCCCTTCGGTTTTCTCTAACGTTTACTTAAAGAAGAATCTGACGACAGAAGCATCCACTTTTGACTGCCACAGGAAGCATATACGGAGTTTGGTGTATGATTGGACAACTAGCCTTATGTAACGGATACAATGGATCTACTCTGACCAACATATACACAAGAGAGTGAAACGTGAAAGGGGCGTGGCACTTTCCAAAGTGGAACCCACTCTCGTCCATGGTCATCCGTTTCCTTCCGAATTATCACCAGTGCCCAGCTAATAACAACTATAAACTTCCATTTTCTGTAGATTTTACTCTCTTCTTTCACAGACAAGAATTGTACCAGACTTGACTGAGCTACTCGACGGGTGTCTTATAAGGAACAAGAACTTCTCCCCCTTCGCGAACACTTGGGTTCACCCAAGGTATTGCTTTTTATTAGGGTCCTGTTGCTTCTCTATTAAGTGTTATGTGTTGCATTGTTTGGCTTCGTGTGGAGTATTGTGTTCAATGTTGCCTGTGCCTTCCATTCTTGATTGCCCTTTCGGTTTTCTCTAGCGTAGATTTACTTATTTCATGCTGTCCATGACAACGACGTACCAGAGTTCGAAATAAATACATTAGACTGGTTTTTTTCCAAATAATACTCAGCAATAGAAAGTAATTGTGAACTATAAATACAAAAACTTTTTGGGTCATTTATTTATTTCTTTTCACTGCTTAATTATGTTATTGGTGACATCTAAAATTTTCTTGTGTTTTTGTTTCTTTTTGTGACTGACTGCTCACCTATTTGTAGCCAGTTATTTTTGGGCTCTTAAATATTATTTTCTTCTTAAAGATGTAAAGGAAAATGTCATGGTTTTAACAAGTTAGCGAGAAAATTTAAATGAAAGTAAATAAAAGACATTTGTGTTAATGAATGTTAAAAATAGTATACCGTAGGGTAGAATTTGGTGATTGAAGTTGCCTGTAGCACCAAATAATGGGGATCGCCATTTTTCAAATCTCTTCAATGTGGAGGAGACAAAAGGCATAATCCATTCTCGGATTTATCCTGCCCGTAACGTCGTACAATCGGTATGGTATAATATATCAGCATTGATCAGTTGCAATTTTATCATTAAAAAGCATGTAAATCGTAAAATAACGTCGTATGATTATCTTTTGATATTTACAATATCATTATGACTTATGTCAAGCATTGTATTCCCCCCCCCCCTCCCCCCAACTACAAATAAACTCATTTGTTTTATGAAAATGTAACAATGGGATGGGGTTATTAAGAAAAAAAATTAAAACGTTATACAATTGTAAACATTATATTGCAGTTGATCTGAAATTAAAACATAACCAAAAGGGCACGATGTTGGGAAGAGTCAGATAGACTATCTATTCAAATAAGATGACCAGTCCGTGTGACGTCACATGAAGAGGTGTCATGGCCGCTTACGCTACGACAGGAAATTCCAAATATTCAAATTTTTTATTGGGCATATTAATGTTAATAAAGGTGTTTTTTGTTTAATAATTAGTTATTTACAAATAAAAAGTTACAATGTATTGAATTATAACAATTGTTCAACTGACTGGCCTTTTCCTTTAAGATTTTGCATTTTTTCATGAGCTAAAATTTCCAATAATATGCAAGTATAGTGATAATAAGACAAAAGTAATTATTAAATTTCACATAATGAAAAAAAACGATAAATTGGTACAAAGAACGATATCTGCGTTTATTCATGCATCACATAATACATAATTATTAAGAGAATTGCATGAAATATTAGCCATGATTAATACAATTATCCGTAAACAAATGTTTGAAGATACCAAAGGAGTAATCAGAAGCCGTAAATCAAAGAATATGCAATAAATTGGCCAAAAGAAAGAAGACCAATGTTTATAATTTCTGGTAATAGACAATTTCCTTTAAATAATTGTTGTAATATAATTCATGTAATGTCTATCATTATCTCGTTATTAAGCTTTAGTTAATGTTAATATTATCTGGAGAGTATGTCTTTTCATAACATTCCTCCCCAACTCTATCACAATTGAGCAAAATGAGCAATGCGACCCTACATTCAATTCAATAAATGGTTGCTTTTCAGACACGATATTTTGGTTCATTGTGAATGAAAAGGAATTAAGATTAAGAGTTTAAGAAAAGTTTGAAGATACGAAAGGGCAAAATGACATTCTTATGCAATGGCCCAAAGAAATATGGCAAAAGATCAAGAAATCAATTAAATTCAGCTAAAGTATTTAAAGGATGACAAATGCATCGTGACCTGTCATGCATATCCTATACGGTTAATGTATGCCTTTTTTTTTATAACAATAACTTCTTTTAGAATATTTACTTAATGCGGTCGCGATTACCATGAAGCGTAGAATTTTCCACATACGAGAAACTCAATTACGTCCCGACCTAAGGGCGTACAAATATCTGATTCGTCTGCACGACTATCGCACATCTTTTAAAAAAAAACATAGAAGCTAAATCCTACTTCTTTATCCCGCGAATGACACTAACGTTAGACAAACTTTAGTTAGACCCAACTGGGGCTCAAACACGACCTCCTACATTAAACATGATCATATGGTAATAACAAATACTACTGTCGGAACAGTTCCAAAATCAAATAGAAAAATCGTAGAAAGAGGCATATTCGGTACTCCTTGCACACAAATACATGATTGCTCATTTTCCTGGCTTGGTACAGGCACTTCAATTAACTACAAGAAGTAACCATATCACCATACCATCAGCGTACAGAGGGTTTTGGCAGGCATATAGTATGTTTCTGAGAGCATATAAATAATAAAGGACGAAGTCCTTATAACGGTAGGCTGTCCGATTTTTCCTTCTATATTGATAGCCAAATATCTGTTCACCGGAAGTTTAAAAAAAAATCAATTGATAATTTAGAAACGCAAAAGAAATATATTTCAAAGAAAAATTTCCAATTCTTTATTTATTTACTCTATGCAAAATCGAAATAAACTTGAAATAAAATTCTAATAAAAAAATCTCTTTCTACGAACCTCCCGACGGAAGAGCGGCGGACAGTAGGTAAAATGAACGGAACAGCCGTAGCAAATCGGCTACACAATTCATTCAAAATAACTTGTACAGATCATCGCATTATTGAAATTTTAGGACTTCGTCCTTCAAACAGATTGCCTGTCTCATATTATGTTTTAAAAGGGGTGTATTGAATAGTAAGACAACAATCGGCTACACAATTCATTCAAAATAACTTGTACAGATCATCGTATTATTGAAATTTTAGGACTTCGTCCTTCAAACAGATTGCTTGTCTCATATTATGTTTTAAAAGGGGTGTATTGAATAGTAAGACAACAATCGGCTACACAATTCATTCAAAATAACTTGTACAGATCATCGTATTATTGAAATTTTAGGACTTCGTCCTTCAAACAGGTTGCCTGTCTCATATTATGTTTTAAAAGGGGTGTATTGAATAGTAAGACAACAATCCAAAAGGTTGAATGTAAATTGAATGGTTGCACTGAATCTATTAGATCCCATAGGTGTTGGTGTTATCCATTTGTTTTTCTATCTCTACCATATTTCAATTGGATTTTGGACCTTTTCCGACAGAAGGAAATTTGCTTTTTCTTAACAATATAATTATGCATGTACAATGTCTTACATTTCAACTAATTGTGTACTCAGCAGGGGCGGATCCAGGATTTCAAGCTAGGGGGGGCGCACTTAAAAAATTTGCGGCGAGCGGAGGGAGGCGCGAACATTTTTGGGGTATTTCGTGAGAAAAATCACGATTTTACGCCAAAAAATAATATTTTTTCCAATTTTAGGGGGGGCGCGCGCCGAATGGCCCCACCCCCTGGATTCGCCCCTGCTCAGTCCAGGTTTTTTGGAACTCGTTTCTTCTTATCTCTCCTTATATTGTCATTTAGTGAGTGAGTGAGTGAGTGAGTGAGTGAGTGAGTGAGTGAGTGAGTGAGTGAGTGAGTGAGTGAGTGAGTGAGTGAGTGAGTGAGTGAGTGAGTGAGTGAGTGAGTGAGTGAGTGAGTGAGTGAGTGAGTGAGTGAGTGAGTGAGTGAGTGAGTGAGCCAGCCAGCCAGTCAGTCAGTCAGTCAGTCAGTCAGTCAGTCAGTCAGTCAGTCAGTCAGTCAGTCAGTCAGTCAGTCAGTCAGTCAGTCAGTCAGTCAGTCAGTCAGTCAGTCAGTCAGTCAGTGAGTGAGTGAGTGAGTGAGTGAGTGAGTGAGTGAGTGAGTGAGTGAGTGAGTGAGTGAGTGAGTGAGTGAGTGAGTGAGTGAGTGAGTGAGTGAGTGAGTGAGTGAGTGAGTGAGTGAGTGAGTGAGTGAGTGAGTGAGTGAGTGAGTGAGTGAGTGAGTGAGTGAGTGAGTGAGTGAGTGAGTGAGTGAGTGAGTGAGCGAGCGAGTGAGTGAGTGAGTGAGTGAGTGAGTGAGTGAGTGAGTGAGTGAGTGAGTGAGTGAATATATAAATAAATATGATGGCGTATCTTTTTTTATATTTAATAGTGTTGTTTGTTCAGAATTGATTTTCTTATAGGTGTAAGTTCCTAACCTTATTGCATATTACAATATCATCAAACGTATAAAAATAAAAGTCCATCATTTAGGGGTCAGAGTTCAATCTAGCTAACACTAACACTAATATTTGACATATTTACATATTAGTGATGAGGTCAAGGCTGTATTAAGTAATCCATCTCGTAAGCATATTCAAGGAGTTGTAAACTATTGACTTATAAATGTTTCATTTTGAAAAGTCAAAACACGTATGTAAATGAAAATCCCTCTGTAGGGGGTCATGTTCCATCCTTGTTTTTATACTTTAAGACAAGAATTAGGATTATGGCTATTTAAAGACACCACGAAAAGTATCTCGGTGATATATCAACGGTCAGTGTTGACGATGGTAACAGTTGAGCGCAATAGTTTAGCTATATGTTTTATGATATACATTGTAATGGGTTTATAAAGATTAAATTATGCTTATAAAATAAAACAAAAAACTGGTGGTCAGTAGTAGGAGATTTTGTGATTTCTTTTTATAACGTACAAGGACCAGTGAGATGTTCTTTTACGTCCAAATGTTAATGGCTCATTCACGACATGGCTATGGAACATTCACGTTTGATGATGAAAGCATAGATTATAAATGAAAACACAAAACAAATACCACATTGTTAGAAGAGTTTGAAGATACCAAAGGGAGGTAATCAGAATCCGTATGTCGAAGAAGAATAGACAACACAATGGCCAAAAGAAAAAGTACAAAAGGACGAACAATAACCTACAAAACATACATATAAAACTAAAGATCGAGTAACAGGAACCCCACTAAAAACGGAGGTGAACTCATGTGCTTCGGAAGGATAAGCAGTTCCTGCTCCACTAGTGACAATTCCAGGAGAGTGCGCGGTATATTTATATGTGTGCTAGGGTATCGATTTTACCTCCTTTAACGATTTGTCTATTGGATATAAGAGATGTTCTGATCATGTGGTATTTTTTTTTATTGTATCCCTTTTCCTTTCTTCCAACGTGTTGGAGGTGTGCGATAAGTAATTATTTCTAATAGATATATAAGAAGAGCAAATGACCTTAGCTAATTTCTAGCTAGGATTAACTTAGAGGAATATCTTCTGTTACATTTTATTCTTTCCTAATATAGCGGTTTCCTCACTATATCGGATTGCAATTATTCATTATTATTCTGTAATCGTCTTGGTATATGCCCTTCTTAAGTACTTCTTCACTTGTCTACTTAAGGATATCAATATTAGTTAAATCCTTAATCATATATATATATATATATATATATATATATATATATATATATATATATATATATGGAGTGGATGTCGTGGAGTGGTCTATGCCGCTGGACGCAAGGCTAAGCGAATGGTGCTGCAGTGTATCAATGATGTGAGATCAAATCCCGTCGAGGGAAGAACACAAATTTGACAGCTCAAAAATCTAATTCTAACACTGTTTGGTTTAATTTTCAGACATATATATATATATATATTTATATATACAGTCAAACCTGTTCATGTGGTCACCTCTATTAAGCAGTCACTTGTATTAAAAGGTCACCTTTTTCTTATCCTGTTATAGAAAATGTCATATGAATTTAACCTCTTTTAAGAGGTCACCTGTCTTATCAGGACACGTTTCCTTTGTCCCAAGGGTGACCTCTTAATACATTTTATACTGTATTTCTATTAAAGGCATGTGTCAAATCTATAATTAGGAAGATTGTGATATTTCGGTACAGTATCAATATAAACATCGTGACAGATCAAGAATTGTATCCCCCTTCCCCCAAAGCAGATAAAAGCTGTCTTATTTAATATTGATACATTCAATAACGTTATTTGCCATGTGTTTACGGAATATCATCTTAATCATTGATAACAAGACTGATAAGATACTCAAAACCTAATCCTCAACACTTGAAGATTAATCCTCCAGTCATGTAAGTCGATTACGTGTATTAATCTGTTTAAACCAACTTATACCTATCACAGTTTTGTTTATACCATACTTCGTGACATCATTTACTGAAATTTACCGTTCTTAAATAATGTAATTATCAATAATTTAATTTGATTTGAATACTGCAATCTGATTGGCTGATCCGCCTGGAGAAAATTTGGTTATACTTGATAACCTGGGTTGGTATTGTGACGTCACCAACGTATCCATTCGCCAACGACAAATTCTAAATTGTTGTATAACCTGGTTTGGAACAGTTTACGCTTTTCATAAAACGCTTCGCTGTTTATTAAGCGTAAGCTGCCCTAAACCAGGTTATATTGTATAACCTGTTAAAAAATTTAAAATATTCCTTAAATAAAACTAAGGTTCTACTCACTCAGACATAGGTGACCTTAGCTGTTTTGGCTCTTTGGTTTGATTGCTCCCAAGACTTATTTGGCTTTTCCAATTTTTCGATTGATGACGATTATTCCAGAAACGCGTCGTGCGAACTAAATTGAATATTTACGTTTTCATTAGCTACATGAATCAGACATGGTTCGTTTTTTAAATTTTCAAATCACTGAGAAGCTTATTATTTTTTTTACTTTATCTCCTTTCTCAAAAAAATTATTTGTTATTCTTTTGCATATTTTTTTTATTTCCTTTCCCAACTAATAGCTTATTTGTTATTGTTGTTGTTAGATGTATAAAGACGGAAGTGGTATCTGTCCTTTTTCCATTAAAAAAGCAAAATATGCAAATTTGTTTGTGGCGTCCGTGTTGCTTAATCTTTAGCTCTCTGTGTATTGCTTTGAAGTCATTGCTTGTCAAACATGTATATTTATTTACGGCTTCGGATGACCTCTTTGATATCTTCAAACAATTCCTGTCAACAAAACAATAATGTTATTAGTTATTCTGTTTTGGCCCTTTTGTTTACTTGCTGATAAAGACCTTTAAATTATTTTTTTTTTTTTTCTTCAATCTTTTGACTTTGAGTAGGGTTTCTGATGAAGGTTATTCTAGAAACTGATGAAAAAGCCAAAATACGAATACAACTTTAACATGTGGAATACACTTGCATGATCTTAGAGGAGAGGCTTAGGGCCCATAAAACTAATTAACCCTGCAAACCCTGCAGTGCCTGAAGCAAGCCAGGAAATTGAGCGTTATGTATCGATTCGGTCTCTTTGCTATTGGATTTTGGCATTGTTCCGACAGTGGCGTACCTTTTTTCTTTTTTCATTGTATTAACTAAATAATACAAGTGAATAAGGTCCATTATTTGTTACGTATAATTGTCCGGAGTAATCTTTCTTTCTTTTTTTTTTTTGTAACTCAAGCAATTATTCGAACAGCCCAATAATTTTAATTCTAGTATATTTACAATTAGTTGGAAATAATTTAACGAATATCATTGTTTGTGTACATCTTCAGCCATCTTGTTCGTTTCTTCACACTTTTTTTTTTATCTCTGTTCAAATTGTGAGTGACTAACTTATGTTTTTGTTTTCTTTTCAGAAATGGTCCAGCATGTCCTTCCTTATGCCCACAAAGATATTTAGGCCCCTGGGCAAAGAGAAGCATAAATACAAACAAAAGATTTTTAAAACGATCATTCGATAGCAGCTCGGATTTAAAAGGCATCGCGTAAGTTTTATTTTATTTTATTCCATAAGAATGCAGATATCTAATTTAGTGGCCTTGGTGAATTTCGTTTGTTTGTTTTGTTTGTTTGATGGTGTTTAACGCCACTTATAACACTATTTCAGTTATATCGTGGCGTTTTATTGGTAGAGGAAAGCGGAGGACCCAGAGTAAACCAACGACCTGCCGCAAGTCACTGACAAACGTTATCACATAATGTTGTACACCTCACCCTGATCGAGATTCGAACTCACAACATCAGTGGTGATAGGCATTGACTGCATAGGTAGTTGTATATCCAACTACCATACGATCACGGCCACGGTGAGTTTCGCTAAGATCAAAAGATTGAAAAGCCAAATCACTTAAAAATATGTGTGAGCAAGGACAACAATGATTTCTATTAACATTAGATTATGATGGTATATGTAATCATATAAGACTAATCCTGGCAACTGAAATATCAGTGGTGATGCCAGTTCACTTGTTTTGGAGGGCGCGGGTGGCTCATTGAGTTAGGTAGTTGGATTACCTAACAACTCATACGGCATGGGTTCGCGCCCGACTTTGTGAATTACAAAAAGGGTGCACTCGACTCGCAGCCGCAAGTGATAAAGTTTATCAGTTGCTTACCCATGGTCGGTGGTTCTTTCCGGGTACTCCGGCTTCTTCTACCACTAGAACTGGTCGCCATGAAATAGCTGAAATATTGCTGAAAGCGGCGTTAAAACACCAAAAATCAAATAAAAAAATAAAAACTTGTTTTGGTTGATGTCAATTTTCACAGAAACTGATATGTTTGTCGACATTTAAATTTCAAGGTTTTGATCATTAGAATTTGTATGCCTTTCGTTGTCCACTACATTTCGTTGTTTGTTTGACCCCACGATAAACTGCCACAAGTTTGCATTCACGGAACAGAAACAAATACACAATATATAGAATTTGCTATGATATATGTCCATATTAACTTCAACTGACTATTGTCGGGTTATGGTTATGGTGTTTAACGCCACTTTCAACAATATTTCATTTCATAATAAAATTGTACTTTAAATAATGTTTGAAAGGAAATAAATTGCTGTCGTTTGTTTTTCTTATCCAATGCTTAATGAGGTATTGTGTCTTTAATTGTCCCATGTTTTCAATAACGAAAGGAGTTAAACAGGATGCTCCCTTTATATCTTACCCAAGACCGCCAACGCTTGAATTAGGCGGAACAAAATCAAAACAATTTGTCACGAGTCAGACGAATTTGGTTGATTTGTTACTGTGTACGATAACAACCTTTAATAGAACATTATCAATCTCTTTCTTATACAATTACGTATACAACGATGATTATACAATTACGTATACACCTACGATTACACAGTCACGATAATTAGGGAATAGCTGTATTGTATTTGAACTGTTGTCGCCACAAATTATCGGTTTTACCGTCACAAAATGCGTCTACCTGGCGAGGTAACGCGACAGGCTATCTTATATTAAACAGGAACAGCTTACCATTACCGAGTAGATGTGTTCACCTCACTTTGCTTGGTGGGATCTGTGTTGCTCTTCTTTTTGATTGTGGTATTTTTGCTTTGATTGTTTTCGTTCTGTGTCTTGTGTCCTACGTAACCTAATCCGCTCTTTATCTAACATTTATTTACGCATGCAACTACAGGCTTTGTGTGTTACTGCTGAATACTCATGTACTGTATGTGCTTGGTGCTATTCACATATTTGATGTTTTTGTTTTTGTGTCGGTTTGTTTTCGATACTCATTACATGATGAAAGGTGAGCAAATCGCTAAACATTTAATCTTTCGTCGCTAACGAATGTCGTTTAAGGGGAGAGAAGTTAAGCTTTGCACTGTCGACCACTTCAATAAACTGACTGATAATAGCTATGAGGATGTGCGTCACTTCGGGAGAACGTACGCGGACATAATGCATTGTGTGAATAATGATTTAATACTTGCTCTTTGGTTGCTCTTTACCTACCTATGCATACATTCGGATACCAGTGTACATTTGTAGTATAGACAGGGAACCAGTCTAATTCGCCCTTTGGACATTGTCGGTCCCTTTATTAGAGTATAAAAGTATCATAGTTTTGCTTACTTTTAACTGTATTTTCAATTGTATTACAGGTTCGATGACTATAGCTGGTTTATGAAATTGCTAGGACGCAATGTAATTTGAAAGTAAGTATATTGTAAGGGAAATAACTCATATAATGTACGTATTCTTCAAATCAGGAATATGCAAATGGCCTATTAGATTATACTCTAATATCGGCATACGTGACAAAAACAAATACAAAACTGTTAATATCGTAGATAGGGTGATTAAGCACATATGGAGCAAATACCATGCTTAACAAGTCATTATGAAAAGAAAAATTTAAACAGTGGCGGTCAATAATTCCACATATATCAACAAAAAGAACAGTTACCTCTCGCGTCAACTCATTGAACATGTCCTGGTATAGGCACACAAATGGTAATGGAGAGTGAAACTCTCCCCTCTTGATAACTGAGTCTGCAACGTCAATACATATATAAACAAACGGGGACAAAACCTGCATATATTTGATTCCAATAAAAAAAAACGCATATTACTTTTCACATTTGTATTAGTTTTTGCTATTTCTTTTTCAGAGAAAGAACCGGCGACGAGAAGAAGCTCGGCCATTAGACTTGATCACTTGGGAGAGGACTTTGACTAACTTATTTGCCTGATATAATACTGTTGTATTAGTTGATCATCAAATATTATGTTAAAAAGATTTTTTTCGTTTTCATCTCACCTTAGGGACCAACCATTTAACTTGAAGGGAGGGATTATGTTTTTTTTCTAAAAAATATTCTGATTCCCAATGTTGCTGAAAAAAAATATTCTGATTTTGGTGGAGGAAAAAAAAATAATCTGATTCAGAGTTTTTGTCATATAACCTAATGTTAAATTCTGGAAAAAAATTTGGCGCTTTGCGCGACAAAACAAAATAAATATAAAAACCATAACACCCCCCCTTCAAGTTAAATGGTCGGTCCCTTATCACCGTCCTATTAGATTATGCTTAGACGATACTGAATCATTTGTTTATTGTAATATAGTAGATATGTGTAAGCTTGAAATTTAGGGTACGGATATTTCTAGTCATTATGTAATAAAACATTTTAACGTCTTGCACCAAGCTAAACAAAAGAAAACGCCGTGGTAAAGGCTTATTTTAAGGGTGAAAGCAACATATAAAAATGTGTCATATAATAAAAGAATTAATGACTTTCAATTCGATGGATACCAGGATATATTAACCCAAGAATAATATATTTTGGGAATAATAAATTCTTGTATCCACCTCATTAAAGTAATTAATTGTATTATATTATATTCTATCTGAAGTATAAACACAAATTCATAATACTTATATACTGACGTTTCGAAACTCGTATGGATTTAAAAAACGTATTTAAATATAGAAATTCGCTAGTTCATGAAACATAACATAGAACTTACAAATACATCCTGAAAAATGAATTATATATTTTCTGGTACCACTTTCAAATGTTTACCAGTTTATGTGCATTCGGTACAAAACTTGGCAAAGGCTCGGTAAAGCTTGCTTTTGATCCAGTTTGTAAGCCTCATACACATAAACTTTAAGTTAAAAGATATTGCACATATATCTTTAATATTTATGAGAGGTATGATCAAATTCTGTGAACGTCAATTAAAACATTGATTCTGTTACATTGCCAAATCCGTTTCAAGACATCCATTTAAATTGTTATTTGCCACCATCTAAGAAACGCACATGTGTTGCAGGTATAGCACTGTCCGTTTTATGAGATTTATGTTTTGCTATGTCAATTATATGTGTCAGTATCATAACAATCTGCTTATATTTACATTATAAATGCTCTTAAATTATTTATGTAAATAAAGTTAAAGAGGTATTGCTGCTATTTATTTTTCATGTGTTATATGCTTAAAAGGGTTCGGGTTATGGTGTTTAATGCCACTTTCAGCAATATTTCAGCTATATCGTGGGTTCAGTTTTATTGATGGAGGAAACCGAACCGATCTGTCGCAAGTTACTGACAAACCTTATCACATAATGTTGTATCGAGTACACCACGCCTGAGCGGGATTCAAACTCACACCGTTAGTGGTGATAGGCACTGATTGCATAGGTACTTGATAGTCTCCTATATATACGTTTAACAAACATATTTTATAATCTTAATATTAAGATATAGCAATGATAAAAATAGCAGACATATTCGTAATGTATGTGCAATTTGAGGGAGTGTCGTTTAACGCCAAATGAGCAATTAGTTCAGCTACATCATGGCAAGAATAAGCTACATTAAATGAAATTATGGTGGTGTCCGCTTTGTACTTGAACCAACGCGCTTAATTGGATCTTTATAGAGCTAGCTCACTGAAACACCAGTCCGCGGGTAGATAGGTCACCACACTCGGACACATTATCCTTATTCCGAGCCAACCTGTATTAAGTCTTACTTTTTAATGCTGTGTGCTTAGCGAAGAACTAACAAATACCAATTGTATATCTTCGGTGCTCGAACCTACGATCTATCGTGTTCGGGGTGCAATTTGACATTGTCAGGAGACCGAAGATTGAATGGTATGCTTACTATTCCGGGGTTTGTCTCACTTTGTTATTTTAATTGCATCACATTGGTATATTTTGATGTTCGTATCGTATAGGGACTAACCGTTGTTTTGTATATTTAGTACGTTGCACAAGCCTTAATTAAATCCAAGTGTCAATTAACACAAACAATGATTTACAAAACACTATACTGAAAACTGAAAATTGAGCAACACGAAACCTACTAATTCCCGGGGTGAACCTAGGTGCTCACGAAAGGTTAGCAGTTCCTTCGAATTCTATGCTAATGATACTCGTCATGTTACTATTAAAGCACATGGACATCATCTGATATAGAATAAACTAGCAGCATTGGGTACACAGGACGAGGACAAACAACAACAACAAAACACAAAAAAGAGACCTCAAAAGATGATCAACATGAACCCCACAAAAAAAGGAGGCGAATAAACGTTAGAGAACAACGAAGGGTCAATCAAAAAAGGGCAGTCAAGAGAAACTGGCAACATAGTGTACACAAGGCGCAAAAAAACAACAACATAACAAAAACACGACACAATATGTGTTTGACACCAATATACGGAAACAAACACAAATAACGTAAATAAGACATTGGCCTCCTACAAACAACTGGAGATTAAGACGAACTGAACATAGTTTCTATGCGGAAATCGTAACAGACATCACAACACAGAACTCAGAACGTAAAGACACATAATAGAACAACACAAAAAACTAAACAGATGAGCATCCCACTATGAAAACCGGCCGTAAGCTCAGGTGCTCGCAAAATCAGTTGTTTTCTGGATTTATGGTATTCCGATTATCCGTTATCTTATAATACTCCGTACACATCAACACTAGCCTTTCCTGTTATGTGTACGCCATATTGCATTTACTAAAGTATTTTCTATGGACAAATTATTTCTATGCAGTTGCTTATTAAAAGATGAACTGATATTTGTCACCTGGTGTTTGTGTGTGCGCTCGAAAACATTCAAACAAGAAATTACATCAATTATATGTGTATGCATGGTTAGTGTTGGGTTATCGGCGCGGTCAGTATGTGTGTATGCCTTTGTGCGTGCCCTGTCTGAAAGGGGAGATAGTACATAGGATCGATAACTATTGTTTTGCAACGGGCCATCAACGGCAATTCATAACAAACTGATAGCACCCAGTGCATGTTCCTTTTTTACGTTCTTTCTCCACAAACAGACGCTCATTTATGTCCTGTGCTAAAGGCGTGTTGTGTATTAAGTTCGATCCACACAACTAACAGCCACCTCTTTCGGAAGGGATTGCGTCGAGATACTAGGCCTGATTTCTATACTTCATGACTTCGTTGTGATACAAAGTAAATTGTGTTACTATTGGAAATTAAACTGAATCCAACAAATCTGAATATGATGTAATACATCAATGTAAACGGAAATCGGGAATCGACAAGTCTAGAGACACAGGCAATATTGGGTACAAGACTCAGAACAAAGAAACAAAAAACACAACACAGAAAACTACAAAAATGAGCAATACGTACCTTGGATTTAAGGGGGTACCATACACTACAGGGAGATAACTCTTTAAAATCAGTTGAACGTTTTGATCATATGATGTTTGTATGCAGATTTCAAGCATCTCGGTGATCAAAACCACAGAGAGAAAAGCTGCTATGTGGCTAGTGAATGAATAGCTCTGAGTCTGTTGGTTGGAATTTGCTAAAATTTTTATATTTATTACAGTGGATATATTCAAACACATTGCCAAAAAAAAATAAGAAAATTAAACGAGCAGATCAAATTTTACCTGAAGTGTATGGTACCACCTTAAACTACATAACTAATTGTGTTTGTACCATTTTTAGGACATACCAGCGCTGTTTAAAATATATTATTTATTTTCATTGGTCTGTCAATATAGAATGTGATATAGAGTTCACAAAAGGCAAAAACATAGTAATTAATGTGTCATCATTGTTGTGAACTCAATACCTACATGTCACATATATAACACACTAAAGCTGACAGATGCAGTCCATTGAATCATATATTTCATATTCAAACACATAGAAATTAGAGCGAACTGTCATCAAAATAAAATACATTCAACAGAGCAATTATCCATGTAATCTCCGAATATGAAAAATTAACCTTTTGATCGTGATCGGTTTGAAAGCGTAAAATAATAGTGTCTTTGTGAAAAGCACAAGAAATCCCAAGACAGCAATAATATGTTTATTTAGTGTATATTCTATATATAATCTGAAAAATTGTACTAACATTTTCTGTTATACATAAGGTTTGCTGAATACTAAATCCCTTCCTATTTAGTGATTAACAACAAGGGATACTAGGTAAAATCTGTATATCTAGTCAATTGTTTACAGCAAAATTTAGTGCAATAACATTATTATCTGTTCTGTTAAAAAATTCAAAAACATTGGTACTATTTCCAGAATTTTAACATGTTGCTTCGCGACATATTAAAAAGATCTGTAGGATTAGAAATGCCCATTTTATGTTAGATTACTTCACCCGTATTTTGGTTTCTTCTTGATAACCCCGCATTCGAGAAATTAAATGTTCACACTAAACGACAAGAATGTCCAGATGTGGCGTTTATCGACAGAAGCAGCGTACTTCCCATCTGTAGACTAGGGGCCGTTTTAATCCTTATAAGGTATGAGCTATGTTCATTTCTGAAGACGGTATTGTGAGTGAAATGTAGAACAGCAATCAAAGCCATATTCATTACCATAATGTGTGTCCAACTGTAAAATTTTATAGTCTCTCATGTTAATTTTCATCCATATTCTTTCTTACTAAACTCCCTCTTCTACATCAGAACATCTTTGTCTATCCTGGTACCATCAATTTACTCTCGTTTCTTGTTGTTTTCATACTTGTGCTGACCACGTGACGTTAAACAACAATTAATCAATCAAGTCTGACATATTAAAACAGAAAAATGTGACAGTACATGTTAATAGTTCATTATTCCACATATTCATGCAAAACTAAGAAGCGATGTTTAAGTTCATAAATCTCTGCTCTTCCCGTCGTCCGTACACGAACCTCACTTTATTACAATTCATTCATTCCATCTTCCGTTCGACTGTAGAACATACAACCAGATAATATTAGATTAAGTCCATCCATTCAAGCCTTGAAGTATTCTCTAAAATCAAATATTTCTTCAAAACCATTTTACTATTATACTCGACGTCCCCTAGGGCAAAATCTTCATTGCAGATTACGAATGCAGTGTTCCTCTTTAAACCAACATTTATACCGTAAGAACATTGTCGACTCGCCTAACTGTATATGTGGTTCAACTGAATCTACTACCCATTACTTATTTCACTGTTTGAGATACACAGCACCAAGGCAAATGTACATACATTCTATTATGTTCTCCTTCACTGTGTTCATCCGAACATAACTATGTTCTTGTCTTACAATACAGAGAAACAACAGACACATGAGAGACGTTTTCTATGGATTGAGTTTTATTACCAGTAACCAGTTCATATATATATCTATACATCATACATCATAAATAAACAAAAAAGTTCATATATTCACATGCACACAGTTCTGTTCCTTTTTACCAAACTACAAAATATAGAGTAAAGATGCAATTATTCAGATACTTATGACAAACAAATATATATTTATATAAACAACTAATTGATCATTAGTTTTATCTTGAATTAACCCGTCGAACTAGTTACTGGTTTTTCTCGACAACTAAGAGACGTGTCAAAATACATTTAAATACACCCTGAAGTCGAATCACTTCTCAAGCAATTACTGCGCTATGCACTTCTTTACAAAGAGAAATACATGTAATGTACCCATAAACCTGACAACAGAAATACTTCTTTTTGGATCACCCAAGCTTGCACCCAATCAAAATGTGGAATTATTTTTGGCAGTTCAAAATTGTTTTATCTGTAGTAAGCGATTCACACCTTAAGGTCTTTTGTCTTTTTTCTCCCTCTTTCATTGTTTTTTTTTCTCTCTTGTGCACTTCTCTTTCACGACTTAGTTCTTCTATCTATTTGAACATTTTCACATTTATATCTATTCAGAATAACATTATTCTTTATAATTCAAAATTTGATATTGAATAAACTTCGAGACCAGTTTGATTATTGTAAAGAGATATACCAGGGAAACGAATTAATATAAGTTTTTCTAAGATTGTTTTCGAATCCCTTTAATTATTTGTATTATATCATATTGAAATTTATCTTATTGTACTATATTTAAGGATATTACATAGATATAAAAACTAGAGTAATATCTTATTGGTGCAAATTACTTACTGGAAAAGCTTCCAAGCTGTCGGCCATATCTTATAAACTTTTGCATAGTTTTTTTTGTAATGGAAATATATCTGCTCCTTGGGTAAAATTTGCAAAAGATATATTGGATAATTGTGGCTTATCAAATGTATGGACATTTCAGAATATAAACTTTAATACTGAGTGGGTGATCGCTTATGTGAAATTACGTCTCCGAGATCATTTTTTACAAGAATGGAATAGCAATTTAGAAAATTCCCCAAAGGCATTGAACTACAGACTTTATAAACAAATATTCGAATTTGAAAACTATTTTAATATTTTAGAAAATAAAGACATTTTCACTTTTTGCAAATTTAGAACCACCAATACAAAATTACCCATAGAAACTGGAAGATGGAATAATATCGCAAGGGGAAATAGAAAATGTCAACTCTGTCAAGAAAATCAAATTGGGGACGAATTTCATTATATAATGCGATGCAGTTATTTTCATGACAAAAGAGAATCATGCATTGAAAAGCGGTACTTAACTAGAATTAATGTTTTGAATTTTAAAGAAATAATAAGTAGTAAAACACAATCAAAATTAAGGAAACTCTGTCAGTTGATCAGAAACATTAATTCTAGTTTACTACCTCCTGGGTAATTACTATTGTTATTATTGTATTTATTGTTTTTATTTATTTTCTGTATATATTGTATCTCTATACCAATGTATTACGATGGTTTATGAGAATAAAGATTGTGTAAGGAATAACAGTACTGTATTTGAAGACTTGGATGTGTCAATTGTGGATTTGACGGTCGCAAATGCAGTTATACTGGCGACGCGAAGCGAGGCCAGTAAAACGGATATTTGCGACCGTTAAATCCACAATTGACACCGACAACTCTTCAAATACAGTTCTGTTATTCCTATGCTTATGAAATTCTCCCAACGTATACACACTAGTTTGAAAACATACAAATAAATGACGAAATATATGCACTTTTCAAATTCCTTCCGCTAACAAAATAGTAATGTAGTTGTTCAAGGATCCGCCATTTTGAAAACGTGAAATCCTACATGTCATATGTACAACAATGCACAAAAATAATTAAAATACCTACCTTGAAAACTTATTTTAGTTAAATTCTATCTAAATTGAAGCGTACACGGAGCCAAATAACGTCTGATCTTTACATTTTAAACTGGAAGTCATCATATGACGTCACGTTGTTTATGTGCCAAAGTCGTTCAACAATATGTCACGGAATTTAATTGTTGTGATTTTTAGACCCAGGGATATGCAAGAATACATTTTTATGTTCAGTATTGCATTAGAATGGACAGTAAACTCGATTTGCGACCATCAAATCTCCAATTGATGCCGTGCAATTTTCAAATACAATACGGTTATCTCCTATTTAGGTCGTCAGCGTCAAATTCATAGTAGGAAATATCCGGGTCATTCATATTGTTTAAAAACAAGTGCATTCGGCGTAGGAATATAGCATTCCTCCAGGCATGTCAACTGCAGATTTGACAGCCCTCGATAGCCAATGAAAATACGCGTCACATTATATTTGCATTATAATTATTAATTAATAAAATATGTTTAATTTAAATCTCGCTTAATGACGCTTCTTTTTTTTATCGAAGTACATTTACTATATTCCAACCGAGGAGAGTGAGATGTCATATAGATATATGTGTTATGTGTATCGAATTACCCTTGTGTCTACGCTCAAGTTTGGAACTGTTTTAATGGTTTTGTTTTTTAATTTTGTTTTTTCATTTTTTACTCTTACATTACATATCCTAACATATTAAAACTGATCACCACGACATAACTGAAATATTGCTGAAGGTGACGTTAAACACCATAACCCTAAATCCACCCATACCCAACATAAATTCAATCACTACACATTTTTTGTATATTATTTTATCGATATTGCAGTATACAATCCTATATCCTGTTTCACTGATTTGACGTTTCTCTGACTTTTCACGTCCTACATTATTCTGTGCAAATTACAGATCAGACAATATCCATGCCGTAATATAAATGGTATCTATTGTGTCTTAATCAGTTGATGTCAATGGCTCTTTACAATCGTATATAAACTAATTCATTCCTAACTAAGACTTGGATAGTTTATTAAAGTGTCCTATTCATTGCAATGCTTCTTCAATGGATGCATTTTCAATGATTACGTTCCGAGACGTTCACTTATGTCATTGTTTATGTAGTACAAGATGGAATACAGTCATACTGTGACAAAATATATTCAGTGAGCGAGAGATTGCTATAAAGACAGGTATATTGCCTGTTTTCTACTGGTCCAACAACAGAATCGTCTATACCTATGCCTAGAATGGTTTATGTAGTACAAGCGAAACTGTCTATTCAGTTAGCAATATGTTGTTGCTCATCCCTAAATGAGCAATGTGTGCGCTATGTCATGTCGAGAACAAAACTACATTCGTTGAGATGGTAATGACCATGTCTGCTTTGTACTATGCCATGGCGGTTAGTTTGATTTGTATTGTACTAGCTCACTGAAGCAACAGTCCATGGATAGACATGTCGCTCCACTCTGACACAGTTTACTGATTCCGAGCCACCCAGTCTTTGCTTTTCCCCCTTAATATTTTGAGATTAGAGAAGCAACCAATTTTAGTTCGACCTAAGCGGGGCTTGAGCACACGATATACCGTACTCGAGGCGACATATCTAACTCTTATTCAAGCGGTAAGGCTCCATTAGATGATGTAATTGTTTTTGTATTACTCTATAATATATTGAAGCTGAGGTTCTTCTTCTCCAGGCATAGGCGACCTTTGCCAATTTTGGCTGTTCTGTTTTGGCCTAATGCAGTTTTTTTTCAGAAACTTGTCGTGCGTATTAAATTTGGTATCTACGTTTTTAATTTTATAGTATTATCAACATATTGTTTCTCAAGCAACTTCATCCATTGGTTGGTGTGATATTATTCTGTCCTTTTACGTTTATGGTCGGATGCATATTATTTAGTCCCGCAATAATTTAGTCTGAAGCATTCCATTGTATCATAATAGCTTTGTTAAGCTTTCGTTTTTCTTTCACGTTTCTCTTTGTTGTTATGACAACATTAAATGTCATTCAGTGTTCGTTCACATGAATATCTTACATTTGTCTTCATTAACACAGCTTTGCTACTGCATTTCTATTCATATTTGCTTATTGTGGCTTACAAGACGCCTTATATTTAACCTTGACATATGTAGGCTTGGTTGAAGAATGTCTGTGTCACAAATGACCACGGATATGTTGTTTGTCGTAAGCACATTCCGGTTCTATCCTAATTCATGACCCGTCACCGGATTTGTTGCAAGAATAACACGACTGGTGCTGGTAGTGAAGCGGGAACTGCTTACCGTTGCGAAGCAACTAGATCTCCTCGATATTTAGTAGGGTTCGTGTTGCTTAAATTTTAGTTTTCTGTCAAGTTTTTTGCGAATTTTGCCTTTTTTTCTTTTGGTCATTGTATTGTCTGTTCTTCTTTGATTTACGGCTTCTTCTGATTAGCTTTTGGTACCTTCAACTTTTTCTTTCTAACCAAATATTTGTTATAATTTTGAAGCGCCAACTGGTAGATGATGCGCCACTCATGAATTTATTTCTTCAATGATATCCGCACATTCGTAACACTGTCGTCTTATGATAATTGCTTAACGTCAAGTGAGCAATATGTCACCTATATTCTTGAAGAGAATAAGCTTGCCAACAATACATTATCTATGTAATAAGATTACATGGGCTGGGTCTAAAGGCGACTACTTCCATTTCCACTAATGATAGAGAGATATTAGATAGCTATAGTGCGGGCAATAGTGCCTTGTAACGGACCACCAACGACCATTCTTAACAAACTGTTGCACAGAAGGAATTGGTACACAACATGTCTTTTACATGCAAGTAGCGCAACATTTTCTAAACAGGAGGCTTTGGACAGGATATACCCCAAAAGATGTTTGGTCATAGAACATTACCTTTAGGAGTCGAGAAATCATAATCTTCAAAAATGACAACATTGAGTGAGTGATTGATTGTTGTTTAACGCCAAATGAACACTTGTTAGCTATATCATAGCAAGAACAATCAATGCAATGATGAAGATGTCCACTTTGTACTAGATAAGCACGCTTTATTGGACCCTGATAGTGACATCACTGAAACCATAGTCGACGGGTAGGCATGTCGCTCCACAAGAATTATTAGTTCCTGCTCCACTAGTGACACCCGTCGTGCTCCTGTTTAACGACACAAACATCATATGATATGCAAATCGTGTTGCACACCAGTATGAATAAATAAATACAAATAATATAAATAAAACATGAACCTCCTACAAAACAAATGGGAGTAAATACGAACTAAACATCGTTTCATGCGTTAGCTAAAAGTTTGTTTCTGGGAATTAGCTGTATATGCTAACTTACAATGCAAACTAGATCAAACTATAGTAATTGACTCTTATGTATGTAAACATACGCAAATAGAATTACCAATTACGTTCGGCAGAAACACATAATTAGTTTAAGAACCAAATCAAGTTACTTAATTGTGTGATGGAATATAATTCCCCTGTTTAGGAAGTTATCATTATTTGACGTGATGTCGGGAAGAAATTTCAATTATGTCACGTCAATAGGACAGATGTGATTCCTTAAAGAGGTGTGTCAATGGAATCAATCATGTACCAAAATGGAGGCCGTCGTGGTCGTGATCGTATGGTTGTTGGATTTACAACTAAATAGGCAATCAATGCCTATCACCATTAACGTTGTGTGTTCAAACTCCGTTCATAGCGAGGTGTATTCGGTACAACATTATGTGATAAAGTTTTTCAATGACTTGCGGTAGGTCGGTGGCCTTCTCCAGGTACACCGATTTTCTCCACCAATAAAATTGATGGCCACGATATAACTGAAATATTGTTGAAAGTGGCGTTATAAACTATAACCGGTAACAAACTTTTTTACATATTAGTTTATTTGAAATCTCAAAAACCATATACACGTCAAATTCATGTGTTTTCAATGAACACATAACGTGCAAGGAATCGCGACCCAGAATCCCTTTAGGAAATATATATTTTGACATATGAAAACAATTGGTATTAAAATGCAAAAGATTGTTATGCAACACAAACATACAGAAAAGAATTCTGCGGGTTTCGGAATTTTGTCATTCGCTAATTTGTGGTATTTCGTATGGTACGTACATTACTGAAGAGGGACAGCGTTCGAATGGTACTTGGATATCATCTACCTATGGCATCAATATTTGTTACCAATAAAGTCGATTACCTCTCAAGTCGAGGTGCACTCGATACACCAAATCACTTATTTTGAGTTGATCTGTTTCTTTCTTTCGTAAGAATAAATGACCACCACGATATATATGAAGTATTTTTGAAATACTTGTTACACACAAATAAGTTTTATTCCAAGCGAGGAATACAATTTACTAATATCCTGCCAACCCTTGCTAAAACTCACAACACAGTATGGGTTCCATGAATTAGTTCGATTCTGATATGCGTTATAGTATAAATACGGTACTATTCTTTGATGGATAAGACGGTAATTTATATTTACGTTTGCGGGCACAATTCATGCTGCCAAATTCGAGAAGACGATATCTTTTACGAAGGGAAAGTCAGTCTTATCGATGGATCATCTGTAACAATAATGTGTTTGCACGTTTTAATTGCGCATCGCATATTTATTAATGTTGGATATGTTGATTATTTTCAGTGAATATATACACAAAGAAAAAAGCTAAGCACTCCCTGATATATTAAAACATAATAAGTTACACTAAGCTTAGATTATAATATTTATATTGATAATAGCAAGAACAATGTTCCATCAAAAAGATGTGCTCACACAGGTGTGACCATTATGTCTAATATCGACTAGTCATGCACGTGAACCATGCCTCTCACGCATTACTCAAAATTCAGTATGTTCACGTTTCGAATTTGGGTATTTAAGTCCGGTGTTTTAAAAATTGTATTCATTCTCAGTAATAATGATACGAAGGCGAATATCAGAAGCACAAAGATGGCAAATAATCGGCATGCATACAACAGGGATGTCTTTCAAAGTTATTGGATGTCAGATGAGTTACCACTATACTGTAGTCAGTCGACTGGTGAGAAAACACACACAAATCAACAATGTGAAAGACCATGGGTAACATCTGATCGTGACGACAGGGCATTGCAACGTTTGGTTAGACGGATGCCATCTCAAACAACACTGGCTGCCCAATATACGTCTGTCAACAAAAAAAGCTAGAAATCGTCTGAAATCAGCGGGACTTAAGTCAAGGAGAGTCATTAAACGTCCACTGTTGGCAGACCGACATCGACGATCACGTTTGGCATGGTGTTTAGCACGACGTGGTTGGAATTTAAGGACATGGCGCAAGATCCATTGGTCAGACGAGAGCTGCTTTCTGCTTCATGTAACCGACGGCCGGATGCCGGTTTGGAGACACAAAAATACAGCCTATACCCCAAGGAACATCCAACCAATTGTCCCTTACGATGGAGGCTCAGTAATGGTTTGGGGATGTATCTCTCATGACTGCAAGCTGGATTTAGTCAATATACTAGGCAACCTAACTGGTGATCAGTACCGGTACATCAGAGACGTCTTGCAACCATTTGTTGTCCCATTTCGACAACCACCCAATACCTACAAGGCCTGTATATATGGATGACAACGCCATGCCTGATTGTTAAAGAGCAGTAATCGCCTACCTCCAAAGCGAAGCCGTGACTTCTGTTTCTTGGCCAGCCATGAGCCCAGATTTGAATCCCATAGAGCATATTTGGGACATGCTAAGACATGCTCGGGAACCTCCTGTGCAAAACATTCGTCAGTTGGAAGCAGCATTGCATCGGGAATGACAGTAGCTATCACAACAGGACATCCGACGTCTAACTGGAGAGATGAGACGCAGGGTTGAGGCCATCATCCAAGCACGTGGGGGTTACACTCGGTACTGAACTTTGAACAATAAACGTTGTCAAGTGATTCATAAGTGACGTTTTGAAAGTGAAATGACAATCGTATCGTGCTTTGTGAAGCGTGAAGGTCAATACTTAAAATGGACATGTTTTACAGCAAAAGCTGGCCTTGTGATATTGTGATTAAATATTCATTAAATTAACATTTTTCTTGATTTTCTTTGTGGTTTCATACAGCCAATGTAATGTCCTAACATGTCACCATTGCGTTCTTGAGATTATCATGCTTAAAACGTTAACAACTGTGTAAATAATTTTATTTTGTGATTTTATCACCTGGCTTAATTGCGTACACCGCGCATGTGCTAATGGGATTGTGCCATCTAAATAAATCACTAGTTTGTTTGCAAAGCGAAAGAAAGACATCATATTAGAATGAATGCTTAATTGATTGCTTAATGTCGATTGAGCAATACTCAGCTATATCATGGCGAGAACAAGTTAATTTGCAATGAGATGATGATTATGTCCGCTTTGTACTAGACCAACACTCTCGGTTGGATTTATGTGCTAGCTCACTGAAACAAGTCCGCGGGTAGACATGTCGCTCCTCTTGCACACATATTGCTGATCCTGAGCCATCCAGTCTTTGCTCTTTCTCGTTAATGTTGTGTACGTAGAGGAGAAACAACAAACGTCACTTTTATAGTCTTTGGTTTTACCTTCCAGGCGCGCGAACCCACGATCTACTGCACTCAAGGCGAGCATTCTAACCATTACACCACCGCTGCGGATTCGATACTGCTGTATAAACAACAAAATGAAAAGTAAAATGTCATAAACGTTCAACGGTAGTTTAATAAGCCATAATAAATAGTTCATACTACACGTGGGAGTTATTCTATTAGCTACAAATGTTTTTATAAATATGATGTTCAGTAACTAAAAGACCAGTAAATCATTGTTTTAAATGTTGGTATATTGATGAAAGTAGAGTTAAACACCCATTAGTCACATTTTTAATTTACCGGTATATATCTGTCTGATTACAGTGAGTAACTGAGTGTGACTTAACACCAGTGGACAATTTTTCAGCTGTATCATGGCGAGAACAAATTGCATTTCGACGAGATGATGATGAGGTCCACTTTGCACTAGACCAACATACTCAGTTAGATTTTAATAGTGCTAGCTCACTCAAACAACAGTAGGCGTTTTTTTTTTTTTTTTTCTTTTTTCTAATTATTAAGAAAGACTGTAGCCTTTGTGTATTTATGTTCAACTGTATATGTGTATTGTTTATACAAAGGAGAAGATGTTCTAAGTAGAAAAACTTGTATCTGATCCTATTGTCATGTTTTTGGACAATAAAATATGCTTAAACTAACAGTACGCGTGTAGACATGTCGCCCTTCTCGTATACGTATCCTGATTCGAGCTCGTCTTTGATTTTTCTCTTTACTGCTGTATCCTTAGCAAAGAAGCAGTTAATACCAAATTCTTGTCGAGACCGAGGCTTGAATCCACGGTCTACCACGAGGTGTGCACGATAACCTTCACACCATGGAATCGGTACTGTCTGATTACATTATTATTTTATAGCTAATAATTTTACAGGACTCTTGTCTGATGATGTTGCATACGTGAACACATCCCTTTTAGAGAACTGTTAGTCCAAATAGGTACCATTACCTCATTATCAGGATCTCAATATTTATATGAAATTATAATACACTATTTTAGAAACATACAGATCAAATTAATCTAAGATTACCTATACATGAAAGAGATATATGTTACTCTTATAATAATATCTGAAATAATGTGTTTATATTTATTTTTTTAATCAAGCACATTTGATTGTCTATTTCAGAGCAATAACATATATTTAATTAAACATAAACAAAAACATTTACACATTATTTCAGATATTAGTATAGCTTGGTTGTAATGATTGATGGTTTATGGTGCTTAACGCCACTTTCAACAATATTTCAGTTATATCAAGACGGTCAGTTTTATTGGTGGAGGAAACCGGGGTACCCGGAAAAAACTACCGACCTGTCGCAAGTCACTGACAAACTTTATCACATAATGTTGTATCGAGTACACCTCGCCTAAGCGGGGTTCGAACTCACATTGTTGGTGGTGATAGACACTGATTGCATAGATAGTTGTAAAATCCAACCACCATATGATAACGGCCATGACGGCCCCTTTCACGTATATGTAATCTTAGTTTGGTTTGGATTTGTTTTTTGTTCTTTTCTTGAATTTTCTGTACTTAGATCCAGTTTTCCAAATTTTGAAGAGAAAGTTTAAACAGTGACGGTCATCAATTTTATCAATATCAACAAAACAAACAATCACCTTTCATCTTAACTTATCTCATTGAACTAAAAAAAGACCACGACATATGACATTGGAAATCCAAGTCCGGGGACAGACAACTACAAACGGTTGATCTCGAGCGCGACTGAAGAGGTTAAATACAGAAATCGGCTTCTGCTGCATATAATTAATATCTGTTTTGATAATGAAATGAAAAAAAAAATTAGCACAGCTTCAAAAAGATTCCAAAAGATAATTGGAAAATCGCAGAATCAGATGCAAAATGGATACCCTTAAAATATAAAACTTCATGATCGCTCATTTTCTTTGCTTAGTAGTTGCGGGGTGAAACCAGTTTTATGTGCCCAAAAACTAGTAACTGTAAATTTCAACCTCAATTCGACGTGCTGTATCATCTATTTTAATTGCAGAACAACATTTAAAAAAAGAAAGTGTAATAATATTATTTCTGGCATGTTCAATATTTGACGATATGAATGATTACCGTAGTCTCAAGTGTATATTACGCACTTGAGTATATAATAAAGATGCATAATCTATATTTAAAGTACTTTGTTACTTGTAAGATACTTGCTTACCAGTGGAAGGAACATTATTAGGTTTTTACGAACATTTCCTTCTATTGCTAAATAAGAAGACGGCAAATCGTATTCTATATTGTTTGCTGAAACAGTTATTTTTTATTAAGAGAAGACCATTTATAATATATCGTATTTCACTTAGTTAGAAAAGCTTGAACATACACCAAATTAGGAATCTGAAGCCGTATATCATATCGAATGACAGACAATACAATGACCATAAAAAAGAGAAGAATATTTACGTTATTTGTCTTTGTTTGCGCATAATGGTGGCCAACATATATTGTGTTGTGTTTTTTGTTTTGTATTTCTTCGTCTTGTGTACCCTATGTTGCCAGTGTCTCTGGATTTTCCATTCTTGATTGCCCTTTGGTATTCTCTAATAACGTCTATTATCTACAAAACACTACACAGAAAACAAAAGATTTAGCAACACGAAGCTTACTAATTAAAAACCTAGGTGAACTCAGGTGCACCGGAAAGGTATCCATTTCACTGGGTAGACGAAAGCAAATAATTACCATTATCTTTCCTTTGTGGAATTCATATTTTAGATTTTCATAAACTGTTAAATCTACCTTAAAGTAAAAACCTGTGTTAAGGGACCTTACTTTCCGCTTTCCATCAACCTAATTTGGATCTTCAATAAGCGACCTTGAATGATGTCTTAAGACAGGTATGATTGTAAATAAAAGAATAGTTGTCGAAGTATTACATAAAATTATTGTATTTTCGTAGCCCCTATTTGATAGAAATGTCTTTAAAAATCAGCGGGACATGTGTGGAAATCGACATGTCCAACAAGTTTATGTAGTATAATTCAAGATATCTGGAATAACATAAGTACTCCATTAATAAAAACATGCTTACTTCGAGTGGTCATATTAAACGAATTTCGAGTGAGTGAGTGAGTGAGTGAGTGGTTGCTGCTTAACGCGCCAAAATGAGCAATTGTTTAGCTATGTCATGGTGAGAACAAGTTACTTTCAATGAAACGACGATGTCCTTACTAGACAAACACGCTTAGTTTGATCTTTATAGTGCTAACTAGCTGAAATAAAAGTCCTCGGGTAGACATGTTACTCCACTCGGGCACATTATCCTGATACCTTGCCAAACAGTATTTGTACTTACACTGTATGCTTAGCGGAGAAACAGCAAATACAATTATATAGCCGTTGGTTTGATCCGACCGGGGCTCTAATCCAAGATCAACCTCATGCGAGTCGAGTACGCTAACAATAACACTACTGATGTGGTGCGAAATAACGAGCATATACTGTATTATGGAATGACAATGGTTACTGACAGGCGCTTAACACTATCTCAATATTATTTCTGTAAATGTCAATGGGTAATGAAAAAAAGAGAAAGCTTCCAGTGCAGAAATCGGCAAAAATACTCAAATTAAAAACATTTTAATAATGGTATCAGTCTGCTTCATTACATTTTCCACAGAAAGGTTATTCTAACTGGTAGTGACTTTGAATATAATATGTCTGGACAATTGTCAACAGCTCATGCAAGGTTTGGCTAAGATTTATTACTTAGTTTGAAAATTGTCTGATTAAGGCAAAGTGTAGATTATTATATTATTAATCAACTGTCATCTTGGCGCATGATTCATTATTTTTATTATTGAATGGGATTATTTTGACATAATATTTAGAATGAGGTTACCTAGTAACCAGTCGTTAATAACATACATCCTTTGACCAATGAGAAATTGCGTTTTCTCGATAGAGTCGAAATACATTGCCTTGCAACGAACCTTTAACGACCAATTTTTACTTTTCCGGAGCACATGAGTTCACCCCAGTTTTAGTAGGATTCGTGTCACTCGATCTTTAGTTTTGTGTGTAATGCTTTGTAGATCGTTGTTTGTCCCTTTGTCCTTATTCTTTTGCCCATTGTGTTTTCTGTTCTTCTTCGATTTACGGATTCTGATTACCTCTTTGGTATCTTTAAACTCTTCGTAAGAATCAGTTGTTTATTTGGAGATGCCGAAAATTTTCTTTTCACGTACCTTGAGTATGCCCTTTTTCAAAGCGAGGCACTCATTTATTTGCTATTCATTTCTTCTTTTTTTCCTTTCTTAAGCTGTTCAACATAAACGTTAGAGAATGCCGAGGGGCAATTCAAAATAGACATCCAGAGAAACTGGCAACATAGGTTACACAAGATGAAGAAAAACAAAACAAAAACGCAACACAATATGTGTTTGACACCACAATACGCAAACAAACACACAAATGTACTTAATAAGACATGACCCCGGCTACAAACAAGAAACAACTTGAGGTATACGTAAAGACGAACCGGATATCGTTTTAGGAGGAAATAGTAGCAGACATCACAACACGAACTAAGAACGTAGACACATAATAGGACAACACAAAAAAAAAAACTAAGAAAAAATGAGCAACCCGGGCTCCATCAAGACACCTGGAGTGAACTCAGGTAGACTATTCCAGTGTCATTTTTAATCTATTATTTGCCGCTCCCCCCCTTTTCCAAACCCAACCGTTCAGTCGGATGTGGTATGCTAATTTTTAATTCAATATATGTATATGGTTCCTCCCTCACATTTAAAGTACATCCATTACGTAGGTGCTATAGAATGCAACGAATTCCTTGATTTTGGGTGACGACTGAGCGAGGAAACTAGGTCCGTTTTATACTCCAAAGAGTTGGGTAATTCACAAAGACGGTTTTCACAAATTCCGCAATACACAAAAAGCATCCGGGATTGGGTAGGGTTATAGTGTCTAACGCAACTTTCAACAATATTTCAGCTATATCGTAGCGGTCAGTTTTATTTGTGGAGGGATCCGGTGTAAAGCATAGATCTGCCGCAAGTCACTGACAAACTTTATTACACAACCTTTTATCGAGTACACCTATCGATAATAAAAAAATTTAAACATGGATGTAATTCATCATAATACAAATTTTAACTGATATTTTATTTTTGAAACCTGTCGGTCTTCTACTTTTATTGCAAGTTTGAATATATTAAAATAATTTCATACCGGGAGCATTTCATATATATAATATTAGTAATTAAAATTCAACAATAGCATTTAAAAAAAAAATGGTTAAAATCGGAAAGAACCATGTACTTTTACACGTCAAAACGCTGTCACATTAATGATATTAAAAACGAAATATCTGCAATATGACAGAAATAGGTACTTTTAAACGTCAAAAAAACTGTCAAAATGATTCTTAAACAACAACATATTTGCAAAATGAAAGCTGAACGTAATTTTTATAATTCAAAAAGCTGACACAATGATTTTTTAAACAAATATTCCGCTATAATAAACAAAGCAAAAAACAAATGAAAAACTGATGTTTTTGTTATGTGTACTTAAACAACTCCACTAACAAAATAAAATTTTAGTTATTGCAGTGAACTAACATTAAATACGATTATAGATTAATGCATCGAAGAAAATGGGTTGTCAGATCTCATTGTATTACTTTGTGTATTATAAAACAAAAACACGGACTGTAAAAGTCTAAAGTAAAAGAATTAAATATGTTTTCTTTTGTATTTTTGAATAAAAACATGCCTTACACAGACTGTTAAAATCTAAAGTAAAAGAATTAAATATGTTTTCTTTTGTATTTTTGAATAAAAACATGCCTTACACAGACTGTTAAAATCGAAAGTAAAAGAATTAAATATGTTTTCTTTTGTATTTTTGAATAAAAACTTGGCTTACACAGACTGTTAAAATCGAAAGTAAAAGAATTAAATATGTTTTCTTTTGTATTTTTGAATAAAAACATGCCTTACACAGACTGTTAAAATCGAAAGTAAAAGAATTAAATATGTTTTCTTTTGTATTTTTGAATAAAAACATGCCTTACACAGACTGTTAAAATCTAAAGTAAAAGAATTAAATATGTTTTCTTTTGTATTTTTGAATAAAAACATGCCTTACACAGACTGTTAAAATCTAAAGTAAAATAATTAAATATGTTTTCTTTTGTATTTTTGAATAAAAACATGCCTTACACAGACTGTTAAAATCTAAAGTAAAAGAATTAAATATGTTTTCTTTTGTATTTTTGAATAAAAACATGCCTTACACAGACTGTTAAAATCGAAAGTAAAAGAATTAAATATGTTTTCTTTTGTATTTTTTAATAAAAACATGCCTTACACAGACTGTTAAAATCTAAAGTAAAAGAATTAAATATGTTTTCTTTTGTATTTTTGAATAAAAACATGCCTTACACAGACTGTTAAAATCGAAAGTAAAAGAATTAAATATGTTTTCTTTTGTATTTTTTAATAAAAACATGCCTTACACAGACTGTTAAAATCGAAAGTAAAAGAATTAAATATGTTTTCTTTTGTATTTTTGAATAAAAACATGCCTTACACAGACTGTTAAAATCGAAAGTAAAAGAATTAAATATGTTTTCTTTTGTATTTTTGAATAAAAACATGCCTTACACAGACTGTTAAAATCGAAAGTAAAAGAATTAAATATGTTTGGTTTTGTGTTTGAATAATGTATAGAAAAATGTTATAACAATGATTTACTGGTTTATTAGTTAATATCAGCACATTATATTTATCAACGCATTGTAGCTAATATAATAACTCCCACATGTAATATGACGGCGTAAACATTGTAATTTGATGACATTTCACTTTACATTCCAGCTTATACTGCAGTATCGAATCCGTACCGATAGTGTAAAGGTCAGCATGTTCGTCTCGAGTGCGGTAGATCGTGTGTTCACGCGACGATCGGGTCAAACTAAAGCTTTTAATTGGTATGCGCCGCTGCACCTCAAAGCACGCAACATTAGGCAGTTAGAACAAAGACTGTTTGTCTCAGAATCAGGATAAGGTGTCAAAGTGGAGCGACATGTCCATCCACTGGAAGTTGTTTCAGTCTGTTAGCATTAAAAAAATCAAACTTAGAGTGTTAGTCCAATGCAAAGCGGACACCATCACCATCTTATCGAAGAGTAACTTGGTCTCATCACATGCTAACATGGCACTAAACAACAATGACTATATAATATCGTGTGAAAAGTGAGTCGAGTATTGAAACTTACCCTACATCCCATATAAACACACATTGTTTTAAACAAAAATATAAAGAGACTGGGGGCCGTCGTGGTCATATGGTAATTGCATTTGCAACTACATGTGCAATCAGTGCCTATCACCACTAAAGTTGTGAGTTCGAATCCCGCTCAGGCGAGCGAGGTGTATTTGATACAACATTGTGTGAGAAAGTTTTTCAGTGACTTGCAGCAGGACTGTGGTTTCTCCGGGTACTCCACCAAAACAACTGACCGCCACTGAAATATTATTGAACGTGGCGTTAAACACCATACCCTAACCCCTCAATTTAAATGAAATAGAAACCATTAAAGTAGACTAATCTACCGTTTCATGCAGTGATTGTGGAATGATGTATCTCTCGTTAATGGCCAAAGGAAAAAGAAAAAAAAGACAAACAATGATCTTTAAAACGCAACACAGACCACTAACAATATTGAGCAACACAAATCTTACAAATACTGATGGAGAACTCCGGAATGGTAAGCAGTAAGTACTATCAACTCATCGACTCATTCTTGATACAACGACAGTGTCAAGTAAATAACGCATAAGGACACCAGACAACTTTTTTTCAATTGATCGTCAAAACTATTTTGCAGCGCATATATTTACATCTAAGTAATGTAATATTATTCTAATTGACCGCATCGGTGATAGTGCTCGCGTCGATGTGGTAAATCGTGGACTCGAGCTCTTGTCGGGTTAAACCAAAGACTATGAAATTGTGATGTATTGCTTCTCCGCTAAGCAAGTAGCATTAAAGTGAAAGAACAAAGAATGGTTGGCTCGGAAACAGGATAATGTATCCGATTGGAGCGACATGTCTACCCACGGGTTGAATTTTCAGTGAGCTAGCACAATAAAAATCCACCTAAGCGTGTTGGTATAGTGCAGAGCGGAGGTCATCACAATCTTATCGAATGTAACTTGTTCACGCCATGATATTGCTGGACAATTACTCACTTGGCGTTAAGCAGCAACCACTCACTCACTCGAAATTCGTTTCCTGTGAACACTCGAAGTAAATATGTTCTTATCAATGGAGTACTTATGTTATTTCAGATATCTTGAATCATAGTACACAAAGTTGTTGGACACATAAGTTTTCACACAAAGCGGAGATTATCACAATCTCATCGAATGTAACTGGTTCACGCCATGATATTGCAGAACAATTGCTCATTTTGTATTAAAGAACAAGCACTCCCTCACTCAAACTAACTAAAGACCACATTCCACCTAAATATTCATTTCTAATTAAGTTCGGATCCGTCATGTCCGTGATCGTATCATTACCTATGCAATCAGTGGCTATCACCACTAAAGTTGTGAGTTCGAATACGGCTCATGCGAGGTGTCAGTGACTTGCGACAGGTATTTGGTTTTCACCGGGTACTCCGGTTTTCTCCACAAATAAAACTGACCGCCACGATATAACTGAAATATTGTTGAAAGTGGCGTTAAACACCATAAACCAAGTCAAGCCAAACATCAAACTTACAAAAGACCACATTCCATCTAAATATTGATTTCTAAATCAGCTCACTAGGTCGGAGAAATTAGTGTTCCATATTTTGTATTTTTTCATATATTACCTGTCTGATCCCGCTGTTACCTTAATCGAGTCACTTAATCACACGGATTGAAAACAAGTACAATAAATCTCCTGCTCCCAATTATTGGAAAACATATTTCTATCATTTTTTTCATTCCACTTAATCGTGTTAATAGAAAAATACTACATCGTTTACATATTTCCCCGTGAAGAATTTTTTTTTATTCAATTCTCGATGTCAGCTAGTGCCTAGAGTACAATACCTTATATAAGATTGTTTATATAACCAAATATTACTTAAGGCAGTCCAAGCAGCAAACGTGGAAAAGTACAAACAAACAGGACAGAAAAAAAGCAAAAAAACAAATAACAAAATTGAATTCAACCGTCAGTTCAAAAATCCCGGATAACACGAAATACTGCACAAAAGAGAGTTAGAGTATAAGCGTGGTAGCAATCACTCACTCGCACACTCAAACTTACTCATCTTTTTAGCTTGTTTATGTTGTGCTATTATGTGTCTTTACATTCTGAATCCAGTGTTGTGATGTCCTTTGCGATTTCCGCAAAAAAACGAGGTTCGGTTCGTCTTTACCTCCATGTCTTGTTTACCTTGTTTGTGTTTATTTGCGTATGGTAATGTCCAACACAAATTGTATAGTGTTTTTCGTCGTATTCTGAGCCCTGTGTTGCCAGTTTTTCTGGATTGTCCATTTTTGATTGCCCCTTCGGTATTCTCTATCGTTTATTTACAAAAGACCACACTCCACCTAAATAATGATTTCCAAATCAGTTCACTAGGTCGGAGAAATTAGGTTCCATTTTTTTTAATCATATATTACCTGTCTGATCCCACTGTTACCTTAATCGAGTCACTTAATCACGTGGGTTGAAAACAAGTACAATCAATCTCCTCCCGCATATTATTGGAAATAAAATATGTCTATCATTTTTACATTCCACTTAATGGTGTTAGCGGAAAAATAATGCATTGCTTAAATATTTTAGTACAAAATATACCTGATATAAGATATTACTTAAGGCAGTCCAAGCAACAAGCGTAGAAATTTACAATCAAACAGGACTTAAAAACAAACAGAGAAAAGCAAATAAAAACAAAATTGAATTCAACCGTCAGATAAAAAAATCGGATAACACGAAATACTTCATAAAAGTAATTTATAGAATAAGTGTTGTAACAGGTGGTGTATATCCTGACCACCTGTTCTGATTGGTTTATTAAAAGACGACACGAACATATATTGTACACGCAAAATAGCTTAACATAATATCAACACGCATACAAGCATACACTGAATATTACCTCCTAACAAAAATGGAAAATAGCTTTCATAACAGAGTATCAACACGCATACACTGAATATGATCTTCTAACAAAAAAAAATAGAAATGTCAAAGAAAAAATCAAGAGATAAATGTAAACATGAATTAATAAAGGATAAAAATCGTGGACAATAGATGTAATATGCTTTATAGAACCAGCTCTCGGTGGAAATAGGGCATAGTTTATCCACTGTGGGGAGCAACGCTGATTGAACGGGACGAATCAAATACACAAGTCGCATTTAGGACGGGACGTTAACCCGTGTCTCCTGTGTGGAGAATCCCAAGTTCTTTTCACTTTAAAGACAACTTGCAGCTACTAATGAACACGTGTGTTGTGATTGGTCGTTACTGGCCCGTCTCAGGACAAAATTACCATATTTATCATCTCTCATTTTCTTCGCAACTAGTTTTTTTATTAATATGTCTGTACCCATCTGAAAGTGAGCACCTATCCAGCAGATATAAATAGATGGCTTATAGCATTTATATTATAGTTGGAAAATTTGTATTCATTTATTTTGAATGAACTCAATTCAGAATATTTCTTATGTTTGTAAGTCTAATAGTGGTCGAGTGATTGTTGGTTAACGCTTAGTGAGTGATTGTTCAGCTATGTTATGAAATTAAATGAATACAACATTGTTCTCTTGTATATACTTTTCCATTTAAGTATATCTAACAGAATATAATGAAGAATAAAGCGAATACTTTATAGGTCATGCTGTTTTCTTGCATGGCAAATTGTATATATTGAATATGTGATGTTTATTTTCCATTATCAGGTCACATGAATGGGTTCCAATGTAATTGAAGTAATCACTATAAGAGACACACTTATCTTTGTCCTGCGTATAACACATAGAGATTTAATACCTAGTTAATAAATTAGGAACCCTATCCGAATTTCATCTATTATGCCCAAATGGAGACTTTTTACATTTATGCTGGAATAGGAACCAGATTGTTAGATATTACCTTCCCCTACAGAGTTGGATTTACAACTACTTATGCAACCAGTGTCTAGCACCACTAATGCTGTGAGTTCGAATCCCGTTCATAGCGAGGTGTACTCGGAACAACATTATGTGATAAAGTTTGTCGGTGACATGCGACAGGTTGGTGGTTTTCTCCAGTTTCCTCCACCAATAAAACTAACCGCCACGATAGTTGATATAACTGAAATATTGTTGAAAGTGGCGTTAAATACTACAATCTTAGCCTCTCTATTATGCCCAAATGGAAGTTTTCTACATTTGTGCTGTAATAGGAACCATTTTGTAAGATATACCTTCCCCGACAGTCATTTACTGGATTTGGTACCCTTTGACAACTATTTTACCTATTTTGTTCCAGTATTGTTATAAATACTGTTATAGCGACAGCCGGAACCTTTGGGCCGTAATGAAAGTGGGAGGTTTGGCGCTTTAAAATCTGATTCAACCCACCATATCTTTCGAAATGCCTGTACCAAGTCAGGGTCATTACGGTTTTCACAGTTTTCTGGTTGTTGACTGATTTTGTCTGTTTATATACTTTCCGTTTGTAAGATTGTTCGGAGTTCGGTAATTTTGTTATTACCCTTATTTCCAATGTGTCTTCTGTTGTTAGCACGTCAGTTTCTACAGAGAAACAACACTCAATATTGTAAAGTTCAAACGTGTTGTCGTAAATGTCAAGCATTCTGTTATTTTAATGAATTCTTAAGATGTGGATAATTCTAAATTTTTACCCTGACAATATTACATTGTTAATTGATTTCTGGTAGGTTCTCGGCTTGAAATTTAAATGTTCATAGAAAGAATAAATTACATTTCTTAAAATCACATTGAAATATTGTAAATTGGAAATCGATTGTAATATTATTTACATTTATTAATTTTGATTGAATGAGTGAAAACGACAGTGTTTATGGAAATTCTTAATTATTCAATTATTTTGATTGAATGTGTAATTTTTCAATTAGAGTTATTTGTATCTCTTTAATAACATTATTTGCGTTTTTATTTTAAGTAGAAGGTCAATACTCTTTTATTATTTGTTTTATTAGATTACATAATGCGATTTTAGTTCTGTGTTGTTTGTTTCCCCGTTTTTTCTAAGAATTTGCATATAATTGTAGATGCTGGGTATAGATGAAGGTTGCCATTGCTCAAACCCACAGAGCTACCCAGTACGTTTCCAGGTGGTAGATAGAGGAAGCCCTATCGTTGGGGTTTGTAGGTTATAATACGAAAAGCCTGAACATGGATCGTAGTGTGTAACGTGTTTGGAGAGTGTCACGCTCCCTTGCACGTTAATGACCTCTTTTGTAGGTTTCGAAATTTTTCGTCCCTACCCCAATTTTTACCAGTCAAAATCCGTTGCTCCGGTTAGCCCATTCCTTCCACCATTTCTATTTTATTTTCATATATTATTGAACATGTTCTCGTTGTGAATATAGCTGAAATACAACTTGCCGAACGTTAAATTATAATCAATCAATCAAACATGATCCGTTTATATCTTGATTTTTCAAGCTCAACAATTACATGCGGGAACACAAGTGTTTCCAATTTCATTGTTACAGTACAACTTTGTTTTTTTTGTGGTCTAACATGCATCGTATACTTTAAATGGTAAAACTATGAAAAAATCCCGTATATACAACTCAAATATGCTTTCCAGAGCAACACGATGGTTGCCATTAGTGGAGCAGGAATCCCATACCTTTCCAGAGCACCCGATTTCGCACCCGGTTGTTAGTGGGGTTCGTGTTGCTCGATTTTTAGTTCTGTGAAGTGTTTTATAGATCATTGTTTGTCCGTTTGCCCTTTCGCTTGTCTATTGTATTTTTTTTACTTTCTTCGATTTACGGATTCTAATTGTTCATTTGGTATCTTCAAACTCTTCTTTTGACGACTGTATTAATATATGCCTGGCATTACATTATAAGTATCACAACTTTTACTGTACCACATTCCAGTCACCGCGAAATTAAAAAAAATAAGCGTTAGAGACAACCGAAGAGACAATCCATGCACACAGGTACATTTGGGAACAAGTCACAGAATAAATACAAACGAAACAGAAATCTAAAACATATAAGACAGACACTACCAAATATCCGGGATGAATCCAGATACCCGCAGAGGGTGATCAGTTCCTGTTTGTGACGGACACTACCAAATATCCGGGATGAATCCAGATACTCGCGGAGGGTGATCAGTTCCTGTTTGTGACGGACACTACCAAATATCGGGATGAATCCAGATACTCGCGAAGGGTGATCAGTTCCTGGTTGTGCCGGACACTACCAAATATCCGGGTTGAATCCAGATATTCGCGGAGGATGATCAGTTCCTGTTTGTGACGGACACTAGCAAATATCCGGGATGAATCCAGATATTCGCGGAAGGTGATCAGTTCCTGTTTTTGACGGACACTACCAAATATCCGGGATGAATCCAGATACTCACGGAGGGTGATCAGTTCCTGTTTGTTACGGACACTACCAAATATCCGGGATGAATCCAGATACTCGCGGAGGGTGATCAGTTCATGTTTCTTATAAGACACTAGCTGTATTACTCATAGTCAATTCTGGTCAAAGGCTTTTCGTTTATAGTGGAAAGAAAAAAGGAATCTACTCGAAAGTGAAAATATCCATTTCCCTTCTGAAAAGCGGATAGTTTGTCGCGACCAGTAATTACAACTGAAGTGACGACTTTATCCTAGAAGCAACGTAACCTTGCAAAAGATAGTATTAAAACATTATTTAGATTAGTTACACTATATCAGAAAACAATTCAGGTTTTTCAATATGCAACAATGGAAATAAACAACATTTAAACATTCCTTTCTCTTATTCATGAGTTAACTTATCTGATTGTGATATCCTGCTTAGGCCCTTTGGGTTTCGTTTTAAATATTTTTGCTTTGAGCGTCACCTGGTGAACACTATTCTAGAAACGTGTCGTGCGCACTAAATTTTAAGCGTACCTGGTGAAGGCTATTCTAAAAACGCGTCGTGCGCACTAAATTTTGAGCGTCACCTGGTGAAGGCTATTCTAGAAACGTGTCATGCGCACTAAATTTTGAGCGTACCTGGTGAAGGCTATTCTAGAAACGCGTCGTGCGCACTAAATTTGATATCTACCTTTTTAAGTTTAGAGTTCCTCATGAACATTAAAATATAATAGCGACCACTATTGTCTTCTAGTAAATAATTGTGTTTTATATTATATATATTTATGTATGTGCTAGATTTGGTGACATTATTATATGTGTATTATGATACTTGTAGAGAGAGGACAGTACATAAGTTGTGATAACTTTTTGTCCAATCCCATTGCTGTTTTATTGGCAATAAAATAATATTAAACTATATGAAATAATTAACTTACAATCAAAAGTATTTCAGAACACTTCACTTATTTCCGCATTTGGGCTAGAGAATCATTTACTACCGCATTGAGTTCGGTAATTTTGTTATTACCCTTATTCACAGTACAAAAAAACTACATGTATTATGAGAAATGTACATAGAAGAAAGACATTCCATACAATAATCAAACTGACAATGATCTACACAACAATACACAGAAAAGGGGGGTGCACTAATGTGCTAATGGAGGGTTATTAGTTCCTACTCCACTAGTGGCACCCGTCGTGTTACGATTAAACCACACGAACATCGTCTGATATTGAAATCGCATTGAACAGCAGTATACGTAAAATAGGTAACTTTGTAAAATAAACAACATAGATATCGAATTTAGTGCATTCATAGTAAAAGATAGTAGCAGTACATCCTGCAGATTGTTACAATATATCAAAAAACAAATTGTGCTAAATAGTAAATTGGAACAATATATACACAATATTTCTGTAGTTGCTCATAAATATTTAAATCTAAGATAATACAACTGTCTGTCTGTCCGTGTGCGTTCATGGGGTTTCCTTTTGTTTTTTTCTGTTTTGTTTTAAGGTACACGGACATCTGACAACATCCAGTAAGAGGTCATGTCAAGTTACTTTTCAAGAATTGCCTATGGTAGCCATGTTTGTTAACGGATCGGGACGAATGAGCAATCTGTATAGAGGACATTTCATAGCTGCTTCTTACCGAGATATATTTCGGCCAGGTGAGTTAATACCAGGTGATTGATTATTCCTACAATTCTCAGAGTCACCACTATATAATATTAGTGGGTCTCAATGATTCAAACACACCGTGTCAATACTTTTAAGTTTGAACCACTGAACTTCTGTTGTATGAAAAAAGTATATTTTTTAAACTGTTCATCCATATAATAAAACTACAAGCTCCTTACTGTCAATATTCTTACCTGGAGATTTAGCCGATCTTACAGATTTTAGTTGGAGATGATCTTTAACTCTTTCGCCTGCTTCGTCGAAAGTTATTTTAGTTTTAACGATTCCTTTTGCGACCCATGCCATAACCTGCCCTTGAAATATCTAAGATAGAAAAAATCTTCTTTTACTCATGCAAAGCTACTCACCTTCTTGATTTATTTGTAATTAGTCGAGTTGGATGGGGTATTTATTTCCATGCAAGGAAGAAATGGTAGTGGTTTATAGTGTTCAACAATATTTCAGTTATATCGTCGCGGTCAATTTTATTGGTGGAAGAAACCGGAGTGTCCGGAGAAAACCATCGACCTGTCGCAAGTCACTGACAAACCTTATCACATAATGTATCGCCTTAGCGGGATTCGATCTCACAACGTTAGTGGTGATAGGCACTGATTACATAGGCAGTTGTACAAAAACTACCATACGATCACGACCACAACGTCCCCTGCAAGGTAGACATAAACAGTTGGGTATCCATTGATTCTCCTAGTATCGTCCTTATGTTTTGGTGAAAAAAGGTTACTTCCCTCTGTCTTGAATCTATCAAAATATCATTATTTATATCAATACAACCGGTAAAATTATACCATATTACCATGACATTATATATTCTACATTATAAAAAATACATTTTGTTGTGAAAAATGTTTCCCTAGAAAATGTTTGAAGTTTGGAAGAAAGCATTTGAAAGAAAAGGGAAAATACTAAATGTAGTACATTTTCCATTATGCTTGCTTCAATATTCAACGCAATATTATGTTTTTTTCACACATTTTGAATTGAGTTATCTCCCTTCTACCAAGTATCAATGACATTGACAACCTTTATATGTATGATATCCCCTATTCCTTACTACAACATCTTATATTGTAGGAGTATTTTACATTGGGCATAATTACTGTGACGTATAACTGCAAAATGCCATGAATTAATGATTTATTCAAGTCTTTGACAAGTTGAGGTGAGTGAGTGAGTGTTGTTTAACGCCAATTCATCAATTTTACAGCTATATCATGGCGGGAGCAGGTTGATTTTCAATGCGATGATGATGAGGTCCGCTTTGTAATAGACCATCACGACTTCAAAGGAAAACACTAATCATTCTACAAGTAATATCTAACATTTGTTGTCTTGTTTCAGATGAAGAAGGTTCTGTCTTAGAAATGTAATGCAATACTGTTTTAAATAATGTTTCTATCATGAATATTGTGTTGCTGTCCAACATACATCAGCCATGTAGCAGAGAGTGAGATATACATTAAGGGATCACGTTTGCTGTTTGAGCCGACCACAACTTGTTTTTAGACATTGTGATGCAGATCGTTAAAATTCAAATTGCCGAAAGAAATTGTATATTTAATATACATTGTAGGATATACCCAGAATCTCTTTTAGTTCATCCCTGGTTTTTAGTGGGGTTTGTGTTACTCGATCTTTAGTTTTATGTGTATGTTTTGTAGATCGCTGTTTGTACTTTTTCTTTTGGCCATTGTGTTGTCTGTTCTTCTTCGATATACAGATTCTGATTACCCCTTTGGTGTCCACAAACTCTTCTTTTTATTTTAATGTTACAATATCTAGTGCCGTCAAGCCAATATGTACCCAGCTCAGTATGGTCCATCCTTTATTTCGATGTGATGTATTGGGAGAAAATATATATAAGTTGAATATTTTTCGAAAGAATTTTGTAGTAAATCTTTTTAAGTAATTCAATTATAAACATTTATTGTATCCTGGTCAAATAAATGATGGCATCAAATTTATCTTTTGGAGGTCCTGTAGAGGTTATATTAAGAAACCATAGCAAAATGGCACATGTCTTTGATGTTTAAAAAAAAAAGCTTCGGAGGGAAATTGAAAAGCGCAGAATTCACAAAACAAGGATCACTCAATTACGTCCCGTCCTAAGCAGATATTTACGTTTTAATTTTAACCTGCATTGGTAAAACAATGTCGTATTTCTATTTCTCTGGGCTCAGGGTGAGTCTTAGGAGGTGGGAGGCCCAATTGTTCTCTGTAAAACCTGATGTGTCTACTTGAACCACCGAAAGTAGATAACTGCAGCGCGATGTCCCTTGGGGACCATTGGTCCAATTGACTTATGGCCGGCCCTGATTGTGATCCTGGGGGACTAATCGCCGAATGTTATTTGAATACCGATTTGTTAGTTATGAATTTGTCTTGACTTTTATAACTAAATTTTAATTAATATTGATGGTATTTAGTGGAATTATTTATCATCACTGTTTTTAAACTTTTTTGTCATAATGTTCATACATTGTATATAATTATTATATTCTTATTCTATTGTAGACATCATATATCATAGAGAGGCTTTCTTCTACGCTAGACGATCATCATCAATACGTTTGAATATACATTCAATCATAAAGTTTGACAGAATCATGATAAATAACGGGAATCATTATCATCCTGCCGATGGTGTTTTTGTTGCACCGATATCTGGAGTTTATATGTTTGCTTGGAATACCCTGACTTATAGCAGCAACAGTTTGCATACGGAATTACGAGTTGAGAACGAGGTCAAGGGTCTTGTCGTAAACAGTGTGGCTAATAATCAGTACACACAGAGATCAACTTCGCTACTATGACATGTCAATAAAGGAGAACACGTCTGGGTACAGACAAGCAGTGGGACAATAAGCAATTATATACATGATTGGGGAGTTTCTACGTCATGCATGGGATTTCTGTTACAGAAAGATTAATTGTGTCGTCTGCTAAGCACACACACACACACACACACACTGCTCCGGCAGGGTCAGCAGTTCCTGCTCCACTAGTGGCATCCGTCGTGTTAATCTAGTTACAAACCCAGTCAGAAGTCATAAATGAGGATAGGTCCGGGAAGCGCTTACGACAAATGGAACATATCCGTGGTAATTTGTGACACAGATATTCCATAGCGGTAAGCCAAGTCATGGTGGCGACCGTAAGACTTAACATAGCAAATAGGAACCCTTGGATCTGTAGTTTCCTTGTTAGCAGCAACCCTATATCAAGGAAATCCTGATAGGGACCACAAGCTCTGGTATATCGTATCAACTGAGAGATATATTATCCATATGCAGGTGCTGCTGGAAAGTTGCTATATATCAATGGAAAGTTTATAATGAAAAAAATTTAAATCGTCTCTTTTGTAGTAAAGTTTCGTTCTTAAACGGTCATACTGTCAATTTCCAGGTGTAGTTCAAGGTATGAAGCAGACCTCTCTGTTTCTGTGGTATCCTTTATTTCAAGCTCAATGGGATAGATGCGATGAACGAAATCACCAAACCTAGAATTAATTGATATGTTATCTATATAGCGGAACGTGAAATTAAAAGATCGGGCTAGCTTCTTTTCGCTTTTCTTGAGAAGCCCCTGTATGATGTCTGCCTCGTACGAATTAAGGAACACGAAAAGAAGAGCACATTTAATACCCATAGGTATGTCGACTGTCTGTTGAAAAACACGTCCACTAATCAGCAAATAATTATTAATTCAATATTCGTAGGAGTCATACGACTGTTTCCCAACGCTACCCAATCACCGTCATTTGAACCATCAGTATAAATTGCAGAGTATTACCGATCTAGTTTCAAGAAAATGTTGCTTAATTAGTAAAGGGCTTGTTTCAGATTTTTTTTTCTTTGGTATTTTGCAAGTTCAAATTTAACGATCAGTTTTGGATTTAACCATGGAGGATTTCAGGAATTACAATATGTCATTCATATTGGTTGACTATTATGGAATATCTGTGTCACAAATTACCACGGATTTGTAAACACTTCCCGGTTCGTTCCACATTTATGACTTATCACCGTTTTGCAACTATATTAACACGACGGCTGTCACTAGTGGAGCAGGAACTGCTTACCATTCCGGAACACCTGAGTTCTCCTTCGGTATTAGTGGGGTTCGTGTTACTCGATCTTTAGTTTTATATGTATGTTTTGTAGATCGTTGTTTGTCTCTTTGTACTTTTTCTTTTGGCCATTGTGTTGTCTGTTCTTCTTAGATATACATATTCTGATTGCCTCTTTTGTATAAAAGTGTGATTTAATTCGGAGTTCAAAAGATTGAATTGTATTGGGTTTATTTTTTTTACACATTTTCATATAAAGGATTGAAAACACAGTCGTATGCAGGATTTGAAAGATAAAATTTCCATTTGGTTGCATATTGCATATCAATTTTGATAAGTCTGTTATCAAGGGAAGGCTCGTTTGCTTCAACATACAACATACAAACTCTCAACTGGAGACGTTCTGAACACTCCAAGTGAGAGTCGTACTCCTTCATGGTGAACTTGATATACGATGGACGGGCTGAACTGTAAACGATACCTCCGTAATCCAATGTTGATCGAATCAGCGATCTATATAATTTTAATATAACCGTGCTATTCGCAACCAATCGATACTGGACTCATATTTTAAAATATTAAGTGCTTTAATGACACTTATTTTTAAGCATTTTAATATGAGGTAGAAAAGTAGGTTTACTATCAAAAAGGAGACGGAAAATTTAGTTTCTGGAATCATTTTTACAAGGGAATTATATAATTTTAACTGCTGGTCTGGATATGGTCCTCTTTTATTACAAAAGTGCATACCAATAGTTTTTGAGCTAGAGAAGGCAAATGCATTATCCATTGCCCATTTTTCTATCTTCTTTAGACATAGTTGTAAGTGTCTTTCAATAATGTTCATATTCTTACCCCGATAACATATCAGGAAGTCATCTACATAAAGAGAACCCTCAGTGTTATCATTTTAAACTTTAGCAAGACTGTTTATCTTAATACTAAGCAATGTAGCATATAGGATGCTTCCCAGGGGAACTCTAATCTCTTGTTCATGAATGTTAGAATAAGTTGAATTAACTTAAATTCTCAATCAGATAGAAAATTCGCAATATTTCCATGTTGTGTTATATGCTTTTTCCAGTCGAAAAAGATAGATACAGCATGTTCCTTTTTGGCAAAAGCGTTTCGACTAAATGTTTCAAAACGGACAAGATGGTCTAATGTGCTACTACCGTGCCGGAATCCACACTGTATATTTGACAAGAGTTCATTGGATTGAAATAACCATACAAAGCGAGCATTGATCATCTTTTCCATGGTTTTTACAATTTTGATTGTATGCGAATTATGTTTCCATGTACATTGTATATACATCTACTAAGAATGACGGGGACCGTCGTGGCCGTGATCGTATGATATTTGGATTTACAACTACATATGCAGTCAGCGCCTATCACCACTGATGTTGTGAGTTCGAATCTCGATCAGGGCGAGGTGCACAACATTATGTGATAAAGTTTGTCAGTGACTTGCGACGGGTAGGTGGCTTTCTCCGGTCCTCCGGTTTGCTCCACCGATAAAACTGAGCGCCACGATATAACTGAAATATTGTTGCACGTAGCGTTAAGCACCGTCAAGCAAAACAAACAAAAACTACAGTCTATATAATCATACACTAGTGAAGTCACTACTGCCTATTATCACATACCAGTGTTTCAGCTTATGTGATAGGCTGTAGTTTAATAAGAGATGTATATTTAATCATGAAACAAGCTATTACACTTGCTTTAAAGATTGGGCTGCTTTGACAGACTGCGCGTGATATTATAAAAGTACATTTTTTTACCTTTGTCATGCATCTTCAACCACTTTGGAGAAATTAAAGTGCCGTGAAAACAAGTTATTGGTAGTAATTTGCAAAAGCTACAAAGAGAAACGTGTAAATATTCTGCTTTAGAAATTATCATATTTTGATTTTGGATAGTGTGAACTTCTGGTGTTTCCAATGGCCAATCCTATTTTTGCAATGGCGTTCGGATGGGACATACATCGCTAATTATGACAATATTGCTAGACCACTCGACAGAAACAACCAAAATGCCATGATATAGGTTATAGCATTGCTTAGTTGTCGTTAACTTATAATAAGTAATGTAGTTTTAATAGTTCCGCATTAATTGTCTTGTTCAGTGAGTGAGTGATTGTTGTTTAACGCTCATTCAGCAAATTTTTAGCTATATCATGGCGAGAACTAGGTAAGTTTCAATGAGATTATGATGAGGTCCGCTTTGTACTAGACCATTACGTTGAGTTGGATTTTTATAGTGCTAGCTCACTGAAACAACAGTCCGCGTGAAGACATGTCGTTCCACAAGGACACATTATTCTTATTCCGAGACAGACAGTCTTTGCTCTTTCTCCTTAATGCTGCGTGCTTACCGGAGAAGAAAAAAATACAAATTTTATAGTCTTTGGTTTGACCCTGGGGCTCGAACCCACAATCTACCGCACTCGAGGCGAGTACGTTAACCATTATGCCACCAATGCGGTCTTGTCTTGTTGAACTACTTATTTTATTAGTATATTATTGTAGAATATAAAACATGCTCAAAAGACTACACATGGTCTTACAACTGCGTGCAAAACTACATGGCAAGATATATAAACGGCAGCTGATGTCCCAATAACTGCGTAATAACGGAGGATCACGAGGGTGTACAAATCCAAGCACAATGGAATACTGGAATAAAATCGTGTCAAATAGCTGTACAGATAAACAATATCTCCATTGCATTTCTTATTGCTTTTATTGTTTTGCATAATAAAGATTAAATATATTATGTATGATGTGCAAGATTATTACGTTCTTTATAATAAAGTTGTTTGTCGGGCTATATGTTCGGGTTGGCATTTTATTCATACGTGTTTGTTCTGATATCATTTTTTCTGTTGGCTATTGTATAGTCTGTCCTTTGTGTTACGGTCTCCGATTACCCCCTTGGTATATTCATATATTTCTTTGTACAAATCAAGTAAACAAATGATTTTAGTTTTTTTTTCTAAATAATGATGATTCCACACAAAGTAAATTTCGACATTTTATTTCTTACCGCCACATTAAAATTTGGTTATTGAATTTAAATTCCTTCAATGCAAACAACATAAAGTGATTATATGTCGAACACATGTTTCTGTGTGTGTTTATCTAACAGACAACACAATTAATCTTTCTGAAGCAAAAATCCCATGAATGACGTAGAATCATCCCAATCCACTATATAATTATCGGTTGTTCCATGGCTTGTCTGCACCCAGACGTGTTCTCCTTTTTTGACATGACATAATAGTGAAGCTGATCCAGGCATGTACTGACCACCTACCGCATTGCTTCCCACGGCACCCTTGACCTCGCTCTCAACTCGTAATTGCGTATACAAGCTCTTGTTATACGTAACGGTATTCCAAGAAAACATATATACTCCAGATATCGGTGCTACAAAAACACCATCGGCAGGATGATAATGATTCCCGTTATTTATCATGATTTTGTCAAATTTTATGATTGAATATTTATTCAAAGTTGTGGCTGATGATAGTCTAGCGTAGAAGAAAGCTTCTTTAGGACATATGGTGTCTACAATAGAACAAGAATAAAAATATTTATATAAGTATTGGAAAAATATACATTATGAAAAGAAAGTTAAACATCGATGGTCAACAATTCCACCAATATCATTAATATTGATTTAATCTGAGTTTATTTAAGTCAAGACAAATTCAGATATAACAAATAGGCATTCAAATCACCTTTGGCGATTAGCTCTAAATATTTCACACATTTTCTTGAATGGTATTTCGCTTTGTACAATAATACCCCCAGCAAAGCTATTGTAAATGCGACCTATAATATCACATACAGGTCGCTAATAGAGGCCGATGATATAGGCCGTTAATAGGGGCCGATGATACAGGCCGCTGTTCTTTAATAATTTGACCCATATTTGGGACAAGGTTGATATCGTTTACGTATTGCATTTCTCAGACGTCACACTATTGTTCAAACAGTGGATTCTTTTGTTCTTGAACTTTAACCTTTTACTGTTTTAGGCTTAAAAAAGCGTTTTACTTATTATTGGGCGTTCGTGTCTCGAACCAATGCTGGGCTTTTCAGTCTATTTTGACTTTCAAGACTTCCATCTAATCACTCGGCTACGGTGACCACACTACTATACGCTATGGTTAGTATATTTGACTCTTGATAGTAAGCTTTGTAAAAAAAAAATATCAACAATTTGTTTAAAAAAGCAATATACAAGACACGATACAAGTATTTCAAATCTGGCATAATTTATGTTCAGAACTGACCAGTAGGTGAACTTTTAAAATGTATTCTTGCAATACAAATACAAAAACTAACAAAGCGACCGCAAGTAAAAACAAATCAGACAGACCACAGGTGAAGATTTGGAACACTAGAAAGACCTTGAAATATCTAAATATAAACGATTCTTTTCACTTGAAAGACCTTGAAATATCTAAATATAAATGAGAATCGAAAGGACGTTGATCGATAAATATTTGTCGTTTTATTTTTGTTAATTGTTGTCTTATTTGACTTTCTAAACATTAAAAGTGTAAACACATATGCCATACCATATATTTTTTCAACAACACTATTATTGAACAAGTTAGATACATTATTATTGAAACAAAAGAATTTGCTCGTATTGGATATAACGGGTTTCTTTTTCCGCATGAGTACTCAGGTGACGCACCTCGGCCTTCACCTGAGTACTCATGCGCAAAAAGAAACCCGTTATATCCAATACGGGACGCTTCTTTTGTTTCAATAGTACTGTATCCTATGCTTATTCTGAATGTAATCTGGTGACAAATAGTTTATGGCTGAACTAATGAGAAATAATGAATGTTGCATTACACACGTGTGAGCACTTTAAAGGAAAACAATATTAATACTTAACTTTATACATGAATAATTGTTATAGAATTAATGCATATCGTTTTCATGATTTTTGATTGGACAAGAGCACTGGCACCTGTTTGTTTTTGATTCGTTCATAACTCGGTGAACCTTTCAATCTACAAGTCATAACTAACGGGTTCAGCTGAAAGGATCCACCATCTTGAAAACGTGACATTCTACACGTCATATTTACAACAATGCACAAAATTAATTAAAATGTCTACCTTTCAAGCTTATCTTAGTTAAATGTTATCAAAATTGAAGCGTGCACGAAGCCAAATGACGCCTGATCTTTACGTTTTAAAGTGGAAGTCTTCATATGATGTCATGTTGTTAATGTGCCAAAGTCGTCAACAAAATTTCGCGGAATTTTAATTTGAGCGATTTTTAGACCAGTGATATGCGACAATACATTTTTAAGTTCAGTATTGCATTGAAGAATTATAAGTATTAAACGCTTCTTTTCAGGAGTTCATGCATATGTAAACGGTGCCGATGCACTCACAAACTTTCGATGTTTATTCAGTTTGTCAGTGCATCGGTACCGTTTACACATCCATGAATTCCTGAAAAGAAGCGTTTAATACTATACACAGAAGAAATTATATACTTGTATTTTGTGACTTAATTGTAAGAGACTTTACCTTTACGGAATAATAATCCAGTTATAAACTTTACTCTAGGTGTGGTCAATAATAGTAAGATGGGTTCGATTTGTCATTTGGTAAATATCAAATCGTGTTTCACTCGTACATTCCATATCTTTGTTATTAACAAATATTGTAACTTTTGTGTATTTATGCTAAAACTATATATGTATATTGTTTATACAGAGGAGAAAATGTTCTAAGTTGTAATTCCTATATCTTATCCTATTGTCATGTTTTTGGACGATGAAATATGTTTACTGTAGCTAGAACAGATAAGAGTTACTGCCTTCTTAAGATTTAGCAGGTTTAGATAGAAGTAACTACTCTATGTAACTGGTACTTGTAGGTGAAACTGTTCTTTATAGTCGGTAGAGATAGCAGTAACCTATTTCATCAGTGGGTACTGATAATAGTAACTGCTTTATATGTATATGTAGCTGGTATTGAGAGAACATGTAGCTACTCTATATAGATAGCACGGAGATGAATAACTGCTGCCGGTACTGACAAGCACGGCTGCTCTGTCAGGTTCAGATAGGAAGTACTGTTCAATATATCTGGTGCAAATATGAGTAATTATTCTTGATTGCAACTGACAGGAATAAATGTTTTTATTGATGCATCTGATTGAAGTAATGACTTTATATTGCTGAACACGACTGATAGGATTATGTGTTAATACGAGTACATATATTATAGAGCTACTAATTCAAGAGTAAATTTCTAGTATATAATCTCTAATTATAAGAGTAAACATTATATGATCTACATTTGTATATTTAGAGGAGCGAATGGGCTTATGGGGCCACGAATTAGCAGTATGCCACACTAAACATAGTGAAAATGATATAAATCGGAGGATACTTTCTTCGACTTAATGATACACGCACTTAACTAAAATATCCCCTCTTCACACCCTCAATACAGAAGTAAATACATAACTCGGTAGGGATCAGTAGCTTCAGAGAAAATGTGTATAGATAGATCTTACTTTACACTCCTTTATTAAATACAACGTCTGTCCCCCAAATAAACAGATCATACAAGGAAACATAAAATGGTCGAAATTAAGTTGATTTCATCATGAGTGTTTACTTCAATCTGCAATTCATGTATATAGGGTAGTTGGATTTGTAAATTTGTCTGATGTGTGGCTGGGTCCTCCTATAATTATTCCCTTTTGTGTCCAAGGTTGCATTAAAACCGACTTCTTGGTTAAAGAGAGGTTGTTAATTGAAGATTGTAAAGCTATGAAAGTCATATGGATCCCATTCTTTGCGTCTAAATTAATCTGTCACCATACATACTATTGATACAGAAAAATAAATAAACACATGGTGCTATACTGTATACAGCAGACATACACCTGATTGATGTCCTTCAATAAGCTTACATGGAGGTATGAATTGCTGATATTACAGACGAGCGAACAGACCATATGAATCTTATATATCCCTAGCAGAGCGAGGATAAAATAAAACATTAAATAGATCATCTGTCTTGGTGTAATTGATCAGCTTTTTTATTACAAAACTCGATTAAGTCTTTCAAAATTGTACTATAAAAAATGCTACCGTCCACAATTAAAGATCGCTACATATTGTATGTACTTCGCTACCCTGCGGACATATCACAATTTGGATTTCAATGAATTTCTGAAAATATTCATTTTCAACCTTGCTTAGCTTTCTGATATAGAATAGAACCCATGAGTACCAATATCTTAAAACCTAAATTGCATTCAATGTATTTTTAGAAATTGATATACTAGAATATCTATTTTCGTTTTGTTCACTTTACATGGAATCGCTACCTTGTGCATACAACTCGCTACCTTTCACTTTACGATGTACAGTGTCCCTGAGTGAGGACACTGATTACCTATCTAAAGCCCCTTCGAAACATTCAGTGATCAGTCTTTCCGAAACTGCAATTACAACTATATATTACTTAGTACTGAGAAATTGACAATGAACACGTAGATATTTAATTTAAGTACACGATGCATTTCAGTAGTAACCTTCATCATGTACACTCAAAATGGAAAGGTTGCAAAGCCAAATAATGTAAATAGTATTTGAAGCAAGTAAACCAATGCACCAAGTTAGTTAACGCAACACACGTACCCTCTTTTGAGCAAGGGCCTTCGTGGCCGTGATCGTATATGATAGTTGGATTTACAACTACCTATGTAATCAGTGTCTATCACCACTGATGTTGTGAGTTAGAATCTCGATCAGGGCGAGGTGTACAACATTATGTGATAAAGTTTGTCAGTGACTTGCGACAGGTGGGTGGTTTCCTCCACCAATAAAACTGACCGCCACAATATAGCTGCAATATTGTTGAAAGTGGCGTTAAACATCATCATTAAACAAACAAACAAACAAACAAACCTTTTGAGATATTTGTCCCGTTCTTTATGCTGTCTTCCAATTTCTCCACTAACTTTTCCAATGCCACAATTCTATTTTCAAGTGGATCATTTTGAATACTTCTGGTCTGAATCTCATGAATTGCACCAAGTATGGAAATCGCATTAAAAAATAAATGAAGCATTGTCGTACTGTATTTGTTCTGCAATGCTTACCGAATGGAGCCCAAATTAAACACTCACTGCGCCTGAAACCTTTATATATCCTCTTAGCATTTCCTAAAACATATGTATGCAATAATTACCAAGATCAACTACTTTAATGAATAATGTGGGTTTGTTTTGAAAGTAAGAAAAAACTATATGGTTACGTAACAAGTTACAAATTGTGTTCATGCAGAACGTTTTTATTGATAATTAAAATGTTTTTCTTTAACAACATTAGAGAGAAATGCGCGGTTTCGAAATAACTTACAAATTGTGTACAGGCAGAACGTTTCAAGGCGTCTTGAATATGTTTATTAGATGCCAGATTTCAAGAGATATGATGTAATGTATATATCAAAACGGTGAACGTTGTTAGATGTTTTGTAAAACGGAGTCATGGCCATCGTCAGTACACATCACCTCAACTAAATGATGTACAGAACGTTGCCAAAAGTGAAGATAATTTTCCCAACGTCATTGCGCTCGCAGATTCGTTGTCAATGTTCTCTGTTATTTAATTAGAGCTATCTCTCTTTTTATGCGAAATGAAAGTATTGAGCTCACAGGTGTCGTCAAAAGGTCACCGAAAGTTCTAGGTCCTCTGCTTTCTATACATTTTTCATCGCTTTTGAGATGGCCCCCAAAACGTGTTCGACTGTCTTTGTCTGAGAAGAATGCAATTGCTGCTTTGCACAAAGCAGGATTGAAAGGACCGACAATAACACGCTTTAGACAACGTGGAACTGTAAAGAGATGAGATATCGGGTAGGCCATCTTTGTGGACACTTCAGAACACTATAAAACTTTATGGGGTTGTAAAATCTGACAGAAAACTTTCACTCCAGGAAGTCACTTATATTTTCAATGAGTATAGGCCTCGACCTTTATCTGATCGAACTGTTCAAAGAAATTTGTATGAAGCAACATATCACAAGTGTGTTGTTAAACAAACATCATGATTCGCGACTACAATGTCAAGAAAGGGCTGACATGGTGTAAATTGAATAGACACAAAACTGTAAATGAGTTCTGGAAGAAGGTGATTTATGGTGAGGAATGTAAGGTAGAATTGGGAATGGACAACTGTGTACTTACTTGGCGACGACCCGACAAGGAATGGATTGCACCTTGATTGAATCCAGGTCGTGGTGATTGAGCAAGTGTGATGATATGGGGCTGCATCACCTATGATGGTGTGGATACTTTGACAGTTGTTGACGGTAATATTAGTGCCCAAAAATATATTGAAATCAGTGATAACTTTGTTTGGATCGTCATTGCCCAGATGACAATTATGTGTTTCAAGATGATACTGCCCCGTAAATAGGGCACGCGTAGTAAAGGAGATATGGAAGAAACTGAATAACATGACACGGCATGTCCAGCCCTGAATCCTGATCTATTATATTATTGAGAATGTGTGGCATAAAATCAAATATGAACTACAAAAACATGTTCAAGACATCACCTCACGTCAGTTGTTGGAAACTGCTATTAGCAACATATGGACTGGGGTGTATGACAAAGTACTAGGTAAGTGAATCTATTTTTATTTATACTGTTGCAAAGATTTGAAATCCCAGGTGTAGTTCATTTGAAGTTGACAGCCATTTTGAAATCATCTTCACTTTTGGCATAGTGCTGTATCAATCAATGGCCTCCTCACGTACTTTCAACAAACGACTAGGAATACATCATATTAGAGCAAAACTGTATTCCTTAACACTTTCAAAGTTAAATTCTCAATATACAACTCAATTACTGATCCCTTTTCTACTATGTACAAGCTGACTGCCATTCTAGTGGATATTGGCTAACACGTGCTTTTCTATGTTTTTCTTTAGATGCCATGTCTACACCATAATTCTGTTAGAGACATGGTCCCAACTTATTTTAAACATCAATCTTTTCCAAAGATTTAATATTCCTATACTTCACCCATTGCACCCTAAATAATAGACGTGTATTGCAGGACTTCTGCATTGATGACCTTAAAGCTAAACCTCCTGATTGTTTTTACCATAATTATTCATTCAAATATAGTCATGCTGGTCACATTATATGAACATCATATACTGTAAACATATCCGTAAAATCCTTGCTAAAGGTCCAAAATATCGTGATCCCCAGTCCATAAATTTAAAACACAACTTCAACATACTCGCTCTTATATTATTGATTCGAATCAGAAAATTCCAAAGGTCAATGAGCGCAAACATAGCATCTGTATTCAAAGATCCTGAATTTTCTGAAAACCTGTCCACTAGTTCACCACACATACGTTTTTGTTTTACAGTTCCTGCAAATAAGGATCACGACAACATTGGTCTTATCTGAAAACAAATATTACACTGATTGCTTAAAGATATATTAAGGCAAGGTAATCCTACATATACCGCTACTCCTCTATCAGAAGAGGAAATCACTGATAATCTCATGTTAGTCTAGTCTTCTTTTTTTTTTGGCCTTTCCGTGAAAGATGAGATTTATAATACTAGTTAGTGCTGTATAAAGGCCGATAATTTGACGGTTCGGAATGGTCTTTACCAGGTTTTGGAAATGGAATGACAATAGCTGATTTCCAAATTGATGGAAAGTCGCCTATTTCGAAAATAGTATTCATTAGATCTAAAAGAGTTTGGAGTGTCGATTCTAAAAGATATTTGAGAACCTGGAATGGATATTATCGGGACCACATGCAGTATCATGTGATATTTTGATTGCGAAATACGTTTCCATGTACATTGCATACAATCTACTAACAAATATAGGGACTGTCGTGGCCGTGATCGTATGGTATTTGGATTTGCCACTACCTATGCAGTCAGTTTCTATCACCACTGATGTTGTGAGTTTGAATCTCGATCAGAGTGAAGTGTACAACATTATGTGATAAAGTTTGTTAGTGACTTGCTACAGGTCGGTGGTTTACTCCGTTCCTCCGGTTTTCTCCACGAATAAAGCTGACCGCAACGATATGACTAAAATATTGTTGAAAGTGGCGTTAAACCCCATCAAGTAAAACAAACAAACACTGCAGTCTATTATCACACACTAGTGAATTCACTATTGCCTATTATTATAGACTATTGTTTCAGTTGATGTGATAGGCTGTAGTTAAATAAGAGATGTATTGTTTATCATGGAACAAGCTTTTAAACTTGCTGTACAGATTGAGATGTTTTGACAGACTGCGGTATATTAAAAGTACATGTGCTTACCCTTGGCATGCATGCATGTTCAACCGCTTTGGAGAAATTAAAGTGCCGTGACAACAAGTTATTGGTCCTTATTTACAAAAGCTACACCGAGAAGCTTGTACATACTCTGTTTTAGGAATTAAAGTTGTGCATATCATATTTTAATTTTGGTCGCCTAGACTTCTTGTGTTTACAATGACCAATCTCATTTTACCAATGAGGCTCAGATGGAACACACATCTCTTATTATGCAAATATTGCTAGACCACTCCACAGAAACAACTTAAACGTCATGATATAGCTGAAATATTGCTCAGTTAACGCTAAACAATGTTCGCTCACTCATAATAAGTAATGTAGTTAATAGTTGCCTTGTTGAACTACATATTTTATTATATTATAAAACATGCACACAAGACTACACACACATGTTCTTACAACTGCGTGCAAAATTACATGGCAAGATATATAAACGGCAGCGGATGTCACAAGAACTGTGAAAGTTATGCTAGGATGCATAGCGGAGTACCACGAGGGTTTACAAATCCGAACACAATGGAATACTGGAATACAATGGAATCAAAAGGCTGTACTCCAGACAGCTAAACAATAATTGCCTTTTTTTCTTATTGCTTTTATTGCTTTGCATGTAATAAAGATTAAATATATTATGTATAATGTTCAAGATTATTCCATTCTTTATAATAACGCTGTTTGCCTGGTTATATGATCGGTTAGCATTTTATTTGTGTTTGTCCTGATACCTTTTTTCTTTTCCTATTGTAATGTCTGTCCTTTGTTTTACGGTCTCTGATTACCCCCTTGGTATCTTCAATTTTTCCTTTGTACATATAAAGTAAACAAACGATTTTAGTTTTTTTTTCTAAATAATGATGGTCCCACAAAATGTAAATTTCGACATTTTATTTCTTATCGCCACACTAAATTTCGTTATTGAATTTAAATTCCTTCGATACAAACAACATAAAGTGATTCTATGTCGAACAAATGTTTCTGTGTGTGTTTATCTAACAGACGACACAATTAATCTTTCTGAAGCAAAAATCCCATGAATGATGTAGAATCATCCCAATCATGTATAAATTATTGGTTATTTTACCGCTTGTCTGTATCCAGACGTGTTCTCCTTTTTTGACATGACATAATAGTGAAGCTGATCCAGGTGTGTACTGACAACTTCCCGCAAAACATCCCAGGGCACCCTTGACCTCGCTCTCAACACGTAATTCCGCATACACACCCTTGTTATTAAACGTAAGGGTATTCCAAGAAAACATATAAACTCCAGATATCGGTGCTACAAAAACACCATCGGAAGGATAAAGTGATTCTATGTCAAACAAATGTTTCTTTGTGTGCTTAGCTAACAGACGACACAATTAATCTTTCTGAAGCAAAAATTCCATGAATGACGTAGAATCATTCCAATCATAAAAATAATTAGTGTTAAATGTATTGCTTGTCTGCACCCAGACGTGTTTTCCTTTTTTGACATGAGATAATAGTGAAGTTGATCCCGGCGTGTAGTAGCCACTTGCCGCATAGCTTGCCATGGCACCCATGACCTCGTTCTCAACTCGTAATTCCGTAAACAAAGCCGTCTTATTATACGAAAGGGTACTCCAAGAAAACATATAAACTCCAGATATCGGTGCTACAAAAACACCATCGGTAGGATGATAATGATTCCAGTTATTTATCATGATTTTGTCAAACTTTATGATTGAATATATATTCATTGTTGTGGTTGATGATAGTCTAGCGTAGAAGAATGCTTCTTTAGGACATTTGGTTTCTACAATAGAATAAAAATAGAATAATTACATTAGTATTAGGGAAATGAAGAGATTGTTTATAAGTGATGGTAAAAAATTCCTCTAACATCATCAATGTTTATTAAGTTTGATTTTAAGTCTAGATAAATTGAGATATAAAAAATAGGCATTCAAATCACAATTAACGATTAGCTCTTAATATTTCACACATTTTCCTGAATGGTATTTATTCTGGGTGTAGTCTGGTGACAAATAGTTTATGGCTGAACTAGTGAGAAATAATGAATGGTGCAATACACACATGTGAGCACGTATATATAACATAACTTTAGAAGTATATACTAGTATTTTGTGACTTAATTTTAAGAGACCGTCCATTTATGGAATTAATAATCCAGTTATAAACTTTACTCTAGGTGTGGTCCAATTATAGTAAGGTTTGTTCGACTTGTCATTTGACAAATAGCAAACAGTGTTTTACTCGTACATTCCATGTCTTTGTTATTAATAAATATAGTAACTGTTGTGTATTTATGTTCATTTATATGTGTATTTATGTTCATTTATATGTGTATTTATGTTCATTTATATGTGTATCTTGTTTATATAGAGGAGAAGATGTTCTAAGTTGTAATACTCATATCTGATCCTAATTTTGAACAATAAAATATGCTTAAATTATTTTGATAGGAGTAACTGGAACAGATAAGAGTTACTGCTTGATGATTTATCAGGTTTAGATATAAGTAAATGCTCCATATATCTGGTACTAATAGGCGGTACTGCTCTTTATAGTTGAATTGGCTTAGGTTTGGTATATGGTGTCAAACACCACGTTCAACAATATTTCAGTTCTATCGTGGCGGTCAATTTTATTGGTGGAGGAAACCGGAGAAAACCACCGACCTGTCGCAAATCACTGACAAACTGTATCACATACAGTTGTATCGAGTACACCTCGCCATGAACGGGGTTCCAAAACTCAACGTTAGTAGTGACAGGCACTGATTGAACAGTGAGTTGAAAATCCAACTACCATGCGATCACGACGCCCCCCCCCCACCCCTGTATTGTTTGTAGAGATAGACGTAACTACCTGACATGCAAAATTTAAGGTGATTGGTGTTTTCGAAACTGAAATTGTAAATATATACAGTATACTTAGAACTGATAAATTTACAATGTAAACGTAGATATCTAATTTAAGTACACGATGCATTTCAGTAGTCACCATCATCATGTACACTTATAATCGAAAGATTGGAAATCTAAATAATGTAAAGCTTTTTTGGAGCAAGTAAACCAAAGAACTACGATAGCTAACACAACACATGTACCTTCTTCTGTGCAGGGGCCTTCGTGGCCGTGATCGTATGGTAGTTGGATGCACAACTACCTATGTAATAAGTGCCTTGCGCCACTGATATCGTGAGTATGAATCTCGATCAGGGCGTAGTGTACAACACTATGTGATAAAGTTTGTCAGTGACTTGCGACAGGTCAGTGGTTTTCTCTGGGTGCTACGGTTTCCTCCACTAATAAAACTGACCACCACAATATAGCTAAAATATTGTTGAAAGTAGCGTTGAACACCATCAAACAAACAAATCTTCTTTTGAGCTATTTGTCCCGTTCTTTATTCTGTCTTCCAATTTCTCCACTACCTTTTCCAATGCCACAATCCTATTTTCAAGTGTATCGTTTTGAATACTTCTGGCCTGAATTCCATGAATTGCACCAAGTATGGAAATCGCATAAAGTATTAAATGAAACATTGTCGTACTGTATTTGTTCTGCGATGTTTACCGAATGGAGTTCAAATTAAACAGTCATTGCGCCTGAAACCTTTATATATCCTCTTAGCATTTCCTATGACATCTGTATGCAATCTTTGCAAAGATAAACTAATTTAATAAATGATGTGGGTTTGTTTTGAAAATAAGAAAAAACTATATGATTACGATACAAATTACGAATTGTGTTCATGCAGAACGTTTCATTAATAATTAATATGTTTTTCTTTTACAACATTAGACAGAAATGCACGGTTTCGAAATAAATTACGAATTGTGTACATGCAGAACGTTTCACGGCGTCTTGAATTTGTCATTAGATGCCAGATTTCAAGACATATGATGTAATGTATATATCAAAACGGTGAACGCTGTTAGATACTTTTGTAAAACGGAGTCATGGCCATCGTCAGTACACATCACCTCAACTAACTGATGTACAGAACGCTGCCAAAAGTGAAGATAAATTTCCCGACGGCATTGCGCTCCCAGATTTGTTGTCAATCTTCTCTGTTATTTAATTAGAATTATCTCTCTTTTAAAAGTATTGAATTAACAGGTGAAATCAAAAGGTCACCGGAAGTTCTAGGTCGTCTGTTTTCTTTACAATTTTCATCGCCTTTGAGATGGCCCCAAAACGCATTGAACTGTCTTTCCTGAAAGTGGCGTTAAACACCATCAAGTAAAACAAACAAACTATATGGTCTATAATCACACACTAGTGAATTCACTACTGCCTATTATTACAGACTAGTGTTTCAGCTGATGTGATTGGCTGTGGTATAATAAGATCAGTATAGTTAAGCTTTTAAACTTGCTTTACAGATTGAGTTGCTTTAACAGACTGTAGTGTGGTATAATACAAGTACATTTTAACACTTGTCATGCATGTTAAACCGCATTGGAGTAATTAAAGTGCCGTGAAAACAATTGATTGGTCCTTATTTACAAAAGCTACAACGAGCAGCTTGTACATATTCTGCTGTAGGAATTAAAGTTGTACATATCCTCTTTTAATTTTGGTCGATAAGACTTCTAGTGTTTCCAATGATCAATCCTGTTTTTGCAATGGCGTTCAGATGGGAAATACATCGCTAATTATGACAATATTGCTAGACCACTCGACAGAAACAACCAAAACGCCATTATATTTGTTAACACATTGCTCGATTGGCATTAGCTTATAATAAGTAGTGTAGTAAATAGTTCTGCATTAATTGAGTGAGTGATCATTTTCAGCTATATCATGGCGAGAACTAGTTAAGTTTCAATGAGATGATGAGGTTCGCTTTGTACTAGACCAACACGTTGAGTTGGATTGTTATAGTGCTAGCTCACTGAAACAAAATTCGGCGGGTAGACATGTCGCTCCACTCGGACACATTATTCTTATTTCCAACCAGGCAGTCTTTGCTCTTTCTCCTTAATGATGCGTACTTAGCGGAGAAGCAACAAATACCAATGTTATTGTCTTTGGTTTGACACGGGGGCTCGAACCCACAATCTACCGCACTCGAGGCGAGCACGTTAACCATTACGCCACCAATGCGGTCTTGTCTTGTTGAACTACATATTTTATTAGTATATCATTGTAGAATATAAAACATGCACAAAAGATTACACATGGTCTTACAACTGCGTGCAAAACTACATGACAATATACATAAACGGCAGCTGATGTCCCAATAACTGCATAATAACGGAGGACCACGAGGGTGTACAAATCCGAACACAATGGGATACTGGAATAAAATCGTGTAAAATAGCTGTGCTCCAGACAGCTAAGCAATATGTCCGTTGTATTTCTTATTGCTTTTATTGTTTTGCATAATAAAGATTAAATATATTATGTATGATGTTCAAGATTATTACGTTCTTTATAATAAAGTTGTTTGTGGGGTTATATGTTCGGGTTGGCATTTTATTCTTACGTGTTTGTTCTGATATCATTTTTCTTTTGGCTATTGTATTGTCTGTCCTTTGTTTTACGGTCTCTGATTATCCCCTTGGTATATTCATATATTTCTTTGTAAAAATCAAGTAAACAAATGATTTTAGTTATCTAAATAATGATGGTTCCACACAAAGTAAATTTCGACATTGTATTTCTTACCGCCACACTAAATTTGGTTATTGAATTTAAATTCCTTCGATACAAACAACATAAAGTGATTCTATGTCGAACAAATGTTTCTGTGTGTGTTTATCCAACAGACGACACAATTAATCTTTCTGAAGCAAAAATCCCATGAATGACGTAGAATCATTCCAATTATGTATATAATTAGTGGTTGTTCCACCGCTTGTCTGCACCCAGACGTGTTCTCCTTTTTTGACATGACATAATAGTGAAGCTGATCCCGGTATGTACTGATTACTTCCCGCACTGCTTCCGACGGTACCCTTGACCTCGTTCTCAACTCGTAATTCCGTATGCAAAGCCTTGCTATTGAACGTAAGGGTATTTCAAGCAAACATATAAACTCCAGATATCGGTGCTACAAAAACACCATCGGTAGGATGATAATGATTCCCGTTATTTATCATGATTCTGTCAAACTTTATGACAGAGTACGTATTCAAAGTTGTGTCTGATGATAGTCTAGCGTAGAAGAAAGCTTCCTTGGGACATATGGTGTCTACAATAGAATAAGAATAGAATAATTATATAAGCATTGGGGAAATTAAAATTATGAAAAGAAAGTTAAACATCGATGGTCAACAATACCATCAATACTTATGTAATCTGAGTTTATAAAACTCATGACAAATTCAGACCTAACAATAGGCATTCAAGTCACCTTTGGTGCTTTGCTCTAAATATTTCACACATTTTTCTTAATGGTATGTGTTTTATTCTGAATGTAATCTGGTGACAAATAGTTCGTAACTGAACTAGTGAGAAATAATGAATGTGAGCACTTATACATAGCATAACTTTAGAATTATATACTAGTATTTTGTGACTTAATTTTAAGAGACCTTACCTTTATGGAATTAATAATCCAGTTATAAAGTTTACTCTAGGTGTGGTTCAATAATAGTAAGGTGGGTTCGATTTGTCATTTGGCAAATAACACATTTTGTTTCACTCATACATTCCATGTCTAATAATTAATATTTTAACTTTTGTGTATTTATGTTCAACTGTTGATGTTTATTGTTTATATAGAGGAGAATATGTTCTACGTTGCAATACTTATATCTGATGCTATTGACATGTTTTTGGACGATAACATATGTTTACATTATTGATAAGAGTAACTGGAACAGATAAGAGTGACTGTCTTTTTAAGATTTAGCAGGTTTTAGATAGAAGTAACTGCCATATATATCTGGTAATAATAGGCGGAACTGCTATTTATTGTTGATTTGGCTTAGGCTTAGTTTATAGTTTTTATCGCGACTTTCGACAATATTTCAGCTATATCACGGCGGTCAGATTTACTGGTGGAGGAAGCCGAAGAAAATCACCGATCTGTCGCAAGCCACTGACAAACTTAATCACATAATGTTGTATCGAGTACACGTCGCCATGAACGGGATTCGAACTCACAACTTTAGTGGTGATAGGCACTGATTGAACAGAGAGCTGATATTCCAACTTCCATTTGATCGCAACCGCTACGTCCCCCCCCCCCCCCCCCGCCCCGGGCCCTACTATAGTTTGTAGAGATAGAAGTAGCTACCGTACATGCAAATTTAAGGTGATTGGTGTTTTCGTAGCTTAAATTCTAAATATATACAGTATACTTAGAACTGATGAACTTACAATGAAAACGTAGATATCTAATTTAAGCACACGATGCATTTCTGTTGTAACCTTTATCATGAACACTCAAATTTAAAAGGTTGGAAAGCAAAATAATGTAAAGTTTTTAGTAGCAAGGAAACCAACAAATCAAGTTAGTTAACACAACACATGTACCTTCTTGTTAGCAGGGACCTTCGTGGCCGTGATCGTATGGTAGTTGGATTTACAACTACTCATGCAATCAATGCCTATCACCACTGATGTTGGGAGTTTTAATCTCCATAAGGGCGAGGTGCACATCTTCATGTGATGAAGTTTGTCAGTGACTTGCGACAGGACGGTGGTTTTCTCCGGGTCCTCCGGTTTCCTCCACCAATAAACCTGACCGCCACGATATAGCTGCAATGTTGTTGAAAGTGGCGCTAAGCACCGCCAAACAAACAAACAAACAAACGAACCTTCTTTCGAGCTATGTGTCTCGTTCTTTATTCTGTCTTCCAATTTCTCAACTAACTTTTCCAATGCCACAATCCTATTTTCAAGTGTATCATTTTTAATACTTCTGGTCTGAATCCCATGAATTGCACAAAATATAGAAATCGCATGAATAAATAAATGAAATATCGTCATACTGTATTTGTTCTGCAATATATACAGAATGTAGCCCAAATTAAAAACTCACTGTTTCTGAAACCTTTATATATCCTATGGCATTCCCATCACATCTGTACACAATATATGCCAAGATAAACTTAATTGATAAATAATGTGGGTTTGTTTTTAAAAAGAAGAAAAAACGATTCGGTTCGAAATAAACTACGAATTGTGTTCATGCAGAACGTTTCAATGCGTCTTGAATTTTCTATCTGATGCCAGATTTCAAGAGATATGATGTAATGTATATATAACGGTTAATGTACACATCAGCTCAACTAAATGATGTACATAACGTTGCCAAAAGTGAGGATAATTTTTCCGACTTCATTGCGCTCCCAGATTCGCTGTCAATGTTCTCTGTTATTTATTTAGAGATATTTCTCTTTTTATGCAAAGTGAAAGTATTGAGTTAACAGATGACGTCAAAAGGTCATCAGAAGTTCTGGGGTGTCTGCTTTTTTCTTTACAATTTTCATCGCTTTTTAGATGGCACCAAAATGTATTGAACTGTCTTTGTTGAAAGTGGTGTTAAGCCCCATCAAGTAAACCAAACAAACATTACAGTCTATTATCACACACTAGTGAATTCACTACTGCCTATTATTACAGAATAGTGTTTCAGCTGATGTGATAGGCTGTAGTATAAGAGCTGTATTATTAACTATGAAACAAGCTTTTATACTTGCTTTACAGATTGAACTGCTTTGACAGACTGTGTGTGGTATAATAAAAGTGCATGTGTACCCTTGGTGTGTATGTTCAGCCTCTTTAAAGAGAAATTAAAGTGGCGTGCAGAAAACAAATTATTGATCCCAATTTGCTACAACGAGAAACTTGGAAATACTCTGCTTTAGGAATTAAAGTTGTGCATATCCTATTTTAATTTTGGTCGATAATACTTCTGGTGTTTCCAATGGCCAATCCTGTTTTTGCAATGGCGTTCAGATGTGACACAAATCTCTCATGATTGAAATATTCCTAATCCACATAATAAGTAATGTAGTTAATTCAACTTCAACTTTATTCATTAAAATCAGGCGCAGCAGACTGCGCTACAGGAGCATCAATTATTTACAAATAATTATTATCAGATGACACAATGAGTAGACAATGTATACGTATTACACAAAAACAGATGATAGGTGATACACAAGTTATTAAGGTCAGAGGTTACGACTTGGGTCTACTCGATTCATACTATATTGATTACCAGGACATGTGCTTTGCGTATTGATATATTTTAAAGTGGATTACGAATAAATTATATCCCAAATAACGGAAATATTTGAAAAGTGTACATTAAAAACTACAGAAGATTTACAATTTTTGGAGGAACAATGACAGGCGAGTAAGAACTTGTGTATTTCCGATTTTCAGCATTGTATTCATTTTTGCTTCACAAGGACAGCTAATAAAATAATTTTGCATGTACTTATTTCGGATATCCTTCAATAACTCACAACAAAAAATATAAAGGAATTCATTTCCAATGCATCAATTACAAAGATTGCATAATCTTTCATCCCAAGGAATACCCACTCAATTAGAATTTTTGTTTTCCTAGTTCTTAATTTATAAATATAATTTCTATGAACAGCATTCAATCGAAAAAGATAATTCTCCAATTTGAACTCAGTTTTGAATTTTGAATAATATTCCCCTCTTGAAGAATTGCTGATATTTGAAAAACCATTTTTGAATATATTGATCTTGTAATCTTTGTTTAATAGTAATCTTAAAAAAAATCAGGGTTAATATATTTTTGACCATCCCATATATTGCTTAAAACTGTTTCATCAAATATTGATTTAGTATAATTCATTCATGGTATGTCTCTATTTAAATAGTAATCTGTAGATTTTACTAGGATTCCCACAAATTTGCTCCAAAACCACAACATTTTTATTTTAATGTGTAACTCCATTGGGTATCGTCCAATTTCTCCATACACCATAACATTTGGTGTGCTTGTTCTAACACTAAAATCTTTTTGCAAAATTGCAAATGAATTTTATGAATATGTTCTTGTTTTCAAACCCCCAAATTTCAGCCGAATTAATAGTTACCCATTAATTGTCTTGTTGAAGTACACATTTTGTTATGTATTGTTGTAGATTATAAAACAAGCACAAAAGACTACACATATTCTTACAACTGCGTGCAAAAATACATGGCAAGATATATAAACGACAGCGGATGACACAAGAACTGTGAAAGTTATGCTAGGATCCATAATGGAAGACCACGAGGGTGTGTAAATCTTGTCAACTGGCTGTCCTTCGTACAGATAAACAATATTTCTATTTTATTTCTTATTGCTTTTATTGTTTTCATATAATAAAGATTTTAAATGTATATATTATGTATAAAGTTGAAGCTTATTACGTTCATTATGATAACGCTGTTTGCCTGGTTATGTATGCGGGTAACATTTTACTCATACGTGTGTGTTCTGTTATCGTTTTTCTTTTGGCAGTTGTATTGGCTGTCCTCTGATTTACGGCTTCGGGTTACCCTTTTGGTATCTTCAATATTTCTTTGGACAAATCAAGTAAGCAAAATATTTTTTTTTTAAATGAGGGTTCCACACAAATGTGAGTTTCGACATTTTATTTCCGAAATTTGGTTATTGAATTTAAATTACATCAATGCAAACGACATACAATGAGTTTATGTCGACCAACTGTGTTTTGTTTTGTGTGTTTATCTAATAGACGACACAATTAATCTTTTTGCAGCAAAAATCCCATGAATGACATAGAATCTCTCCAATCATCCATATAATTAACGGTTGTCCCACCGCTTGTCTGAACCCAGACATGTTCTCCTTTTTCGACATGACATAATAGTGAAGCTGATCCAGGTGTATACAAATTACTTCCCGCATTGCTTGCAACAACACCCTTGACATCGTTCTCAACACGTAATTCCGTAAACAAACTCTTGTTATTAAACGTAAGAGTATTCCAAGAAAACATATAAACTCCAGATATCGGTGCTACAAAAACTCCATCGGTAGGATGATAATGATTCCCGTTATTTATCATGATTTTGTCAAACTTTATGATTGAATATTTATTCAAAGTTGTGGCTGATGACAGTCTAGCGTAGAAGAAAGCTTCTTTGGGACATATGGTGCCGTCTACAATAGAAAAGGAATAAAATAATTATATAAGCATTGGGAAAATTAAAATTATGAAAAGAAAGTTTAAACAGCGATGGTCAACAATTCCACCAATATCATTAATATTGATTTAATCTGAGTTTATTTAAGTCAAGACAAATTCAGATATAACAAATAGGCATTCAAATCACCTTTGGCGATTAGCTCTAAATATTACACACATTTTCCTGAATGGTATTTCGCTTTGTTCTGAATGTAATCTGGTGACAAATAGTTTATGGCTGAACAAATGAGAAATAATGAATGTTGCATTACACACGTGTGAACACTTTAAAGGAAAACACTATTAATGCTTAACTTTATACATGAATAATTCTTATAGAATTAATGTATATCGTTTTCGTGATTTTTGATTGGACAAGAGCACTATCACCTGTTTGTTTTTGATTCGTTCATAGCTCGATGAACTTTTCAATCTACAAGTCATAACTAACGGGTTCAGCTGGACGGATCCACCATCTTGAAAACGTGACATTCTACACGTCATATTTACAACAATGCACAAAATTAATTAAAATATCTATCTTTCAAATTTATTTTAGTTAAATTTCATCAAAATTGAAGCGTCCACGAAGCCAAGTGACGCCTGATCTTTACGTTTTAAAGTGGAAGTCTTCATATGATGTCGTGTTGTTAATGTGCCAAAGTCGTCAACAACATTTCGCGGAATTTTAATTTGAGCAAATTTTAGACCAGTGATATGCGAGAATACATTTTTATGTTCAGTATTGCATTGAAGAATTATCAGTATTAAACGGTTCTTTTCAGGAATTCATGCATGTGTAAACGGTGACGATGCACTCACAAACTTTTCAAAAACGTTTTTCGGATGTTTATTCAGTTTGTCAGTGCATCGGTACCATTTACACATACATGAACTTCTGAAAAGAAGCGCTTAATACTATACACAGAAAAAATTATATACTTGTATTTTGTGACTTAATTGTAAGAGACTTTACCTTTATGGAATAATAATCCAGTTATAAACTTTTCTCTAGGTGTGGTCAATAATAGTCAGATGGGTTCGATTTGTCATTTGGTAAATATCAAATCGTGTTTCACTCGTACATTCCATGTCTTTGTTATTAACAAATATCGTAACGGTTGTGTGTGTATGTTAAACTATATATGTATATTGTTTATATAGAGGAGAAGATGTTCTAAGTTGTAATTCCTATATCTGATCCTATTGTCATGTTTTTGGACGATGAAATATGTTTACTGTAGCTAGAACAGATACGAGTTACCTACTTAGGATTTAGCAGGTTTAGATAGAAGTAACTACTCTATGTAACTGGTACTTGTAGGCGGAACTGCTCTTTATAGTTGGTAGAGATAGCAGTAACTTATTTCATCAGTGGGTACTGATAAGAGTAACTGCTTTATATGTATATGTAGCAGGTACTGAGAGAACATGTAGTTACTATATATAGCTAGCACGGAGAGGGATAACTGCTGCCATGGCTGCTCGATATCTGGTTCAGATAGGAATTACTGCTCAATATATCTGATGCAAATATGAGTAATTGTTCTTGATTGCAACTGATGGAAATAGATGTTTTTTATTGATGCATCTGATTGAAATAATAACTTTGAACCTTTGAACCGTAATGAGAGCGGGAGGTTTGGCGCCTTAAAATCTGATTCAACCCACCATTTCTTTGGAAATGCCTGTATCAAATCAGTGTCATTACGGTTTTCACAGTTTTCCGGTTGTTAACTGATTTTGTCTGTTTATATAATTATGAGTTTTGACTTTCCCTTTGTAAGATTGTTCGGAGTTCGGTAATTTTGTTATTACCCTTATTTATATTGCTGAACACAGCTGATAGGATTATGTGTTAATACGAGTAAATGTAGTATAGAGCTACTAATTTAAGAGTAAATTTCTAGTATATATTTTCCAATTATAAGAGTAAGCATTATATGATCCACATTTCTATATTTAGAGAAGCGAATGGGCTTCTGGGGTCACGGATTAGCAGTATGCTACCCTGAACACAGTGAAAATGACATAAATCTGATTGACATCCATTCTCTAGTTTCAATGCAGACGCGAATTTGGAGGATACTCTTCAACTTAATGATACACGCACCTAACTAAAATTGCCCTCTTCACACCCTCAATACGGAAGTAAATACATAACTCAGTAGGGATCAGTAGATTTAGAGAAAATGTGTATGGATAGATCTTTCTTTACACTCCTTTTTTAAATACAACGTCTATCCTCCAAATAAACAGATCATACAAGGAAAAATATAATGGTCGAAATTAAGTTGATTTCATCATGAGTGTTTACTTCAGTCTGCAATTCATGTATATAGGATAGTTGGATTTGTAAATTTGTCTGATGTGTGGCTAGATCCTCCTATAAGCTTTCCGTTTCGACTCACAATAAACACCTCTTGTGACCAAAGTTGCTTTAAAACCGACTTCTTGGTTAAAGACGTGTTGTTAATTGAAGGTTGTAAAGCTATGAAAGTCATATCGTTCCCATTCTTTGCGTCTAAATTAAACTGTCACCATACATACTATTGATACAGGAAAATAAATAAACGCATGGTGCTACACTGTATACAGCAGACATACACCTGGTTGAAGTCCTTCAATAAGCTTACATGGAGGTATGAATTGCTGATATTACGGACGAACGAACAGACCATATGAACCTTATATATCCCTAGCAGAGCGAGAATAAAATAAAACATTAACTAGATCATCTGTCTTGGTGTAATTGATCAGCTTTTTTATTACAAAACTCAATTAAGTCTTTCAAAATTGTACTATAAAAATTGCTACCGTCCAAAATTAATGATCGCTACAAATTGTATGTACTTCGCTACCCTGCGGACAAATGACGATTTGGATTTAAATGAATTTCTGAAAATATTCATGTTCAACCATGCTTAGCTTTCTGATATAGAATAGAACCCGTGAGTTACAATATCTTAAAACCTAAATTGCATTCAATGTATTTTTAGAAATTGATATACTAGAATATCTATTTTCGATTTGTTTCCTTTACATGGAATCGCTAACTTGAGTATAAAACTCGCTACTTTTCACTTTACGATGTACAGTGTGCATGGGTGTGGGCACTGATTACCTATCGAAAGCCCCCTTGAAACATTTAGTGATCAGTGTTTTCGAAACTACAATTACAACTATATATTACTTAGTACTGAGAAATTGACAATGAAAACGTAGATATCTAATTTTAGGCGCACGATGCGTGTAGCCTTCATCAAATCGAAAGGTTGCAAAGCCAAAGAATGCAAAGTTTTTGGAGCAAGTAAGACAAATAACCAAGTTAGTTAACACAACACATGTACCTTCTTTGAGCAGGGACCTTCATGGCCGTGATCGCATGGCAGTTAGAATTACAACTACCTATGCATTCAGTGCCTATCACCACTGATGTTATGAGTTTGAATCTCGATCAGGGCGAGGTGTACAACAGTATGTCATCAAATTTGTCAGTGACTTGCGACAGGTCGGTGGTTTTCTCCGAGTCCTCAGGTTTCCTCCACCAATAAAACTGACCGCCACAATATGGCTGCAATATTGTTGAAAGTGACGTTAAGCATCATCAAACAAACAAACAATCAAACAAACAAACCTTTTGAGCTATTAGTCACGTTATTTATTCTGTCTTCCAATTTCTCCACTAACTTTTCTAATGCCACAATCCCATTTTCAAGTGTATCGTTTTGAATACTTCTGGTCTGAATCCCAAGAATTGCACAAAGTATGGAAATCGCATAGATAAATAAATGAAGCATTGTCGTACTGTATTTGTTCTGCAATGTTTACCGAATGGAGCCCAAATTAAACACTCACTGTGACTGAAACTTTTATATATCCTCTTAACATTTCCTATAGCATCTGTATGCAATCATTACCAAGATCAACTACTTTAATGAATAATGTGGGCTTGTTTTGAAAGTAAGAAACAAAACTTTATGGTTACGAAACAAATTACAAATTGTGTTCATGCTGAACGTTTTATTGATAATTAAAATGTTTTTCTTTAACAACATAAGACATACATGCGCGGTTTCGAAATAACTTACGAATTGTGTACATGCAGAACGCTTCAAGGCGTCTTGAATTTGTTATTAGATGCCATATTTCAAGAGATATGATGTAATGTATATATAACGGTTAGATACTTTTGTAAAACGGTGTCACCGCCATCGTCAGTACACATCACCTCAACTAAATGATGTACAGAACGTTGCCAAAAGTGAAGAAAATTTTCCCATCGTTATTGCGCTCGCAGATTCGTTGTCGATGTTCTCTGTTATTTAATTAGAGTTATCTCTCTTTTTATGCAAAGTGAAAGTATTGAGCTAACAGGTGACGTCGAAAGGTCACCGGAAGTTCTGGGTCGTCTGCTTTCTATACAATTTTCATCGGTTTTGAGATGGCCCCAAAACGTGTTCAACTGTCTTTGTCTGAGAAGAATGCAATTGCTTCCTTGCACAAAGCAGGATTGAAAGGACCGGCAATAACACGGGAAACAGGATACCCGCTGTCAATAGTATATGGTTTTTAAAACGTTTTTGACAACGTGGAACTGTAGAGAGATGAGAAATCGGATAGGCCATCTTTGTTGACACCACAGAACACTATAAAACTTTATGGGGTTGTAAAATCTGACAGAAAACTTCCACTCCAAGAAGTTACTAATATTTTCAATGAGTATAGGTCTCGACCTTTATCTGATCGAACTGTTCAAAGAAATTTGTATGAAACAAAATATCACAAGTGTGTTGTTAAACAAACATCATGATTCGCGACTACAATGTCAAGAAAGGGCTGGCATGTATAATTTGAATAGACACAAAACTGTAAATGATTTCTGGAAGAAGGTGATTTATAGTGAGGAATATAAGGTAGAATTGGGAATGGACAAGTGTGTACTTACTTGGCGACGATCCGGCAAGGAATGGACAGCACCTTGATTGAATCCAGGTCGTGGTGATCGAGTAAGTTTGATGATATGGGGCTGCATCACCTATGAAGGTGTGGGTACTTTGACAGTTGTTGACGGTATTATTAATGCCCAAAAATATATTGAAGTCAGTGATAACTTTGTTTGGCACGTCATTGCCCAGATGATAATTATGTGTTTCAAGATGATAATGCCCCGTACATAGGACACGCGTAGTAAAGGATAATACGGAAGAAATTGAATAACATGACAAGGCATGTCCAGCCCAGAATCCTGATCTATTATATTATAGAGAATGTGCGGCATAAAATCAAACATGAACTACAAAAAAATGTTCAAGAGATCACCTCACGTCAGTTGGTAGAAACTGCTATTCATAACATATGGACTGGGGTGTATGACAAAGTACTAGATAAGTGAATTTATTTTTTATTATATTGTTATATTGTTACACAGATTTGAAATCCCAGGTATAATTCATTCGAAGTTGGCAGCCATTTTGAAATCATCTTCACCTTTGGCATAGTGCTGTATCAATCAATGCATCCTCGCGTACTTTCAAAAAAACGACTAGAATACATCATATTAGAGCAAAACTGCATTCCTTAACACTTTCAAAGTTAAATTCTCAATAAACAACTCAATTACTGATCCCTTTTCTACTATGCACAATCCGACTGCCATTATAATGGATATTGGCTAACACGTGCTTTTCTGGGCTTTTCTTTAGATGCCATGCCTACGCCATAAATCTGTTAGAGACATGGTCCCAACTTATCTTAAAGATCAATCTGTTCCAAAGGTTTAATATTCCTATACTTCACGCATTGCACCCTAAATAATAGACGTGTATTGCAGGACATCCGCATTGAGGACATCAAAGCTAAGCCTCCTGATTGTTCGTGCCACAATTATCTATTCAAATATAGTCATGTTGGCAACATTATTACGAGGATATGAACATCATATACTGTAAAAATGACCGCATAATCCTTGCTAAAGGTCTAAAATATCGTAATCCCCAATCCATAAATTGAAAACACAACTTCAACATACTTATAAACTCTGTAGAGGGTTATGTCAGAAAATGGACAAATGGAGAAAAAAAGGAGGTTGATGCAATTTTAAGATGGGTAAAAGCTCTTATATTATTGATTCGAATCAGAAAATTCCAAAGGTCAATGAGCGCAAACATAGCATCTGTATTCAAAGATCCTGAATTTGCTGAAAACCTGTCCACTAATTCACCACACATACGTTTTTGTTTTACAGTTCCTGCATATAAGGATCACGACAACATTAGTCTTATCTGAAAACAAATATTATACTGATTGCTTAAACATATATTAAGGCTTGGATAGGTCACAAGGTAATCCTACATATACCGGAACTATCCTATCAGAAGAGGAAATCGTTGATAATCTCATGTTAGTCTAGTCTTCTTTTTTTTCTTGGCCTTTCCGTGAAAGATGAGATTTATAATACTAGTTAGTGCTGTATATAGGCCGATAATTTGACGGTTCGGAATGGTCTTTACCAGGTTTTGGAATTGGAATGACAATAGTTGATTTCCAAATTGATGGAAAGTCGCCTATTTCGAAAATATTATTCATTAGATCTAAAAAAGATTTGGAGTGTCGATTCCGAAAGATGTTTGAAAACCTAGAATGGATATTATCGGGACCACATGCAGTATCATGTGATATTTTGATTGCGAAATACGTTTCCATGTACATTGTATATAATTTACTAACAAAGATAGGGGCTGTCGTGGCCGTGATCGTATGGTATTTGGATTTGCCACTACCTATGCAGTCCGTGTCTATCACCACTGATGTTGTGAGTTTGAATCTCGATCAGAGCGAGGTGTACAACATTATGTGATAAAGTTTGTTAGTGACTTGCTACAAATCGTTGGTTTTCTCCGGTCCTCCGGTTTCCTCCACGAATAAAACTGACCGCAACGATATGACTAAAATATTGTTGAAAGTGGCGTTAAACCCCTTCAAGTAAAACAAACAATCACTGCAGTCTATTATCACACACTAGTGAATTCACTATTGCCTATTATTATAAACTGTTGTTTCAGCTGATGTGATAGGTTGTAGTTTAATAAGAGATGTATTGTTTATCATGGAATAAACTTTTAAACTTGCTGTACAGATTGAGATGTTTTGGCAGACTGCGGTATATTAAAAGTACATGTGTTTACCCATGTCATGCATGTTCAACCGCTTTGGAGAAATTAAAGTGCCGTGACAACAAGTTATTGGTCCTTATTTACAAAAGCTACAACGAGAAGCTTCTACATACTCTGCTTTAGGAATTAAAGTTGTGCATATCTTATTTTAATTTTGGTCGCCTAGACTTCTTGTGTTTCCAATGGTCAATCCGATTTTACCAATGTGGCTCAGATGGAACACAAATCTCTTATTATGCAAATATTGCTAGACTACTCCACAGAAACAACTTAAACGTCATGATATAGCTGAAATATTGCTCAGTTAACGCTAAACAATGTTCTCTCACTCATAATAAGTAATGTAGTTAATAGTAGCCTTGTTGAACTACATATTGTATTATATTATAAAACATGCACACAAGACTACACACACATGTTCTTACAATTACGTGCAAAACTAAGGAAACAAATGATTTTAGTTGGGTTTTTTTTTACATATTTGTGGTTCCACACAAAGTAAATTTCGACATTTTATTTCTTACCGCCACACTAAAATTTGGTTATTGAATTTAAATTCCCTCAATACAAATAGCATAATAAAGTGATTATATATCGAACAAATGTTTCTGTGTGTGTTTATCCTACAGACGACACAATTAATCTTTCTGAAGCAAAAATCCCATGAATGACGTAGAATCATCCCAATCATATATATAATTAGTGGCGGTTCCATCGCTTGTCTGTACCCACACGTGTTCTCCTTTTCTGACATGACATAATAGTGAGGTTGATCCCGGTGTGTAGTAACCACCTGCCGCATTGCTTCCCATGGCACCCTTGACCTCGTTCTCAACTCGTAATTCCGTAAACAAACCCTTGCTGTTATACGTAAGGGTACTCCAAGAAAACATATAAACTCCAGATATCGGTGCTACAAAAACACCATCGGTAGGATGATAATGATTCCCGTTATTTATCATGATTTTGTCAAACTTGATGATTGAATATTTATTCAAAGTTGTGGTTGATGATAGTCTAGCGTAGAAGAAAGCTTCCTTAGGACATATGGTGCCTACAATAGAATAAGAATATATTAATTACATAAGTATTAGGGAAATGAACAGATTGTTTATAAGTGATGGTAAACAATTCCTCTAACAACATCAATGTTCATTAAGTATGAGTTTAAGTCAAGACAAACTGAAATATAAAAAATAGCCATTCAAATCACAATTAACGATTAGCACTAAGTATTTCACACATTTTCCTGAATGGTATTTCGTTGTAATCTGAATGTAATCTCGTGACAAATAGTTTAAGGTTGAACTAGTGAAAAATAATGAATGGTGCAATACACAAATGTTAGCACCTATGCATAACATACATTGTAACTGTATAATTATATACTAGTATTGTGTGATTTAATTTTAAGAGACCTTACCTTTATGGAATAAAAAATTCAGCTATAAGCTTTATTCTAGATGAGTGGTCCAATAATAGTAAGGTGGGTTCGATTTGCAATTTGGTAAATATCAAAATGAAATCGTGTTTCACTCGTACATTCCATGTCTTTGTTATTAACAAATATTGTAACTTTTGTGTATTGATGTAAAACTATATATGTATATTGTTTATATAGAGGAGAAGATGTTCTAAGTTGTAATTCTTATATCTGATCCATTGTCATGTTTTTGGACAATAAGACATGTTTACATTATTGATAGGAGTAACTGTAACAGATAAGAGTTACTGCATTATAATTTAGCAGGTTTAGATACAAGTAACTGCTTTGTGTAACTGGTACTTGTAAGTGGAACTGATCTTTAGGGTTGGTAGAGATAGCAGTAACTGATAAGAGTGGGTACTGATAAGAGTAACTGCTTTATATGTTTATGTAGCTGGTACTGATAGAAAGACGTGCAACTACTTTATATAACTAACACTGGGAGGCATACTTGCTGCCGGTACTGTCAGGCATGGCTGCTCTATGTCTGGTTCAGATAGGAAGTACTGCTCAATATATATGGTGCAAACAGGACTGATAAGAATAAATATTGATATTGAAGCATCTGATTGAAGTAATGACTTTATATTGCTGAACACGGCTGATAGGATTATGTGTTAATACGAGTAAATATATTATAGAGCTTCTAATACAAGAGCACATTTGTGGTATATAGTTATTAATGATAAGAGTAAATATTATACACATCTACTACATTTGTATATTTAGAGGAGCCAATAAGCTTCTACTTATAAGAACAAGTTTTTGATATATAGCTGGTATTAATAGAACTGATTGCTGTTTTGGTGCTTAATTTCAAGCGGAAAATAGATCATACATATTGAGGACGGTATCAAGTTAAGAATATTTAGAAAAGAGGGAAATATGAACAACGGGGAAAAAGACTTTTGAATACCTCTGGAAAAGCATAGAAAACTATATCCGAACGAACAATAATATAAATAAGATACAAACCCTCCTTCAAGCAACAAATATCATTGGATTGTGTATTTTGAAGTTCGAAATTCGCAAATTCTTAAAATTCGCATATAATAAAATTATGCTGAATTTATAGGATAAAACTACAGTTAATACTTATTTTATTATTTTAATTAATATCCTTCAAACTTAAACAAGAATTTACTTTGGAATATTGTGCTTAAACATAGTGATTTTATATGAAATACAAATGTATATGATTACAAAACTTTCAGTGACGAATTCATTTTGCAAGAAAAGTTTAATGATACCAACGAGGTAATGAGAAGACGTAAAGTGAAGAAGACAGACAATACAATGGCCAAAGAAAAAAAGGACAAAAGGAGAAACAATGATGTACAAAACACTACGCAAGAAACTAAAGATCGAGCAACACGAAGCCTACTGAAAATAGTGTGTTCCGGGAGGATAAGCCGTTCATACTCCACATGTGACACCCGTCGTGTTTCTCTTATAGCATCTTACAAATCCCTCTTTCTATGTATATTAATATCTTACTGTAAGTAAAATCAAAGTATGGGTATTTATCGCCAATGTCAGCAATATTTCTGCTATATCGTCGCAGATATACCGTAAGTGGAGGAAACCGGAACACCCCGGAGAATACCAATGACCTTTCTCAAATCATTGACACAATAAATTACTTAATTTCGGGGAAAAAAATTAAAGAAATTTCGTACTTGTAGTTCAGTGTTTATATGCGCTGGTGCATATTGAAAACCCCCTCGAAAAAATTAAAGTAACTACCTCTAATGATTGCTATATTCTTAGTACTGAGATATTGCCAATGAAAACGTAGATATCTAATTTAAGCACACGATGCATTTCAGTAGTAACCTTCATCATGTACACTCATAGTTGAAAGGTTGGAAAGCCAAATAATGCAAAGCTTTTTAGTAGCAAGTAAGCTAAAGAACCAAGTTAGTTAGTAGCCGTGATCGTATGGCAGTTGGATTTGCAACTACCTATGCAATCAGTGCCTATCACCACTAATGTTGTGAGTTCGAATCTCGATCAGGGTGAGGTGTACAACATTATGTGATAAAGTTTGTCAGTGACTGGCGACAGGTCGGTGGTTTTCTCCGGGTTCTTCGGTTTCCTCCACCTTTAAAGCTTACTGCATCAATATAGCGGCAATATTGATGAAAGTGGCGTTAAACACCATTAAACAAACAAACAATCAAACAAACCTTCTATCGAGCTATTTGTCCCGTTCTTTATTCTATCTTCCAATTTCTCCACTATCTTTTCCAATACCACAATCCTATTTTCAAGTGTATCATTTTGAATACTTCTGGTCTGGATTCCATGAATTGCACAAAGTATGAAAATCGCATAAATAAATAAATGAAACATTGTCGTACTGTATTTCTTCTGCAATGTTTACAGAATGGAGCCCAAATTATACACTCACTGTGTCTGAAACCTTTATATATCATATAGCATTCCCATCACATATGTAGACAATCTATGTACAGAACGTTGCCAAAAGTGAGGATAATTTTCCAGACGTCATTGCATAGGACATATGATGTCTACAATAGAATAAAAATAAAATATTGATATAAGTATTAGGGAAATTAAAATTATGAAAAGAAAGTTTAAACAGCGATTGTCATCAATTCCACCAATATCATTAATATTGATTTAATCTGAGTTTATTTAAGTCAAGACAAATTCAGATATAACAAATAGGCATTCAAATCACCTTTGGCGATTAGCTCTAAATATTACACACATTTTCCTGAATGGTATTTCGCTTTGTTCTGAATGTAATCTGGTGACAAATAGTTTATGGTTGAATTGATGAGAAATAATGAATGTTACATTACACACGTGTGAGCACTTTAAAGGAAAACAATATTAATACTTGTACAATAATACCGCCAGCAACGTTATTGTAAATGTGGCCTCTGATATCACATACAGGCCGGTAATAGAGGCCGCTGATACAGGTCACTAATAGAGGCCGATGATACAGGCCGCTGTACTTTAATTATTTGACCCATTCTTGAGACAAGGTAAATATCATTTACCTGGTCATAATACATTTCTCTGACAATTGTTCGAACAGTGGATTATTTTTAAAAATCTACAGTTTATTCTTTTGTTCTTGAATATATGAACTTTAACCTTTTACTGTTTTAGGCTTAAAATCGTGTTAAGAATATTTTGGGACTTTCGGGTATCGAACCACAGTCTACTTTGACTTTCAAAACTTCCATCTAACCACTCGACTACGATGACCACACTGCTATACACTATCTTTAGTATATATGACCATTGATTGTAAGCTATGTTAAAATATATATCAACAATTTGTTTAAAAAGCAATATAAAAGACACGATACAAGTATTTCAGATCTGGCATAATTTATGTTCACAACTGACGAGTATGTGAACTATTAAAATGTATTCTCGCAATACAAAGACAACTAACGAACCGACCGCAAGTAATAACAAATCAGACAGACCACAGGTCAAGATTTGGGACGCTTGAAAGACCGTGCAATATCTAAATATAAAGGACGTTCACCGATAAAAAAATGTTGTCTTATTTGGCTTTTTAAACATTAAAAGTGTATAAATATATGCCATACCATTTATTTTTTCAACACCACTATTATTGTACAAGTTAGATACATTATTATCGAAAGAAAAGAATTTGCCCGTATTGGATGCAACGGATTTCTTTTTCCGCATTCGTACACAGATGACGACCTTGGTGCTACGCACCTCGGCCTTCACCTGAGTACTCGTGGGGAAAAAGAAACCCGTTATATCCAATACGGGCCGCTTCTTTTGTTTCAGTAGTACTGTATCTTATTCTTAACTTTTTAAATGAATAATTCTTATAGAATTAATGTATATCGTTTTCGTGATTTTTGATTGGACAAGAGCACTGTCACCTGTTTGTTTTTGATTCGTTCATAACTCGATGAACTTTTCAATCTACAAGTCATAGCTAACGGGTTCAGCTGGAAGGATCCACCATTTTTATGTTCAGTATTGCATTGAAGAATTATAAGTATTAAGCGGTTCTTCTCAGGAATTCATGCATGTGCTTTTCTTTGTACAAATCAAGTAAAGATTTTTTTTTTTTTTTATTTATTTAAAATCGAAATGAGGGTTCCACAAAATGTAAGTCTTGACATTTTCTTTCTTACCGCCACACTACATTTGGTTATTATTATAAATACCTTCAATACAAACAACATTTAGTGATTCTATGTAAACAAATGTGTGCGGGGGGGGGGGGGGGGGGGGGGGAGGAGTGACTGGGTAGTTCTTGTATGTGTAGTTAAGACGACAAAATTAATCTTTCTGAAGCAAAAATCCCATGAATGACGTAGATTTATTCCAATGATACATATAATTGTTGCTTGACGCACCGCTTGTCTGTACCCAGACGTGGTCTCCCTTTCTGACATGAAATAATAGTGATGTTGATCCCGGTATGAACAGAGTAGTTGCTCCCCTACTCCCCACTGAACCCTTTACCTCGTTCTCAACACGTAATTCAGTAAACAAATAGTTGCTATCAAGCGTAATGGTATTCCAAGAAAACATATAAACTCCAGATATCGGTGCTACAAAACCACAATCCGCAGGATGATAATGGTTTCCGTTATTCATCATGATTCTGTCAAACTTTATGATTGAGTACGTATTCAAAGTTCTGGTTGCTGATAGTCTAGCGTAGAAGAATGCTTCTTTAGGACATATGGTGTCTACAATAGAACAAGAATAAGATAATTATGTAAGCATTGGGGGAAATGATCATCATGAAAAGAAAGATTAAACAGCGAAGATCAACAATATCATCAATATTTGTGTAATCTTAGTTTATAAAAGTCAAGACAAATTCAGACATAACAATAGGCTTTACAATCACCTTTGGCGATTAGTTCTAAATATTTCACACATTTTCCTAAATAGTACATATGTTTTCTTCTGAATGTAATCTGGTGACAAATAGTTTGTACTGAACTGGTGAGAAATAATGCATGTTTCAATACACACGTGTGAACACTCTAAAAGAAAAAAAAACTATTAATACATAACTTTATGCATAGCATACATTTAGAAATTATATACTAGTATTTTGTGATTTAATCTTAAAAGACCTTACCTTTATAGAATTAATAATTCAGTTTTAAGGTTTACTCTAGGTTTGGTCCAATAGTAGCAAGGTAAGTTCGATTTGTCATTTGGTAAATATCAAATCGTGTTGCACTCGTACATTTCATGTCATTGTTAGTAACAAATAATGTAACTGTTGTGAATTTATGTTAAACTATATGTGTATATTGTCTATATAGAGGAGAAGATATTCTAAGTTGTAATTCCTATTTCTGATCCATTGTCATGTTTTTGGACAATAAAATATGTTTACATTATTGAAAGGCGCGAGTGGCGTAATGAGCTAGGTAGGTGGATTTACTTAACAACTCATACAAGTGATAAAGTTTACTAGTTCCTTGCCCATGGTCGATGGTTCACTAACACTGGTCGCCATCATATAGCTGAAACATTCCTGAAAGTGGCGATAAACACAAAAATCAATCAATAAAACATTATTGAGAGGAGTAACTGGAACAGATAAGAGTCACTGCTTGATGAGTTAGCAGATTTAGATAGAAGTAACTACTCTATGTAACTAGTACTTGTAGGTGGAACTGCTCTTTATAGTTGGTAGAGATAGCAGTAACTTATTTCATCAGTGGATACTGATAAGAGTAACTGCTTTATATGTATATGTAACTGGTGCTGATAGGAGGACGTGCAACTACTTTATATAACAAGCACTGGGAGGAATAATTGCTGCCGGTAGTGACAGGCGTGGCTGCTCTAAATGTTTGGTACAGATAGGAGTGACTGCTCAATATATCTAGTGCAAACAGGACTGATAATAATAAATATTGATATTGAAGCATCTGATTGAAGTAATGGCTTTATATTGCTGAACACGGCTGATAGGATTATGTGCTAATACGAGTAAATATATTATAGAGCTTCTAATACAAGAGCATATTTGTGGTATATAGTTGCTAATGATAAGAGTAAATATTATATACATCTACTACATTGGTATATTTAGTGGAGGGAATAAGTTTCTACTTATAAGAACAAGTTTTTGATATATAGCTGGTATTAATAGAACTGCTTGATGTTTTGTTGCTTAATGTCAAGCGGAAAATGTATCATGCATATTCAGGACGGTAACAAGTTAAACAACATGTAAGGAATATTTCGAAAAGAGGGAATTATGAACAACGGGGAAAAAGACTTTTGAATGCCACTGGAAAAGCATAGAAAACTGTATCTGGATGAAAAATAATTTAAATAAGATACAAGCCCTCCTTCAAACAACAATTATCATTCGTAAATTCTTAAAATTCGCATATAGTAAAATTATGCTGATATTATAGGATAAAACTACATTTAATACTTATTTTGATATTTTAATTAATATCCTTCAAAATTGAACAAGAATTTACTTTGAAATAGGTTTTTTTTTAAATGGTGATTTTATATGAAATACAAATGTATATGGTTACAAAACTTTCAGTGACGAATTCATTTTGCAAGAAAAGTTTAATGATACCAACGGGGTAATCAGAAGACGTAAAGTGAAGAAGACAGACAATACAATGGCCAAGGGAAAAAAGGACAAAAGGAGAAACAATTATGTACAAAACACTACTGAGAAAACTAAATATCGAGCAACACGAAGCCTACTGAAAATAGAGAGTGTTCCTGGAGGCTAAGCCGTTCATACTCCACATGTGACACCCGTCGTGTTTCTCTTATAGTATCTTACAAATCTCTCTTTCTATGTATATTAATATCTTACTGAATACAAATACAAATAGTTTGTAACTGAACTGGTGAGAAATAATGCATGTTTCAATACACATGTGTGAGCACTCTAAAAGAAGAAAAAAAACTATTAATACATAACTTTATACATAACATAAATTTTGAAATAATATACTAGTTTTGTGACTTAATTTTAAAAGACCCTACCTTTATGGAATTAAGCATTCAGTTAATTAGCTTTACTCTATGTTTGATCCAATAATAGTAAGGTGGGTTCGATTTGTCATTTGGTAAATATCAAATCATGTTTCACTCGTACATTCCATGTCATTGTTATTAACAAATATTGTAACTTTTGTGCATTGATGTTAAACTATATACGTATATTGTTTATATAGAGGAGAAGATGTTCTAAGTTGTAATTATTATATCTGATCCATTGTCATGTTTTTTGGACAATAAAACATGTTTACATTATTGAAGGCCCCGGATGGCTCAATGAGTTAGGTAGTTGGATTACTTAACAACTCATACAAACTTATCATCAATACGGCGTGGGTTCGCGTCCGGCTTTGTAAATTACAAAAAAGGTGCACTCGACTCGCAGCCTCAAGTAATAAGGTTTACCAGTTGATTGCCCATGATCGGTCGTTCTCTCCGGGTACTTCGTTTTCTTTCATCACTAAAACTGGTCGCCATGATCAAGCTGAAATTTGGCAGAACGTGGCGTTAAACACAAAAAACATTATTGATAGGAGTAACTGGAACAAATAAGAGTTACTGCTTCATGATTTAACAACTTTAGATAGAAATAACTGTTCTATGTAACTGGTACCTGTAGGTGGAACTGATCTTTATAGTTGGTAGAGATAGCAGTAGCCTATTTCATCAGTGGGTACTGATAAGAGTAACTGCGTTATATGTATATGTAGCTGGTATGGAGAGAACATGTAGCTACTCTATATAACTAGCACGGAGAGTAATAACTGATGCCATGGCTGCTCTATGTCTGATTCAGATAGGAATTACTGCTCCATATATCTGGTGCAAATATGAGTAATTGTTGTTGATTGCAACTGACGGGAATACATGTTTTTTTATTGATGCATCTCATTGAAGTAATGACTTTATATTGCTGAACACGGCTGATGGGATTATGTGCTAATACTAGTAAATATATTATAGAGCTACTAATTCAAGAGTAAATTTCTAGTATACAGTTTCTAATTATAAGAGTAAACATTGTATGATCTACATTTGTATATCTAGATTAGCAGTATGCTACCATAAATATAGTGAAAATGATATACATCTGATTGACATCCATTCTGTAGTTTCAATGCAGACGCGAACTTGGAGGATATTATCTTTAGCTTAATGATACACGCACCTAGCTAAATTTCCCCTCTTCACACCTTCAATACAGAAGTAAATACATAACTCGGTAGGGATCAGTAGTTTTAGAGAAAATGTGTATAGATAGATCTTACTTTACACTCCTTTATTAAATACAACATCAATCCCCAAAATAAACAGATCATACAAGGAAAAATAAAATGGTCGAAATTAAGTTGATTTCATCATGAGTGTTTACTTCAATCTGCAATTCATGTATATATGGTAGTTGGATTTGGAAATTTTTCTGAGGTGTGGCTAGGTCCCCCTATATGCATTCCCTTTCGACTCACAATGAACACCTCTTGTGACCAAGGTTGCTTTAAAACCGACTTCTTGATTAAAGACGAGTTGTTAATTGAAGGTTGTAAAGCTATGAAAATCATATGGATCCCATTCTTTGCGTCTAAATTAAACTATCACTATACATACTATTGATACAGAAAAATAAATAAACACATGGTGCTACACTGTATACAGCAGACATACCCCTGGTTGAAGTCCTTCAATAAGCATACATGGAGGTACCAAAATGCTGATATTACGGACGAACGAACAGACCATATGAACCTTATATATCCCTAGCAGAGCGAGGATAAAATAAAACATTAAATAGATCATCTGTCTTGGTGTAATTGATCAGCTTTTTATTACAAAACTCGATTAAGTCTTTCAAAATTGTACTATAAAAATTGCTACCGTCCAAAATTAATGATCGCTACAAATTGTATGTACTGTACTACCCTGCGGACAAATGACAATTTGGATTTCAATGAATTTCTGAACATATTAATTTTCAACTATGCTTAGCTTTCTGATATAGAATAGAACACATGAGTTACAATATTTTAAAACCTAAATTGCATTCAATGTATTTTTAGAAATTGACATACTAGAATATCTATTTTCGCTTTGTTTACTTTACATGGAATCGCTAACTTGAGTATAAAACTCGCTACCTTTCACTTTACGATGTACAGTGTCCCTGGGTGTGGACACTGATTACATATCGAAAGCCCTTTAGAAACATTTAGTGATCAGTGTTTTCGAAACTTCAATTACAACTATATATTACTTAATACTGAGAAATTGACAATGAAAACGTAAATATCTAATTTTAGGCTCACGATGTATTTCTGTAGTAACCTTCATCATGTACACTCAAAATCGAAATGTTGTAAAGCTAAATAATGTACATAGTTTTGGAGCAAGTAAGCCAAAGAACCAAGTTAGTTAACACAACACATGTACCTTCTTTGAGCAGGGACCTGCATGGCCGTGATCGTATGGCAGTTAGATTTACAACTACCTATGCAATCAGTGCCTATCACCACTGATGTTATCAGTTCGAATTTCGATCAGGGCGAGGTATACAGCATTATGTGATAAAATTTGTCAGTGACTTGCGACAGGTGGTTTTTTCCGAGTCCTCATGTTTCCTCCATCAATAAAACTGACCGCCACAATATAGCTGCAATATTGTTGAAAGTGGCTTTAAACACCATTAAAAAAAAGCAAACAACAAACCTTCATTCGAGCTATTTGTCCCGTTTTTTATTCTGTCTTCCAAGTTCTCCACTAACTTTTCCAATGCCACAATCCTATTTTCAAGTGTATCATTTTGAATACTTCTGGCCTGAATTCCATGAATTGCACAATGAATGGAAATCACATAAATAAATAAATGAAGCATTGTCGTATTGTATTTGTTCTGCAATGTTTACCGAATGGAGCCCAAATTAAGCACTCACTGCGCCTGAAACCTTTATATATCCTCTTAACATTTCCCATAGCATCTTCTTCTGGTATACATCAAAACATCATTTACTGAATATTACTTGATATGCATGCAATCTTTGCCAAGATAAACTAATTTAATAAATGATGTGGGTTTGTTTTGAAAATAAGAAAGAACTATATGGTTACGAAGCAAATTACACATTGTGTTCATGCTGAACGTTTTATTAATAATTAATATGTTTTTCTTTTACAACATAAGACAGAAATGCACGATTTCGAAATAAATTACGAATTGTGTTCATGCAGAACGTTTCAAGGCATCTTGAATTTGTTAATAGATGCCATTTTTTAAGAGATATGATGTAATGTATATATAACGGTGAACGTTGTTAGATACTTTTGTAGAACGGGGTCATGGCCATCGTCAGTACACATCACCTCAACTAAATGATGTACAGAACGTTGCCAAAGGTGAAGATAGATTTCCCGACGTCATTGTTCTCCCAGATTCGTTGTCAATGTTCTCTGTTATTTAATTAGAGTTATCTCTCTTTTTATACAAAATGAAAGTATTGAGCTAACAGATGACGCTAAAAGGTCACCCGAAATTCTGGATCGTCTGTTGTTTGTTTTAGTTTTTTTGCTATTTTCATCGCTTTTGAGGTGGCCCCAAAACGTAATGAACTGTCTTTGTTGAAAGTGGTGTTAAACACCATCAAGGAAGACAAATAAACACTACAGTATATTATCACACACTAGTGAATTCACTACTGCCTATTATTACAGACTAGTGTGTCAGCTGATGTGATAGGCTGTAGTATAATAAAAGCTGTACTATTAATTATGAAGCAAACTTTTAAACTTGCTTTACAGATTGAGATGCTTTGACAGACTGTGGGTGGTATGATACAAGTACACGTGTACCTTTGTTGTGTATGCTCGGTTTCTTTAGAGAGAAATTAAAGTGGCGTGAAACAAACTAATTATTGGTCCCCCATTTGCTACAACGAGAAACCTGAAAATACGTTGCTGTTGGAATTAACGTCGTGCATATCCAATTTTAATTTTGGATCGCGTAGACTTCTGGTGTTTACAATGACCAATCCTATTTTTGCAATGGTGTTCGGATGGGACACATGCATCGCTAATTATGAAAATATTCATAGACAACTCAACAGAAAGAACTAAAACGTCATGATATAGCTGAAATATTGCTCAGTTGTCGTTAAACAATATTCGCTCACTCATAATAAGTAATGTAGTTAATAGTTGCCTTGTTGAACTACATATGTTATTATATTATTAAACATGCACACAAGACTACATATACATGTTCTTACAACTGCGTGCAAAATTACATGGCAAAATATATACACGGCAGCGGATGCCCCAAGAACTGTGAAAGTTATGCTAGGATACATGACAGATGACCACGACGGTGTACAAATCCGAACACAATGGTATACTAGAATAAAATGGAATCAAAGAGTTGTACTCCAGACAGCTAATTCAAACAACATATAGTGATTCTATGTCGACCAAATGGGTGTGTGTGTGTGTGTTTATCTAACAGACGACACAATTAATCTTTCTGAAGCAAAAATCCCATGAATGACGTAGAATTTCTCCAATCATGCATATAATTATCGGTTATACCACTGCTTGTCTGTACCCAGACGTGTTCTCCTTTTTTGACATGACATAATAGTGAAGCTGATCCAGGTATGTACAGATTAGTTCCCGCATAGCTTCCCACGGAACCCTTGACCTCGCTCTCAACTCGTAATTCCGTATACAAACCGTGGCTGTCATACGTAATGGTATTCCAAGCAAACATATAAACTCCAGATATCGATGCTACAAAAACTCCATCGGCAGGATGATAATGGTTCTCGTTATTTATCATGATTTTGTCAAACTTCATGATTGAATATTTATTCAAAGTTCTGGCTGATGATAGTCTAGCGTAGAAGAATGCTTCTTTAAGACATATGGTGTCTACAATAGAATAAGAATAAAATAATTATATAAGCATTGGGGAAGTTAAAATTATGAAAAGAAAGTTTAAACAGCGATGGTCAACAATTCCACCAATCTCATTAATATTGATTTAATCTGAGTTTATTTAAGTCAAGACAAATTCAGATATAACAAATAGGCATTCAAATCACCTTTGGTGATTAGCTCTAAATATTTCACACATTTTCCTGAATGGCATTTTGCTTTGTTCTGAATGTAATCTGGTGACAAATAGTTTATGGCTGAATTGATGAGAAATAATGAATGTTGCATTACACACCTGTGAGCACTTTAAAGGGAAACAATATTAATACTTGTACAATAATACCCCCAGCAACGCTATTGTAAATGCGGTCTCTGATATCACATACAGGCCGGTAATAGAGGCCGATGATACAGGCCGCTAATAGAGGCCGATGATACAGGCCGCTGTATTTCAATAATTTGACCCATTTTTGAGACAAGGTAAATATCATTTACCTGGTCATAATACATTTCTCTGACTATTGTTCGAACAGTGGATTATTTTTAATAATCTACAGTTTATTCTTTTGTTCTTGAATATATGAACTTTAACCCTTTACTGTTCTAGGCTTAAAATTGTGCTAAGCATATTTTGGGACTTTCGGGTATCGCACCACTGTTGGGCTTTTCAAGTCTATTTTGACTTTTAAAACTTCCATCTAACCACTCAGCTACGGTGACCACACTGCTATACTCTATGATTAGTATATGTGACTCTTCATAGTAAGCTTTGCTAAAATAAATATCAACAATTTGTTTAAAGGCAATATACAAGACACGATACAAGTATTTCAGATCTGGCATAATTTATGTTAAAAACTGACGAGTATGTGAACTATTAAAATGTATTCTCGCAATGCAACGACAACTAACGAATCGACCGCAAGTAATAACAAATCCGACAGACCACAGGTACACATTTGGGACATTTGAAAGACCTTGAAATATCTAAATATAAACGTTTCTTTTCACTTGAAAGACGTTGAAATATCTAAATATAAACGAGAATTGAAAGGCCGTTCACCGATAAAAATGTGTCGTTTTATTTTTGTTAATTGTTGTCTTATTTGGTTTTCTAAACATTACAATTGTAAATATATATGCCATACCATTTATTTTTGCAACAACACTATTATTGTACAAGTTACATACATTAATATCGAAAGAAAAGAATTTGCACGTATTGGATACAACGGATTTCTTTTTCCGCATTCGTACTCAGATGACGACCTTGGTGTTACGCACCTCGGCCTTCACCTGAGAACTCATGCGGAAAAAGAAACCCGCTATTTTCAATACGGGCCGCTTCTTTTGTTTCAGTAGTACTGTATCTTATTCTTAACTTTTTACATGAATAATTCTTATAGAATTAATATATATTGTTTTCGTGATTTTTGATTGAATAAGAGCACTGTCGCCTGTTTGTTTTTGATTCGTTCATAACTCGATGAAATTTTCAATCTACAAGTCATAGCTAACGGGTTCAGCTGGAAGGATCCACCATCTTGAAAACGTGACACTCTACACGTTATATTTACAACAATGCACAAAATTAATTAAAATGCCTACCTTTCAAACTTAATTTAGTTAAATTTCATCAAAATTGAAGCGTCCACGAAGCCAAATGACGCCTGATCTTTACGTTTTAATGTGGAAGTTTTCATATGATGTCGTGTTGTTCATGTGCCAAAGTCGTCAACAACATTTCGCGGAATTTTAATTTGAGCAACTTTTAAACCAGTGATATGCGAGAATACATTTTTATGTTCAGTATTGCATTGAAGAATTATAAGTATTAAGCGGTTCTTTTCAGGAATTCATGCATGTGTAAACGGTGCCGATGCACTAACAAACTTTTCAAAAACGTCTTTCGGATGTTTATTCAGTTTGTCAGTGCATCGATACCGTTTACACATGCATGAAATCCTGTTAAGACACGTTTAATACTATACACAGAAGAAATTATATTCTTGTATTTTGTGACTTAATTGTAAGAGACTTTACCTTTATGGAATAATAATCCAGTTATAAACTTAACTCTAGGTGTGGTCAATAATAGGAAGATTGGTTCGATTTGTCATTTGGTAAATATCAAATCGTGTTTCACTCATACATTCCATGTCTTTGTTATTGACAAATATTGTAACTTTTGTGTATTGATGTTAAGCTATATATGTATATTGTTTATATAGAGGAGAAGATGTTCTACGTTGTATTTCTTATATCTGGTCCTATTGTCATGCATTTGGACGATGAAATATGTTTACATTATTGATAGGAGTAACTAGAACAGATAAGAATTACTGCCTTCCGAACATTTAGCAGGTTTAGATAGATGTAACTGGTACTTGTAGGCGGCACTGCTCATTATAGTTGGTAGAAATAACAGTAACTTATTTCATCAGTGGGTACTGATAAGAATAACTGCTTTATATGTATATGTAGCTGGTACTGAGAGAACATATAGCTACTCTACATAGAGAGCACGAAGATGAATAACTGCTGCCGGTACTGACAAGCACGGCTGCTCTATGTCTGGTTCAGATAGGAAGTACTGCTCAATATATCTGGTGCAAATATGAGTAATTGTTCTTGATTGCAGCTGATAGGAATACATGTTTTTATTGATGCATCTGATTGAAGTAATGACTTGATGTTGCTGAACACGGCTGATAGGATTATGTGTTAATACGAGTAAATATATTATAGAGCTACTAATTCAAGACTAAATTTCTAATATATAGTTTCTAATTATAAAAGTAAACATTATATGATCTACATTTGTATATTTAGAGGAGCGAATGGGCTCCATTCTGTAGTTTCAATGCAGACGCGAACTTGGAGGATGCTCTCCTCAACTTAATGATACACGCACCTAACTAAAATTCCCCTCTTCACACCCTTAATACAGAAGTCAATACATAACTCAGTAGGGATCAGTAGCTTTAGAGAAAATGTGCATAGATAGATCTTACTTTACACTCCTTTATTAAATACAACGTCTATCCTCCAAATAAACAGATCATACAAGGAAAAATAAAATGGTTGAAATTAAGTTAATTTCATCATGAGTGTTTACTTCAATCTGCAATTCATGTATATAGGATAGTTGGATTTGTAAATTTGTCTGAGGTGTGGCTGGGTCCTCCTATTAACATTCCCTTTCGACTCACAATAAACACCTCTTGTGACCAAGGTTGCTTTAAAACCGACTTCTTGGTTAAAGACGAGTTGTTAATTGAAAGTTGTATAGCTATGAAAAGCATATGAATCCCATTCTTTGCGTCTAAATTAAACTATCACTATACATACTTATTGATACAGAAAAATAAATAAACACATGGTGCTACACTGAATACAGCAGACAAACACCTGGTTGAAGTCGTTCAATAAGGTTACATGGAGGTATGAATTGCTGATATTACAGACGAAAGATAAGACCATATGAACCTTATATATCCCTAGCAGAGCGAGGATAAAATAAAGCATTAAATAGATCAGTCTTGGTGTAATTGATCAGCTTTTTTATTACAAAACTCGATTAAGTCTTTCAAAATTGTACTATAAAAATTGCGACAGTCCAAAATTAATGATCGCTACAAATTGTATGTACTTCGCTACCCTGCGGACAAATGACAATTTGGATTTCAATGAATTCCTGAACATATTAATTTTCAACTATGCTTAGCTTTCTGATATAGAACAGAACACATGAGTTACAATATTTTAAAACCTAAATTGCATTCAATGTATTTTTAGAAATTGATATACTAGAATATCTATTTTCGTTTTGTTTACTTTACATGGAATCGCTAACTTGAGTATAAAACTCGCTACCTTTCACTTTACGATGTACAGTGTCCCTGGGTGTGGACACTGATTACATATCGAAAGCCCTTTCGAAACATTTAGTGATCAGTGTTTTCGAAACTTCAATTACAACTATATATTACTTAATACTGAGAAATTGACAATGAAAACGTAAATATCTAATTTTAGGCTCACGATGTATTTCTGTAGTAACCTTCATCATGTACACTCAAAATCGAAAGGTTGGAAAGCTAAATAATGTACATCGTTTTTGGAGCAAGTAAAACAAAGGAGCAAGTTAGTTAACACAACACATGTACCTTCTTTGTGCAGGGACCTTCATGGCCGTGATCGTATGGCAGTTAGATTTACAACTACCTATGCAATCAGTGCCTATCACCACTGATGTTATCAGTTCGAATTTCGATCAGGGCGAGGTGTACAACATTATGTGATAAAATTTGTCAGTGACTTGCGACAGGTGGTTTTTTCCGAGTCCTCATGTTTCCTCCATCAATAAAACTGACCGCCACAATATAGCTGCAATATTGTTGAAAGTGGCTTTAAACACCATTAAAAAAAACAAACAACAAACCTTCAGTCGAGCTATTTGTCCCGTTTTTTATTCTGTCTTCCAAGTTCTCCACTAACTTTTCCAATGCCACAATCCTATTTTCAAGTGTATCATTTTGAATACTTCTGGCCTGAATTCCATGAATTGCACAATGAATGGAAATCACATAAATAAATAAATGAAGCATTGTCGTATTGTATTTGTTCTGCAATGTTTACCGAATGGAGCCCAAAATAAGCACTCACTGCTCCTGAAACCTTTTATATCCTCTTTACATTTCCCATAACATCTTCTTCTGGTATTCATCAAAACATCATTTACTGAATATTACTTGATATGTATGCAATCTTTGCCAAGATAAATTAATTTAATAAATGATGTGGGTTTGTTTTGAAAATAAGAAAGAACTGTATGGTTACGAAGCAAATTACACATTGTGTTCATGCTGAACGTTTTATTAATAATTAATATGTTTTTCTTTTAAAACATAAGACAGAAATGCACGTTTCGAAATAAATTACGAATTGTGTTCATGCAGAACGTTTCAAGGCATCTTGAATTTGTTAATAGATGCCATTTTTTAAGAGATATGATGTAATGTATATATAACGGTGAACGTTGTTAGATACTTTTGTAGAACGGGGTCATGGCCATCGTCAGTACACATCACCTCAACTAAATGATGTACAGAACGTTGCCAAAGGTGAAGATAGATTTCCCGACGTCATTGTTCTCCCAGATTCGTTGTCAATGTTCTCTGTTATTTAATTAGAGTTATCTCTCTTTTTATACAAAATGAAAGTATTGAGCTAACAGATGACGCCAAAAGGTCACCGGAAGTTCTGGATCGTCTGTTGTTTGGTTGTTTTTTTTGCTATTTTCATCGCTTTTGAGGTGTCCCCAAAACGTAATGAACTGTCTTTGTTGAAAGTGGCGTTAAACACCATCAAGGAAGACAAGTAAACACTATAGTATGTTATCACACACTAGTGAATTCACTACTGCCTATTATAACAGACTAGTGTGTCAGCTGATGTGATAGGCTGTAGTATAATAAAGGCTGTACTGTTAATTATGAAGCAAGCTTTTAAACTTGCTTTACAGATTGAGATGCTTTGACAGACTGTGGGTGGAATGATACAAGTACACGTGTACCTTTGCTGTGTATGTTCGATCTCTTTAGAGAGAAATTAAAGTGGCGTGAAAAAAACAAATTATTGGTCCCCATTTGCTACAACGAGAAACCTGAAAATACGTTGCTGTTGGAATTAACGTCGTGCATATCCAATTTTAATTTTGGATCGCGTAGACTTCTGGTGTTTACAATGACCAATCCTATTTTTGCAATGGTGTTCGGATGGGACACATGCATCGCTAATTATGAAAATATTCATAGACAACTCAACAGAAAGAACTAAAACGTCATGGTATAGCTGAAATATTGCTCAGTTGCCGTTAAACAATATTCGCTCACTCATAATAAGTAATGTAGTTAATAGTTGCCTTGTTGAACTACATATGTTATTATATTATTAAGCATGCACACAAGACTACATATTCATGTTCTTACAACTGCGTGCAAAATTACATGGCAAAATATATACACGGCAGCGGATGCCCCAAGAACTGTGAAAGTTATGCTAGGATACAAAACAGATGACCACGACGGTGTACAAATCCGAACACAATGGTATACTAGAATAAAATGGAATCAAAGAGTTGTACTCCAGACAGCTAAACAATATTGTCATTTTTTTTTATTTCCTTTTATTGTTTTGCATATAATAACGATTACATATAGTATGCATAATGTTCAGGTATAGTTGGGTTCTTTATAATAACTCTGTTTCTCAGGTTATATGTTTGGATTGACATTTTACTCACAGGTTTTTGTTCTGTTATCATATTTATTCTGGCTATTGCATTATCTGTCCTTTGTTTTAAGGTATCTGTTTACCCCTTTGATGTCTTTATGCTTGTTTTGGTACAAATCAAATAAAACAAATGATTTTAGTATTTAAATAATGAGATGGTTCCACAAAATGTAAGTTTCGACATTTTCTTTCTTTCCGACACACTAAATGTGTTTATTAATTTAAATTCCACCAATTCAAACAACATATAGTGATTCTATGTCGACCAAATGGCTGTGTGTGTGTGTGTTTATCTAACAAACGACACAATTAATCTTTCTGAAGCAAAAATCCCATGAATGACGTATAATCTCTCCAATCATGCATATAATTATCGGTTATACCACTGCTTGTCTGTACTTAGACGTGTTCTCCTTTTTTGACATAACATATAGTGAAGCTGATCCAGGTATGTACTGATTAGTTCGCGCATAGCTTCCCACGGAACCCTTGACCTCGCTCTCAACTCGTAATTGTGTATGCAAACAGTGGCTGTTATACGTAATGGTATTCCAAGCAAACATATAAACTCCAGATATCGGTGCTACAAAAACTCCATCGGCAGGATGATAATGGTTCCCGTTATTTATCATGATTTTGTCTAGCGTAGAAGAAAGCTTCTTTGGGACATATGGTGTCTACAATAGAATAAGAATAAAATAATTATATAAGGATTGAGGAAGTTAAAATTATGAAAAGAAAGTTTAAACAGCGATGGTCAACAATTCCACCAATCTCATTAATATTGATTTAATCTTAGTTTATTTAAGTCAAGACAAATTCAGATATAACAAATAGGCATTCAAATCACTTTTGGCGATTAGCTCTAAATATTTCACACATTTTCCTGAATGGTATTTCGCTTTGCTCTGAATGTAATCTGGTGACAAATAGTTTATGGCTGAATTGATGAGAAATAATGAATGTTGCATTACACACGTGTGAGCACTTTAAAGGAAAACAATATTAATACTTGTACAATAATACCCCCAGCAACGCTATTGTAAATGCAGCCTCTGATATCACATACAGGCCGGTAATAGAGGCCGATGATACAGGTCGCTAATAGAGGCCGATGATACAGGCCGCTGTATTTTAATAATTTGACCCATTTTTGAGATAAGGTAAATATCATTTACTTGGTCATCATACATTTCTCTGACTATTGTTCGAAGAGTGGATTACTTTTAAGAATCTACAATTTATTCTTTTGTTCTTGAATATATGAACTTTAACCCTTTACTGTTCTAGGCTTAAAACTGTGTTAAGCATATTTTGGGGCTTTCGGGTATCGCACCACTGTTGGACTTTTCAAGTCTATTTTGACTTTCAAAACTTCCATCTAACCACTCAGCTACGGTGACCACACTACTATTCTCTATTATTAGTATATATGATTAGTATATATGACTCTTGATAGTAAGCTTTGCTAAAATAAATATCAACAATTTGTTTAAACACAATATACAAGACACGATACAAGTATTTCAGATCTGGCATAATTTATGTTCCAAACTGACGAGTATGTGAACTATTAAAATGTATTCTCGCAATGCAACGACAACTAACGAATCGACCGCAAGTAATAACAAATCCGACAGACCACAGGTGCACATTTGGGACATTTGAAAGACCTTGAAATATCTAAATATAAACGATTCTTTTCACTTGAAAGACGTTGAAATATCTAAATATAAACGAGAATTGAAAGGCCATTCACCGATAAAAATGTGTCGTTTTATTTTTGTTAATTGTTGTCTTATTTAAGTGTAAAAATATATGCCATACCATTTATTTTTTCAACAACACTATTATTGTACAAGCTACATACATTAATATCGAAAGAAAATAATTTGCACGTATTGGATACAACGGATTTCTTTTTCCGCATTCGTGCTCAGATGACGACCTTGGTGCTACGCACCTCGGCCTTCACCTGAGAACTCATGCGGAAAAGAAACCCGCTATTTCCAATACGGGTCGCTTCTTTTGTTTCAGTAGTACTGTATCTTATTCTTAACTTTTTACATGAATAATTCTTATAGAATTAATATATATCGTTTTCGTGATTTTTGATTGGACAAGAGCACTGTTGCCTGTTTGTTTTTGATTCGTTCATAATTTGATGAAATTTTCAATCTACAAGTCATAGCTAACGGGTTCAGCTGGAAGGATTCACCATCTTGAACACGTGACATTCTACACGTTATATTTACAACAATGCACAAAATTAATTAAAATGCCTACCTTTCAAACTTATTTTAGTTAAATTTCATCAAAATTGAAGCGTCCACGAAGCCAAATGACGCCTGATCTTTACGTTTTAAAGTGGAAGTCTTCATACGATGTCGTGTTATTCATGTGCCAAAGTCGTCAACAACATTTCGCGGAGTTTTAATATGAGCAATTTTTAGACCAGTGATATGCGAGAATACATTTTTATGTTCAGTATTGCATTAAGAGGTTCTTTTCAGGAATTCATGCATGTGTAAACGGTGCCGATGCACCCAGAAACTTTTCAAAAACGTCTTTCGGATGTTTATTCAGTTTGTCAGTGCATCGATACCGTCTACACATGCATGAAATCCTGAAAAGAAGCGTTTAATACTATACACAGAAGAAATTATATTCTTGTATTTTGTGACTTAATTGTAAGAGACTTTACATTTATGGAATAATAATCCAGTTATAAACTTTACCCTAGGTGTGGTAAATAATAGCAAGATCGGTTCGATTTGTCATTTGGTAAATATCAAATCGTGTTTCACTCGTACATTCCATGTCTTTGTTATTAACAAATATTGTAACTTTTGTGTACTGATGTTAAGCTATATATGTATATTGTTTATATAGAGGAGAAGATGTTCTGAGTTGTAATTCTTATAATTCTTAATATCAAATCGTGCTTCACTCGAACATTCCATGTCATTGCTATTAACAAATAATGTAACTATTGTGTATTTATGTTAAGCTATATGTGTATTTTGTTTATATAGAGGAGAAGATGTTCTAAGTTGTAATTCTTATATCTGATACATTATCATGTTTGTGGACAATAAAATATGCTTACATTATTGAAGGGCCCTGGTGGCTTAATGAGCTAGGTAGTTGGATTTACCTAACAACTCATACAAGCCTATCACCAATACGGCGTAGTTTCGCGCTAGGCTTTGTAGATTACAAAAATGGTGCACTCGACTCGAAGCCGCAAGTGATAAACTTTACGAGTTGCTTGCCCATGGTCGATGGTTCTCTCTGGGTACTCCGGCTTCTTCCACCACTAAAACTTGTCGCCATGATATAGCTGCAAAATTGCTGAAAGTGGCGATAAACACAAAAATCAATCAATTAAACATTATTAAGTGGAGTAACTGGAACAGATAAGAGTCACTGCTTGATGACTTAGCAGATTTAGATAGAAGTAACTGTTCTATGTAACTAGTACTTGTAGGTGGAACTGCTCTTTATGGTTGGTAGAGATAACAGTAACTTATTTCATCAGTGGGTACTGATAAGAGTAACTGCTTTATATGTAGCTGGTACTGAGAGAACATGTAGCTACTCTATATAGATAGCACGGAGATGAATAACTGCTGCCGGTACTGACAAGCACGGCTGGTCTATGTCAGGTTTAGATAGGAAGTACCGCTCAATATATCTGGTGCAAATATGAGTAATTGTTCTTGATTGCAACTGATAGGAATAAATGTTTTTATTGATTGAAGTAATGACTTTTTATTGCTGAACACGGCTGATAGCATTATGTGTTAATACGAGTAAATATATTATAGAGCTACTAATTCAAGAGTACATTTCTAGTATATAATTTCTAATTATAAGAGTAAACATTATATGATCTACATTTGTATATTTAGAGGAGCGAATGGGCTTCTGGGGTCACGGATTAGCAGTATGCTACCCTAAACATAGTGAAAATGATATAAATCGGAGGATACTTTCTTCAACTTAATGATACACGCACCTAACTAAGATTTCCCTCTTCACACCCTCAATACAGAAGTAAATACATATCTCGGTAGGGATCAGTATTATATATCTCTAGCAGAGCGAGGATAAAATAAAACATTAAATATATCATCAGTCTTATTACAAAACTCGATTAAGTCTTTCAAAATTGTACTATGAAAATTGCTACCGTCCAAAATTAATGATCGCTACAAATTGTATGTACTTCGCTACCATGCGGACAAATGACAATTTGGATTTCAATGAATTTCTGAAAATATTCATTTTCAACCATGCTTAGCTTTCTGATATAGAATAGAACCCATGAGTTACAATATTTTAAAGCCTAAATTGCATTCAATGTATTTTTTGAAATTGACATACTAGAATATCTATTTTCGTTTTGTTTACTTTACATGGAATCGCTAACTTGAGAATAAAACTCGCTACCTTTCACTCTATGATACACAGTGTCCCTGAGTGTGGATATGGATTACCTATCGAAAGCCCCGTCGAAACATTTAATCATCAGTGTTTTCGAAACTTCAATTACAACTATATATTACTTAGTTCTGAGAAATTGACAATGAAAACGTAGATATCTAATTTAATTGTACGATGCACTTTAGTAGTAACCTTCATCGTGTACACTCAAAATCGAAAGGTTGGAAAGCCAAATAATGTAAAACTTTTTAGTAGTAAGTAGCACAACACATGTACCTTCTTTTGAGCAGGGGCCTTCGTGACCGTGATCGTATGGCCGTTGGATCTACAACTACCTGTGCAATCAATGCCTATCACCACTGATGCTGTGAGTTCGAATCTCGATCAGGGCGATGTGTACAACATTATGTGATAAAGTTTGTCAGTGACTTGCGACAGGTCGGTGGTTTTCTCCGGACCTCCTGTTTCCTCCACCAATAAAACTGACCGCCACAATATAGTGGCAATATTGTTGAAAGTCGCGTTAAGCTCCATTAAACAAACAAACAAACAAACCTTCTTTCGAGCTATTTGTCCCGTTCTTTATTCTGTCTTCCAAGTTCTCCACTAACTTTTCCAATGCCACAATCCTATTTTTAAGTGTATCGTTTTGAATACTTCTGGTCTGAATCCCATGAATTGCACAAAGCATAGAAATCGCATAAATAAATAAATGAAACATTGTCGTACTGTATTTGTTCTGCAATGTTTACCGAATGGAGCCCAAATTAAACACTGCGCCTGAAACCTTTATTTATCTTCCAACATTCTGATAACATCTGGAGACAATCTTTTCTAAGATAAACTTAATTGATAAATATTGTGGGTTTGTATTTGAAAATAAGAAAGAACAATACGATTTCGAAATAAATTACAAATTGTATTCATGTAGAACGTTTCAAGGTACCTTGAATTTACTAACTGATGCCAGATTTCAAGAGGTATGGTGAAATGTATATATAGCGGTAACCTTTGTTAGATACTTTTGTAAAACGGAGTCATGGCTCATCACTGCGCCTGAAACCTTTCTATATCCTCATAGCATTTCCCATAACATCTGTATGCAATCTTTGCCAAGATAAATTAATTTAATAAATGATGTGGGTTTGTTTTGAAATTAAGAAAGAACTATATTGTTACGAAACAAATTACAAATTGTGTTCATGCTGAACGTTTTATTAATAATTAAAATGTTTTTATTTTACAACATAAGACATAAATGCACGGTTTCGAAATAACTTACGAATTGTGTACATACAGAACGCTTCAATGCGTCTTGAATTTGTTATTAGATGCCAGATTTCAAGAGATATGATGTAATGTATATATAACGTTAGATACTTTTGTAAAACGGAGTCATAGCTATCGTCAGTACACATCACCTCAACTAAATGATGTACAGAACGTTGCCAAAAGTGAAGATAATTTTCCCGACGTCATTGCGCTCGCAGATTCCTTGTCAATGTTCTCTGTTATTTAATTAGAGTTATCTCTCTTTGTATACAAAGTAAAAGTATGGAGCTAACAGGTGACGTCAAACGGTCACCGGAAGTTCTAGGTCGTCTGTTTTCTTTACAATTTTCATCGTTTTGAGATGGCCTCAAAATGTATTGAACTGTCTTTGTTGAAGGTGGCGTTAAACCCCATCAAGTAAAACAAACAAACACTACAGTCTATTATCACACACTAGTGAATTCACTATTGCCTATTATTACAGACTAGTGTTTCAGATGATGTGATAGGCTGTAGTATAATAAGATCAGTATAATTAAGCTTTTAAACTTGCTTTACAGATTGAGCTGCTTTGACAGACTGTAATGTGGTATAATAAGAGTCCATTGTTACACTTGTCATGCATGTTAAACCGCTTTGGAGAAATTAAAGTGCCGTGAAAACAATTGATTAGTCCTTATTTACAAAAGCTACAACGAGAAGCTTGTACATACTCTGCTGTAGGAATTAAAGTTGTGCATATCCTATTTTAATTTTGGTCGATAAGACTTCTAGTGTTTCCAATGGTCAATCCTGTTTTTGCAATGGCGTTCAGATAGGACACGCATCGCTAATTATGAAAATATTGCTAGACCACTCGACAGAAACAACCAAAACGCCATTATATTTGTTAACACATTGCCCAGTTGGCGTTAACTTATAATAAGTAATGTAGTAAATAGTTCCGCATTAAATATATTATGGCGAGAAGTAGTTCAGTTTCAATGAGATGATGAGGTCCGCTTTGTACTAGACCAACACGTTGAGTTGGATTTTTATGGTGCTAGCTCCCTGAAACAACATTCGGCGGGTAGACATGTCGCTCCATTCGGACACATTATTATTATTCCCAGTCAGACAGTCTTTGCTCTTTCTCCTTAATGTTGTGTACTTAGCGGAGAAGCAACAAATACCAATTTTATAGTCTTTGGTTTGACCCGGGGGCACGAACCCACAATCTACCGCACTCGAGGCGAGCACGTTAACCAATATGCCACCAATGCGGTCTTTTCTTGTTGAACTACATATTGTATTAGTATATTATTGTAGAATATAAAACATGCACAAAAGACTACACATTTTCTTACAACTGCGTGGAAAACTACATAGCAAGATATATAAACGGCAGCTGATGTCCCAATAATTGCGTAATAACGAAGGACCACGAGGGTGTACAAATCCGAACACAATGGGATACTGGAATAAAATCTTGTCAAATAGCTGTGCTCTGTACAGATAAACAATATTTCTATTGTATTTCCCGCCACGATATAACTGAAATATTGTTGAAAGTGGCGTTAAGCACCATAAAACCAAACCAAACTATTGTATTTTGTATTGCTTTTATTATTTTGCATAATAAAGATTAAATATATTATGTATGATGTTCAAAATTATTACTTTCTTTGTAATAACGTTGTTTGTCGGGTTATATGTTCGGGTTGGCATTTTATTCATACGTGTTTGTTCTGATACCATTTGTTCTGTTGGCTATTGTATAGTCTGTCCTTTGTTTTACGGTCTCCGATTACCCCCTTGGTATATTCATAGATTTCTTTGTACAAATCAAGTAAACAAATGATTTTAGGTTTTTTTTCTAAATAATGATAGTTCCACACAAAGTAAATTTCAACATTTTATTTCTTACCGCCACACTAAAAGTTGGTTATTGAATTTAAATTCCTTCACTACAAACAACATAAAGTGATTCTATGTCGAACAAATGTTTCTCTGTGTGTTTATCTAACAGACGACACAATTAATCTTTCTGAAGCAAAAATCCCATGAATGATGTAGAATCATTCCAATCATGTAAATAATTAGTGACTGTTCCACCGCTTGTCTGCACCCAGACGTGTTCTCCTTTTTTGACATGACATAATAGTGAAGTTGATCCCGGTGTGTAGAAACCACTTGCCGCATTGCTTGCAACAACACCCTTGACGTTGTTCTCAACACGTAATTCAGTAAACAAACTCTTGTTATTAAACGTAAGGGTATTCCAAGAAAACATATAAACTCCAGATATCGGTGTTACAAAAACTCCATCGGTAGGATGATAATGATTCCCGTTATTTATCATGATTTTGTCAAACTTTATGATTGAATATTTATTCAAAGTTGTGGCTGGTGACAGTCTAGCGTAGAAGAAAGCTTCTTTGGGACATATGGTGCCGTCTACAATAGAAAAAGAATAAAATAATTATATAAGCATTGGGAAAATAAGCATAATGAAAAGAAAGTTAAACATCGATGGTCAACAATACCATAAATATCATTAGTACTTATTTAATCTGAGTTTATTAAACTCATAGCAAATTCAGATCTAACAATAGGCATTCAAATCACCTTTGGTGCTTTGTTCTAAATATTTCACACATTTTCTTTTTATTCTGAATGTAATCTGGTGACAAATAGTTTGTAACTGAACTAGTGAGAACTAATGAATGGTGTAATACACACATGTGAGCACTTATATATAACATAACTTTAGAATTATATACTAGTATTTTGTGACTTAATCTTAAGAGACCTTATATATGGAATTCATAATCCAGTTATAAACTTTACTCTAGGTGTGGTCCAATAATAGTAAGGTGGGTTCCATTTGTCATTTGACAAATAACAAATTTGTTTCACTCATACATTCCATGTCTATTAATTCATATTTAAACTGTTGTATATTTATGTTCAACTGTATATGTTTATTGTTTATATAGAGGAGAATATGTTCTATGTTGTAATGCTTAGATCTGATGCTTTTGACATGATTTTAGACGATAACATATGTTTACATTATTGATAAGAGTAACTAGAACAGATAAGAGTGACTGCCTTTTTAAGATTTAGCAGGTTTTAGATAGAAGTAACTGCTCTATATATCTGGTACTAATAGGCGGAACTGCTATTTATAGTTGACTTGGCTTAGGTTTGGTTTATGATGTTTATCGCCACTTTCAACAATATTTCAGTTATATCGTGGCGGTCAGTTTTATTGGTGGAGGAAACCGGAGAAAACTACCTACCTGTCGCAAGTCACTGACAAACTTTATCACATAATGTACACATCGCCATGAACGGGGTTCGAACTCACAAAGGTAGTGGTGATAGGCCCTGGTTGAACAAGGAGTTGATAATCCAACTTCCATACGTTCACGACCAGGACGCCCCCCCTCCCCACCCCCCTCCCCCATAGCTTCTAGAGATAGAAGTAACTACCTGACATGCACATTGTAAGGTGACTGGTGTTATCGAAACTAAAATTGTAAACATATACAGTATACTTTACAATGAAAACGTAGATATCTAATTTAAGCTCACGATGCATTTCTGTAATAATCTTTATCATGCACACTCAAACTTAAAAGGTTGGAAAGCAAAATAATGTAAATTTTTTTAGTAGCAAGGAAACCATAGAACCAAGTTAGTTAGCACAACATATGTATCTTATTTTGAGCAGAAACCTTCGTGGCCGTGTTCGTATAGTAGTTGGATTTACAACTACTCGTGGAATCAGTGCCTATCACCACTGATGTTGTGAGTTCGAATCTCGATAAGGACGAGGTGCACAACATTATGTGATGAAGTTTGTCAGTGACTTGCGACGGGACGGTGGTTTCTCCGGGACCTCCGGTTTCCTCCACCAATAAAACTGATCGCCACGATATAGCTGCAATATTGTTGAAAGTGGCGCTAAGCAACATCAAACAAACTAACAAACAAGCAAACCTTCTTTCGAGCTAATTGTCTCGTTCTTTATTCTGTCTTCCAATTTCTCCACTAACTTTTCCAAAGCCACAATCCTATTTTCAAGTGTATCATTTTGAATACTTCTGGTCTGAATCCCAAGAATTGCACAAAATATGGAAATCGCATAAATAAATAAATGAAACATTGTCCTACTGTATTTGTTCTGCAATGTTTACAGAATGGAGCCCAATTTAAACACTCACTATATCTGAAACCTTTATATATCCTATAGCATTCCCATCACATCTGTACACAATCTATGCCAAGATAAACTTAATTGCTAAATAATGTGAGTTTGTTTTTGAAAAGAAGAAAGAACGATACGGTTTCGAAATAAATTACGAATTGTGTTCATGCAGAACGTTTCAATGTGTCTTGAATTTTCTATCTGATGCCAAATTTAAAGAGATATGATGTAATGTATATATAACGGTTAGATACTTTTGTAAAACGGAGTCATGGCCATCGTCAGTACACATCACCTCAACTAAATGATGTACAGAACGTTACCAAAAGAGAGGATAATTTTTCCGACGTCATTGCGCTCCCGGATTCGTTATCAATGTTCTCTGTTATTTATTTAGATTGATCTCTCTTTTTATACAAAATGAAAGTATTGAGCTAAGAGATGACGTCAAAAGGTCACCGGAAGTTCTGTGTTGTCTGCTTTTCTTTCTTTTTTTTAACAATTGTCATCGCTTTTGAGATGGCCCAAAAAATGTATTGAACTGTCTTTGTTGAAAGTGGCGTTAAGCACCATCAAGTAAAGCAAATAAACACTACATTCTATTATCACACACTAGTGAATTCACTACTACCTATTACTACAGACTATTGTTTAAACTTGCTTTACAGATTGAGCTGCATTGATAGATTGTGTGTGGTAGAATAAAAGTACATGTGTACCCTTGTTGTGTATGTTCAGCCTCTTTAAAGAGAAATTAAAGTGGCGTGCAGAAAACAAATTATTGGTCCCAATTTGCTACAACGAGAAACTTGGAAATACTCTGCTTTAGGAATTAAAGTTGTGCATATCCTATTTTAATTTTGGTCGATAATACTTCTGGTGTTTCCAATGGTCAATCCTGTCTTTGCAATGGCGCTCAGATGTGACACACATCTCTAATGATTGAAATATTCCTAATCCACTCGACAGAATCAACCAAGACATCATAATATAGCTGCTCAGTTGGTGTTAAAACAATGCTCTCCTCCCTCATAATAAGCAATGCAGTTAATTCAACTTCAACTGTATTCAATAAAATCAGGTGCAGCAGATTGCGCTACAGGAGCATCAATTATTTACAAATATTTACTATAAGATGAGTAGACAATGTATAAGTATTCCACAACAACAGATGATAGATGATACACAAGTAATTACGGTCAGAGGTTACCAGGACATGTGCTTTGCATAGTGATATATTTTAAAGTGGATTACGAATAAATTATATCCCAAATAGTGGATATATTTGAAAAGTGGACATTAAAAACTACAGAAGTTTTGCAATGTTTTGGAGGAACAATGACAGGTGAGTAAGAACTTGTGTATTTCATATTTTCAACATTGTATTCATTTTTGTTTCACAAGGACAACTAATAAAATAATTTGGCATGTACTTATTTCGGATATCCTTCAATAACTCACAACAAAATATATAATGGAATTCATTTCCAATGCATCAATTACAAAGATTGCAAAATCTTTCATCCCAGGGAATACCCACTCAATTAGAATTTTTTTATTACTAGTTCTTAATTTACAAATATAGTTTCTATGAACAGCATTCAATCGAAGAAGATAATTTCAACTCAGTTTTGAATTTTGAATAATATTCCCCTCTTGAAGATTTTTGATATCTGAAAACCATTTTTGAATATATTGATCTTGTAATCTTTGTTTAATAGTAACCTCCAACAAATCAGGGTTAATGTATTTTTGACCATCCCATATATTGCTTAAACCTGTTTCATCAAATATTGATGTAGTATGATCCATCCATGGTATGTCTCTATTGCCACGTATGAATAATTTAAATAGTAATAACTTATCAGGATTACCTACAAGTTTGTTCCAAAAACACATCATTTTTATTTTAATCTGTAACTCCATAAGGTATTGCCCAAGTTCTCCATACACCATCAAATTTGGTGTGCTGGTTATAACTCCTAAAATCTTTTTACAAAATTGCAAATGATTTGTTTTCTATATAATGTTCTTGTTTTCAAAGCCCCAAATTGTAGCCGAATTAATAGTTACCTATTAATTGTCTTGTTGAAATACACATTTTGTTATTGTATTGTTGTAGATTATAAATCATGCACAAAAGAATACACATGTTCTTACAACTGTGTGGGAAAACTACATAGCAAGACATATAAACGGAAACGGATGTCACAAGAAATGTGAAAGTTATGGTAGGATACGTGTATATAACGGAGGACCACAAGGGTGTACACATCCGAACACAATGGGATACTGGAACAAAATTCCGTCAAATGTTTGTGTTCTGTACAGATAAACAATATTGCCATTGTATTTCTTATTGCTTTTATTGCTTTGCATATAATAAAGTATAAATATATTATGTATAAAGTTGAAGATTATTACGTTCTTTATAATAATGCTGTTTGTCGGATTATATGATGGGGTTGGCATTTTACTTGTGTTTGTCCTGTTATCTTTTTTCTTTGTCTTTTGTATTGTTTGTACTTTGTTTTACGGTCTCTGATTATCCCTTTGGTATCTTAATTTTTTTCTGTGTACAAATCAAGTAAACAAACGATTTTAGTTTTTTTTCTAAATAATGATAGTTCCACAAAATGTAAATTTCGACATTTTATTTCTTATCGTCACACAAAATTTCGTTATTGAATTTAAATTCCATCAATTCAAATAGCATAATAAAGTGATTCTATGTCGAACAAATGTTTCTGTGTGTGTTTAGCTAACAGACGACACAATTAATCTTTTTGAAGCAAAATCCCATGAATGACGTAGAATCATCCCAATCATGTATATAATTAGTGGGTGTTCTACCTCTTGTCTGTACCCAGACGTGTTCTCCTTTTTTAGCATGACATAACAGTGAAGTTGATCCCGGTGTATAGTAGCCACTTGCCGCAGAGCTTCCACGGCACCCTTGACCTCGTTCCCCACTCGTAATTCCGTAAACAAAGCCTTGTTATTATACGTAAGAGTACTCCAAGCAAACATATAAACTCCAGATATCAGTGCTACAAAAACACCACCTTTAGGATGATAATGATTCCAGTTATTTATCATGATTTTGTCAAACTTTATGATGGAGTACATATTCAAAGTTGTGGTTGATGATAGTCTAGCGTAGAAGAAAGCTTCATTAGGACATATGGTGTCTACAATAGAATAAAATTAGAATAATTACATAAGTATTAGGGAAATGAACAGATTGTTTATAAGTGATGATAAAAAATTCCTCTAACATCATCAATGATTATTAAGTCTGATTTTAAGTCTAGATAAATTGAGATATAAGAAATAGGCATTCAAATCACCATTACCGATTATCTCTTAATATTTCACACATTTTCCTGAATGGTATTTATTCTGGGTGTAGTCTGGTGACAAATAGTTTATTGCTGAACTAGTGAGAAATAATGAATGGTGCAATACACACATGTGAGCATTTATATATAACATAGCTTTAGAACTATATACTAGTATTTTGTGACTCAATTTTAAGAAACCGTACATTTATGGAATTAATAATCCAGTTATAAACTTAACTCTAGGTGTGGTCCAATTATAGTAAGGTTTGTTCGACTTGTCATTTGACAAATAGCAAACAGTGTTTTACTCGTACATTCCATGTCTTTGTTATTAATAAATATAGTAACTTTTGTGTATTTATGTTCATGTATATGTGTATATTGTTTATATACAGGAGAAGATGTTCTAAGTTGTAATACTCATATCTCATCCTATTGTTGAACAATAAAATATGCTTAAATTATTTTGATAGGAGTAACTGGAACAGATAGGAGTTACTGCTTGACAATTTATCAGGTTTAGATATAAGTAACTGCTCAATATATCTGGTACTAATAGGGGGAACTGCTCTTTATAGTTGATTTGGTTTAGGTTTGGTATATGGTGTTTAACACCACTCTCAGCAATATTTCAGCTATCTCGTGGCGATCAGTTTTATTGATGGAGGAAACCGGAGAAACCCACCGTTATGTCGCAAGTCACTGACAAACTTTATCACATAATGGTGTATCGAGCACACATCGCCATGAACGGGGCTCGAACGCACAACGTTAGTGGTGGTAGGCACTGATTGCACAGGTAGATGAAAATCCAACTTCCTACCGATCACGACCACGACAACCCCACCCCCCCCCCCACCCCAACCCCCCACCCCACTTAATAGTTTGTAGAGAGAGAAGTAACTGATCGGATTGCCTTACAATCCAAATTTAAAGTGATCAGTGTTTTCGAAGCTAACATTGTAAATATATACAGTATACTTAGAACTGATAAATTGCCAATGAAAGCGTAGATATCTAATTTAAGTACACGATGCATTTCAGTAGTAACCATCATCGAAAGGTTAGAAAGCCAAATAATGTAAAGCTTTTTAGTAGCAAGGAAACCAAAGAACCAAGTTAGTTAACACAACACATGGACCTTCTTTTGAGCAGGGGCCTTCGTGGCCGTGATCGTATGGTAGTTGGATTTACAACTACCTATGCAATAAGTGCCTTGCACCACTAATATTGTGAGTACGAATCTCGATCAGAGCGAAGTGTAGAACACTGTGATAAAGTTTGTCAGTGACTTGCGACATGTCAGTGGTTTTCTCTGCGTGCTACGGTTTCCTCCACTAATAAAACTGACCACCACAATAAAACTAAAATATTGTTGAAAGTGGCGTTGAACACCATCAAACAAACAAACCTTCTTTTGAGCTATTAGTCCCGTTCTTTATTCTGTCTTCCTATTTCTACACTAACTTTTCCAATGCCACAATCCTATTTTCGAGTGTATCGTTTTGAATACTTCTGGTCTGAATTTCATGAATTGCACCAAGTATTAGAAATCGCATAAAGTATTAAATGAAACATTGTCGTACTGTATTTGTTCTGCAATGTTTACCGAATGGAGCCCAAATTAAACACTCACTGCGCCTGAAACTTTTATATATCCTCTTAGCATTTCCTATAACTGTATGCAATCTTTGCAAAGATAAATTAATTTAATAAATGATGTGGGTTTGTTTTGAAAATAAGGAAGAACTATATGGTTACGATATAAATTACAAATTGTGTTCATGCAGAACGTTTCATTAATAATTAATATGTTTTTCTTTTACAACATAAGACAGAAATGCGCGGTTTCGAAATAAATTACGAATTGTGTTCATGTAGAACGTTTCAAGGCGTCTTGAATTTGTTAATAGATGCCAGATTTTAAGAGATATGATGTAATGTATATATCAAAACGGTTAACGTTGATAGATACTTTTGTAAAACGGAGTCATGGACATCGTCAGTACACATCACCTCAACTAAATGATGTATAGAACGTTGCCAAAGGTGAAGATAAATTTCCCGACGTCATTGCGCTCCCAGATTCGTTGTCAATCTTCCCTGTTATTTAATTAGAGTTATCTCTCTTTTTATACAAAATAAAAATATTGAACTAACAGGTGACATCAAAAGGTCATCGGAAGTTCTAGGTCGTCTGTTTTCTTTACAATTTTCATCAATTTTGAAATGGCCCAAAACTGTATTCAACTGTCTTTGCTGAAAGTGGCGTTAAACACCATAAAGTAAACCAAACAAACTATGCATGCTAGAATCACACACTAGTGAATTCACTATTGCCTATCATTATAGAGTATTGTTTCAGCTGATGTGATAGGCTGTAGTATAATAAGATCAGTATAATTAAGCTTTTAAACTTGCTTTACAGATTGACCTGCTTTGACAGACTAGTGTGGTATAATAAAAGTACATTTTTACACTTGTCATGCATGTTAAACTGCTTTGGAGTAATTAAAGTGCCGTGAAAACAATTGATTGGTCTTTATTTACAAAAGCTACAACGAGAAGCTTGTACATACTCTGCTGTAGGAATTAAAGTTGTGCATATCATATTTTAATTTTGGTCGATAAGATTTCTAGTGTTTCCAATGGTCAATCCTGTTTTTCCAATGGCGTTCAAATGGGACATACATCGCTAATTATGAAAATATTGCTAGACCACTCGACAGAAACAACCAAAACGTTATAATATAGGTTAAAACATTGCTCAGTTGTCGTTAATTTATAATAAGTAATGTAGTTAATAGTTCCGCATTAATTGAGTGAGTGAGTGATTGTTGTTTATTGCCAATTCATCAAATTTTCAGCTATATCATGGCGAGAACTAGTTTCAATGAGATGATGATGTCCGCTTTGTACTAGACCAACACGTTGAGTTGGATTTTTATAGTGCTAGCTCACTGAAACAACATTCGGTGGGTAGATATGTCGCTTCACTCGGACACATTATTCTGATTCCGAGCCGGGCAGTCTGTGCTCTTTCTCCTTAATGCTGCGCGCGTAGCTGAGAAGCAACAAATACCAATTTTATTGTCTTTGGATTGACCCGGGGACTCGAACCCACAATATAACCCACTCGAGGCGAGCACGTTAACCATTACGCCACCAATGCAGTCCTGTCTTGTTGAACTACATATTGTATTAGTATATTATTGTAGATTATAAAACATGTACAAAAGACCACACATGTTCTTAAAACTGTGTGCACAGATACATGGCCAGATATATAAACGGCAGCGGATGACACAAGAACTGTGAAAGTTATGCTAGGATCCATAATGAAAGACCACGAGCGTGAACCACCTAACACAATGGGGTACTGGAATAAAATGTTGTCAAAGGGCTGTACTCCAGACAGATAAACAATATTTGCCTTTTTTTCTTATTGCTTTTATTATTTCGCATATAATAAAGATTGTATAATGTTCAGGTATATTTGGGTTCTTTATAATAACGATGTTTCCCTGTTTATATGTTCGGATTGATATTTTACTCACACGTGTTTGTTTTGTTATCATATTTCGTCTGGCTATTGTATTGTCTTTCCTTTGTTTTACGGTATCTGTGTTGATGTCTTCAAAGCTTTCATTAGTACAAAACATGTAAAACAAATGATTTTAGTTTCTAAATAATGATGGTTCCACACAAAGTAAATTTCGACATTTTATTTCTTACCGCCACACTAAAATTTGGTTACTGAATTTAAATTCCTTCACTACAAACAACATAAAATGATTCTATGTCGAACAAATGTTTCTCTGTGTGTTTATCTAACAGACGACACAATTAATCTTTCTGAAGCAAAAATCCCATGAATGACGTAGAATCATTCCAATCAGGTAAATAATTAGTGGCTGTTCCACCGCTTGTCTGCACCCAGACGTGTTCTCCTTTTTTGACATGACATAATAGTGGGGTTGATCCCGGTGTGTAGAAACCACTTGCCGCATTGCTTGCCATGGTATCCTTGACCTCGTTCTCAACACCTAATTCAGTAAACAAACTCTTGTTATTAAACGTAAGGGTATTCCAAGAAAACATATAAACTCCAGATATCGGTGCTACAAAAACTCCATCGGTAGGATGATAATGATTCCCGTTATTTATCATGATTTTGTCAAACTTTATGACAGAGTACGTATTCAAAGTTCTGGTTGCTGATAATCAAGCGTAGAAGAAAGCTTCTATGGGACATATGGTGTCTGCAATAGAATAATAATAAAATAAGTATATAAGCATTTGGAAAAATAAGCATAATGAAAAGAAAGTTAAACATCGATGGTCAGCAATACCATCAATACTTATGTAATCTGAGTTTATAAAACTCATGACACAATCAGATCTAACAAGAGGCATTCAAATCACCTTTGGTGCTTTGCTCTAAATATTTCACACAATTTTCTTAATGGTATATGTTTTATTCTGAATGTAATCTGGTGACAAATAGTTTGTAACTGAACTAGTGGGAAATAATGAATGCGAGCACATATACATAGCATAACTTTAGAATTATATACTAGTATTTTGTGACTTAATTTTAAGAGACCTTACCTTTATGGAATTAATAATCCAGTTATAAAGTTTACTCTAGGTGTGATCCAATAATAGTAAGGTGGGTTCGATTTGTCATTTGGCAAATAGCACATTTTGTTTCACTCATACATTCCATGTCTAATAATTCATATTTTAACTTTTGTGTATTTATGTTCAACTGTAGATATTTATTGTTTATATAGAGGAGAATATGTTCTACGTTGCAATGCTTATATCTGATGCTATTGACATGTTTTTGGACGATAACATATGTTTACATTATTGATAAGAGTAACTAGAACAGATAAGAGTGACTGCCTTTGTAAGATTTAGCAGGTTTTAGATAGAAGTAACTGCCCTATAAATCTGGTACTAATAGGCGGAACTGCTATTTATAGTTGATTTGCCTTAGGTTTGGTTTATGGTGTTTATCGCCACTTTCGACAATATTTCAGTTATATCATGGCGGTCAGTTTTATTGGTGGAGGAAACCGGAGAAAACCACCGACCTGTCGCAAGTCACTGACAAACTTATTCACATAATGTTGTATCAAGTACACGTCGCCATGAACGGGATTCGAACTCACAACGTTAGTGGTGAAAGGCACTGATTGAACAGGTAGTTGAAAATCCAACTTCCATTTGATCACGACCGCGACGTCCCCCGTCCCCCCCCCCCACCTCCTCTATCGTTTGTAGAGATAGAAGTAGCTGCCTTACATGCAAAATTTAAGGTGATTGGTGTTTTCGTAGCTTAAATTGTAAATATATACAGTATATTTAGAACTAATGAACATACAATGAAAACGTAGATATCTAATTTAAGCACACGATGCATTTCTGTAGTAACCTTTATCATGAACACTCAAATTTAAAAGGTTGGAAAACAAAATAATGTAAAGTTCTTTAGTAGCAAGGAAACCAAAGAATCAAGTTAGTTAACACAACACATGTACCTTCTTTTTAGCAGGGACCTTCGTGGGCGTGATCGCATGGTAGTTGGATTTACAACTACTCATGGAATCAATGCCTATCACCACTGATGTTGTGAGTTCGAATCTCGATAAGGGCAAGGTGCACAACATCATGTGATGATGTTTGTCAGTGACTTGCGACAGGACGGTGGTTTTCTCCGGGTCCTCCGGTTTCTTCCACCAATAAAACTGACGCCACGATATAGCTGCAATATTGTTGAAAGTGGCGCTAAGCACCATCAAACAAACAAACAAACAAACAAACCTTCTTTCGAGCTATTTGTCCCGTTCTTTATTCTGTCTTCCAATTTCTCAACTAACTTTTCCAATGCCACAATCCTATTTTCAAGTGTATCATTTTTAATACTTCTGGTCTGAATCCCATGAATTGCACAAAATATGGAAATCGTATAAATAAATAAATGAAACATCGTCATACTGTATTTGTTCTGCAATATATACAGAATGGAGCCCAAATTAAAAACTCACTGTGTCTGAAACCTTTATATATCTTATGGCATTCCCATCACATCTGTACATAATCTATCTCAAGATAAACTTAATTGATAAATAATGTGGGTTTGTTTTTGAAAAGAAGAAATAACGATACGGTTTCGACATAAATTGCGAATTCTGTTCATGCGGAACGTTTCAAGGCGTCTTGAATTTGCTATCTGATGCCAGATTTCAAGAGATATGATGTAATGTATATATAACGGTTAGATACTTTTGTAAAAGGGTGTCATGGCCATCGTCAGTACACACCACCTCAACTAAATGATGTACAGAATGTTGCCAAAAGTGAAGAAAATTTTTCAAATGTCATTGCGCTCCCAGATTCGTTGTCAATGTTCTCTGTTATTTATTTAGAGTTATCTCTCTTTTTATACAAAATGAAAGTATTGAGCTAACAGATGATGTCAACAGGTCATCAGAAGTTCTGGGGTATCTGCTTTTTTCTTTACAATTTTCAATGCTTTTTAGATGGCACCGAAATGTATTGAACTGTCTTTGTTGAAAGTGGCGTTAAGCCCCATCAAGTAACACAAGCAAACACTACAGTCTATTATCACACACTAGATAAGTCACTACAACCTATTATTACAGACTAGTGTTTCAGCTGATGTGATAGGCTGTATTATAATAAGAGCTGTATTATTAATTATGAAACAAGCTTTTAAACTTGCGTAACGGATTGAGCTGCTTAGACAGGCTGTCTGTTGTATAATAAAAGTACATGTGTACCCTTGTTGTGTATGTTCATAATCTTTAAAGAGAAATTAAAGTGGCATGCAGAAAACTAATTATTGGTCCCAATATTCTACAACGAGAAACTTGGAAATACTCTGCTGTAGGAATTAACGTTGTGTATATCCTATTTTAATTTTGGTCGATAAGACTTCTGGTGTTTCCAATGGCGTTCAGATTTGATACAAATCTCTAATGATTGAATTATTCCTAATCCACTCGAGAGAGACAACCAAGATATCATAATATTGCTGCTCAGTTATACAATGCTCTCCTCCCTCATACTAAGTAAAGTAGTTAATTCAACTTCAACATTATTAAAAAAAATCAGGCGCAGCAGACGGCGCTACATGAGCATCAATTATTTACAAATAATTATTATAAGATGACACAATGAGTAGACAATGTATACGTATTACACAAAAACAGATGATAGGTGATACACAAGTTATTACGTTCAGAGGTTACGACTTGGGTCTACTCGACTCGTGCTATGTTTATTACCAGGCCATGTGCTTTGCATAGTGATATATTTTAAAGTGGATTACGAATAAATTCTATCCCAAATAGTTGAAATATTTGAAAAGTGTACATTAAAAACTACAGAAGTTTTGCAATGTTTTGGAGGAACAATGAAAGGTGAGTAAGAACTTGTGTATTTCCTATTTTCAACAATGTATTCATTTTTGCTTCACAAGGACAACTAATAAAATAGTTTCGCATTTACTTATTTCAGATATCCTTCTATAACTCACAAAAAAAGATATAATGGAATTCATTTTCAATCCATGAATTACATAGATTTGCATAATCTTTCATCCCAAGGAATACCCTCTCAATTGGAGTTGTTTTATTACTAGTTCTTAATTTACAAATATAGTTTCTATGAACAGCATTCAATCGAAAAAGATAATTCTCCAATTTGAATTTTGAATAATATTCCCCTCTTGAAGAATTGTTGATATCTGAAAACCATTTTTGAATATATTGATCTTGTAACGTTTGCTTAATAGTCACCTTCAAAAAATCAGGGTTAATATATTTTTGACCATCCCATATATTGCTTAAACCTGTTTCATCAAATATTGATTTAGTATAATTCATTCATGGTATGTCTCTATTTAAATAGTAATCTGTAGATTTTACTAGGATTCCCACAAATTTGCTCCAAAACCACAACATTTTTATTTTAATCTGTAACTCCATTGGGTATTGTCCAAGTTCTCCATACACCATAACATTTGGTGTGCTTGTTCTAACACTAAAATCTTTTTACAAAATTGCAAATGAATTTTATGAATATGTTCTTGTTTTCAAACCCCCAAATTTCAGCCGAATTAATAGTTACCCATTAATTGTCTTGTTGAAGTACACATTTTGTTATGTATTGTTGTAGATTATAAAACAAGCACAAAAGACTACATATATTCTTACAACTGCGTGCAAAAATACATGGCAAGATATATAAACGACAGCGGATAACACAAGAACTGTGAAAGTTATGCTAGGATCCATAATGGAAGACCACGAGGGTGTGTAAATCTTGTCAACTGGCTGTCCTCCGTACAGATAAACAATATTTCTATTTTATTTCTTATTGCTTTTATTGTTTCCATATAATAAAGATTTTAAATGTATATATTATGTATAAAGTTGAAGCTTATTACGTTCTTTATGATAACGCTGTTTTCCTGGTTATGTGTGCGGGTAACATTTTACTCATACGTGTGTGTTCTGTTATCGTTTTTCTTTTGGTAGTTGTATTGGCTGTCCTCTGATTTACGGCTTCGGGTTACCCTTTTGGTATCTTCAATATTTCTTTGGACAAATCAAGTAAGCAAAATATTTTTTTTTTTTTTAAATGAGGGTTCCACACAAATGTGAGTTTCGACATTTTATTTCCGAAATTTGGTTATTGAATTTAAATTCCATCAATGCAAACGACATAAAATGAGTTTATGTCGACCAAATGTGTTTTGTTTTGTGTGTTTATCTAATAGACGACACCATTAATCTTTCTGCAGCAAAAATCCCATGAATGACATAGAATCTCTCCAATCATCCATATAATTAACGGTTGTCCCACCGCTTGTCTGTACCCAGACATGTTCTCCTTTTTCGACATGACATAATAGTGAAGCTGATCCAGGTGTATACAAACTACTTCCCGCATTGCTTGCAACAACACCCTTGACGTTGTTCTCAACACGTAATTCCGTAAACAAACTCTTGTTATTAAACGTAAGGGTATTCCAAGAAAACATATAAACTCCAGATATCGGTGCTACAAAAACTCCATCGGTAGGATGATAATGATTCCCGTTATTTATCATGATTTTGTCAAACTTTATGATTGAATATTTATTCAAAGTTGTTGCTGATGACAGTCTAGCGTAGAAGAAAGCTTCTTTGGGACATATGGTGCCGTCTACAATAGAAAAAGAATAAAATAATTATATAAGCATTGGGAAAATTTAAATTATGAAAAGAAAGTTTAAACAGCGATGGTCAACAATTCCACCAATATCATTAATATTGATTTAATCTGAATTTTTTAAATCAAGACAAATTCAGATATAACATATAGGCATTCAAATCACCTTTGGCGATTAGCTCTAAATATTACACACATTTTCCTGAATGGTATTTCGCTTTGTTCTGAATGTAATCTGGTGACAAATAGTTTATGGCTGAACTAATGAGAAATAATGAATGTTGCATTACACACGTGTAAGCACTTTAAAGGAAAACACTATTAATGCTTAACTTTATACATGAATAATTCTTATAGAATTAATGTATATCGTTTTCGTGATTTTTGATTGGACAAGAGCACTGTCACCTGTTTGTTTTTGATTCGTTCATAGCTCGATGAACTTTTCAATCTACAAATCATAACTAACGGGTTCAGCTGGACGGATCCACCATCTTGAAAACGTGACATTCTACACGTCATATTTACAACAATGCACAAAATTAATTAAAATACCTATCTTTCAAACTTATTTTAGTTAAATTTCTTCAAAATTGAAGCGTCCACGAAGCCAAGTGACGCCTGATCTTTACGTTTTAAAGTGGAAGTCTTCATATGATGTCGTGTTGTTAATGTGCCAAAGTCGTCAACAACATTTCGCGGAATTTTAATTTGAGCAAATTTTTGACCAGTGATATGCGAGAATACATTTTTATGTTCAGTATTGCATTGAAGAATTATAAGTATTAAACGGTTCTTTTCAGGAATTCATGCATGTGTAAACGGTGCCGATGCACTCACAAACTTTTCATCAACGTCCTTCGGATGTTTATTCAGTTTGTCAGTGCATCGGTACCGTTTACACATACATGAACTTCTGAAAAGAAGCGCTTAATACTATACACAGAAGAAATTATATACTTGTATTTTGTGACTTAATTGTAAGAGACTTTACCTTTATGGAATAATAATCCAGTTATAAACTTTTCTCTAGGTGTGGTCAATAATAGTAAGATGGGTTCGATTTGTCATTTGGTAAATATCAAATCGTGTTTCACTCGTACATTCCATGTCTTTGTTATTAACAAATATTGTAACGTTTGTGTATGTATGTTAAACTATATACGTATATTGTTTATATAGAGGAGAAGATGTCCTAAGTTGTAATTCCTATATCTGATCCTATTGTTATGCTTTTGGACGATGAAATATGTTTACTGTAGCTAGAACAGATAAGAGTTACCTACTTAAGATTTAGCAGGTTTAGATATAGGTAACTGTTCTATGTAACTGGTACTTGTAGGCATAACTGCTCTTTATAGTTGGTAGAGATAGCGGTAACGTATTTCATCAGTGAGTACTGATAAGAGTAACTGCTTTATATGTATATGTAGCAGGTACTGAGAGAACATGTAGTTACTCTATATAGCTAGCACGGAGAGGGATAACTGCTGCCATGGCTGCTCGATATCTGGTTCAGATAGGAAATACTGCTCAATATATCTGATGCAAATATGAGTAATTGTTCTTGATTGCAACTGATGGAAATACATGTTTTTTATTGATGCATCTGATTGAATTAATGACTTTGAACCTTTGAACCGTAATGAGAGCGGGAGGTTTGGCGCCTTAAAATCTGATTCAACCCACCATTTCTTTGGAAATGCCTGTATCAAATCAGTGTCATTACGGTTTTCACAGTTTTCCGGTTGTTGACTGATTTTGTCTGTTTATATAACTATGAGTTTTGACTTTCCCTTTGTAAGATTGTTCGGAGTTCGGTAATTTTGTTACTACCCTTATTTATATTGCTGAACACAGCTGATAGGATTATGTGTTAATACGAGTAAATGTAGTATAGAGCTACTAATTTAAGAGTAAATTTCAAGTATATCTTTTCTAATTATAAGAGTAAGCATTATATGATCCACATTTCTATATTTAGAGAAGCGAATGGGCTTCTGGGGTCACGGATTAGCAGTATACTACCCTGAACACACTGAAAATGACATAAATCTGATTGACATCCATTCTCTAGTTTCAATGCAGACGCGAATTTGGAGGATACTCTCTTCAACTTAATGATACACGCACCTAACTAAAATTGCCCTCTTCACACCCTCAATACGGAAGTAAATACATAACTCAGTAGGGATTAGTAGCTTTAGAGAAAATGTGTATGGATAGATCTTACTTTACACTCCTTTTTTAAATACAACGTCTATCCTCCAAATAAACAGATCATACAAGGAAAAATATAATGGTCGAAATTAAGTTGATTTCATCATGAGTGTTTACTTCAGTCTGCAATTCATGTATATAGGGTAGTTGGATTTGTAAATTTGTCTGATGTGTGGCTAGGTCCTCCTATAAGCTTTCCGTTTCGACTCACAATAAACACCTCTTGTGACCAAGGTTGCTTTAAAACCGACTTCTTGGTTAAAGACGAGTTGTTAATTGAAGGTTGTAAAGCTATGAAAGTCATATGGTTCCCATTCTTTGCGTCTAAATTAAACTTTCACCATACATACTATTGATACAGAAAAATAAATAAACACATGGTGCTACACTGTATACAGCAGACATACACCTGGTTGAAGTCCTTCAATAAGTTTAAATAGAGGTATGAATTGCTGATATTACGGACGAACGAACAGACCATATGAACCTTATATATCCCTAGAAGAGCGAGAATAAAATAAAACATTCAATTAAGTCTTTCAAAATTGTACTATAAAAATTGTTACCGTCCAAAATTAATGATCGCTACAAATTGTATGTACTTCGCTACCCTGCGGACAAATGACGATTTGGATTTAAATGAATTTCTGAAAATATTCATGTTCAACCATGCTTAGCTTTCTGATATAGAATAGAACCCGTGAGTTACAATATCTTAAAAGCTAAATTGCATTCAATGTATTTTTAGAAATTGATATACTAGAATATCTATTTTCGATTTGTTTTCTTTACATGGAATCGCTAACTTGAGCATAAAACTCGCTACCTTTCACTTTACGATGTACAGTGTGCATGGGTGTGGGCACTGATTACCTATCGAAAGCCCCCTTGAAACATTTAGTGATCAGTGTTTTCGAAACTACAATTACAACTATATATTACTTAATACTGAGAAATTGACAATGAAAACGTAGATATCTAATTTTAGGCGCACGATGCGTGTAGCCTTTATCAAATCGAAAGGTTGCAAAGACAAAGAATACAAAGCTTTTGGAGCAAGTAAGACAAAGAACCAAGTTAGTTAACACAACACATGTACCTTCTTTGAGCAGGGGCCTTCGTGGCCGTGATCGTAAGGCAGTTAGATTTACAACTACCTATGCATTCAGTACCTATTGCCACTGATGTTATGAGTTTGAATCTCGATCAGGGCGAGGTGTACAACAGTATGTGATCAACTTTGTCAGTGACTTGCGACAGGTCGGTGGTTTTCTCCTAGTCCTCAGGTTTCCTCCACCAATAAAACTGACCGCCACAATATAGCTGCAATATTGTTGAAAGTGACGTTAAGCATCATCAAACAAACAAACAAACAAACAAACAAACAAACCTTTTGAGCTATTAGTCACGTTCTTTATTCTGTCTTCCAATTTCTCCACTAACTTTTCTAATGCCATAATCCCATTTTCAAGTGTATCGTTTTGAAAACTTCTGGTCTGAATCCCATGAATTGCACAAAGTATGGAAATCGCATAGTTAAATAAATGAAGCATTGTCGTACTGTATTTGTTCTGCAATGTTTACCGTATGGAGCCCAAGTTAAACATTCACTGCGCCTGAAACCTTTATATATCCTCTTAGCATTTCCTATTACATCTGTATGCAATCATTACCAAGATAAACTAATTTAATAAATAATGTGGGTTTGTTTTGAAAGTAAGAAAAAACTATATAGTTACGAAACAAATTACAAATTGTGTTCATGCTGAACGTTTTGTTGATAATTAATATGTTTTTATTCACAACATAAGACAGAAATGCACGGTTTCGAAATAACTTACGAATTGTGTTCATGCAGAACGTTTCAAGACGTCTTGAATTTGTTATTAGATGCCAGATTTCAAGAGATATGATCTAATGTATATATAACGGTTAGATACTTTTGTAAAACGGTGTCACCGCCATCGTCAGTACACATCACCTCAACTAAATGATGTACAGAACGTTGCCAAAAGTGAAGATAATTTTCCCATCGTTATTGCGCTCGCAGATTCGTTGTCGATGTTCTCTGTTATTTAATTAGAGTTATCTCTCTTTTTATGCAAAGTGAAAGTATTGAGCTAACAGGTGACGTCGAAAGGTCACCGGAAGTTCTGGGTCGTCTGCTTTCTATACAATTTTCATCGGTTTTGAGATGGCCCCAAAACGTGTTCAACTGTCTTTGTCTGAGAAGAATGCAATTGCTTCCTTGCACAAAGCAGGATTGAAAGGACCGGCAATAACACGGGAAACAGGATACCCGCTGTCAATAGTATATGGTTTTTAAAACGTTTTTGACAACGTGGAACTGTAGAGAGATGAGAAATCGGGTTGGCCATCTTTGTTGACACCACAGAACACTATAAAACTTTATGGGGTTGTAAAATCTGACAGAAAACTTCCACTCCAAGAAGTTACTAATATTTTCAATGAGTATACGTCTCGACCTTTATCTGATCGAACTGTTCAAAGAAATGTGTAAGAAACAAAATATCACAAGTGTGTTGTTAAACAAACATCAGGATTCGCGACTACAATGTCAAGAAAGGGCTGGCATGTATAATTTGAATAGACACAAAACTGTAAATGATTTCTGGAAAAAGGTGATTTATAGTGAGGAATGTAAGGTAGAATTGGGAATGGACAACTGTGTACTTACTTGGCGACGATCCGGCAAGGAATAGACAGCACCTTGATTGAATCCAGGTCGTGGTGATCGAGTAAGTTTGATGATATGGGGCTGCATCACCTATGAAGGTGTGGGTACTTTGACAGTTGTTGACGGTATTATTAATGCCCAAAAATATATTGAAGTCAGTGATAACTTTGTTTGGCACGTCATTGCCCAGATGATAATTATGTGTTTCAAGATGATAATGCCCCGTACATAGGGCACACGTAGTAAAGGATAATACGGAAGAAATTGAATAACATGACAAGGCATGTCCAGCCCAGAATCCTGATCTATTATATTATAGAGAATGTGTGGCATAAAATCAAACATGAACTACAAAAATTTTTTCAAGAGATCACCTCACGTCAGTTGGTAGAAACTGCTATTCATAACATATGGACTGGGGTGTATGACAAAGTACTAGATAAGTGAATTTATTTTTTATTATATTGTTATATTGTTACACAGATTTGAAATCCCAGGTATAATTCATTTGAAGTTGGCAGCCATTTTGAAATCATCTTCACTTTTGGCATAGTGCTGTATCAATCAATGGCATCCTCGCGTACTTTCAAAAAACGACTAGAATACATCATATTAGAGCAAAACTGCATTCCTTAACACTTTCAAAGTTAAATTCTCAATAAACAACTCAATTACTGATCCCTTTTCTACTATGCACAATCCGACTGCCATTATAATGGATATTGGCTAACACGTGCTTTTCTGGGCTTTTCTTTAGATGCCATGCCTACGCCATAAATCTGTTAGAGACATGGTCCCAACTTATCTTAAAGATCAATCTGTTCCAAAGGTTTAATATTCCTATTCTTCACGCATTGCACCCTAAATAATAGACGTGTATTGCAGGACATCCGCATTGAGGACATCGAAGCTAAGCCTCCTGATTGTTCGTGCCACAATTATCTATTCAAATATAGTCATGTTGGCAACATTATTACGGGGATATGAACATCATATACTGTTAAAATGACCGCATAATCCTTGCTAAAGGTCTAAAATATCTTAATCCCCAATCCATAAATTGAAAACACAACTTCAACATACTTATAAACTCTGTAGAGGGTTATGTCAGAAAATGGACAAATGGAGAAAAAAAGGAGGTTGATGCAATTTTAAGATGGGTAAAAGCTCTTATATTATTGATTCGAATCAGAAAATTCCAAAGGTCAATGAGCGCAAACATAGCATCTGTATTCAAAGATCCTGAATTTGCTGAAAACCTGTCCACTAATTCACCACACATACGTTTTTGTTTTACAGTTCCTGCATATAAGGATCACGACAACATTAGTCTTATCTGAAAACAAATATTATACTGATTGCTTAAACATATATTAAGGCTTGGATATGTTACAAGGTAATCCTACATATACCGGAACTATCCTATCAGAAGAGGAAATTGTTGATAATCTCATGTTAGTCTAGACTTCTTTTTTTTCTTGGCCTTTCCGTGAAAGATGAGATTTATAATACTAGTTAGTGCTGTATATAGGCCAATAATTTGACGGTTCGGAATGGTCTTTACCAGGTTTTGGAATTGGAATGACAATAGTTGATTTCCAAATTGATGGAAAGTCGCCTATTTCGAAAATATTATTCATTAGATCTAAAAAAGAGTTTGGAGTGTCGATTCCGAAAGATGTTTGAAAACCTAGAATGGATATTATCGGGACCACATGCAGTATCATGTGATATTTTGATTGCGAAATACGTTTCCATGTACATTGTATATAATTTACTAACAAAGATAGGGGCTGTCGTGGCCGTGATCGTATGGTATTTGGATTTGCCACTACCTATGCAGTCAGTGTCTATCACCACTGATGTTGTGAGTTTGAATCTCGATCAGAGCGAGGTGTACAACATTATGTGATAAAGTTTGTTAGTGACTTGCTACAAATCGTTGGTTTTCTCCGGTCCTCCGGTTTCCTCCACGAATAAAACTGACCGCAACGATATGACTAAAATATTGTTGAAAGTGGCGTTAAACCCCATCAAGTAAAACAAACAATCACTGCAGTTTATTATCACACACTAGTGAATTCACTATTGCCTATTATTATAAACTGTTGTTTCAGCTGATGTGATAGGTTGTAGTTTAATAAGAGATGTATTGTTTATCATGGAATAAACTTTTAAACTTGCTGTACAGATTGAGATGTGTTGGCAGACTGCGGTATATTAAAAGTACATGTGTTTACCCATGTCATGCATGTTCAACCGCTTTGGAGAAATTAAAGTGCCGTGACAACAAGTTATTGGTCCTTATTTACAAAAGCTACAACGAGAAGCTTGTACATACTCTGCTTTAGGAATTAAAGTTGTGCATATCTTATTTTAATTTTGGTCGCCTAGACTTCTTGTGTTTCCAATGGTCAATCCGATTTTACCAATGTGGCTCAGATGGAACACAAATCTCTTATTATGCAAATATTGCTAGACTACTCCACAGAAACAACTTAAACGTCATGATATAGCTGAAATATTGCTCAGTTAACGCTAAACAATGTTCTCTCACTCATAATAAGTAATGTAGTTAATAGTAGCCTTGTTGAACTACATATTGTATTATATTATAAAACATGCACACAAGACTACACACACATGATCTTACAATTACGTGCAAAACTATGGCAACAAATGATTTTAGTTGGTTTTTTTTTTACATATTTGTGGTTCCACACAAAGTAAATTTCGACATTTTATTTCTTACCGCCACACTAAAATTTGGTTATTGAATTTAAATTCCCTCAATACAAATAGCATAATAAAGTGATTATATATCGAACAAATGTTTCTGTGTGTGTTTATCCTACAGACGACACAATTAATCTTTCTGAAGCAAAAATCCCATGAATGACGTAGAATCATCCCAATCATATATATAATTAGTGGCGGTTCGATCGCTTGTCTGTACCCACACGTGTTCTCCTTTTCTGACATGACATAATAATGAGGTTGATCCCGGTGTGTAGTAACCACCTGCCGCATTGCTTCCCATGGCACCCTTGACCTCGTTCTCAACTCGTAATTCCGTAAACAAACTATTGCTGTTATACGTAAGAGTACTCCAAGAAAACATATAAACTCCAGATATCGGTGCTACAAAAACATCATCGGTAGGATGATAATGATTCCCGTTATTTATCATGATTTTGTCAAACTTTATGATTGAATATTTATTCAAAGTTGTGGTTGATGATAGTCTAGCGTAGAAGAAAGCTTCTTTAGGACATATGGTGCCTACAATAGAATAAGAATATAATAATTACATAAGTATTAGGGAAATGAACAGATTGTTTATAAGTGATGGTAAACAATTCCTCTAACATCATCAATGTTCATTAAGTATGAGCTTAAGTCAAGACAAACTGAGATATAAAAAATAGCCATTCAAATCACAATTAACGATTAGCTCTAAGTATTTCACACATTTTCCTGAATGGTATTTCGTTGTAATCTGAATGTAATCTCGTGACAAATAGTTTAAGGTTGAACTAGTGAAAAATAATGAATGGTGCAATACACAAATGTTAGCACCTATACATAACATACATTGTAACTGTATAATTATATACTAGTATTGTGTGATTTAATTTTAAGAGACCTTACCTTTATGGAATAACAAATTCAGCTATTAGCTTTATTCTAGATGAGTGGTCCAATAATAGTAAGGTGGGTTCGATTTGCAATTTGGTAAATATCAAAATGAAATCGTGTTTCACTCGTACATTCCATTTCTTTGTTATTAACAAATATTGTAACTTTTGTGCATTGATGTAAAACTATATATGTATATTGTTTATATAGAGGAGAAGATGTTCTAAGTTGTAATTCTTATATCTGATCCATTGTCATGTTTTTGGACAATAACACATGTTTAAATTATTGATAGGAGTAGCTGAAACGAATAAGAGTTACTGCGTTATAATTTAGCAGGCTTAGATACAAGTAACTGCTTTGTGTAACTGGTACTTGTAAGTGGTACTGATCTTTAGAGTTGGTAGAGATAGCAGTAACTGATAATAGTGGGTACTGATAAGAGTAACTGCTTTATATGTATATGTAGCTGGTACTGATAGGAAAACGTGCAACTACTTTATATAACTAACACTGTGAGCAATAATTGCTGCCGGTACTGACAGGCATGGCTGCTCTATGTCTGGTTCAGATAGGAAGTACTGCTCAATATATATGGTGCAAACAGGACTGATAAGAATAAATATTGATATTGAAGCATCTGATTGAAGTAATGACTTTATATTGCTGAACACGACTGATAGGATTATGTGTTAATACGAGTAAATATATTATAGAGCTTCTAATACAAGAGCACATTTGTGGTATATAGTTGCTAATGATAAGAGTAAATATTATATACATCTACTACATTTGTATATTTAGAGGAGCCAATACGCTTCTACTTATAAGTACAAGTTTTTGATATATACCTGGTATTAATAGAACTGATTGCTGTTTTGTTGCTTAATTTCAAGCGAAAATAGATCATACATATTGAGGACGGTACCAAGTTAAGAATATTTAGAAAAGAGGGAATTATGAACAACGGGGATAAAGACTATTGAATGCCACTGGAAAAGCATAGAAAACTATATCCGGACGAACAATAATATAAACAAGATAAAAACCCTCCTTCAAACAACAAATATCATTGGATAGTGTATTTTGTAGCTCGAAATTCGCAAATTCTTAAAATTCGAATATAATAAAATTATGCTGAAATTATAGGACAAAACTACATTTAATACTTATTTTATTATTTTAGTTTATATCCTTCAAACTTAAGCAAGAATTTACTTTGGAATATTGTTTTTAAACATAGTGATTTTATATGAAATACAAATGTATATGATTACAAAACTTTCAGTGACGAATTCATTTTGCAAGAAAAGTTTAATGATACCAACGGGGTAATCAGAAGACGTAAAGTGAAGAAGACAGAAAATACAAATTACAATGGCCAAAAGACAAAAGGACAAAAGGACAAACAATGATGTACAAAACACTACGCAAGAAACAAAAGATCTAGCAACACGAAGCCTACTGAAAATAGAGAGTGTTCCGGGAGGGTAAGCCGTTCATTCTCCACATGTGACACCCGTCGTGTTTCTCTTATAGTATCTTACAAATCTCTCTTTCTATGTATATTAATATCGTACTGTAAGTAAAATCCAAGTATGGCTATTTATCGCCAATTTCAGCAATATTTCTGCTATATCGTGGCAGATATGCTATAAGTGGAGGAAATCGGAACATCCCGGAAAATACCAATCACCTTTCTCAAACGTAGATATATAATTTAAGTACACGATGCATTTTAGTAGTAACCATCATCATGTACACTCAAAATTGAAAGGTTGGAAAGCCAAATAATGCAAAGCTTTCTTAGTAGCAAGTAAGACAAAGAATCAAGTTAGTTAGTAGCCGTGATCGTATGGCAGTTGGATTTACAACTACCTCTGCAATCAGTGCCTATCACCACTAATGCTGTGAGTTCGAATCTCGATCAGGGTGAGGTGTACAACATTATGTGATAAAGTTTGTCAGTGACTGGCGAGAGGTCGGTGGTTTTCTCCGGGTCCTTCGGTTTCCTCCGCCTTTAAAACTTACTGCCACAATATAGCAGTAATATTGTTGAAAGTGGCGCTAAAGACCATTAAGCAAACAAACAATCAAACAAACCTTCTTTCGAGCTATTTGTCCCGTTCTTTATTCTATCTTCCAATTTCTCCACTATCTTTTCCAATGCCACAATCCTATTTTCAAGTGTATCATTTTGAATACTTCTGGTCTGGATTCCATGAATTGCACAAAGCATGAAAATCGCATAAATAAATAAATGAAACATTGTCGTACTGTATTTGTTCTGCAATGTTTACAGAATAAAGCCCAAATTAAACACTCACTGTGTCTGAAACCTTTAAATATCCTATAGCATTCCCATCACATATGTAGACAATCTATGTACAGAACGTTGCCAAAAAAGAGGATAATTTTCCCGACGTCATTGCATAGAACATATGATGTCTACAATAGAATAAGAATAAAATATTGATATAAGTATTGGGGAAATTAAAATTATGAAAAGAAAGTTTAAACAGCGATTGTCATCCATTCCACCAATATCATTAATATTGATTTAATCTGAGTTTATTTAAGTCAAGACAAATTCAGATATATCAAATAGGCATTCAAATCACCTTTGGCGATTAGCTCTAAATATCTCACACATTTTCCGGAATGGTATTTCGCTTTGTTCTGAATGTAATCTGGTGACAAATAGTTTATGGTTGAATTGATGAGAAATAATGAATGTTGCATTACACACCTGTGAGCACTTTAAAGGAAAACAATATTAATACTTGTACAATAATATCCCCAGCAACGTTATTGTAAATGTGGCCTCTGATATCACATACAGGCCGGTAATAGAGACCGCTGATACAGGTCACTAATAGAGGCCGATGATAGAGGCCGTTGTACTTTAATAATTTGACCCATTCTTGAGACAAGGTAAATATCATTTACCTTGTCATAATACATTTCTCTGACTATTGTTCGAACAGTGGATTATTTTTTAGAATCTACAGTTTATTCTTTTTTTCTTGAATATATGAACTTTAACCTTTTACTGTTTTCGGCTTAAAACCGCGTTAAGCATATTTTGGGACTTTCGGGTATCGAACCACTGTTGGGCTTTTCAAGTCTACTTTGACTTTCAAAACTTCCATCTAACCACTCAGCTACGGTGACCACACTGCTATACTCTATAATTAGTATATATGACTATTGATAGTAAGCTATGTTAAAATAAATATCAACAATTTGTTTAAAAAGCAATATAAAAGACACGATACATGTATTTCAGATCTGGCATAATTTATGTTCACAACTGACGAGTATGTGAACTATTAAAATGTATTCTCGCAATACAAAGACAACTAACGAACCGACCGCAAGTAATAACAAATCAGACAGACCACAGGTGAAGATTTGGGACACTTGAAAGACCGTGCAATATCTAAATATAAACGAGAATCGAAAGGACGTTCACCGAAAAAAATGTGTCGTTTTATTTTTGTTAATTGTTGTCTTATTTGGCTTTCTAAACATTAAATGTGTACAAATATATGCCATACCATTTATTTTTTCAACACCACTATTATTGTACAAGTTAGATACATTATTATCGAAAGAAAAGAATTTGCCCGTATTGGATGCAACGGATTTCTTTTTCCGCATTCGTACTCAGATGACGACCTTGGTGCTACGCACCTCCGCCTTCACCTGAGTACTCATGGGGAAAAAGAAACCCGTTATATCCAATACGGGTCGCTTCTTTTGTTTCAGTAGTACTGTATCTTATTCTTAGCTTTTTACATGAATAATTCTTCGTGATTTTTGATTGGACAAGAGCACTGTCACCTGTTTGTTTTTGATTCGTTCATAACTCGATGAACTTTTCAATCTACAAGTCATAGCTAACGGGTTCAGCTGGAAGGATCCACCATTTTTATGTTCAGTATTACATTGAAGAATTATAAGTTTTAAGCGGTTCTTTTCAGGAATTCATGCATGTGCTTTTCTTTGTACAAATCAAGTAAACAAATGATTTTTTTTTTTTTTTATTTATTTAAAATTAAAATGAGGGTTCCACAAAATGTAAGTCTCGACATTTTATTTCTTACCGCCACACTACATTTGGTTATTAAATATAAATAATTTCAAAAAAAAAAAACATTTAGTAATTCTATGTCAAACAAATGTGTGCGGGGGGGGGGGGGGGGGGGGGGGTGTTAGTGGGTAGTTCTTGTGTGTGTATTTAAGACGACAAAAGACAAAATTAATCTTTCTGAAGCAAAAATCCCATGAATGACGATTTATTCCAATGATACATATAATGTTTGCTTGACGCACCGCTTGTCTGTACCCAGACGTGGTCTCCTTTTCTGACATGACATAATAGTGATGTTGATTCCGGTATGAACAGACTAGTTGCTCCCCTACTTCCCACTGAACCCGTTACCTCGTTCTCAACACGTAATTCAGTAAACAAATAGTTGCTATCAAGCGTAATGGTATTCCCAGAAAACATATAAACTCCAGATATCGGTGTTACAAAACCACCATCGGCAGGATGATAATGATTTCCGTTATTCATCATGATTCTGTCAATCTTTATGATTGAGTACGTATTCAAAGTTCTGGTTGTTGATAGTCTAGCGTAGAGGAATGCTTCTTTAGGACATATGGTGTCTACAATAGAACAAGAATAAGATAATTATATAAGCATTCGGGGAAATGAACATCATGAAAAGAAAGATTAAACAGCGAAGGTCAACAATATCATCAATATTTGTGTAATCTTAGTTGATAAAAGTCAGGACAAATTCAGACATAACAATAGGCATTACAATCACCTTTGGCGATTAGCTCTAAATATTTCACACATTTTCCTGAATAGTATATGTTTTATTCTGAATGTAATCTGGTGACAAATAGTTTGTAACTGAACTGGTGAGAAATAATGCATGTTTCAATACACACGTGTGAACACTCTAAAAGAAAAAAAAACTATTAATACATAACTTTATACATAGCATAAATTTAGAAATTATATACTAGTATTTTGTGACTTAATCTTAAAAGACCTTACCTTTATGGAATTAATAATTCAGTTATAAGGTTTACTCTAGGTTTGGTCCAATAGTAGTAAGGTAAGTTCGATTTGTCATTTGGTAAATATCAAATCGTGTTTCACTCGTACATTCCATGTCATTGTTAGTAACAAATAGTGTAACTGTTGTGTAATTATGTTAAACTATATGTGTATATTCTTTATATAGAGGAGAAGATGTTCTAAGTTGTAATTCCTCTATCTGATCCATTGTCATGTCTTTGGACAATAAAATATGTTTACATTATTGAAAGGCCCGGGTGGCGTAATGAGCTAGGTAGTTGGATTTACCTAACAACTCATACAAGCCTATCACCAATACGGTGTGGGTTCGCGACCGGCTTTGTTGATTACAAAATTGTTCACTCGACGCGCAGCGCAAGTGATAAAGTTTACTAGTTCCTTGCCCATGGTCGATGGTTTTCTCCGGGTACTCCGGCTTCTTCCACCACTAAAACTGGTCGCCATGATATAGCTGCAAAATTGCTGAAAGTGGCGATAAACACAAAAATCAATCAATAAAACATTATTGAGAGGAGTAACTGGAACAGATAAGAGTCACTGCTTGATGATTTAGCAGATTTAAATAGAAGTAACTATTCTATGTAACTAGTACTTGTAGGTGGAACTGCTCTTTATAGTTGGTAGAGATAGCAGTAACTTATTTCATCAGTGGGTACTAATAATAGTAACTGCTTTATATGTATATGTAACTGGTACTGATAGGAGGACGTTCAACTACTTTATATAACTAGCACTGGGAGGAATAATTGCTACCGGTAGTGACAAGCGTGGCTGCTCTATATGTTTGGTACAGATAGGAGTGACTGCTCAATATATCTAGTGCTAACAGGACTGATAAGAATAAATATTGATATTGAAGCATCTGATTGAAGTAATGGCTTTATATTGCTGAACACGGCTGATAGGATTATGTGCTAATACGAGTAAATATATTATAGAGCTTCTAATACAAGAGCATATTTGTGGTATATAGTTGCTAATGATAAGAGTAAATATTATATACATCTACTACATTGGTATATTTAGTGGAGGGAATAAGTTTCTACTTATAAGAACAAGTTTTTGATATATAGCTGGTATTAATAGAACTGCTTGATGTTTTGTTGCTTAATGTCAAGCGGAAAATGTATCATGCATATTCAGGACGGTAACAAGTTAAACAACATGTAAGGAATATTTCGAAAAGAGGGAATTATGAACAACGGGGAAAAAGACTTTTGAATGCCACTGGAAAAGCATAGAAAACTGTATCTGGATGAAAAATAATATAAATAAGATACAAGCCCTCCTTCAAACAACAATTATCATTCGTAAATTCTTAAAATTCGCATATAGTAAAATTATGCTGATATTATAGGATAAAACTACATTTAATACTTATTTTGATATTTTAATTAATATCCTTCAAAATTGAACAAGAATTTACTTTGAAATAGTGTTTTTTTTAAATGGTGATTTTATATGAAATACAAATGTATATGATTACAAAACTTTCAGTGACGAATTCATTTTGCAAGAAAAGTTTAATGATACCAACGGGGTAATCAGAAGACGTAAAGTGAAGAAGACAGACAATACAATGGCCAAGGGAAAAAAGGACAAAAGGAGAAACAATTATGTACAAAACACTACTGAGAAAACTAAATATCGAGCAACACGAAGCCTACTGAAAATAGAGAGTGTTCCTGGAGGCTAAGCCGTTCATACTCCACATGTGACACCCGTCGTCTTTCTCTTATAGTATCTTACAAATCTCTCTTTCTATGTATATTAATATCTTACTGTAAGTCAAATCAAAGTATGGTTATTTATCGCCTATGTCAGCAATATTTCTGCTATATCGTGGCAGATATACTGTAAGTGGAGGAAATGGAACATCCCGGAGAATACCAATGACCTTTCTCAATTCATCGACACAATATATTACTTAATTTCGGGGGGAAAAAATTAAAGAAATTCCGTACTGGTAATTCAGTGTTTATATGCACTATTGCATATTGAAAGCCCCTTCGAAAAATTTAAGGTAACTACCTCTAATGATTACTATATTCTTAGTACTGAGATACTGCCAGTGAACACGTAGATATCTAATTTAAGTACACGATGCATTTCTGTAGTAACCTTCATCATGTACACTCAAAATGGAAGGTTAGAAAGCCAAATAATGTAAAGCTTTCTTGGAGCAAGTAAGACAATGAACCAAGTTAGTTAACACAACACATGTACCTTCTTTTGAGCAGGGGCCTTCGTGGCCGTGGTCGTATGGCAGTTAGATTTACAACTACCTATGCAATCAGTGTCTATCACCACTGATGTTGTGAGATCGAATCTCGATCAGGGCGAGGTGTACAACATTATGTGATAAAGGTTTGTCAGTGACTGGCGACAGATCGGTGGTTTTCTCCGGGTCCTCCGGTTTCCTCCACCAATAAAACTGACCGCCACAATATAGTTGCAATATTGTTGAAAGTGACGCTAAGCACCATCAAACAAACAAACAAACAAACAAACATTCTTTCGAGCTATTTGTCGCGTTCTTTATTATGTCTTCCAATTTCTCCACTAACTTTTCCAATGCCACAATCCTATTTTCAATTGTTTCGTTTTGAATACTTCTGGCCTGAATTCCATGAATTGCACCAAGTATGGAAATCGCATAAATAAAAAAGTGAAGCATTGTCGTACTGTATTTCCTCTGCAGTGTTTACCGAATAAAGCCCAAATTAAAAACTCACTGTGTCTGAAACCTTTATATATCATATAGCATGCCCATCACATCTGAATACAATCTATGCCAAGATAAACTTAATTGATAAATAATGTGGGTTTGTTTTTGAAAAGAAGAATGAACGATACGGTTTCGAAATAAATTACGAATTGTGTTCATGCAGAACGTTTCATGTCGTTTTGAATTTTCTATCTGATGCCAGATTTCAAGAGATATGATGTAATGTATATATATAACGGTTAGATGATTGTGTAAAATGGAGTCATGGCCATCGTCAGTACACACCACCTCAACTAAATGATGTACAAAACGTTGCCAAAAGAGAGGATAATTTTCCCAGATTCGTTGTCAATCTTCTCTGTTATTAATTTAGAGTTATCTCTCTTTTTATACAAAATGAATGTGTTGAGCTAACAGATGACGTCAAAAGATCATCGGAAATTCAGTGTTGTCTGCTTTTCTTTTTTTTCCTTAACAATTTTCATCTCTTTTGAGATGGCCCCAAAATGTATTGAACTGTCTTTGTTGAACAAACAAACACTACAGTCTATTATCACACACTAGTGAATTCACTACTACCTATTATTACAGACTAGTGTTTCAGCTGATGTGATAGGCTGTAGTATAATAAGAGCTGTATTATTAATTATGAAACAAGATTTTATTCATTACAGATTGGGATGCTTTGACCGACTGGGTGTGGTATGATACAAGTACACGTGTAACCTTGTTGTGTATGTTCAGCCTCTTTAAAGAGAAATTAAAGTGGCGTGCAGAAAACTAATTATTGGTCCCAATTTGCTACAACGAGAAACTTGGAAATACTCTGCTTTAGGAATTAAAGTTGTGCATATCCTATTTTAATTTTGGTCGATAATACTTCTGGTGTTTCCAATGGCCAATCCTGTTTTTGCAATGGCGTTCAGATGTGACAGAAATTTCTCATGATTGAAATATTCCTAATCCACTCGACAGAAGCAACCAAGACATCATAATATAGCTGCTCAATTGGTGTTAAAACAATGCTTGCTGCCTCATAATAAGGAATGTTGTTAATTCAACTTCAACTTTATTCAATAAAATCAGGCGCAGCAAACTGCGCTACATGAGTATCAATTATTTACAAATAATTATTATAAGATGACACAATGAGTAGACAATGCATACGTATTACACAAAAACAGATGATAGGTGATACACAAGTTTTTACGGTCAGAGGTTACGACGAATTAGGTCTATTCGACTCATACTATATTTATTACCAGGACATGTGCTTTGTATAGTGATATATTTTAAAGTGGATTATGAATAAATTATATCCCAAATAGTGGAAATATTTGAAAAGTTGACATTAAAAACTACAGAAGTCTTGCAATTTTTTGGAGGAACAATGACAGGTGAGTAAGAACTTGTGTATTTCCTATTTTCAACATTGTATTCATTTTTGTTTCACAAGGTCAGTTAATAAAATAATTTGGCATGTACCTATTTCGGATATCCTTCAAGAACTCACAACAAAAAATATAATGGAATTCATTTCCAATGCATCAATTACAAATAATACCCACTCAATTGGAAATCTTTTATTACTAGTTCTAAATTTACAAATATAGTTTCTATGAACAGCATTCAACCGAAAAGATAAATCTCTTATTTGAACTCAGTTTTGAATTTTGAATAATATTCCCCTCTTGAAGAATTCTTGATATCTGAAAACCATTTTTGAATATATTGATCTTGTAATCTTTGTTTAATAGTAACCTTAAAACAATCAGGGTTAATGTATTTTTGACCATCCCATATATTGCTTAAAACTGTTTCATCAAATATTGACTTAGTATAATTCATTCATGGTATGTCTCTATTGCCACTGCTAAATAATTTAAATAGTAATCTATAGATTTTACTAGGATTACCCACAAGTTTGTTCCAAAAGCACAACATTTTTATTTTAATCTGTAACTCCATAGTCCTTCATACACCATAACATTTGATGTGCTTGTTCTAACACTAAAATATTTTTGCAAAATTGCAAATGAATTTTATCAATATGTTCTTGTTTTCAAACCCCCAAAGTTCAGCCGAATTAATAGTTACCCATTAATTGTCTTGTTGAAATACACATTTTGTTATTGTATTGTTGCAGATTATAAAACATGCACAAACGAATACACATATTCTTACAACTGTGTGGAAAACTGCATGGCAAGACATATAAATGGCAACGGATGTCACAAGAACTGTGAAAGTTATGCTAGGATCCATAATGGAGGACCACGAGGGTGTGCAAATCCGAACACAATGGGATACTGGAATATAATCTTGTCAAATGGCTGTGCTCCGTACAGATAAACAATATTTCTATTGTTTTTCTTATTGTTTTTATTGTTTTGCATATAATAAAGATCTTAAATGTATATATTATGTATAAAGTTGAAGATTATTACGTTTTCTATAATAACTCTGTTTCTCAGGTTATATGCGCGGAGTTGACATTTTACTCACAGGTGTGTGTTCTGTTATAATATTTCTTCTAGCAGTTGTATTGTCTGTCCTCTGATTTACGGCTTCTGGTTACCATTTTGGTATCTTCAAAGCTTTTCGTTGTACAAACCAAGTAAACAAATGATTTTTTTTATTTAGAATTAAAATGAGAGTTCCACAAAATGTAATCTCGACATTTTCTTTCTTACCGCCACACTACATTTGGTTATTAAATTGAAATACCTGCAATGCAAACAACATTTAGTGATTCTATGTCAAACAAATGTGTGAGGGGGAGGGGTGTGATTGGATAGATCTTGGGTGTGTATTTAAGACAACAAAATTAATCTTTCTGAAGCAAAAATCCCATGAATGACGTAGATTCATTCCAATTATATATATAATTTTTGCTTGACCCATCGCTTGTCTGTACCCAGACGTGGTCTCCTTTTCTGACATGACATAATAGTGATGTTGATCCCGGTTTGTACTGACTACTTGCTCCCCCACTTGCCACTTGCCACTTTACCCTTTACCTCGTTCTCAACACGTAATTCAGTCAGCAAAAAGTTTTTGTCAACCGTAAGGGTATTCCAAGCAAACATATAAACTCCAGATATCGGTGCTACAAAAACACCATCGGCAGGATGATAATGGTTTCCGTTATTCATCATGATTCTGTCAAACTTTATGATTGAGTACATATTCAAAGTTGTGGTTGATGATAGTCTAGCGTAGAAGAATGCTTCTTTAGGACATATGGTGTCTACAATAGAGCAAGAGTAAGATAATTATATAAGCATTGGGGGAAATGAACATCATGAAAAGAAAGATTAAACAGCGAAGGTCAACAATATCATCAATATTTGTGTAATCTTAGTTGATAAAAGTCAAGACAAATTCAGACATAGCAATAAGCATTACAATCACCTTTGGCGATTAGCTCTAAATATTTCACACATTTTCCTGAATGGTATATGTTTTATTCTGAATGTAATCTGGTGACAAATAGTTTGTAACTGAACTGATGAGAAATAATGCATGTTTCAATACACACGTGTGAGCACTCTAAAAGAAAAAAACTATTAATACATAACTTTATACATAACATAAATTTAGAAATCATATACTAGTTTTGTGACTTAATTTTAAAAGACCTTACCTTTATGGAATTAATCATTCAGTTATTAGCTTTACTCTATGTTTGATCCAATAATAGTAAGATGGGTTCGATTTGTCATTTGGTAAATATCAAATCGTGTTTCACTCGTACATTCCATGTCATTGTTATTAACAAATATTGTAACTTTTGTGCATTGATGTTAAACTATATACGTATATTGTTTATATAGAGGAGAAGATGTTCTAAGTTGTAATTATTATATCTGATCCATTGTCATGTTTTTTGGACAATAAAACATGTTTACATTATTGAAGGCCCCGGATGGCTCAATGAGTTAGGTAGTTGGATTACTTAACAACTCATACAAACTTATCATCAATACGGCGTGGGTTCGCGTCCGGCTTTGTAAATTACAAAAAAGGTGCGCTCGTCTCGCAGCCTCAAGTAATAAGGTTTACCAGTTGATTGCCAATGATCGGTCGTTCTCTCCGGGTACTTAGTTTTCTTTCACCACTAAAACTGGTCGCCATGATAAAGCTGAAATTTTGCAGAACGTGGCGTTAAACACAAAAAACATTATTGATAGGAGTAACTGAAACAAATAAGAGTTACTGCTTCATGATTTAACAACTTTAGATAGAAATAAATGTTCTATGTAACTGGTACTTGTAGGTGGAACTGATCTTTATAGTTGGTAGAGATAACAGTAGCTTATTTCATCAGTGGGTACTGAAAAGAGTAACTGCGTTATATGTATATGTAGCTGGTATTGAGAGAACATGTAGATACTCTATATAACTAGCACGGAGAGGAATAACTGCTGCCATGGCTGCTCTATGTCTGGTTCAGATAGGAATTACTGCTCCATATATCTGGTGCAAATATGAGTAATTGTTGTTGATTGCAACTGACGGGAATACATGTTTTTTCATTGATGCATCTCACTGAAGTAATGACTTTATATTGCTGAACACGGCTGATAGGATTATGTGCTAATACTAGTAACTATATTATAGAGCTACTAATTCAAGAGTAAATTTCTAGTATACAGTTTCTAATTATAAGAGTAAACATTGTATGATCTACATTTGTATATTTAGATTAGCAATATGCTACCCTAAATATAATGAAAATGATATAAATCTGATTGACATCCATTCTGTAGTTTCAATGCAGACGCGAATTTGGAGGATATTATCTTTAGCTTAATGATACACGCACCTAGCTAAATTTCCCCTCTTCACACCCTCAATACAGAAGTAAATACATAACTCAGTAGGGATCAGTAGCTTCAGAGAAAATGTGTATAGATAGATCTTACTTTAAACTCCTTTATTAAATACAACGTCTGTCCTCCAAATAAACAGATAATACAAGGAAAAATAAAATGGTCGAAATTAAGTTGATTTCATCATGAGTGTTTACTTCAATCTGCAATTCATGTAAATAGGGTAGTTGGATTTGTAAATTTGTCTGATGTTTGGTTAGGTCCTCCTATATGCATTCCGTTTCGACTCACAATGCACACCTCTTGTGACCAAGGTTGCTTTAAAACCGACTTCTTGGTTAAAGACGAGTTGTTAATTGAAGGTTGTAAAGCTATGAAAAGCATATGGATCCCATTCTTTGCGTTTATATTAAACTATCACTTTTCATACTATTGATACAAAAAAAAAAAATAAACACATGGTGCTACACTGTATACAGCTGACATACCCCTGGTTGAAGTCCGTCAATAAGGTTACATGGAGGTACGAATTGCTGATATTACGAACGAACGAACAGACCATATGAACCTTATATATCCCTAGCAGAGCGAGGATAAAATAAAGCATTAAATAGATCAGTCTTGGTGTAATTGATCAGTTTTTTATTACAAAACTCGATTAAGTCTTTCAAAATTGTACTATAAAAATTGCTACCGTCCAAAATTAATGATCGCTACAAATTGTATGTACTTCGCTACCCTGCGGACAAATGACAATTTGGATTTCAATGAATTTCTGAACATATTAATTTTCAACTATGCTTAGCTTTCTGATATAGAATAGAACACATGAGTTACCATATTTTAAAACCTAAATTGCATTCAATGTATTTTTAGGAATTGATATACAAGAATATATATTTTCGTTTTGCTTACTTTACATGGAATCGCTAACTTGAGTATAAAACTCGTTACCTTTCACTTTACGATGTACAGTGTCCCTGGGTGTGGACACTGATTACATATCGAAAGCCCTTTCGAAACATTTAGTGATCAGTGTTTTCGAAACTTCAATTACAACTATATATTACTTAATACTGAGAAATTGACAATGAAAACGTAAATATCTAATTTTAGGCTCACGATGTATTTCTATGGTAACCTTCATCATGTACACTTAAAATCGAAAGGTTGGAAAGCCAAATAATGTACATCGTTTTTGGAACAAGTAAAACAAAGGAGCAAGTTAGTTAACACAACACATGTACCTTCTTTGAGCAGGGACCTTCATGGCCGTGATCGTATGGCAGTTAGATTTACAACTACCTATGCAATCAGTGCCTATCACCACTGATGTTATCAGTTCGAATTTCTATCAGGGCGAGGTGTACAACATTATGTGATAAAATTTGTCAGTGACTTGCGACAGGTGGTTTTTTCCGAGTCCTCATGTTTCCTCCATCAATAAAACTGACCGCCACAATATAGCTGCAATATTGTTGAAAGTGGCTTTAAACACCATTAAAAAAACCAAACAACAAACCTTCATTCGAGCTATTTGTCCCGTTTTTTATTCTGTCTTCCAAGTTCTCCACTAACTTTTCCAATGCCACAATCCTATTTTCAAGTGTATCATTTTGAATACTTCTGGCCTGAATTCCATGAATTGCACAATGAATGGAAATCACATAAATAAATAAATGAAGCATTGTCGTATTGTATTTGTTCTGCAATGTTTACCGAAAGGAGCCCAAATTAAGCACTCACTGCGCCTGAAACCTTTATATATCCTCTTAACATTTCCCATAACATCTTCTTCTGGTATACATCAAAACATCATTTACTGAATATTACTTGATATGCATGCAATCTTTGCCAAGATAAACTAATTTAATAAATGATGTGGGTTTGTTTTGAAAATAAGAAAGAACTATATGGTTACGAAGCAAATTACAAATTGTGTTCATGCTGAACGTTTTATTAATAATTAATATGCTTTTCTTTCACAACATAAGACAGAAATGCACGGTTTCGAAATAAATTACGAATTGTGTTCATGCAGAACGTTTCAAGGCATCTTGAATTTGTTAATAGATGCCATTTTTTAAGAGATATGATGTAATGTATATATAACGGTGAACGTTGATAGATACTTTTGTAGAACGGGGTCATGGCCATCGTCAGTACACATCACCTCAACAAAATGATGTACAGAACGTTGCCAAAGGTGAAGATAGATTTCCCGACTTCATTGTTCTCCCAGATTCGTTGTCAATGTTCTCTGTTATTTAATTAGAGTTATCTCTCTTTTTATACAAAATGAAAGTATTGAGCTAACAGATGACGCTAAAAGGTCACCCGAAATTCTGGATCGTCTGTTGTTTGTTTTAGTTTTTTTGCTATTTTCATCGCTTTTGAGGTGGCCCCAAAACGTAATGAACTGTCTTTGTTGAAAGTGGCGGTAAGCACCATCAAGGAAGACAAATAAACACTACAGTATATTATCACACACTAGTGAATTCACTACTGCCTATTATTACAGACTAGTGTGTCAGCTGATGTGATAGGCTGTAGTATAATAAAAGCTGTACTATTAATTATTAAGCAAGCTTTTAAACTTGCTTTACAGATTGAGATGCTTTGACAGACTGTGGGTGGTATGATACAAGTACACGTGTACCTTTGCTGTGTATGTTCGGTCTCTTTAGAGAGAAATTAAAGTGGCGTGAAAAAAACAAATTATTGGTCCCAATTTGCTACAACGAGAAACCTGAAAATACTTTGCTGTTGGAATTAACGTTGTGCATATCCAATTTTAATTTTGGATCGCGTAGACTTCTGGTGTTTGCAATGACCAATCCTATGTTTGCAATGGTGTTCGCATGGGACACATGCATCGTTAATTATGAAAATATTGCTAGATCACTCAACAGAAAGAACTAAAACGTTATGATATAGCTGAAATATTGCTCAGTTGCCGTTAAGCAATGTTCGCTCACTCATAATAAGTAATGTAATTAATAGTTGCCTTGTTGAACTACATATGTTATTATATTATAAAGCATGCACACAAGACTACATACACATGTTCTTACAACTGCGTCCAAAAATACATGGCAAAATATATACACGGCAGCGGATGCCCCAAGAACTGTGAAAGTTATGCTAGGATACATGTATATAACGGAGGACCACGACGGTGTACAAATCCGAACACAATGGTATACTAGAATAAAAAGGAATCAAAGAGTTGTACTCCAGACAGCTAAGCAATATTGTCATTTTTTTTTATTTCCTTTTATTGTTTTGCATATAATAAAGATTACATATATTATGTATAATGTTCAGGTATATTTTGGTTCTTTATAATAACTCTGTTTCTCAGGTTATATGTTCGGGTTGGCATTTAACTCACAGGTGTTTGTTCTGTTATCATATTTATTCTGGCTATTGTATTATCTGTCCTTTGTTTTACGGTATTTGTTTACCCCTTTGATGTCTTCAAAGCTTTTATTAATACAAAACAAGTAAAGCAAATGGTTTTAGTTTTTAAATATTGATGGTTCCACAAAATGTGAGTTTCGACATTTTATTTCTTTCCGACACACTAAATGTGTTTATAAAATTAAATTCCACCAATTCAAACAACATATAGTGATTCTATGTCGACCGAATGTCTCTGTGTGTGTGTGTGTATCTAAACAGACGAAAACACTTAATCTTTCTGAAGCAAAAATCCCATGAATGACGTAGAATCTCTCCAATCATGCATATAATTATTGGTTGTACCACCGCTTGTCTGTACCCAGACGTGTTCTTCTTTTTTGACATGACATAATAGTGAAGCTGATCCAGGTATGAACTGATTAGCTCCCGCATAGCTTCCCACGGAACCCTTGACCTCGCTCTCAACTCGTAATTCCGTATACAAAGCCTTTATGTTATGCGTAATGGTATTCCAAGAACACATATAAACTCCAGATATCGGTGCTACAAAAACTCCATCGGCAGGATGATAATGGTTTCTGTTATTCATCATGATTCTGTCAAATTTTATGATTGAATATTTATTCAAAGTTGTGGTTGTTGATAGTCTAGCGTAGAAGAAAACTTCTTTAGGACATATGGTGTCTACAATAGAACAAGAATGAGATAATTATAAAAGCATTGGGGGAAATGAACATCATGAAAAGAAAGTTTAAACATCGACGGTCAACAATATCATCAATATTTGTGTAATCTTAGTTAATAAAATTCAAGACAAATTCAGACATAACAATAGGCATTGCAATCACCTTTGGCGATTAGCTCTAAATATTTCACACATTTTCCTGAATGGTATATGTTTTATTCTGAATGTAATCTGGTGACAAATAGTTTGTAACTGAACTGATGAGAAATAATGCATGTTTCAATACACACGCGTGAGCACTCTAAAAGAAAAAAACTATTAATACATAACTTTATACATAACATAAATTTAGAAATCATATACTAGTTTTGTGACTTAATTTTAGAAAACCTTAACTTTATGAAATTAATAATTCAGTTATAAGCTTTACTCTAGGCTTGGTCCAATAATAGTAAGGTGGGTTCGATTTGTCATTTGGTAAATGTCAATTCGTGTTTCACTCGTACATTCCATGTCATTGTTATCAACAAATATTGTTACTTTTGTGCATTGATGTTAAACTATATATGTATATTGTTTACATAGAGGAGAAGATGTTCTATGTTGTAATTCTTATATCTGATCCATTGTCATGTTTTTTGGACAATAAAATATGTTTACATTATTGAAGGCCCCGGGTGGTTCAATGAGTTAGGTAGTTGGATTACTTAAAAACTCATACAAGCCTATCACCAATACGGCGTGGGTTCGCGCCCGACTTTGTAATTTACCAAAAAGGTATACTCGACTCGCAGCCTCAAGTAATAAGGTTTACCAGTTGATTGCCGATGATCGGTGGTTCTCTCCGGGTACTTCGTCTTTTTTCACCACTAAAACTGATCGCCATGATATAGCTGAAATTTTGCAGAACGTGGCGCTAAGCATAAAAAAATCAATCAATAAAACATTATTGATAAGAGTAACTGGAACAAATAAGAGTTACTGCTTGATGATTTAGCAGATTTAGATAGAAGTAACTATTCTATGTAACTAGTACTTGTAGGTGGAACTGCTCTTTATAGTTGGTAGATATAGCAGTAACTTATTTCATCAGTGGGTACTGATAAGAGTAACTGCTTTATATGTATATGTAGCTGGTACTGAGAGAACATGAAGCTACTCTATATAGATAGCACGGAGATGAATAACTGCTGCCGGTACTGACAAGCACGGCTGCTCTGTCTGGTTCAGATTGGAGGTACTGCTCAATATATCTGGTACAAATATGAGTAATTGTTCTTGATTGCAACTGATAGGAATAAATGTTTTTATTGATGCATCTGATTGAAGTAATGACTTTATATTGTTGAACATGGCTGATAGGATTATGTGTTAATACGAGTAAATATATTATAGAGCTACTAATTCAAGAGTAAATTTCTAGTATATAGTTTCTAATTATAAGAGTAAACATCATAAGATCTAAATTTGCATATTTAGAGGAGCGAATGGGCTTCTGGGGTCACGGATTAGCAGTATGCTACCCTAAACATAGTGAAAATGATATAAATCTGATTGACATTCATTCTGTAGTTTCAATGCAGACGTGAATTTGGAGGATACTATATTCAACGTAATGATACACACACCTAGCTAAAATTCTCCTCTTCACACCCTCAATACAGAAGTAAATACATAACTCAGTAGGGATCGGTCGCGTTAGAGAAAATGTTTATGGATAGATCTTACTTTACACTCTTTTATTAAATACAACGTGTATCCCCCAAATAAATAGATCATACAAGGAAAAATAAAATGGTCGAAATTAAGTTGATTTCATCATGAGTGTTTACTTCAGTCTGCAATTCATGTATATAGGGTAGTTGAATTTGTAAATTTGTCTGATGTATCCCTTTCGACTGACAATAAACACCTCTTGTGACCAAGGTTACTTTAAAACCGACTTCTTCGTTAAAGACGAGTTGTTAATTGAAGGTTGTAAAGCTATACAAGTTATATGGATCCCATTCTTTGCGTCTAAATTAAACTGTCACCATACATACTATTGATACAGAAAAATGAATAAACACATGGTACTACACTGTATACAGCAGACATACACCTGGTTGAAGTCCTTCAATAAGCTTACATGGAGGCATGAATTGCTGATATTACGGTCGAACGAACAAACCATATGAACCTTATATATCCCTAGCAGAGCGAGGATAAAATAAAGCATTAAATATATCATCTGTCTTGGTGTAATTGATCAGCTTTTTTATTACAAAACTCGATTAAGTCTTTCAAAATTGTACTATAAAAATTGCTACCTTCCAAAATTAATGATCGCTACAAACTGTATGTACTTTGCTACCCTGCGAACAAATGACAATTTGGATTTCAATGAATTTCTCAAAATATTCATTTTCAACTATGCTTAGCTTTCTGATATAGAATAGAACTCATGAGTACCAGTATTTTAAAACCTAAATTGCATTCAATGTATTTTTAGAAATTGATATACTAGAATATCTATTTTCGTTTTGTTTACTTTACATGGAATCGCTAACTTGAGTATAAAACTCGCTACCTTTCACTTTACGATGTACAGTGTCCCTGTGTGTGGACACTGATTACCTATCGAAAGCCCCTTCGAAACATTTAGTGATCAGTGATTTCGAAACTGCAATTACAACTATATATTACTTAGTACTGAGAAATTGACAATGAAAACGTAGATATCTAATTTTAGGTGCACGATGCGTGTAGCCTTCATCAAATCGAAAGGTTGCAAAGCCAAAGAATGCAACACATGTATCTTCTTTGAGCAGGGGCCTTCGTGGCCGTGATCGCATGGCAGTTAGAATTACAATTACCTATGCATTCAGTGCCTATCACCACTGATGTTGTGAGTTTGAATCACGATCAGGGCGAGGTGTACAACAGTATGTGATAAAATTTGTCAGTGACTTGCGACAGGTCGGTGGTTTTCTCCGAGCCCTCAGGTTTCCTCCACCAATAAAACTGACCGCCACAATATAGCTGCAATATTGTTGAAAGTGACGTTAAGCATCATCAAACAACAAACAAACAAACAAACCTTTTGAGATATTAGTCCCGTTCTTTATTCTGTCTTCCAATTTCTCCACTAACTTTTCCAATGCCACAATTCTATTTTCAAGTGGATCATTTTGAATACTTCTGGTCTGAATCTCATGAATTGCACAAAGTATGGAAATCGCATAAATAAATAAATGAAACATTGTCGTACTGTATTTGTTCTGCAATGTTTACCGAATGGAGCCCAAATTAAACACTCACTGTGCCTGAAACTTTTATATATCATCTTAGCATTTCCTATAGCATCTGTATGCAATCATTACCAAGATCAACTACTTTAATAAATAATGTGGGTTTGTTTTGAAAGTAAGGAAAAACTATATTGTTACGAAACAAATTACAAATTGTGTTCATGCTGAGCGTTTTATTACTAATTAATATGTTTTAATTTACAACATAAGACAGAAATGCACGGTTTCGAAATAAATTACGAATTGTGTATATGCAGAACGTTTCAAGGCGTCTTGAATTTGTTAATAGATGCCAGATTTCAGGAGATATGATGTAATATATATATCAAAACGGTGAACTTTGCAAGATGCTTTTGTAAAACGGAGTCATGGCCATCGTCAGTACACATCACCTCAACTAAATGATGTACAGAACGTTGCCAAACGTGAAGATAATCTTCCCAACGTCATTGCGCTCGCAAATTCGTTGTCAATGTTATCTGTTATTTAATTAGAGTTATCTCTCTTTTGATGCAAAATGAAAGTATTGAGCTCACAGATGACGTCAAAAGGTCACCGGAAGTTCTGGGTCCTCTGCTTTCTATACAATTTTCATCGCTTTTGACATAGCCCCCAATACGTGTTCAACTGTCTTTGTCTGAGAAGAATGCAACTGCTGCTTTACACAATGCAGGATTGAAAGGACCGGCAATAACACGGGAAACGGGATACCCGCTGTCAACAGTATATGGTGTTCTAAAACGCATTAGACAACGTGGAGCTGTAGAGAGATGAGATATTGGGTAGGCCATCTTTGTTGACACCTCATAACACTATAAAACTTTATGGGGTTGTAAAATCTGACAGAAAACTTCCACTCCAGGAAGTTACTAATATTTTCAATGAGCATAGGCCTCGACCTTTTTCTGATCGAGCTGTTCAAAGCAATTTGTATGAAACAAAATATCACAAGTGTGTTGTTAAGCAAACATCAGGATTCGCGACTACAATGTCAAGAAAGGGCTGGCATGGTGTAAATTGAATAGACACACAACTGTGTACTTACTTGGTGATGACCCGACAAGGAATGGACTGCACTTTGATTGAATCCAGGTCGTGGTGATCGAGTAAGTTTGATGATATGTGGCTGCAATACCTATGAAGGTGTGGGTACTTTGACAGTTGTTGACGGTAATATTAATGCCGACAAATATATTGAAATCAGTGATAACTTCGTTTGGCACGTCATTGCCCAGATGACAATTATGTGTTTTAAGATGATAATGCCCCGTACATAAGGCATGCGTGGTAAATGAGTATGCGGAAGAAATTGAATAACATGACACGCCATGTCCGGCCCAGAATCCTGATCTATTACATTATAAAGAATATGTGGCATAAAATCAAACATGAACTACCAAAACATGTTCAAGACATCACCTCACGTCAGTTGTTGGAAACTGTTATTCGCAACATATGGACTGGGGTGTGTGTCAAAGTACTAGGTAAGTGAATTTATTTTTATTTATATTGTTACACAAATTTGAAATTCCAGGTGTAGTTCACTTTTGGCATATTGATGTATCAATAAATGGCCTCCTCACGTACTTTCGATTAGGAATACATCATATTAGAGCAAAACTGTATTCCCTAACACTTTTAAAGTTAAATTCTCAATATACAACTCAATTACTGATCCTTTTTCTACTATGTACAATCTTACTGCTATTATGATGGGCAACATGTGCTTTTCTGGGCTTTTCTTTAGATGCCATGCCTACACCATCAATCTGTTAGCGACATGGTCCCAACATATTTTAAAGATCAATCTGTTCCAAAGATTTAATATTCCTATACTTCATCCTTTGCACCCTAAATAATAGACGTGCATTGCACGACTTCCGCATTGAGGACATCAATGCTAAGCCTCCTGATTGTTCGAGCCACAATTATATATTCAAATATAGTCATGTTGGCCACATTATAATGGAGGATTTGAACATCATATACTGAGAAAATGACCGTACAATCCTTGCGAAAGGTTCAAAATATCGTGATCCACAGTCCATAAATTGGAAAAACATCTTCAACCTATTTATAAACTCTCAGAAAATGGACAAATCGAGAAAAAGAGGAGATCGATGACTTTCAAAACGGATAAAGCCCCTATGTCATTGATTCAAATGTGAATCAGAAAACCAGGAAAGGTCAATGAGCGCAAAGGAAACATCTGTATTCAAAGATCCTGATGTTACTGAAAACCTGTCCACTAATTCACGACAAATATGTTTTGTTTTGCCGTTCCTGCATACAAGGCCCCTAACAACATTGTTCTTATCTGAAAACAAATATTACACTGATTGCGTAAAGATATAATAAAGCTTGGATAGGTCACAAGGTACTCCTACATATACCACTACTACGCTATGAGAAGAGGAAATCGTTGATAACCGCATGTCAGTCTATTGTTTTTCTTTTTTTGGCCTATCCGTGAAAGGTGAAGATCGTAATACTGGTTAGTGCTATATTTTGGCCGATTATTTGACGGTTCGGGATGGTCTTTACCAGGTTTGGGAATTGGAATGACAATAGCTGATTTCCCAATTAATGGAAAATCGTCTTCCTCCACGAATAAAACTAACCGCAACGATATAACTAAAATATTGTTGAAATTGGCGTTAAACCACATCAAGTAAAACAAACAAACACTACAGTTTATTATCACACACTAGATAAGTCACTACTACCTATTATTACAGACTAGTGTTTCAGCTGATGTGATAGGCTGTAGTATAATAAGAGCTGTATTATTAATTATGAAACAAGCTTTTAAACTTGCTTTACAGATTGAGCTGCTTTGACAGGCTGTGTGTGGTATAAGAAAAGTACATTGTTTACCCTTGTCATGCATGCTCAACCGCTTTGGAGAAATTAAAAGTGCTGTGAAAGCAAGTTATTGGTAGTAATTTGTATAAGCTACAAAGAGAAACTTGTAAATACTCTGCTTTAGGAATTAACGTTCTGCATATCCTATTTTAATTTTCGATCTCCTGGATTTCTGTTGTTTCCAATGGCCAATCCTATTTTTGCAATGGCGTTCAGATGGGACATATATCGCTAATTATGAAAATATTGCTAGACCACTCGACAGAAACAACCAAAATGTCATGATATAGGTCAAAACATTGCTCAGTTGTCGTTAACTTATAATAAGTAATGTAGTTAATAGTTCCTCATTAATTGTCTTGTTCAGTAAGTGAGTGATTGTTGTTTAACGCTCATTCAGCAAATTTGTAGCTATATCATGGCGAGAACTAGCTAAGTTTCAATGAGATTATGATGAGGTCCGCTTTGTACTAGACCATTACGTTGAGTTGGATTTTTATAGTGCTAGCTCACTGAAACAACAGTCCACGGGTAGACATGTCGCCCACCAAGGACACATTATTCTTATTTCGAGCCAGACATTCTTTGCTCTTTCTCCTTAATGATGTGTGCTTACCGGAGAAGAAACACATACCAATTTCATGGTCTTTAGTTTGACCCGGGGGCTCGAACCCACAATCTACCGCACTCGAGGCGAGCACGTTAGCCATTATTCCACCAATGCGTTTTTTCTTGTTGAACTACTTATTTTATTAGTATATTATTGTAGAATATTAAATTTGCACAAAAGACTACACATGGTCTTACAACTGCGTGCAAAACTACATGGCAATATACATAAACGCCAGCTGATGTCCCAATAACAGCGTAATAACGGAGGACCACGAGGGTGTACAAATCTGAACACAATGAGATACTGGAATAAAATCGTGTCAAATGTTTGTGCGCTGTGCAGATACACAATATTTTCCATTTTATTTCTTATTGCTTTTATTGTTTTGCATAATAAAGATTAAATATATTGTGTATGATGTTCAAGATTATTACGTTCTTTATAATAACGTTGTTTGTCGGGTTATATGTTCGGGTTGGCATTTTTTACGTGTTTGTTCATATCATTTTTCTTTTGGCTATTCTATTGTCTATTCTTTGTTTTACGATCTCCGATTACCCCCTTGATATATTCATATATTTCTTTGTGCAAATCAAGTAAACAAATGAATTTAGTTTTTTTTTCTAAATAATGATGGTTCCACACAAAGTAAATTTCGACATTTTATTTCTTACCGCCACACTAATATTTTGTTATTGAATTTAAATTCCTTCAATACAAACAACATAAAGTGATTCTATGTCGAACAAATGTTTCTGTGTGTGTTTATCTGATGTACAGAGCGTTGCCAAAAGTGAAGATAATTTTCCCGACGTCATTGCGCTCACAGATTCCTTGTCAATGTTCTCTGTTATTTAATTAGAGTTATCTCTCTTTTTATACAAAGTAAAAGTATGGAGCTAACAGGTGACGTCAAATGGTCACCGGAAGTTCTAGGTCGTCTGTTTTCTTTACAATTTTCATCGTTTTGAGATGGCCCCAAAATGCATTGAACTGTCTTTGTTGAAAGTGTCGTTAAACCCCATCAAGTAAAACAAACAAACACTATAGTCTATTATCACACACTAGTGAATTCACTATTGCCTATTATTACAGACTAGTGTTTCAGATGATGCGATAGGCTGTAGTATAATAAGATCAGTATAGTTAAGCTTTTAAACGTGCTTTACAGATTGAGCTCCTTTGACAGACTGTAGTGTGGTATAATAAAAGTCCATTGCTACACTTGTCATGCATGTTAAACTGCTTTGGAGAAATTAAAGTGCCGTGAAAACAATTGATTAGTCCTTATTTACAAAAGCTACAACGAGAAGCTTGTACATACTCTGCTCTAGGAATTAAAGTTGTGCATATCCTATTTTAATTTTGGTCGATAAGACTTCTAGTGTTTCCAATGGTCAATCCTGTTTTTGCAATGGCGTTCAGATAGGACATGCATCGCTAATTATGAAAATATTGCTAGACCACTCGACAGAAACAACCAAAACGCCATTATATTTGTTAACACATTGCTCAGTTGGCGTTAACTTATAATAAGTAATGTAGTAAATAGTCCCGCATTAAATATATTATGGCGAGAAGTAGTTCAGTTTCAATGAGATGATGAGGTCCGCTTTGTACTAGACCAACACGTTGAGTTGGATTTTTATAGTGCTAGCTCACTGAAACAACATTCGGCGGGTAGACATGTCGCTCCATTCGGACACATTATTATTATTCCCAGTCAGACAGTCTTTGCTCTTTCTCCTTAATGTTGTGTACTTAGCGGAGAAGCAACAAATACCAATTTTATAGTCTTTGGTTTGACCCGAGGGCACGAACCCACAATCTACGGCACTCGAGGCGAGCACGTTAACCAATATGCCACCAATGCGGTCTTTTCTTGTTGAACTACATATTTTATTAGTATATTATTGTAGAATATAAAACATGCACAAAAGACTACACATGGTCTTACAACTGCGTGGAAAACTACATAGCAAGATATATAAACGGCAGCTGATGTCCCAATAACTGCGTAATAACGAAGGACCACGAGGGTGTACAAATCCGAACACAATGGGATACTGGAATAAAATCTTGTCAAATAGATGTGCTCTGTACAGATAAACAATATTTCTATTGTATTTCCCGCCACGATATAACTGAAATATTGTTGAAAGTGGCGTTAAGCACCATAAAACCAAACCAAACTATTGTATTTTTTATTGCTTTTATTATTTTGCATAATAAAGATTGAATATATTATGTATGATGTTCAAGATTATTACGTTCTTTGTAATAACGTTGTTTGTCGGGTTATATGTTCGGGTTGGCATTTTATTCATACGTGTTTGTTCTGATACAATTTTTTCTGTTGGCTATTGTATAGTCTGTCCTTTGTTTTATGGTCTCCTATTACACCCTTGGTATATTCATATATTTCTTTGTACAAATCAAGTAAACAAATGAATTTAGTTTTTTTTTCTAAATAATGATGGTTCGACACAAAGTAAATTTCGACATTTTATTTCTTACCGCCACACTACAATTTTGTTATTGAATTTAAATTCCTTCAATACAAACAACATAAAGTGATTCTATGTCGAACAAATGTTTCTGTGTGTGTTTATCTAACAGACGACACAATTAATCTTTCTGAAGCAAAAATCTCATGAATGACATGGAATCATTCCAATCATGTAAATAATTAGTGTTTGTTCCAGAGCTTTTCTGCACCCAGACGTGTTCTCCTTTTTTGACATGACATAATAGTGAAGCTGATCCAGGCATGTACTGACCACCTGCCGCATTGCTTGCCATGACACCCTTGACCTCGCTCTCAACTCGTAATTCCGTATACAAACCCTTGCTATTAAACGTGAGGGTATTCCAAGAAAACATATAAACTCCAGATATCGGTGCTACAAAAACACCATCGGTAGGATGATAATGATTCCCGTTAGTTATTACGATTTTGTCAAACTTTATGACAGAGTACGTATACAAAGTTCTGGTTGCTGATAATCTAGCGTAGAAGGAAGCTTCTTTGGGACATATGGTGTCTGCAATAGAATAAGAATAAAATAAGTATATAAGCATTTGGAAAAATAAACATAATGAAAAGAAAGTTAAACATCGATGGTCAACAATACCATCAATATCATAAATACTTCATTAAACTCATGACAAATTCAGACCTAACAATAGGCATTCGAATCACCTTTGGTGTTTTGCTCTAAATATTTCACACATTTTTCTTAATGGCATATGTTTTATTCTGAATGTAATCTGGTGACAAATAGTTTGTAACTGAACTAGTGAGAAATAATGAATGTGAGCACTTATACATAGTATAACTGTAGAATTATATACTAGTATTTTGTGACTTAATGTTAAGAGACCTTACCTTTATGGAATTAATAATCCAGTTATAACGTTTATCTAGGTGTGGTTCAATAATAGTAAGGTGGGTTCGATTTGTCATTTGGCAAATAACACATTTTGCTTCACTCATACATTCCATGTCTAATAATTCATATTTTAACTTTTGTGTAGTTATGTTCAACTGTAGATGTTTATTGTTTATATAGAGGAGTATATGTTCTACGTTGCAATGCTTATATCTGATTCTATTGACATGTTTTTGGACTATAACATATGTTTACATTATTGATAAGAGTAACTAGAACAGATAAGAGTGACTGCCTTTTTAAGATTTAGCAGGTTTTAGATAGAAGTAACTGTGCTATATAGCTGGTACTAATAGGCGGAACTGCTCTTTATAGTTGATTTGGCTTAGGCTTGGTTTATGGTGTTTATCGCGACTTTCTACAATATTTCAGTTATATCACGGCGGTCAGTTTTATTGGTGGAGGAAACCGGAGAAAACCACCGACCTGTCGCAAGTCATTGACAAACTTAATCACATAATGTTGTATCGAGTACACGTCGCCATGAACGGGATTCGAACTCACAACGTTAGAGGTGATAGGCACTGATTGAACAGGAAGTTGATAATCCAACTTCCATTCGATCACGACCGCGACGTCCCTCACCCCCACCCCTCCACCCCCTCTATAATTTGTAGAGATAGAAGTAGCTGCCTTACATGCAAAATTTAAGGTGATGGGTGTTTTCGTAGCTTAAATTGTAAATATATACAGTATACTTAGAACTGATTAACTTACAATGAAAACGTAGATTTCTAATTTAAGCACACGATGCATTTCTGTTGTAACCCTTATCATGAACACTCAAATTTAAAAGGTTGGAAAGCAAAATAATGTAAAGTTTTTTAGTAGCAAGGAAACCAAAGAACTAAGTTAGTTAACACAACACTTGTACCTTCTTTTTAGCAGGGATCTTCGTGGCCGTGATCGTATGGTAGTTGGATTTACAACTACTCATGGAATCAATACCTATCAGCACTGATATTGTGAGTTCGAATCTCGATAAGGGCGAGGTGCACAACATCATGTGATGAAGTTTCTCAGTGACTTGCGACAGGACGGTGGTTTTCTCCGGGTTCTTCGGTGTCCTCCCCGTTCTTTATTCTGTCTTCCACTTTCTCAACTAACTTTTCCAATGCCACAATCCTATTTTCAAGTGTATCATTTTTAATACTTCTGGTCTGAATCCCATGAATTGCACAAAATATAGAAATCGTATAAATAAATAAATGAAACATCGTCATACTGTACTTGTTCTGCAATATATACAGAATGGAGCCCAAATTAAAAACTCACTGTTTCTGAAACCTTTATATACCCTATAGCATTCCCATCACATCTGTACACAATCTATCCCAAGATAAACTTAATTGATAAATATTGTGGGTTTGTTTTTAAAAAGAAGAAAGAACGATAAGGTTCGAAATAAATTACGAATTGTGTTCATGTAGAACGTTTCAAGGCGTCTTGAATTTTCTATCTGATGCCAAATTTCAAGAGATATGATGTAATGTATATATAACGGTTAGATACTTTTGTAAAACGGTGTCATGGCCATCGTCAGTACAAATCACCTCAACTAAATGATGTACAGAACGTTGCCAAAAGTGAGCATAATTTTTCAAACGTCAGTGCGCTCCCAGATTCGTTGTCAATGTTCTCTGTTATTTAATTAGAGTTATCTCTCTTTTTATACACAATAAAAGTGTTGAGCTAACAAATGACGTCAAAAGGTCACCGGAAGTTCTGGGTTGTCTGCTTTTTTCTTTTACAATTTTCATCGCTTTTTAGATGGCCCCAAAATGTATTGAACTGTCTTTGTTGAAAGTGGCGTTAAACCCCATCAAGTAAAACAAACAAACACTACAGTCTATTATCACACACTAGTGAATTCACTACTGCCTATTATTACAGACTAGTGTTTTCAGCTGATGTGATAGGCTGTAGTATAATGTGAGCTGTATTATTAATTATGAAACAAGCTTTTAAACTTGCTTTACAGATTGAGCTGCTTTGATAGACTGTGTGTGGTATAATAAAAGTACATGTGTACACTTGTTGTGTATCTTCAGCCTCTTTAAAGAGAAATTAAAGTGGCGTGCAGAAAACAAATTATTGGTCCCAATTTGCTACGAGAAACTTGTAAATACTCTGCTTTAGGAATTAAAGTTGTGCATATCCTATTTTAATTTTGGTCGATAAGACTTCTGGTATTTCCAATGGCAAATCCTGTTTTTGCAATGGCGTTCAGATGTGACACAAATCTCTAATAATTGAAATATTCCTAATCCAATCGACAGAAACAACCAAGACATCATAATATAGCTGCTCAGTTGGTGCTAAAACAATGCTCGCTCCCTCATAATAAGTAATGTTGTTAATTCAACTTCAACTTTATTCAATAACATCAGGCGCAGCAGACTGCGCTACAGGAGCATCAATTATTTACAAATAATTATTATAAGATGACACAATGAGTAGACAATGCATACGTATTACACAAAAACAGATGATAGGTGATACACATGTTATTACGGTCAGAGGTTACGACTTGAGTCTACTCGACTCAAACTATGTTTATTACCAGGACATGTGCTTTGTATAGTGATATATTTCAAAGTGGACTACGAATAAATTCTATCCCAAATAGTGGAAATATTTGGAAAGTGTACTTTAAAAACTACAGAAATTTTGTATTTTTTTGGAGGAACAATTACAGGTGAGCAAGAACTTGTGTATTTCCTATTTTCGGGAGGTTTGGCGCTTTAAAATCTGATTCAAACCACCATTTCTTTAGAAATGCCTATGCCAAGTCAGGGTCATTGCGGTTTTCACAGTTTTCCGTTTGTTGACTGATTTTTTCTGTTTATATACTTATGAATTTTGACTTTCCCTTTGTAAGATTGTTCGGAGTTCGGTAATTTTGTTATTAGCCTTATTTCCTATTTTCAGCATTGTATTCATTTTTGTTTCACAAGGACAGCTAATAAAATAATTTGGCATGTACTTATTTCGGATATCCTTCAATAACTCACAACAAAAAAATATAATGGAATTCATTTCCAATGCATCATTTACAAAGATTGCATAATCTTTAATCCCTAGGAATACCCACTCAATTGAAAAAAAATCATTACTAGTTCTTAATTTACAAATATAATTTCTATGAACAGCATTCAATCGAAAAAGATAATTCTCCAATTTGAACTCAGTTTTGAATTTTGAATAATATTCCCTTCTTGAAGAATTGTTGATATCTGAAAACCATTTTTTAATATATTGATTTGTAATCTTTCTTACATAGTAACCTTCAAAAAATCAGGGTTAACATAGTTTTGACCATGCCATATATTGCTTAAACCTGTTTCATCAAATATTGATGTAGAATAATCCATCCATGGTGTGTTTCTATTTCCACGTATACATAATTTAAATAGTAATCTGTAGATTTTACCAAATAATAACTTATCAGGATTACCCACAAGTTTGTTCCAAAAACACAACATTTTTATTTTAATCTGTAACTCCATAGCGTATTGCCCAAGTTCGCCATACACCATCAATGTTGGTGTGCTTGTTATAACTCCTAAAATCTTTTTGCAAAATTGTAAATGAATTTTTTCTGTAATGTTCTTGTTTTCATGCCCCCACATTTTAGCCGAATTAATAGTTACCCATTAATTGTCTTGCTGAAATACACATTTTGTTATTGTATTGTTGTAGATTATAAAACATGCACAAAAGAATACAAATGTTATTACAACTGTGTGGAAAACTGTATAGCAAGACATATAAACGGCAACGGATGTCACAAGAACTGTGAAAGCTATGCTAGGATACATGCATAACGGAGGACCGCGAGGGTGTACAAATTCGAACACAATGGGATACTGGAATAAAATCGTGTCAAAAGGCTGTACTCCAGACAGCTAAACTATATTTTCCATTTTATTTCTTATTGGTTTTATTGTTTTGCATATAATAAAATTAAAGATATATATTATATATCATGTTCAAGATTATTACGTTCGTTATGATAACGTTGTTTGTCAGGTTATATAAGGGTAATAAAAAAATTACCGAACTCCTAACAATCTTACAAAGGGAAAGTCAAAACTCATAAGTATATAAACAGAAAAAAACAATCAACAACCGGAAAACTAGAAAAACGGTAATGACCCTGACTTGGTACAGGCATTTCTAAAGAAATGGTGGGTTGAATCAGATTATATAGCGCCAAATCTCCCGCTTTCATTACGGCTCAAAGGTTCCGGCTGTCACTATAACAGTATTTATAGCAATACAAAATAATGTGCGGGTTGGCATTTTACTCATACGTGTGTGTTCTGTTATCGGTTTTCTGTTGGCAGTTGTATTGTCTGTCTCTGATTTTCGGCTTCTTGTTACCCTTTTGGTATCTTCAATATTTCTTTGGACAAATTTCCGAAATTTGGTTATTGAATTTAAATTCCATCAATGCAAACGACATCAAATGAGTCTATGTCGACCAAATGTGTTTTGTTTTGTGTGTTTATCTAATAGACGACACAATTAATCTTTCTGAAGCAGCAAAAATCCAATGAATGACAGAATCTCTCCAATCATGCATATATTTAACGGTTGTCCACCGCTTGTCTGTACCCAGACGTGTTCTCCTTTTTTGACATGATATAATAGTGAAGCTGATCCACCTGGTTGAAGTTCTTCAATAAGCTTAAATGGAGGTATGAATTGCTGATATTATGGACGAACGAACAGACCATATGAACCTTATATATCCCTAGCAGAGCGAGGATAAAATAAAACATTAAATAGATCATCTGTCTTGGTGTAATTGATCAGCTTTTTTATTACAAAACTCGATTAAGTCTTTCAAAATTGTACTATAAACATTGCTACCGTCCAAAATTAATGATCGCTACAAATTGTTTGTACTTCGCTACCCTGCGGAAAAATGACAATTTGGATTTCAATGAATTTCTGAAAATATTCATTTTCAACCATGCTTAGCTTTCTGATATAGACTAGATATCTTCAAACCTAAATTGCATTCAATGTATTTTTAGAAATTGATATACTAGAATATCTATTTTCGTTTTGTTTCCTTTACATGGAATCGCTAACTTGAGCATAAAACTCGCTACCTTTCACATTACGATGTACAGTGTGCCTGAGTGTGGACACTGATTACCTATCGAAAGCCCCCTCGAAACATTTAGTGATCAATGTTTTCGAAACTGCAATTACAACTATATATTACTTAATACTGAGAAATTGACAATGAAAAACGAAAGGTTGAAAAGCCAAATAATGTACATCGTTTTTGGAGCAAGTAAGCCAAAGAACCAAGTTAGTTAACACAACACATGTACCTTCTTTGAGCAGGAGCCTTCGTGGCCGTGATCGTATGGCAGTTAGATTTACAACTACCTATGCAATCAGTGCCTATCACCACTGATGTTGTGAGTTCGATTCTCGATCAGGACCAGGTGTACAACATTATGTGATAAAGTTTGTCAGTGACCGACGACAGGTCGGTGGTTTTCCCCGGGTCCTCCGGTTTCCTCCACCTTTAAAGATTACCGCCACAATTTAGCGGAAATATTGTTGAAAGTGGCGCTAAACACCATTAAACAAACAAACAAATAAACCTTCTTTCGAGCTATTTGTCCCGTTCTTTATTCTATATTCCAATTTCTCCACTATCTTTTCCAATGCCACACTCCTATTTTCAAGTGTATCATTTTGAATACTTCTGGTCTGAATCCCATGAATTGCACAAAGTATGGAAATCGCATAAAATAAATGAAACATTATCGTACTGTATTTGTTCTGCAATGTTTACAAAATGGAGCCCAAATTAAAAACGCATTGTGTCTGAAACCTGTATATATCCTATAACATCTGTATACAATCTAATTTAATAAATGATGTAGGCTTGTTTTGAAAATGAGAAAAAAATCTATATGGTAGCGATACAAATTACAAATCGTGTTCATGCTGAACGTTTTATTAATAATTAATATGTTTTTCTTTTACAACACAAGACAGAAATGCGCTGTTTCGAAATAAATTACGAATTGTGTTGATGCAGAACGTTTCAAGACGTCTTGAATTTTCTATATGATGCCAAATTTCAAGAGATATGATGTAATTTATAGATAACGGTGAACTTTGTTAGATACTTTTCTAAATCGAGGTCATGGCCATCGTCAGTACACATCACCTCAACAGAACGTTGCCAAGAGTGAAGATAATTTTCCCGGCGTCATTGCGCTCCCAGATTCGTTGTCAATGTTTTCTATTATTTAATTAGAGTTATCTCTCTTTTCATACAAAGTAAAAGTATTGAGCTAACAGGTGACGTCCACAGGTCACCGGAAGTTCGAGGTCGTCTGCTTTCTATGCAATTTTTTTCGTTTTTGAGATCGCCCCAAAACGTGTTCAACTGTCTTTGTCTGAGAAAAATGCCATTGCTGCTTTGCACAAAACAAGTTTGAAAGGACCGACAATAACATGGGATACCCGCTGTCAACAATATATAGTTTTTTAATACGTCTTAGACAACGTGGAACTGTGGAGAGCGAGCAAGGAGAGATCGGGTATGCCATCTTTGTTGACACCCCCCGGAGCACTAGAAAACTGTATGGGGTTGTCAAATCTGACAGTAAACATCCACTCCACGAAGTTACTAATATTTTCAATGGGCATGAAACAAAATATCACAAGTGTGTTGTAAGAAAACATCAGGATTCGCGACTACAATGTAATAAAACGGCTGGCATGCTTTAAATTGAATAGGAACAAAACTGTAAATGATTTCTGTAAGAAGGTGATTTATAGTAATGAATGTAAGCTATAATTTGGAATGGACAACTTTGTACTTACTTGGCAACGACCCGGCAATGAATGGACTGCACCTTGATTGAATCCAGGTCATGGGGTTCGTCTAAGTTTTATGATATGGGCTGCATCACCTATGAAGGTGTGGGTAATTTGACAGTTGTTGACGGTAATATTAATGCCCAAAATATATTGAAGTCAGTGATAACTTTGTTTGGCACGTCATTGCCCAGATGACAATTATGTGTTTCAAGATGATAATGCCCCCGTACATAGGACACGCGCAGTAAAGGAGTATATGAAAGAAACTGAAAAACATGACAAGGCATATCCAGCCCGGAATCCTGATCTAATGTATTACAGAGAATTTGTGGCATCAAATCAAACATGAAATACAACAACATGTTCAAGACATCACCTCGCGTCTGTTGTTGAAAACTGCTATTCGCAACATACGGACTGGGGTGTATGACAAAGTGCTGGGTCAGTGAATTTATTCTTATTTATATTGCAACATAGATTTGAAATTCAAGGTGTAGCTCATTTGAAATTGGCAGCCATCTTGACATCTTCTTCACTTTTGACATAGTGCTGTATCAATAAATGACCTCCTCACGTACTTTCAAAAAAGAATAGGAATGCATTATATTAGAGCAAAACTGTATTCCTTAACACTTTCATAGTTAAATTAGCAATATACAACTCAATTACTCATTCCTTTTCTACTATGCTCAATCTGATTGCCATTCTAGTGGATATTGGCCAACACATGCTTTTCTATGCTTTTTTAGATGCCATGCCTACACCATCATTCTGTTAAAGACATGGTCCCAACTTATTTTAAAGATCAATCTGTTCCAAAGATTTAATATTCCTATGTTCCACCCATTGCCCCCAAAATAATGCACGTGTATTGCAGGACTTCCGCATTGATGACTTTAAAGCTAAACCTCCTGATTGTTCTTGCCACAATTACCCATTCAAATATAGTCATGCTGGCCACATTATATGAACATCATATACTGTAAAAATGTCCGTAAAGTCCTTGCTAAAGGTCCAAAATATCGTGATCCCCAGTCCATAAATTGAAAACACAACTTCAACATACATATAAACTCTGTAGAGGGCTATGTCAGAAAATGGACAAATGGAGAAAAAGAGGAGGTTGATACAATTTTAAAATGGGTAAAGGCTCTTATATTATTGATTCGAATCAGAAAATGTCAATGGTCAATGAGCGCAAAAACAGCATCTGTATTAAAAGATCCTGAATTTGCTGAAAACCTGTCCACTAATTCACCACACATATGTTTTTGTTTTGCAGTTCCTGCATATAAGGACCATAACAACATTGGTCTTATCTGAAAACAAATATTAGACTGATTGCTTTAAGATATATTAAGGCATGGATAGGTCACAAGGTAATCCTACATATACCGCTACTACGCTATCAGAAGAGGAAATCGTTGATAATCTCATGTTAGTCTAGTTTTCTTTTTTTTTGGTGGCCTTTCCGTGAAAGATGAGGATTATAATGCTAGTTAGTGCTGTATAAAGGCCGATAATTTGACGGTTCGGAATGGTCTTTACCAGGTTTTGGAATAGGAATGACAATAGCTGATTTCCAAATTGATGGAAAGTCGCCTAATTCAAAAATATTATTCATTAGATCTAAAAGAGTTTGGAGTGTCGATTCCGAAAGATGCTTGAGAACCTGGAATGGATATTATCGGGACCACATGCAGTATCATGTGATATTTTGATTGCGAATTACGTTTCCATTTACTACTAACAAAGATAGGGGCTGTCGTGGCCGTGATCGTATGGTATTTGGATTTGCCACTACCTATGCAGTCAGTGTCTATCACCACTGATGTTGTGAGTTTGAATCTCGATCGGAGCGAGGCATACAACATTATGTGATAAAGTTAGTTAGTGGCTTGCTACAGGTCGGTGGTTTTCTCCGGTCCTTCGGTTTCCTCCACGAATAAAACTGATCGCAACGATATGACTAACATATTGTTGAAAGTGGCGTTAAACCCCATCAGGTAAAACAAGCAAACACTGCAGTCTATTATCGCACACCAGTGAATTCACTATTGCCTATTATTATAGACTATTGTTTCAGCTGATGTGATATGCTGTAGTTTAATAAGAGATGCATTGTTTATCATGGAATAAGCTTTTAAACTTGCTGTACAGATTGAGATGTTTTGGTAGACTGCGGTATATTAAAAGTACATGTGTTTACCCTTGTCATGCATGTTCAACCACTTTAGAGACATTAAATTGCCGTGACAACAAGTTATTGGTCCTTATTTACAAAAGCTACACCGAGAAGCTTATACATACTCTGCTTTAGGAATTAGGGTTGTGCATATCCTATTTTAATTTTGGTCGCCTAGACTTTTTGTGCTTCCAATGGCCAATCCTTTTTTACCAATGTGGCTCAGATGGAACACAAATCTCTTATTATGTAAATATTGCTAGACTACTCCACCGAAACAAGTTAAACGTCATGATATAGCTGAAATATTGCTCAGTTAACGCTAAACAATGTTCGCTCACTCATAATAAGTAATGTAGTTGATAGCTGCCTTGTTGAACTACATATTGTATTATATTATAAAACCTGCACACAAGACTACACACACATGTTCTTACAATTGCGTGCAAAACTAAGGAAACAAATGATTATAGTAGGGTTTTTTTCTAAATAATTGTGGTTCCACACAAAGTAAATTTCGACATTTTATTTCTTACCGCCACACTAAAATTTGGTTACTGAATTTAAATTTCTTCAATACAAATAGCATAATAAAGTGATTCTATGTCGAACAAATGTTTCTGTGTGTGTTTATCCTACAGACGATACAATTAATCTTTCTGAAGCAAAAATCCCATGAATGACGTAGAATCATCCCAATCATATATATAATTAGTGGCTGTTCCATGACTTGTCTGTACCCACACGTGTTCTCCTTTTCTGACATGACATAATAGTGAGGTTGATCCCGGTGTGTAGTAACCACCTGCCGCATTGCTTCCCACGGCACCCTTGACCTCTTTCTCAACTCGTAATTCCGTAAACAAATTATTGCTGTTATACGTAAGGGTACTCCAAGAAAACATATAAACTCCAGATATCGGTGTTACAAAAACACCATCGGTAGGATGATAATGATTCCCGTTATTTATCATGATTTTGTCAAACTTTATGATGGAGAACGTATTCAAAGTTGTGGTTGATGATAGTCTAGCGTAGAAGAAAGCTTCTTTAGGACATTTGGTTTCTACAATAGAATAAAATAGAATAATTACATAAGTATTAGGGAAATGAACAGATTGTTTATAAGTGACGGTAAAAAATTCCTCTAACATCATTAATGTTTATTAAGTTTGATTTTAAGTCTAGATAAATTGAGATTTAAAAAATAGGCATTCAAATCACAATCAGCGATTAGCTCTTAATATTTCACACATTTTCCTGGATGGTATTTATTCTGGGTGTAGTCTGGTGACAAATAGTTTCTGGTTGAACTAGTGAGAAATAATGAATGGTGCAATACACACATGTGAACACTTATATATAGCATAACTTTAGAAGTATATACTAGTATTTTGTGACTTAAGTTTAAGAGACCGTACCTTTATGGAATTAATAATCAAGTTATCAACTTTACTCTAGGTGTGGTACCAATTATAGTAAGGTGTGTTCGACTTGTCATTTGACAAATAGCAAACAGTGTTTTACTCGTACATTCCATGTCTTTGTTATTAATAAATATAGTAACATTTGTGTATTTATGTTCATTTATATGTGTATATTGTTCATATATAGGAGAAGATGTTCTAAGTTGTAATACTCATATCTGATCCTATTTTTGAACAATAAAATATGCTTAAATTATTTTGATAGGAGTAACTGGAACAGATATGAGTTACTGCTTGATGTTATAGAGGTTTAGATAGAAGTAGCTGCTCCCTATAGCTGGTACTAATAAGCGGAACTGCTCTTTATAGTTGATTTGGTTTAGATTTGAGATATGGTATATAACACAACTTTCAACAATATTTCAGCTATATCGTGCTGGTCAGTTTTATTGGTGGAGGAAACCGGAGAAAACCACCGACCAAGTCACTGACAAACTTTATCAAATAATGATGTATCGGGTACACCTTGCCATGAATGGGGTTCGAACTCACAACGTTAGTGGTGATAGGCACTGATTGCACAGGTAGTTGAAAATCCAACTTCCTAACGATCACGACAACGACGCCCCCCCCCCCTCTCTATAGTCTGTAGAGATAGAAGTAACTGCCTTGCATACAAGTTTTAAGGTGATTGGTGTTTTCGAAGCTAAAATTGTAAATATATACAGTATACTTAGAACTGATAAACTTACAATGAAAACGTAGATATATAATTTAAGCACACGATGCATTTCTGTAATAACCTTCATCATGTACACTCAAAATCGAAAGGTTACAAAGCCAAATAATGTAAAGCTTTCTTGGAGAAGTAAGCCAAGAATTAAGTTAGTAAACACAACACATGTACCTTCTTTTGAGCAGGGGCCTTCGTGGCCGTGATCGTTTGGCAGTTGGATTTACAACTACCTATGCAATCAGTGCCCATCACCACTAATGTTGTCAGTTAGAATCTCGATCAGGGCGAGGTGTACAACATTATGTGATAAAGTTTGTCAGTGACTGGCGACAGGTCGGTGGTTTTCTTCGGGTCCTCCGTTTCCTCCACCAATAAAACTGGCCGCCACAATATAGCGGTAATATTGTTGAAAGTGGCGTTCAACACCATTAAGCAAACAATCAAACAAACCTTCTTTCGAACTATTTGTCCCGTTCTTTATTCTATCTTCTAATTTCTCCACTAACTTTTCCAATGCCACAATCCTATTTTCCAGTGTATCATTTTGAATACTTCTGGTCTGAATTCCATGAATTGCACAAAGTATGAAAATCGCATAAATAAATAAATGAAGCATTGTCGTACTGTATTTGTTCTGCAATGCTTACAGAATGGAGCCCAAATTAAACACTCACTGTGTCTAAAACCTTTATATATCCTCTTAACATTCCCATCACATCTGTACACAATCTATGCCAAGATAAACTTAATTGATAAATAATGTGGGTTTGTTTTTGAAAAGAAGATAGAACGATACGTTTCGAGATAAATTACGAATTGTGTTAATGCAGAACGTTTCAAGTCGTCTTGAATTTTCTATCTGATGCCAAATTTCAAGAGATATGATGCAATGTATATATAACGGTTAGATACTTTTGTAAAACGGTGTCATGGCCATCGTCAGTACAAATCACCTCAACTAAATGATGTACAGAACGTTGCCAACAATGAGGATAATTTTCCCGACGTCATTGCGCTCCCAGATTCGTTGTCAATGTTCTCTGTTATTTATTTAGAGTTATCTCTTTTTTTATGCAAAATGAAATTATTGAGCTAACAGATGACGTCTAAAGATCACCGGAAGTTCTGAGTTGTCTGATTTTTTCTTTACAATTTTCATCGCTTTTGAGATGGCCCCAAAATGTATTGAACTGTCTTTGTTGACAGTGGCGTTAAGCACCATCAAGCAAAGCAAACACACACTACAGTATATTATCACACACTAGTGAATTCACTATTGCCTATTATTACAGACTAGTGTTTTAGCTGATGTGATATGCTGTAGTATAATAAGAGCTGTATTATTGATTATGAAACAAGCTTTTAAACTTGCTTTACAGATTGAGCTGCTTTGTCAGACTGTGTGTGGTATAATAGAAGTACATGTGTACCCTTGGTGTGTATGCTCAAACTCTTTAAAGATAAATTAAAGTGGCGTGAAGAAAACAAATTATTGGTCCCAATTTGCTACAAGGAGAAACTTGGAAATACTCTGCTTTAGGAATCAAAGTTGTGCATATCCTATTTTAATATTGGTCGATAAGACTTCTGGTGTTTCCAATGACCAATCCTGTTTTTGCAATGGCGTTCAGATGTGACAGAAATCTCTAATGATTGAAATATTTCTAATCCATTCGACAGAAACAACCAAGACATCATAATATAGCTGCTCAGTTGGTTTTAAAACAATGCTCGCTCCCTCATAATAAGTAATGTTGTTAATTCAACTTCAACTCTATTCAATAAATCAGGCGCAGCACACTGCGCTACAGGAGCATCAATTATTTACAAATAATTATTATAAGATGACACAATGAGTAGACAATGTATACGTATTACACAAACACAGATGATAGGTGATACACAAGTTATTACGGTCAGAGGTTACGACTTGGGTCTACTCGACTCATACTATGTTTATTACCAGGACATGTGCTTTGTATAGTGATATATTTTAAAGTGGAATACGAATAAATTCTATCCCAAATAGTGGAAATATTTGGAAAGTGTACTTTAAAAACTACAGAAATTTTGTATTTTTTTGGAGGAACAATTACAGGTGAGTAAGAACTTGTGTATTTCCTATTTTCGGGAGGTTTGGCGCTTTAAAATCTGATTCAAACCACCATTTCTTTAGAAATGCCTATGCCAAGTCAGGGTCATTGCGTTTTCACAGTTTTCCGGTTGTTGACTGATTTTTTCTGTTTATATACTTATGAATTTTGACTTTCCCTATGTAAGATTGTTCGGAGTTCGGTAATTTTGTTATTAGCCTTATTTCCTATTTTCAACATTGTATTCATTTTTGTTTCACAAGGACAGCTAATAAAATAATTTGGCATGTACTTATTTCGGATATCCTTCAATAACTCACAACAAAAAAATATAATGGAATTCATTTCCAATGCATCGATTACAAAGATTGCATAATCTTTCATCCCAAGGAATACCCACTCAATTGGAATTTTTCTATTCCTAGTTCTTAATTTACAAATATAGTTTCTATGAACAGCATTCAATGGAAAAAGATAATTCTCCAATTTGAAATCAGTTTTGAATTTGAATAATATTCCCCTCTTGAAGAATTGTTGATATTTGAAAACCATTTTTGAATACATTCATCTTGTAATCTTTGTTTAAGATCAGGGTTAATGTATTTGTGACCATGCCATATATCGCTTAAACCTGTTTCATCAAATATTGATTTAGAATAATCCATTCATGGTATGTCTCTATTGCCACGTATAAATAATTTAGATAGCAATCTGTAGATTTTACCAGATAACTTAACAAGATTACCCATAAATTTGCTCCAAAAGCACAACATTTTTATTTTAATCTGTAGCTCCATTGGGTATCGCCCAAGTTCTCCATGCACCATAACATTTGGTGTGTTTGTTCTAATACTAAAATCTTTTTACAAAATTGCAAATGAATTTTATCAATATGTTCTTGTTTTCAAACCCCCAAATTTCAGCCGAATTAATATTTGCCAATTAATTGTCTTGTTTTGTTATTTTGTTATGGTATTTTTGTAGATTATAAAACATGCACAAAAGAATACACATGTTCTTACAACTGTGTGGGAAAACTACATAGCAAGACATATAAACGGAAACGGATGTCACAAGAAATGTGAAAGTTATGGTAGAATACATGTATATAACGGAGGATTACGAGGGTGTACAAATATATATTATGTATAATGTTCAAGATTATTACGTTCTTTATAATAACGTTGTTTCTCAGGTTATATGTGCGGGTTAACATTTTACTCATACGTGTGTGTTCTCTTATCGTTTTTGAATTGTCTGTCCTCTGATATACGGCTTCTGGTTACACTTTTGGTATCGTCAATATTTCTTTGAACAAATCAAGTAAACAAAAGAATTTAGTTTTTTTTTATATAAAATGAGGTTTCCACACAAATGTGAGTTTCGACATTTTATTTCTGAAATTTGGTTATTGATTTTAAATTCCATCAATACAAACGACATAAAATGAGTCTATGTCGACCAAATATGTTGTTTTTTTTTATCTAATAGACGACACAATTAATCTTTCTGAAGCAAAAATCCCATGAATGACGTAGAATCTCTCCAATCACACATATAATTATCGGTTGTCCCACCGCTTGTCTGTACCCACACGTGTTCTCCTTTTCTAACATGACATAATAGTGAAGTTGATCCCGGTGTGTACTGATTACTTCCTGCAACGCTTGCAACAACACCTTTAACCTCGTTCTCAACACGTAATTCCATATACTAATTCTTGCTATTAGACGTAAGGGTATTCCAAGCAAACATATAAACTCCAGATATCGGTGCTACAAAAACACCATCGGTAGGATGATAATGATTCCCGTTATTTATCATGATTTTGTCAAACTTTATCATTGAGAACGTATTCAAAGTTGTGGTTGCTGATAGTCTAGCTTAGAAGAAAGCTTCTTTAGGACATTTGGTTTCTACAATAGCACACAAATAAGATAATTATATAAGCATTGGGGGAAATGAACATCATGAAAAGAAAGATTAAACAGCGAAGGTCAACAATATCATGAATATTTGTGTTATCTTAGTTTATAAAAGTCAAGACAAATTCAGATATAACAATAGGCATTACAATCACCTTTGGCGATTAGCTCTAAATATTTCACACATTTTACTGAATGGTATATGTTTTATTCTGAATGTAATCTGGTGACAAATAGTTTGTAACTGAACTGATGAGAAATAATGCATGTTTCAATGCACACGTGTGAGCACTCTAAAAGAAAAAAAAATATTAATACATAACTTTATGCATAGCATAAATTTAGAAATTATTTACTAGTATTTTGTGACTTAATTTTAAAAGACCTTATCTTTATGGAATTTATAATTCAGTTATAAGCTTTACTCTAGGCTTGGTCCAATAATAGTAAGGTGGGTTCTATTTGTCATTTGGTATATATCAAATCGTGTTTCACTCGTACATTCCATGTCATTGTTATTAACAAATATTGTAAATTTTGTGTATTGATGTTAAACTATATATGTATATTGTTTATATAGAGGTGAAAATTATCTAAGTTGTAGTTATTATATCTGATCCATTGTCATGTTTTTGGACAATAACATATGTTTACATTATGAAAGGCCCCGGATGGCTCAATGAGTTAGGTAGTTGGATTACTTAGCAACTCATACAAGCCTATCCTCAATACGGCATGGGTTCGAGCCCGTCTTTGTAAATTACAAAAAAGGGTGCACTCGACTCGCAGCCTCAAGTGATAAGGTTTACCAGTTGCTTGCCCATGATCGGTGGCTCTCTCCGGGTACTTCGTCTTCTTTCACCACTAAAACTGGTCGCCATGATATAGCTGAAATATTGCAGAACATGGGGTTAAACACAAAAAATCAATCAATAAAACATTATTGATAGGAGTAACTGGAACAAATAAGAGTTACTGCTTGATGATTTAGCAGTTTTAGATAAAAGTAACTGTTCTATGTAACTGGTACTTGCAAGCGGAACTGATCTTTATAGTCAGTAGAGATATCAGTAGCTTATCTCATCAGTGGGTACTGATAAGAGTTACTGCTTTTTATGTATATGTAGCTGGTACTGAGATAACATGTAGCTACTCTATATAGCTAGCACGGATAGGAATAACTGCTGCCATGGTTGCTCTATGTCTGGTTCAGATAGGAATTACTGCTCAATATATCTGGTGCAAATATGAGTAATTGTTCTGGATTGCAACTGATGGGAATACATGTTTCTTTTATTGAAGCATCTGATTGAAGTAATGACTTTATATTGCTGAACACGGCTGATATGATTATGTGTTAATACGAGTAAATATATTATAGAGCTACTAATTCAAGAGTAAATTTCTAGTGTATAGTTTCTAATTATTAGAGTAAACATTATATAATCTACATTTGTCTATTTAGAGGAGCTAATGGGCTTCTAGAGTCGCAGATTTGGAGCATGTTACCCTAAGCAGTGAAAATGATATCAATCTGATTGACATCCATTCTCTAGTTTCAATGCAGACGCGAATTTGGAGGATACTCTCTTCAACTTAATGATACACGCACCTAGCTAAAATTCTCCTCTTCACACCCTCAATACAGAAGTAAATGAATAACTCAGTAGGGATCAGTAGCTTTAGTGAAAATGTGCATGGATAGATCTTACTTTACACTCCTTTATTAAATACAACGTGTATCCCCCAAATAAACAGATCATACAAGGAAAAATAAAATGGTCGAAATTAAGTTGATTTCATCATGAGTGTTTACTTCAGTCTGCAATTCATGTATATAGGGTAGTTGGATTTGTAAATTTGTCTGATGTGTGGCTGGGTCCTCCTATAAGCATTCCCGTTCGACTCACAATAAACACCTCTTGTGACCAAGGTTGCATTAAAACCGACTTTTTGGTTAAAGACGAGTTGTTAATTGAAGGTTGTAAAGCTATGAAAGTCATATGGATCCCATCCTTTGCGTCTAAATTAAACTGTCACCATACAAACTATTGATACAGAAAAATAAATAAACACGTGGTGCTACACTGTATACAGCAGACATATACCTGGTTGAAGTCCTTCAATAAGCTTAATGGAGGTATGAATTGCTGATATTACGGACGAACGAACAGACCATATGAACCTTATATATCCCTAGCAGAGCGAGGATAAAATAAAACATTAAATAGATCAGTCTTGGTGTAATTGATCAGCTTTTTTATTACAAAACTCGATTAAGTCTTTCAAAATTGTACTATAAACATTGCTACCTTCCAAAATTAATGATCGCTACAAATTGTATGCACTTCGCTACCCTGTGGACTAAGGACAATTTGGATTTCAATGAATTTCTGAAAATATTCATTTTCAAACATGCATAGCTTTCTGATATAGAATAGAACTCATGAGTACCAATATCTTAAAACCTTAATTGCATTCAATGTCATTTTAGAAATTGATATACTAAAATATGTATTTTCGATTTGTTTACTTTACATGGAATCACTAACTTGAGTATAAAACTCGCTACTTTTAACTTTACGATGTACAGTGTCCCTGGGTGTGGACACTGATTACCTATCGAAAGCCCCTTCGAAACATTTAGTGATCAGTCTTTCGAAACTGCAATTACAACTATATAATACTTAGTTTTGAGAAATTGCCAATGAAAACGTAGATATCTAATTTAAGAATGCGATGCATTTCAGTAGTAACCATAGATAGAAAGGTTGGAAAGCCAAATAATGTAAACCGTTTTTGGAACAAGTAAACCAAAGGAGCAAGTTAGTTAACACAACTCATGTACCTTCTTTGAGCAGGAGTCTTCGTGGCCATGATAAAGTTTGTCAGTGACTTGCAACAGGTCGGTGGTTTTCTTCGGGTCCTCCGTTTTCCTCCACCAATAAAACGATAAACTCCATTAAACAAACAAACAAACCTTCTTTCGAGCTATTTGTCCCATTCTTTATTCTGTCTTCCAAGTTCTCCACTAACTTTTCGAATGCCACAATCCTATTCTCAAGTGTATCGTTTTGAATACTTCTGGTCTGAATTCCATGAATATATATATATAACGGTCAGATACTTTTGTATAGCGGTGTCATGGCCATCGTCAGTACAAATCACCTCAACTAAATGATGCACAGAACGTTGTCAAAAGTGAAGATAATTTTCTCGACGTCATTGCGCTCCCAGATTCGTTGTCAATGTGCTCTGTTATTTAATTAGAGTTATCTCTCTTTTTATACAAAATGAAAGTATTGAGCTAACAGGTGACATCAAACGGTCACCGGAAGTTCTAAGTAGTCTGTTTTCTTTACAATTTGCAATGCTTTTGAGATGGCCCCAAAATGTATTGAACTGTCTTTGTTGAAAGTGGCGTTAAACCCCATCAAGTAAAGCAAACAAACACTACAGTCTATTATCACACACTAGTGAATTCACTATTTCCTATCATTACAGAGTATTGCTTCAGCTGATGTGATAGGCTGTAGTATAATAAGATCAGTATAGTTAAGCTTTTAAACTTGCTTTACATATTGAATTACTTTGACAGACTGTAGTGTGGTATAATAAAAGTACATTGTTACACTTGTCATGCATGTTAAACCGCTTTGGAGTAATTAAAGTGCCGTGAAAACAATTGATTGGTCCTTATTTACAAAGGCTACAACGAGAAGCTTGTAGGAATTAAAGTTGTACATATCCTATTTTAATGTAGGTCGATAAGACTTCAAGTGTTTCCAATGGTCAATCCTGTTTGTACAATGCCGTTCAGATGGGACATACATCGCTAATTATGAAAATATTGCTAGACCACTCGCCAGAAACACCTAAAACGACATTATATTTGATAACACATTGCTCAGTTGGCGTTAACTTATAATAAGTAATGTAGTAAATAGTTCCGCATTAATTGAGTGAGTGAGTGATTGTTGTTTATCGCCAATTCAGCAAATCTTCAGCAATATCATGGCGAGAACTACTTTCAATGAGATGATGATGTCCGCTTTGAACTAGAACAACACGTTGAGCTGGATTTGTATAGTGCTAGCTCACTGAAACAACATTCGGCGGGTAGAAATGTCGCTCCACTCGGACACATTATTCTTATTCCCAGCCGGGCAGTCTTTGCTCTTTCTCCTTAATGCTGCGTACCTAACGGAGAAGCAATAAATACCAATTTTATAATCTTTGGTTTGACACGGGGGCTCGAACCCACAATCTACAGCACTCGATGCGAGTACGTTAACCATTATGCCACCAATGCGTCTTGTCTTGTTGAACTGCATATTTGATTAGTATATTATTGTAGAATATAAAACATGCACAAAAGACTACACATGATTTTACAACTGCGTGCAAAACTACATGGCAATATATATAAACGGCAGCTGATGTCCCAATAACTGCGTAATAACGAATCACCACGAGGATGTACAAATCCGAACACAATGGGATACTGGAATAAAATCGTGTCAAATAGCTGTGTTCCGTACAGATAAACAATATTTCCATTGTATTTCTTATTGCTTTTATTGTTTTGCATAATAAAGATTACATATATTATGCATGAGGTTCAAGATTATTACGTTCTTTATAATAACGTTGTTTGTCGGGTTATATGTTCGGGTTGGCATTTTATTCATACGTGTTTGTTCTGATATCATTTTTCATTTGGCTATGGTATTGTCTGTCCTTTGTTTTACGGTCTCCGATTACACTCTTGGTATATTCATATATTTCTTTGTACAAATCAAGTAAACAAATGATTTTAGTTTTTTTTCTAAATATAGACGGTTCCACACAAAGTACATTTCGACATTTTATTTCTTACCGCCACACTAAAATTTGGTTATTGAATTTAAATTCCTTCAATACAAACAACATAAAGTGATTCTATGTCGAACAAATGTTTCTGTGTGTGTTTATCTAACAGACGACACAATTAATCTTTCTGAAACAAAAATCCCATGAATGACGTAGAATCATCTCAATCCACTATATAATTATCGGTTGTACCACCGCTTGTCTGTACCCAGACGTGTTCTCCTTTTTTGACATGACATAATAGTGAAGCTGATCCAGGTATGTATTGACCACTTCCCGCATAGCTTCCCACGGAACCCTTGACCTCGCTCTCAACTCGTAATTCCGTATACAAACCCTTGTTGTTATACGTAATGGTATTCCAAGAAAACATATAAACTCCAGATATCGGTGCTACAAAAACACCATCGGTAGGCTGATAATGATTCCCGTTATTTATCATGATTTTGTCAAACTTTATGATTGAGTACATATTCAAAGTTGTGGGTGATGATAGTCTAGCGTAGAAGAAAGCTTCTTTAGGACATATGGTGTCTACAATAGAACAAGAATAAGATAATTATATAATGAACATCATGAAAAGAAAGTTTAAGCATCGACGGTCAACAATATCATGAATATTTGTGTAATCTTAGTTTATAAAAGTCAAGACAAATTCAGACATAACAATAAGCATTACAATCACCTTTGGTGCTTTCCTCTAAATAGTTCACACATTTGTCTTAATGGTATATGTTTTATTCTGAATGTAATCTGGTGACAAATGGTTTGTAACTGAACTGGTGAGAAATAATGCATGTTTCAATACACACGTGTGAGCACTCTAAAAGAAACAAAACTATTAAGGTTGAGACTGACACTAGTCACATGATTTTTAAGAATATTTAATAAAATGTGGTAATAATTATTAATTATGTTTGCAGTATTTCTTACGAGGTATTTTGCTCTTTGAATTTTCTACATATGATTTGTGCAAGTTCTCAAATTAAACTGAAATACAAATTTAATACAGTAATTTCTTGGCAATAATACATTATATGTGTAAAATGCTATATGAAGCATTTCGTCAAGGGAGGTAATCATGTCTCAAATGATATTAGAATATGATGAGTTTTGTATGTTTTTGTTAAATATTGAAGTTTTTAATATTATGACCCCAGACTTTCCTTACACTTCTGAAAATGAAACAAAATGCACCATATTATATTTTTGCATGTTTTATTTTCATTTATTCAATGTCTTATTAAAAAATGTGAAAAATGTGGACATTTTTCATGAAATTGACAAAAAGGGTATATGTCAGGGTGTCCTTCTAAACCCCTAACTTTTTTTTTGCCTGGTAACATATCTATATTTTTTAATGATATGTAGCATGGATATAAGTAATGTGATATATCTATTTTTTTTTTAAATTCATTGACACAATTTTATTTCTATTCCACTTTAAAATGAAATTGTTACAGGCTATATTGCCAAAAAAGGGTAGCCATTTTGAAAAAAAATGAAAAAATTATAAAAATTTATGTCTTAGATATTCCAAAATATTCATTTATCATATTATATTCAGATAATTAATAACAAATTATATGCTATTTTTTTTTGTACATTAATGACACGGAGAAGTGACAAAAATTTCATTTTTTTGGACTTCAGAGTGGGGTAGCTCTTTCAGGGAATATTTTTCAAATAAGCCTGGAAACCTATTCTCAGATTTTGATATTTTGCTAGGTACATCCCAAAGAACAATATATATGAAATAAAAAAAAATCATTGACCAGGTTTGTTTTGCCCATCGTGTCCTTCTTTACCTTAATTCATAACTTTATACATAATATAAATTTAGAAATTATATACTAGTATTTTGGGACTTAATTTTAAAAGACCTTACTTTTATGGAATTGATAATTCAGTTATAAGGTTTACTCTAGGTTTGGTCCAATAGTAGTAAGGTAAGTTCGATTTGTCATTTGGTAAATATCAAATCGTGTTTCACTCGTACATTCCATGTCATTGTTATTAACAAATAAAGTAACTGTTGTGTATTTATGTTAAGCTATATGTGTATAATGTTTATATAGAGGAGAAGATGTTCTAAGTTGTAATTCTTCTATCTGATACATTGTCATGTTTTTGGACAATAAAATATGCTTACATTATTGAAGGGCCCGGGTGGCTTAATGAGCTAGTAGTTGGATTTACCTAACAACTCATACAAGCCTATCACCAATACGGCGTGGGATCGCGCTCGTCTTTGTAGATTACACAAATGGTGCACACGACTCGAAGCCGCAAGTGATAAAATTTACGAGTTGCTTGTCCATGGTCGATGGTTCTCTCTGGGTACTCCGGCTTCTTCCACCACTAAAACTGGTCGCCATGATATAGCTGAAAAATTGCAGAAAGTGGCGATAAATACAAAAATCAATCAATAAAACATTATTTAGTGGAGTAACTGGAACATATAAGAGTCACTGCTTGATGACTTAGCAGATTTAGATAGAAGTAACGGTTCTATGTAACTAGTACTTGTAGGTGGAACTGCTCTTTATAGTTGGTAGAGATAGCAGTAACTTATTTCATCAGTGGGTACTGATAAGAGTAACTGCTTTATATGTATATGTAGCTTGTATTGAGAGAACATGTAGCTACTCTATATAGATAGCACGGAGATGAATAACTACTGCCGGTACTGACAAGCACGGCTGGTCTATGTCAGGTTTAGATAGGAAGTACCGCTCAATATATCTGGTGCAAATATGAGTAATTGTTCTTGATTGCAACTGATAGGAATAAATGTTTTTATTGATTGAAGTAATGACTTTTTATTGCTGAACACGGCTGATAGGATTATGTGTTAATACGAGTAAATATATTATAGAGCTACTAATTCAAGAGTACATTTCTAGTATATAATTTCTAATTATAAGAGTAAGCATTATATGATCTACATTTGTATATTTAGAGGAGCGAATGGGCTTCTGGGGTCACGGATTAGCAGTATGCTACCCTAAACATAGTGAAAATGATATAAATCGGAGGATACTTTCTTCAACTTAATGATACACGCACCTAACTAAGATTTCCCTCTTCACACCCTCAATACAGAAGTAAATACATATCTCGGTAGGGATCAGTATTATATATCTCTAGCAGAGCGAGGATAAAATAAAACATTAAATATATCATCAGTCTTATTACAAAACTCGATTAAGTCTTTCAAAATTGTACTATGAAAATTGCTACCGTCCAAAATTAATGATCGCTACAAATTGTATGTACTTCGCTACCATGCGGACAAATGACAATTTGGATTTCAATGAATTTCTGAAAATATTCATTTTCAACCATGCTTAGCTTTCTGATATAGAATAGAACCCATGAGTTACAATATTTTAAAGCCTAAATTGCATTCAATGTATTTTTAGAAATTGACATACTAGAATATCTATTTTCGTTTTGTTTACTTTACATGGAATCGCTAACTTGAGAATAAAACTCGCTACCTTTCACTTTATGATACACAGTGTCCCTGAGTGTGGATATGGATTACCTATCGAAAGCCCCGTCGAAACATTTAGTCATCAGTGTTTTCGAAACTTCAATTACAACTATATATTACTTAGTTCTGAGAAATTGACAATGAAAACGTAGATATCTAATTTAATTGTACGATGCACTTTAGTAGTAACCTTCATCGTGTACACTCAAAATCGAAAGGTTGGAAAGCCAAATAATGTAAAGTTTTTTAGTAGTAAGTAACACAACACATGTACCTTCTTTTGAGCAGGGGCCTTCGTGACCGTGATCGTATGGCCGTTGGATCTACAACTACCTGTGCAATCAATGCCTATCACCACTGATGCTGTGAGTTCGAATCTCGATCAGGGCGATGTGTACAACATTATGTGATAAAATTTGTCAGTGACTTGCGACAGGTCGGTGGTTTTCTCCGGACCTCCGTTTCCTCCACCAATAAAACTGACCGCCACAATATAGTGGCAATATTGTTGAAAGTCGCGTTAAGCTCCATTAAACAAACAAACAAACAAACCTTCTTTCGAGCTATTTGTCCCGTTCTTTATTCTGTCTTCCAAGTTCTCCACTAACTTTTCCAATGCCACAATCCTATTTTCAAGTGTATCGTTTTGAATACTTCTGGTCTGAATCCCATGAATTGCACAAAGTATAGAAATCGCATAAATAAATAAATGAAACATTGTCGTACTGTATTTGTTCTGCAATGTTTACAGAATGGAGCCCAAATTAATCACTGCGCCTGAAACCTTTATTGATCTTCCAACATTCTGATAACATCTGGAGACAATCTTTTCTAAGATAAACTTAATTGATAAATAATGTGGGTTTGTATTTGAAAATAAGAAAGAATAATACGATTTCGAAATAAATTACAAATTGTATTCATGTAGAACGTTTCAAGGTACCTTGAATTTACTAATTGATGCCAGATTTCAAGAGGTATGGTGTAATGTATATATAGCGGTAACCTTTGTTAGATACTTTTGTAAAACGGAGTCATCGCTCATCACTGCGCCTGAAACCTTTCTATATCCTCATAGCATTTCCCATAACATCTGTATACAATCTTTGCCAAGATAAATTAATTTAATAAATGATGTGGGTTTGTTTTGAAATTAAGAAAGAACTATATTGTTACGAAACAAATTACAAATTGTGTTCATGCTGAACGTTTTATTAATAATTAAAATGTTTTTATTTTACAACATAAGACATAAATGCACGGTTTCGAAATAACTTACGAATTGTGTACATACAGAACGCTTCAATGCGTCTTGAATTTGTTATTAGATGCCAGATTTCAAGAGATATGATGTAATGTATATATAACGTTAGATACTTTTGTAAAACGAAGTCATAGCCATCGTCAGTACACATCACCTCAACTAAATGATGTACAGAACGTTGCCAAAAGTGAAGATAATTTTCCCGACGTCATTGCGCTCGCAGATTCCTTGTCAATGTTCTCTGTTATTTAATTAGAGTTATCTCTCTTTTTATACAAAGTAAAAGTATGGAGCTAACAGGTGACGTCAAACGGTCACCGGAAGTTCTAGATCGTCTGTTTTCTTTACAATTTTCATCGTTTTGAGATGGCCTCAAAATGTATTGAACTGTCTTTGTTGAAGGTGGCGTTAAACCCCATCAAGTAAAACAAACAAACACTACAGTCTATTATCACACACTAGTGAATTCACTATTGCCTATTATTACAGACTAGTGTTTCAGATGATGTGATAGGCTGTAGTATAATAAGATCAGTATAGTTAAGCTTTTAAACTTGCTTTACAGATTGAGCTGCTTTGACAGACTGTAGTGTGGTATAATAAGAGTCCATTGTTACACTTGTCATGCATGTTAAACCGCTTTGGAGAAATTAAAGTGCCGTGAAAACAATTGATTAGTCCTTATTTACAAAAGCTACAACGAGAAGCTTGTACATACTCTGCTGTAGGAATTAATGTTGTGCATATCCTATTTTAATTTTGATCGATAAGACTTCTAGTGTTTCCAATGGTCAATCCTGTTTTTGCAATGGCGTTCAGATAGGACACGCATCGCTAATTATGAAAATATTGCTAGACCACTCGACAGAAACAACCAAAACGCCATTATATTTGTTAACACATTGCTCAGTTGGCGTTAACTTATAATACGTAATGTAGTAAATAGTTCCGCATTAAATATATTATGGCGAGAAGTAGTTCAGTTTCAATGAGATGATGAGGTCCGCTTTGTACTAGACCAACACGTTGAGTTGGATTTTTATAGTGCTAGCTCCCTGAAACAACATTCGGCGGGTAGACATGTTGCTCCATTCGGACACATTATTATTATTCCCAGTCAGACAGTCTTTGCTCTTTCTCCTTAATGTTGTGTACTTAGCGGAGAAGCAACAAATACCAATTTTATAGCCTTTGGTTTGACCCGGGGGCACGAACCCACAATCTACCGCACTCGAGGCGAGCACGTTAACCAATATGCCACCAATGCGGTCTTTGCTTGTTGAACTACATATTTTATTAGTATATTATTGTAGAATATAAAACATGCACAAAAGACTACACATGGTCTTACAACTGCGTGGAAAACTACATAGAAAGATATATAAACGGCAGCTGATGTCCCAATAATTGCGTAATAACGAAGGACCACGAGGGTGTACAAATCCGAACACAATGGGATACTGGAATAAAATTTTGTCAAATAGCTGTGCTCTGTACAGATAAACAATATTTCTATTGTATTTCCCGCCACGATATAACTGAAATATTGTTGAAAGTGGCGTTAAGCACCATAAAACCAAACCAAACTATTGTATTTTGTATTGCTTTTATTATTTTGCATAATAAAGATTAAATATATTATGTATGATGTTCAAGATTATTACTTTCTTTGTAATAACGTTGTTTGTCGGGTTATATGTTCGGGTTGGCATTTTATTCATACGTGTTTGTTCTGATACCATTTTTTCTGTTGGCTATTGTATAGTCTGTCCTTTGTTTTACGGTCTCCGATTACCCCCTTGGTATATTCATAGATTTCTTTGTACAAATCAAGTAAACAAATGATTTTAGGTTTTTCTTCTAAATAATGATAGTTCCACACAAAGTAAATTTCGACATTTTATTTCTTACCGCCACACTAAAATTTGGTTATTGAATTTAAATTCCTTCACTACAAACAACATAAAGTGATTCTATGTCGAACAAATGTTTCTCTGTGTGTTTATCTAACAGACGACACAATTAATCTTTCTGAAGCAAAAATCCCATGAATGATGTAGAATCATTCCAATCATGTAAATAATTAGTGACTGTTCCACCGCTTGTCTGCACCCAGACGTGTTCTCCTTTTTTGACATGACATAATAGTGAAGTTGATCCCGGTGTGTAGAAACCACTTGCCGCATTGCTTGCAACAACACCCTTGACCTCGTTCTCAACTCGTAATTCCGTATACAAAGCCTTGCTATTAAACGTAAGGGTATTCCAAGAAAACATATAAACTCCAGATATCGGTGTTACAAAAACACCATCGGCAGGATGATAATGATTCCCGTTATTTATCATGATTTTGTCAAACTTTATGACAGAGTACGTATTCAAAGTTCTGGTTGCTGATAATCTAGCGTAGAAGAAAGCTTCTTTGGGATATATGGTGTCTGCAATAGAATAAGAATAAAATAAGTATATAAGCATTTGGAAAAATAAGCATAATGAAAAGAAAGTTAAACATCGATGGTCAACAATACCATAAATATCATTAGTACTTATTTAATCTGAGTTTATTAAACTCATAACAAATTCAGATCTAACAATAGCCATTCAAATCACCTTTGGTGCTTTGTTCTAAATATTTCTCACATTTTCTTTTTATTCTGAATGTAATCTGGTGACAAATAGTTTGTAACTGAACTAGTGAGAACTAATGAATGGTGTAATACACACATGTGAGCACTTATATATAACATAACTTTAGAATTATATACTAGTATTTTGTGACTTAATCTTAAGAGACCTTATATATGGAATTCATAATCCAGTTATAAACTTTACTCTAGGTGTGGTCCAATAATAGTAAGGTGGGTTCCATTTGTCATTTGACAAATAACAAATTTGTTTCACTCATACATTCCATGTCTATTAATTCATATTTAAACTGTTGTATATTTATGTTCAACTGTATATGTTTATTGTTTATATAGAGGAGAATATGTTCTATGTTGTAATGCTTATATCTGATGCTTTTGACATGATTTTGGACGATAACATATGTTTACATTATTGATAAGAGTAACTAGAACAGATAAGAGTGACTGCCTTTTTAAGATTTAGCAGGTTTTAGATAGAAGTAACTGCTCTATATATCTGGTACTAATAGGCGGAACTGCTATTTATAGTTGACTTGGCTTAGGTTTGGTTTATGATGTTTATCGTCATTTTCAACAATATTTCAGTTATATCGTGGCGGTCAGTTTTATTGGTGGAGGAAACCGGAGAAAACTACCTACCTGTCGCAAGTCACTGACAAACTTTATCACATAATGTACACGTCGCCATGAACGGGGTTCGAACTCACAAAGGTAGTGGTGATAGGCCCTGGTTGAACAAGGAGTTGATAATCCAACTTCCATACGTTCACGACCAGGACGCCCCCCCCCCTCCCCACCCCCCCCCCCCCCATAGTTTCTAGATATAGAAGTAACTACCTGACATGCACATTGTAAGGTGACTGGTGTTATCGAAACTAAAATTGTAAACATATACAGTATACTTAGAACTGATAACTTTACAATGAAAACGTAGATATCTAATTTAAGCTCACGATGCATTTCTGTAATAATCTTTATCATGCACACTCAAACTTAAAAGGTTGGAAAGCAAAATAATGTAAAGTTTTTTAGTAGCAAGGAAACCATATAACCAAGTTAGTTAGCACAACATATGTATCTTATTTTGAGCAGAGACCTTCGTGGCCGTTTTCGTATAGTAGTTGGATTTACAACTACTCGTGGAATCAGTGCCTATCACCACTGATGTTGTGAGTTCGAATCTCGATAAGGACGAGGTGCACAACATTATGTGATGAAGTTTGTCAGTGACTTGCGACGGGACGGTGGTTTCTCCGGGACCTCCGGTTTCCTCCACCAATAAAACTGACCGCCACGATATAGCTGCAATATTGTTGAAAGTGGCGCTAAGCAACATCAAACAAACTAACAAACAAGCAAACCTTCTTTCGAGCTAATTGTCTCGTTCTTCATTCTGTCTTCCAATTTCTCCACTAACTTTTCCAAAGCCACAATCCTATTTTCAAGTGTATCATTTTGAATACTTCTGGTCTGAATCCCAAGAATTGCACAAAATATGGAAATCGCATAAATAAATAAATGAAACATTGTCCTACTGTGTTTGTTCTGCAATGTTTACAGAATGGAGCCCAATTTAAACACTCACTATATCTGAAACCTTTATATATCCTATGGCATTCCCATCACATCTGTACACAATCTATGCCAAGATAAACTTAATTGCTAAATAATGTGAGTTTGTTTTTGAAAAGAAGAAAGAACGATACGGTTTCGAAATAAATTACGAATTGTGTTCATGCAGAACGTTCCAATGTGTCTTGAATTTTCTATCTGATGCCAAATTTAAAGAGATATGATGTAATGTATATATAACGGTTAGATACTTTTGTAAAACGGAGTCATGGCCATCGTCAGTACACATCACCTCAACTAAATGATGTACAGAACGTTGCCAAAAGAGAGGATAATTTTTCCGACGTCATTGCGCTCCCGGATTCGTTATCAATGTTCTCTGTTATTTATTTAGATTGATCTCTCTTTTTATACAAAATGAAAGTATTGAGCTAAGAGATGACGTCAAAAGGTCACCGGAAGTTCTGTGTTGTCTGCTTTTCTTTCTTTTTTTTTAACAATTGTCATCGCTTTTGAGATGGCCCAAAAAATGTATTGAACTGTCTTTGTTGAAAGTGGCGTTAAGCACCATCAAGTAAAGCAAATAAACACTACATTCTATTATCACACACTAGTGAATTCAGACTATTGTTTAAACTTGCTTTACAGATTGAGCTGCATTGACAGATTGTGTGTGGTAGAATAAAAGTACATGTGTACCCTTGTTGTGTATGTTCAGCCTCTTTAAAGAGAAATTAAAGTGGCGTGCAGAAAACAAATTATTGGTCCCAATTTGCTACAACGAGAAACTTGGAAATACTCTGCCTTAGGAATTAAAGTTGTGCATATCCTATTTTAATTTTGGTCGATAATACTTCTGGTGTTTCCAATGGTCAATCCTGTCTTTGCAATGGCGCTCAGATGTGACACACATCTCTAATGATTGAAATATTCCTAATCCACTCGACAGAATCAACCAAGACATCATAATATAGCTGCTCAGTTGGTGTTAAAACAATGCTCTCCTCCCTCATAATAAGCAATGCAGTTAATTCAACTTCAACTGTATTCAATAAAATCAGGTGCAGCAGACTGCGCTACAGGAGCATCAATTATTTACAAATATTTACTATAAGATGAGTAGACAATGTATAAGTATTACACAACAACAGATGATAGATGACACACAAGTAATTACGGTCAGAGGTTACCAGGACATGTGCTTTGCATAGTGATATATTTTAAAGTGGATTACGAATAAATTATATCCCAAATAGTGGATATATTTGAAAAGTGGACATTAAAAACTACAGAAGTTTTGCAATGTTTTGGAGGAACAATGACAGGTGAGTAAGAACTTGTGTATTTCCTATTTTCAACATTGTATTCATTTTTGTTTCACAAGGACAACTAATAAAATAATTTGGCATGTACTTATTTCGGATATCCTTCAATAACTCACAACAAAATATACAATGGAATTCATTTCCAATGCATCAATTACAAAGATTGCATAATCTTTCATCCCAGGGAATACCCACTCAATTAGAATGTTTTTATTACTAGTTCTTAATTTACAAATATAGTTTCTATGAACAGCATTCAATCGAAAAAGATAATTTTCCAATTTCAACTTAGTTTTGAATTTTGAATAATATTCCCCTCTTGAAGATTTTTGATATCTGAAAACCATTTTTGAATATATTGATCTTGTAATCTTTGCTTAATAGTAACCTCCAACAAATCAGGGTTAATGTATTTTTGACCATCCCATATATTGCTTAAACCTGTTTCATCAAATATTGATGTAGTATGATCCATCCATGGTATGTCTCTATTGCCACGTATAAATATTTTAAATAGTAATAACTTATCAGGATTACCTACAAGTTTGTTCCAAAAACACATCATTTTTATTTTAATCTGTAACTCCATAAGGTATTGCCCAAGTTCTCCATACACCATCAAATTTGGTGTGCTGGTTATAACTCCTAAAATCTTTTTACAAAATTGCAAATGATTTGTTTTCTATATAATGTTCTTGTTTTCAAAGCCCCAAATTGTAGCCGAATTAATAGTTACCTATTAATTGTCTTGTTGAAATACACATTTTGTTATTGTATTGTTGTAGATTATAAATCATGCACAAAAGAATACACATGTTCTTACAACTGTGTGGAAAACTACATGGCAAGATATATAAACGGCAACGGATGTCACAAGAACTCTGAAAGTTATGCTAGGATACATGTATAACGGAGGACCACAAGGGTGTACACATCCGAACATAATGAGATACTGGAATAAAATCGCGTCAAATGTTTGTGCTCTGTACAGATAAACAATATTGCCATTGTATTTCTTATTGCTTTTATTGTTTTGCATATAATAAAGTATAAATATATTATGTATAAAGTTGAAGATTATTACATTCTTTATAATAACGCTGTTTGTCGGACTATATGATGGGGTTGGCATTTTACTTGTGTTTGTCCTGTTATCTTTTTTCTTTGTCTTTTGTATTGTCTGTGCTTTGTTTTACGTCTCTGATTATCACCTTGGTATCTTAATTTTTTTCTTTGTACAAATCAAGTAAACAAACGATTTTAGTTTTTTTTCTAAATAATGATAGTCCCACAAAATGTAAATTTCGACATTTTATTTCTTATCGTCACACAAAATTTCGTTATTGAATTTAAATTCCATCAATTCAAATAGCATAATAAAGTGATTCTATGTCGAACAAATGTTTCTGTGTGTGTTTAGCTAACAGACGACACAATTAATCTTTTTGAAGCAAAAATCCCATGAATGACGTAGAATCATCCCAATCATGTATATAATTAGTGGGTGTTCTACCTCTTGTCTGTACCCAGACGTGTTCTCCTTTTTTAACATGACAAAATAGTGAAGTTGATCCCGGTGTGTAGTAGCCACTTGCCGCAGAGCTTCCACGGCACCCTTGACCTCGTTCCCCATTCGTAATTCCGTAAACAAAGCCTTGTTATTATATGTAAGAGTACTCCAAGCAAACATATAAACTCCAGATATCGGTGCTACAAAAACACCACCTTTAGGATGATAATGATTCAAGTTATGTATCATGATTTTGTCAAACTTTATGATGGAGTACGTTTTCAAAGTTGTGGTTGATGATAGTCTAGCGTAGAAGAATGCTTTTTAAGGACATTTGGCTTCTCCAATAGAATAAAATTAGAATAATTACATAAGTATTAGGGAAATGAACAGATTGTTTATAAGTGATGATACAAAATTCCTCTAACATCATCAATGTTTATGAAGTCTGATTTTAAGTCTAGATAAATTGAGATATAAGAAATAGGCATTCAAATCACCATTACCGATTATCTCTTAATATTTCACACATTTTCCTGAATGGTATTTATTCTGGGTGTAGTCTGGTGACAAATAGTTTATTGCTGAACTAGTGAGAAATAATGAATGGTGCAATACACACATGTGACCATTTATATATAACATAGCTTTAGAACTATATACTAGTATTTTGTGACTTAATTTTAAGAAACCGTACCTTTATGGAATTAATAATCCAGTTATAAACTTTACACTAGGTGTGGTCCAATTATAGTAAGGTTTGTTCGACTTGTCATTTGACAAATAGCAAACAGTGTTTTACTCGTACATTCCATGTCTTTGTTATTAATAAATATAGTAACTTTTGTGTATTTATGTTCATGTATATGTGTATATTGTTTATATACAGGAGAAGATGTTCTAAGTTGTAATACTCATATCTCATCCTATTGTTGAACAATAAAATATGCTTAAATTATTTTGATAGGAGTAACTGGAACAGATAGGAGCTACTGCTTGACAATTTATCAGGTTTAGATATAAGTAACTGCTCCATATATCTGGTACTAATAGGCGGAACTGCTCTTTATAGTTGATTTGGTTTAGGTTTGGTATATGGTGTTTAACACCACTCTCAGCAATATTTCAGCTATATCGTGGCGGTCAGTTTTATTGATGGAGGAAACCGAACAACGTTAGTGGTGGTAGGCACTGATTGCACAGGTAGTTGAAAATCCAACTTCCTAACGATCACGACCACGACAACCCCACCCCCCACCCCACTTTATAGTTTGTAGAGAGAGAAGTAACTGATCGGACTGCCTTACAATCCAAATTTAAAGTGATCAGTGTTTTCGAAGCTAACATTGTAAATATATACAGTATACTTAGAACTGATAAATTGCCAATGAAAGCGTAGATATCTAATTTAAGTACACGATGCATTTCAGTAGTAACCATCATCATGTACACTCGTAATCGAAAGGTTAGAAAGCCAAATAATGTAAAGCTTTTTAGTAGCAAGGAAACCAAAGAACCAAGTTAGTTAACACAACACATGGACCTTCTTTTGAGCAGGGGCCTTCGTGGCCGTGATCGTATGGTAGTTGGATTTACAACTACCTATGCAATAAGTGCCTTGCACCACTAATATTGTGAGTACGAATCTTGATCAGGGCGAAGTGTAGAACACTGTGATAAAGTTTGTCAGTGACTTGCGACATGTCAGTGGTTTTCTCTGCATGCTACGGTTTCCTCCACTAATAAAACTGACCACCACAATAAAACTAAAATATTGTTGAAAGTGGCGTTGAACACCATCAAACAAACAAACCTTCTTTTGAGCTATTAGTCCCGTTCTTTATTCTGTCTTCCTATTTCTACACTAACTTTTCCAATGCCACAATCCTATTTTCGAGTGTATCGTTTTGAATACTTCTGGCCTGAATTTCATGAATTGCACCAAGTATGAGAAATCGCATAAAGTATTAAATGAAACATTGTCGTACTGTATTTGTTCTGCGATGTTTATCTAATGGAGCCCCAAATTACCGAATGGAGCTCAAATTAAACACTCACTGCACCTGAAACTTTTATATATCCTCTTAGCATTTCCTATAACTGTATGCAATCTTTGCAAAGATAAATTAATTTAATAAATGATGTGGGTTTGTTTTGAAAATAAGGAAGAACTATATGGTTACGATATAAATTACAAATTGTGTTCATGCAGAACGTTTCATTAATAATTAATATGTTTTTCTTTTACAACATAAGACAGAAATGCGCGGTTTCGAAATAAATTACAAATTGTGTTCATGTAGAACGTTTCAAGGCGTCTTGAATTTGTTAATAGATGCCAGATTTTAAGAGATATGATGTAATGTATATATCAAAACGGTTAACGTTGATAGATACTTTTGTAAAACGGAGTCATGGACATCGTCAGTACACATCACCTCAACTAAATGATGTATAGAACGTTGCCAAAGGTGAAGATAAATTTCCCGACGTCATTCCGCTCCCAGATTCGTTGTCAATCTTCCCTGTTATTTAATTAGAGTTATCTCTCTTTTTATACAAAATAAAAATATTGAACTAACAGGTGACATCAAAAGGTCATCGGAAGTTCTAGGTCGTCTGTTTTCTTTACAATTTTCATCACTTTTGAAATGGGCCAAAAATGTATTCAACTGTCTTTGCTGAAAGTGGCGTTAAACACCATCAAGTAAAACAAACAAACTATGCATTCTGGAATCACACACTAGTGAATTCACTATTGCCTATCATTATAGAGTATTGTTTCAGCTGATGTGATAGGCTGTAGTATAATAAGATCAGTATAATTAAGCTTTTAAACTTGCCTTACAGATTGAGCTGCTTTGACAGACTAGTGTAGTATAATAACAGTACATTTTTACACTTGTCATGCATGTTAAACTGCTTTGGAGTAATTAAAGTGCCGTGAAAACAATTGATTGGTCCTTATTTACAAAAGCTACAACGAGAAGCTTGTACATACTCTGCTGTAGGAATTAAAGTTGTGCATATCATATTTTAATTTTGGTCGATAAGATTTCTAGTGTTTCCTATGGTCAATCCTGTTTTTCCAATGGCGTTCAAATGGGACATACATCGCTAATTATGAAAATATTGCTAGACCACTCGACAGAAACAACCAAAACGTCATAATATAGGTTAAAACATTGCTCAGTTGTCGTTAATTTATAATAAGTAATGTAGTTAATAGTTCCGCATTAATTGAGTGAGTGCGTGATTGTTGTTTATTGCCAATTCATCAAATTTTCAGCTATATCATGGCGAGAACTAGTTTCAATGAGATCATGATGTCCGCTTTGTACTAGACCAACACGTTGAGTTGGATTTTTATAGTGCTAGCTCACTGAAACAACATTCGGTGGGTAGATATGTCGCTTCACTCGGACACATTATTCTGATTCCGAGCCGGGCAGTCTGTGCTCTTTCTCCTTAATGCTGCGCGCGTAGCTGAGAAGCAACAAATACCAATTTTATTGTCTTTGGATTGACCCGGGGACTCGAACCCACAATATACCGCACTCGAGGCGAGCACGTTAACCATTACGCCACCAATGCAGTCCTGTCTTGTTGAACTACATATTGTATTAGTATATTATTGTAGATTATAAAACATGAACAAAAGACCACACATGTTCTTAAAACTGTGTGCACAGATACATGGCCAGATATATAAACGGCAGCGGATGACACAAGAACTGTGAAAGTTATGCTAGGATCCATAATGAAAGACCACGAGCGTGAACCACCTAACACAATGGGGTACTGGAATAAAATGTTGTCAAAGGGCTGTACTCCAGACAGATAAACAATATTTGCCTTTTTTTCTTATTGCTTTTATTATTTTGCATATAATAAAGATTGTATAATGTTCAGGTATATTTGGGTTCTTTATAATAACGATGTTTCCCTGTTTATATGTTCGGATTGATATTTTACTCACACGTGTTTGTTTTGTTATCATATTTCGTCTGGCTATTGTATTGTCTTTCCTTTGTTTTACGGTATCTGTGTTGATGTCTTCAAAGCTTTCATTAGTACAAAACATGTAAAACAAATGATTTTAGTTTCTAAATAATGATGGTTCCACACAAAGTAAATTTCGACATTTTATTTCTTACCGCCACACTAAAATCTGGTTATTGAATTTAAATTTCTTCACTACAAACAACATAAAGTGATTCTATGTCGAACAAATGTTTCTCTGTGTGTTTATCTAACAGACGACACAATTAATCTTTCTGAAGCAAAAATCCCATGAATGACGTAGAATCATTCCAATCAGGTAAATAATTAGTGGCTGTTCCAGAGCTTGTCTGCACCCAGACGTGTTCTCCTTTTTTGACATGACATAATAGTGGGGTTGATCCCGGTGTGTAGAAACCACTTGCCACATTGCTTGCCACGGTATACTTGACCTCGTTCTCAACTCGTAATTCCGTATGCAAACCCTTGCTATTAAACGTAAGGGTATTCCAAGCAAACATATAAACTCCAGATATCGGTGCTACAAAAACACCATCGGCAGGATGATAATGATTCCCGTTATTTATCATGATTTTGTCAAACTTTATGACAGAGTACGTATTCAAAGTTCTGGTTGCTGATAATCTAGCGTAGAAGAAAGCTTCTATGGGACATATGGTGTCTGCAATAGAATAAGAATAAAATAAGTATATAAGCATTTGGAAAAATAAGCATAATGAAAAGAAAGTTAAACATCGATGGTCAGCAATACCATCAATACTTATGTAATCTGAGTTTATAAAACTCATGACACAATCAGATCTAACAAGAGGCATTCAAATCACCTTTGATGCTTTGCTCTAAATATTTCACACAATTTTCTTAATGGTATATGTTTTATTCTGAATGTAATCTGGTGACAAATAGTTTGTAACTGAACTAGTGGGAAATAATGAATGCGAGCACATATACATAGCATAACTTTAGAATTATATACTAGTATTTTGTGACTTAATTTTAAGAGACCTTACCTTTATGGAATTAATAATCCAGTTATAAAGTTTACTTTAGGTGTGATCCAATAATAGTAAGGTGGGTTCGATTTGTCATTTGGCAAATAGCACATTTTGTTTCACTCATACATTCCATGTCTAATAATTCATATTTTAACTTTTGTGTATTTATGTTCAACTGTAGATGTTTATTGTTTATATAGAGGAGAATATGTTCTACGTTGCAATGCTTATATCTGATGCTATTGACATGTTTTTGGACGATAACATATGTTTACATTATTGATAAGAGTAACTAGAACAGATAAGAGTGACTGCCTTTTTAAGATTTAGCAGGTTTTAGATAGAAGTAACTGCCCTATATATCTGGTACTAATAGGCGGAACTGCTATTTATAGTTCATTTGCCTTAGGTTTGGTTTATGGTGTTTATCGCCACTTTCGACAATATTTCAGTTATATCATGGCGGTCAGTTTTATTGGTGGTGGAAACCGGAGAAAACCACCGACCTGTCGCAAGTCACTGACAAACTTATTCACATAATGTTGTATCGAGTACACGTCGCCATGAACGGGATTCGAACTCACAACGTTAGTGGTGATAGGCACTGATTGAACAGGGAGTTGAAAATCCAACTTCCATTTGATCACGACCGCGACGTCCCCCGCCCCCCCCCCCCACCCTCCCCACCTCCTCTATCGTTTGTAGAGATAGAAGTAGCTGCCTTACATGCAAAATTTAAGGTGATTGGTGTTTTCGTAGCTTAAATTGTAAATATATACAGTATATTTAGAACTACTGAACTTACAATGAAAACGTAGATATCTAATTTAAGCACACGATGCATTTCTGTTGTAACCTTTATCATGAACACTCAAATTTAAAAGGATGGAAAACAAAATAATGTAAAGTTCTTTAGTAGCAAGGAAACCAAAGAACCAAGTTAGTTAAAACAACACATGTACCTTCTTTTTAGCAGGGACCTTCGTGGGCGTGATCGTATGGTAGTTGGATTTACAACTACTCATGGAATCAATGCCTATAACCACTGATGTTGTGAGTTCGAATCTCGATAAGGGCAAGGTGCACAACATCATGTGATGATGTTTGTCAGTGACTTGCGACAGGACGGTGGTTTTCTCCGGGTCCTCCGGTTTCCTCCACCAATAAAACTGACCGCCACGATATAGCTGCAATATTGTTGAAAGTGGCGCTAAGCACCATCAAACAAACAAACAAACAAACAAACCTTCTTTCGAGCTATTTGTCCCGTTCTTTATTCTGTCTTCCAATTTCTCAACTAACTTTTCCAATGCCACAATCCTATTTTCAAGTGTATCATTTTTAATACTTCTGGTCTGAATCCCATGAATTGCACAAAATATGGAAATCGTATAAATAAATAAATGAAACATCGTCATACTGTATTTGTTCTGCAATATATACAGAATGGAGCCCAAATTAAAAACTCACTGTGTCTGAAACCTTTATATATCTTATGGCATTCCCATCACATCTGTACATAATATATCTCAAGATAAACTTAATTGATAAATAATATGGGTTTGTTTTTGAAAAGAAGAAAGAACGATACGGTTTCGACATAAATTGCGAATTCTGTTCATGCAGAACGTTTCAAGGCGTCTTGAATTTGCTATCTGATGCCAGATTTCAAGAGATATGATGTAATGTATATATAACGGTTAGATACTTTTGTAAAACGGTGTCATGGCCATCGTCAGTACACACCACCTCAACTAAATGATGTACAAAATGTTGCCAAAAGTGAAGAAAATTTTTCAAATGTCATTGCGCTCCCAGATTCGTTGTCAATGTTCTCTGTTATTTATTTAGAGTTATCTCTCTTTTTATACAAAATGAAAGTATTGAGCTAACAGATGATGTCAACAGGTCATCAGAAGTTCTGGGGTATCTGCTTTTTTCTTTACAATTTTCATTGCTTTTTAGATGGCACCAAAATGTATTGAACTGTCTTTGTTGAAAGTGGCGTTAAGCCCCATCAAGTAACACAAGCAAACACTACAGTCTATTATCACACACTAGATAAGTCACTACAACCTATTATTACAGACTAGTGTTTCAGCTGATGTGATAGGCTGTAGTATAATAAGAGCTGTATTATTAATTATGAAACAAGCTTTTAAACTTGCGTAACAGATTGAGCTGCTTAGACAGGCTGTGTGTTGTATAATAAAAGTACATGTGTACCCTTGTTGTGTATGTTCATAATCTTTAAAGAGAAATTAAAGTGGCGTGCTGAAAACTAATTATTGGTCCCAATATTCTACAACGAGAAACTCTGCTGTAGGAATTAACGTTGTGTATATCCTATTTAAATTTTGGTCGATAAGACTTCTGGTGTTTCCAATGGCGTTCAGATTTGATACAAATCTCTAATGATTGAATTATTCCTAATCCACTCGAGAGAGACAACCAAGATATCATAATATTGCTGCTCAGTTAAACAATGCTCTCCTCCCTCATACTAAGTAAAGTAGTTAATTCAACTTCAACATTATTCAAAAAAATCAGGCGCAGCAGACGGCGCTACAGGAGCATCAATTATTTACAAATAATTATTATAAGATGACACAATGAGTAGACAATGTATACGTATTACACAAAAACAGATGATAGGTGATACACAAGTTATTACGTTCAGAGGTTACGACTTGGGTCTACTCGACTCGTACTATGTTTATTACCAGGCCATGTGCTTTGTATAGTGATATATTCTAAAGTGGATTACGAATAAATTCTATCCCAAATAGTTGAAATATTTGAAAAGTGTACATTAAAAACTACAGAAGTTTTACAATGTTTTGGAGGAACAATGACAGGTGAGTAAGAACTGGTGTATTTCCTATTTTCAACAATGTATTCATTTTTGCTTCACAAGGACAACTAATAAAATAGTTTCGCATTTACTTATTTCAGATATCCTTCTATAACTCACAAAAAAAGATATAATGGAATTCATTTTCAATCCATGAATTACATAGATTTGCATAATCTTTCATCCCAAGGAATACCCTCTCAATTGGAGTTGTTTTATTACTAGTTCTTAATTTACAAATACAGTTTCTATGAACAGCATTCAATCGAAAAAGATAATTCTCCAATTTGAATTTTGAATAATATTCCCCTCTTGAAGAATTGTTGATATCTGAAAACCATTTTTGAATATATTGATCTTGTAACCTTTGCTTAATAGTCACCTTCAAAAAATCAGGGTTAATATATTTTTGACCATCCCATATATTGCTTAAACCTGTTTCATCAAATATTGATTTAGTATAATTCATTCATGGTATGTCTCTATTTAAATAGTAATCTGTAGATTTTACTAGGATTCCCACAAATTTGCTCCAAAACCACAACATTTTTATTTTAATCTGTAACTCCATTGGGTATCGTCCAAGTTCTCCATACACCATAACATTTGGTGTGCTTGTTCTAACACTAAAATCTTTTTACAAAATTGCAAATGAATTTTATGAATATGTTCTTGTTTTCAAACCCCCAAATTTCAGCCGAATTAATAGTTACCCATTAATTGTCTTGTTGAAGTACACATTTTGTTATGTATTGTTGTAGATTATAAAACAAGCACAAAAGACTACACATATTCTGACAACTGCGTGCAAAAATACATGGCAAGATATATAAACGACAGCGGATGACACAAGAACTGTGAAAGTTATGCTAGGATCCATAATGGAAGACCACGAGGGTGTGTAAATCTTGTCAACTGGCTGTCCTCCGTACAGATAAACAATATTTCTATTTTATTTCTTATTGCTTTTATTGTTTTCATATAATAAAGATTTTAAATGTATATATTATGTATAAAGTTGAAGCTTATTACGTTCTTTATGATAACGCTGTTTTCCTGGTTATGTGTGCGGGTAACATTTTACTCATACGTGTGTGTTCAGTTATCGTTTTTCTTTTGGCAGGTGTATTGGCTGTCCTCTGATTTACGGCTTCGGGTTACCCTTTTGGTATCTTCAATATTTCTTTGGACAAATCAAGTAAGCAAAATAATTTTTTTTTTTTAAATGAGGGTTCCACACAAATGTGAGTTTCGACATTTTATTTCCGAAATTTGGTTATTGAATTTAAATTCCATCAATGCAAACGACATAAAATGAGTTTATGTCGACCAAATGTGTTTTGTTTTGTGTGTTTATCTAATAGACGACACCATTAATCTTTCTGCAGCAAAAATCCCATGAATGACATAGAATCTCTCCAATCATCCATATAATTAACGGTTGTCCCACCGCTTGTCTGTACCCAGACATGTTCTCCTTTTTCGACATGGCATAATAGTGAAGCTGATCCAGGTGTATACAAATTACTTCCCGCATTGCTTGCAACAACACCCTTGACGTTGTTCTCAACACGTAATTCCGTAAACAAACTATTGTTATTAAACGTAAGGGTATTCCAAGAAAACATATAAACTCCAGATATCGGTGCTACAAAAACTCCATCGGTAGGATGATAATGATTCCCGTTATTTATCATGATTTTGTCAAACTTTATGATTGAATATTTATTCAAAGTTGTGGCTGATGACAGTCTAGCGTAGAAGAAAGCTTCTTTGGGACATATGGTGCCGTCTACAATAGCAAGAGAATAAAATAATTATATAAGCATTGGGAAAATTTAAATTATGAAAAGAAAGTTTAAACAGCGATGGTCAACAATTCCACCAATATCATTAATATTGATTTAATCTGAATTATTTTAAATCAAGACAAATTCAGATATAACAAATAGGCATTCAAATCACCTTTGGCGATTAGCTCTAAATATTACACACATTTTCCTGAATGGTATTTCGCTTTGTTCTGAATGTAATCTGGTGACAAATAGTTTATGGCTGAACTAATGAGAAATAATGAATGTTGCATTACACACGTGTAAGCACTTTAAAGGAAAACACTATTAATGCTTAACTTTATACATGAATAATTCTTATAGAATTAATGTATATCGTTTTCGTGATTTTTGATTGGACAAGAGCACTGTCACCTGTTTGTTTTTGATTAGTTCATAGCTCGATGAACTTTTCAATCTACAAATCATAACTAACGGGTTCAGCTGGACGGATCCACCATCTTGAAAACGTGACATTCTACACGTCATATTTACAACAATGCACAAAATTAATTAAAATACCTATCTTTCAAATTTATTTTAGTTAAATTTCATCAAAATTGAAGCGTCCACGAAGCCAAGTGACGCCTGATCTTTACGTTTTAAAGTGGAAGTCTTCATATGATGTCGTGTTGTTAATGTGCCAAAGTCGTCAACAACATTTCGCGGAATTTTAATTTGAGCAAATTTTTGACCAGTGATATGCGAGAATACATTTTTATGTTCAGTATTGCATTGAAGAATTATAAGTATTAAACGGTTCTTTTCAGGAATTCATGCATGTGTAAACGGTGCCGATGCACTCACAAACTTTTCATCAACGTCCTTCGGATGTTTATTCAGTTTGTCAGTGCATCGGTACCGTTTACACATACATGAACTTCTGAAAAGAAGCGCTTAATACTATACACAGAAGAAATTATATACTTGTATTTTGTGACTTAATTGTAAGAGACTTTACCTTTATGGAATAATAATCCAGTTATAAACTTTTCTCTGGGTGTGGTCAATAATAGTAAGATGGGTTCGATTTGTCATTTGGTAAATATCAAATCGTGTTTCACTCGTACATTCCATGTCTTTTTTATTAACAAATATTGTAACGTTTGTGTATGTATGTTAAACTATATACGTATATTGTTTATATAGAGGAGAAGATGTTCTAAGTTGTAATTCCTATATCTGATCCTATTGTCATGCTTTTGGACGATGAAATATGTTTACTGCAGCTAGAACAGATAAGAGTTACCTACTTAAGATTTAGCAGGTTTAGATATAGGTAACTGTTCTATGTAACTAGTACTTGTAGGCATAACTGCTCTTTATAGTTGGTAGAGATAGCGGTAACGTATTTCATCAGTGGGTACTGATAAGAGTAACTGCTTTATATGTATATGTAGCAGGTACTGAGAGAACATGTAGTTACTCTATATAGCTAGCACGGAGAGGGATAACTGCTGCCATGGCTGCTCGATATCTGGTTCAGATAGGAAATACTGCTCAATATATCTGATGCAAATATGAGTAATTGTTCTTGATTGCAACTGGTGGAAATAAATGTTTTTTATTGATGCATCTGATTGAATTAATGACTTTGAACCTTTGAACCGTAATGAGAGCGGGTGACTTGGCGCCTTAAAATCTGATTCAACCCACCATTTCTTTGGAAATGCCTGTATCAAATCAGTGTCATTACGGTTTTCACAGTTTTCCGGTTGTTGACTGATTTTGTCTGTTTATATAATTATGAGTTTTGACTTTCCCTTTGTAAGATTGTTCGGAGTTCGGTAATTTTGTTATTACCCTTATTTATATTGCTGAACACAGCTGATAGGATTATGTGTTAATACGAGTAAATGTAGTATAGAGCTACTAATTTAAGAGTAAATTTCAAGTATATATTTTCTAATTATAAGAGTAAGCATTATATGATCCACATTTCTATATTTAGAGAAGCGAATGGGCTTCTGGGGTCACGGATTAACAGTATGCTACCCTGAACACACTGAAAATGACATAAATCTGATTGACATCCATTCTCTAGTTTCAATGCAGACGCGAATTTGGAGGATACTCTCTTCAACTTAATGATACACGCACCTAACTAAAATTGCCCTCTTCACACCCTCAATACGGAAGTAAATACATAACTCAGTAGGGATTAGTAGCTTTAGAGAAAATGTGTATGGATAGATCTTACTTTACACTCCTTTTTTAAATACAACGTCTATCCTCCAAATAAACAGATCATACAAGGAAAAGTATAATGGTCGAAATTAAGTTGATTTCATCATGAGTGTTTACTTCAGTCTGCAATTCATGTATATAGGGTAGTTGGATTTGTAAATTTGTCTGATGTGTGGCTAGGTCCTCCTATAAGCTTTCCGTTTCGACTCACAATAAACACCTCTTGTGACCAAGGTTGCTTTAAAACCGACTTCTTGGTTAAAGACGAGTTGTTAATTGAAGGCTGTAAAGCTATGAAAGTCATATGGTTCCCATTCTTTGCGTCTAAATTAAACTTTCACCATACATACTATTGATACAGAAAAATAAATAAACAGATGGTGCTACACTGTATACAGCAGACATACACCTGGTTGAAGTCCTTCAATAAGTTTAAATAGAGGTATGAATTGCTGATATTACGGACGAACGAACAGATCATATGAACCTTATATATCCCTAGCAGAGCGAGAATAAAATAAAACATTAAATAGATCATCTGTCTTGGTGTAATTGATCAGCTTTTTTTATTACAAAACTCAATTAAGTCTTTCAAAATTGTACTATAAAAATTGTTACCGTCCAAAATTAATGATCGCTACAAATTGTATGTACTTCGCTACCCTGCGGACAAATGACGATTTGAATTTAAATGAAATTCTGAAAATATTCATGTTCAACCATGCTTAGCTTTCTGATATAGAATAGAACCCGTGAGTTACAATATCTTAAAACCTAAATTGCATTCAATGTATTTTTAGAAATTGATATACTAGAATATCTATTTTCGATTTGTTTCCTTTACATGGAATCGCTAACTTGAGCATAAAACTCGCTACCTTTCACTTTACGATGTACAGTGTGCATGGGTGTGGGCACTGATTACCTATCGAAAGCCCCCTTGAAACATTTAGTGATCAGTGTTTTCGAAACTACAATTACAACTATATTTTACTTAGTACTGAGAAATTGACAATGAAAACGTAGATATCAAATAATGCACAGCTTTTTGGAGCAAGTAAGACAAAGAACCAAGTTAGTTAACACAACACATGTACCTTCTTTGAGCAGGAGCCTTCATGGCCGTGATCGTATGGCATTTAGATTTACAACTACCTATGCAATCAGTGCCTATCATCACTGATGTTGTGAGTTCGAATCTCGATCAGGGCGAGGTGTACAACAGTATGTGATCAACTTTGTCAGTGACTTGCGACAGGTCGGTGGTTTTCTCCGAATCCTCAGGTTTCCTCCACCAATAAAACTGACCGCCACAATATAGCTGCAATATTGTTGAAAGTGACGTTAAGCATCATCAAACAAACAAACAAACAAACAAACAAACAAACAAACCTTTTGAGCTATTAGTCACGTTCTTTATTCTGTCTTCCAATTTCTCCACTAACTTTTCTAATGCCATAATCCCATTTTCAAGTGTATCGTTTTGAATACTTCTGGTCTAAATCCCATGAATTGCACAAAGTATGGAAATCGCATAGTTAAATAAATGAAGCATTGTCGTACTGTATTTGTTCTGCAATGTTTACCGTATGGAGCCCAAGTTAAACACTCACTGAAACCTTTATATATCCTCTTAGCATTTCCTATTACATCTGTATGCAATCATTACCAAGATAAACTAATTTAATAAATAATGTGGGTTTGTTTTGAAAGTAAGAAAAAACTATATAGTTACGAAACAAATTACAAATTGTGTTCATGCTGAACGTTTTGTTGATAATTAATATGTTTTTATTCACAACATAAGACAGAAATGCACGGTTTCGAAATAACTTACGAATTGTGTTCATGCAGAACGTTTCAAGACGTCTTGAATTTGTTATTAGATGCCAGATTTCAAGAGATATGATGTAATGTATATATACCGGTTAGATACTTTTGTAAAACGGTGTCACCGCCATCGTCAGTACACATCACCTCAACTAAATGATGTACAGAACGTTGCCAAAAGTGAAGATAATTTTCCCATCGTTATTGCGCTCGCAGGTTCGTTGTCGATGTTCTCTGTTATTTAATTAGAGTTATCTCTCTTTTTATGCAAAGTGAAAGTATTGAGCTAACAGGTGACGTCGAAAGGTCACCGGAAGTTCTGGGTCGTCTGCTTTCTATACAATTTTCATCGGTTTTGAGATGGCCCCAAAACGTGTTCAACTGTCTTTGTCTGAGAAGAATGCAATTGCTTCCTTGCACAAAGCAGGATTGAAAGGACCGGCAATAACACGGGAAACAGGATACCCGCTGTCAATAGTATATGGTTTTTAAAACGTTTTTGACAACGTGGAACTGTAGAGAGATGAGAAATCGGGTTGGCCATCTTTGTTGACACCACAGAACACTATAAAACTTTATGGGGTTGTAAAATCTGACAGAAAACTTCCACTCCAAGAAGTTACTAATATTTTCAATGAGTATACGTCTCGACCTTTATCTGATCGAACTGTTCAAAGAAATGTGTAAGAAACAAAATATCACAAGTGTGTTGTTAAACAAACATCAGGATTCGCGACTACAATGTCAAGAAAGGGCTGGCATGTATAATTTGAATAGACACAAAACTGTAAATGATTTCTGGAAAAAGGTGATTTATAGTGAGGAATGTAAGGTAGAATTGGGAATGGACAACTGTGTACTTACTTGGCGACGATCCGGCAAGGAATAGACAGCACCTTGATTGAATCCAGGTCGTGGTGATCGAGTAAGTTTGATGATATGGGGCTGCATCACCTATGAAGGTGTGGGTACTTTGACAGTTGTTGACGGTATTATTAATGCCCAAAAATATATTGAAATCAGTGATTACTTTGTTTGGCACGTCATTGCCCAGATGATAATTATGTGTTTCAAGATGATAATGCCCCGTACATAGGGCACACGTAGTAAAGGATAATACGGAAGAAATTGAATAACATGACAAGGCATGTCCAGCCCAGAATCCTGATCTATTATATTATAGAGAATGTGTGGCATAAAATCAAACATGAACTACAAAAAAATGTTCAAGAGATCACCTCACGTCAGTTGGTAGAAACTGCTATTCATAACATATGGACTGGGGTGTATGACAAAGTACTAGATAAGTGAATTTATTTTTTATTATATTGTTATATTGTTACACAGATTTGAAATCCCAGGTATAATTCATTTGAAGTTGGCAGCCATTTTGAAATCATCTTCACTTTTGGCATAGTGCTGTATCAATCAATGGCATCCTCGCGTACTTTCAAAAAACGACTAGAATACATCATATTAGAGCAAAACTGCATTCCTTAACACTTTCAAAGTTAAATTCTCAATAAACAACTCAATTACTGATCCCTTTTCTACTATGCACAATCCGACTGCCATTATAATGGATATTGGCTAACACGTGCTTTTCTGGGCTTTTCTTTAGATGCCATGCCTACGCCATAAATCTGTTAGAGACATGGTCCCAACTTATCTTAAAGATCAATCTGTTCCAAAGGTTTAATATTCCTATACTTCACGCATTGCACCCTAAATAATAGACGTGTATTGCAGGACATCCGCATTGAGGACATCAAAGCTAAGCCTCCTGATTGTTCGTGCCACAATTATCTATTCAAATATAGTCATGTTGGCAACATTATTACGAGGATATGAACATCATATACTGTAAAAATGACCGCATAATCCTTGCTAAAGGTCTAAAATATCGTAATCCCCAATCCATAAATTGAAAACACAACTTCAACATACTTATAAACTCTGTAGAGGGTTATGTCAGAAAATGGACAAATGGAGAAAAAAAGGAGGTTGATGCAATTTTAAGATGGGTAAAAGCTCTTATATTATTGATTCGAATCAGAAAATTCCAAAGGTCAATGAGCGCAAACATAGCATCTGTATTCAAAGATCCTGAATTTGCTGAAAACCTGTCCACTAATTCACCACACATACGTTTTTGTTTTACAGTTCCTGCATATAAGGATCACGACAACATTAGTCTTATCTGAAAACAAATATTATACTGATTGCTTAAACATATATTAAGGCTTGGATAGGTTACAAGGTAATCCTACATATACCGGAACTATCCTATCAGAAGAGGAAATTGTTGATAATCTCATGTTAGTCTAGACTTCTTTTTTTTCTTGGCCTTTCCGTGAAAGATGAGATTTATAATACTAGTTAGTGCTGTATATAGGCCGATAATTTGACGGTTCGGAATGGTCTTTACCAGGTTTTGGAATTGGAATGACAATAGTTGATTTCCAAATTGATGGAAAGTCGCCTATTTCGAAAATATTATTCATTAGATCTAAAAAAGAGTTTGGAGTGTCGATTCCGAAAGATGTTTGAAAACCTAGAATGGATATTATCGGGACCACATGCAGTATCATGTGATATTTTGATTGCGAAATACGTTTCCATGTACATTGTATATAATTTACTAACAAAGATAGGGGCTGTCGTGGCCGTGATCGTATGGTATTTGGATTTGCCACTACCTATGCAGTCAGTGTCTATCACCACTGATGTTGTGAGTTTGAATCTCGATCAGAGCGAGGTGTACAACATTATGTGATAAAGTTTGTTAGTGACTTGCTACAAATCGTTGGTTTTCTCCGGTCCTCCGGTTTCCTCCACGAATAAAACTGACCGCAACGATATGACTAAAATATTGTTGAAAGTGGCGTTAAACCCCATCAAGTAAAACAAACAATCACTGCAGTCTATTATCACACACTAGTGAATTCACTATTGCCTATTATTATAAACTGTTGTTTCAGCTGATGTGATAGGTTGTAGTTTAATAAGAGATGTATTGTTTATCATGGAATAAACTTTTAAACTTGCTGTACAGATTGAGATGTGTTGGCAGACTGCGGTATATTAAAAGTACATGTGTTTACCCATGTCATGCATGTTCAACCGCTTTGGAGAAATTAAAGTGCCGTGACAACAAGTTATTGGTCCTTATTTACAAAAGCTACAACGAGAAGCTTGTACATACTCTGCTTTAGGAATTAAAGTTGTGCATATCTTATTTTAATTTTGGTAGCCTAGACTTCTTGTGTTTCCAATGGTCAATCCGATTTTACCAATGTGGCTCAGATGGAACACAAATCTCTTATTATGCAAATATTGCTAAACTACTCCACAGAAACAACTTAAACGTCATGATATAGCTGAAATATTGCTCAGTTAACGCTAAACAATGTTCGCTCACTCATAGTAAGTAATGTAGTTAATAGTAGCCTTGTTGAACTACATATTGTATTATATTATAAAACATGCAGACAAGACTACACACACATGTTCTTACAATTACGTGCAAAAGTAAGGAAACAAATGATTTTAGTTGGGTTTTTTTCTACATAGCTGTGGTTCCACACAAAGTAAATTTCGACATTTTATTTCTTACCGCCACACTAAAATTTGGTTATTGAATTTAAATTCCTTCAATACAAATAGCATAATAAAGTGATTCTATATCGAACAAATGTTTCTGTGTGTGCTTATCCTACAGACGACACAATTAATCTTTCTGAAGCAAAAATCCCATGAATGACGTAGAATCATCCCAATCATATATATAATTAGCGGCTGTTCCATCACTTGTCTGTACCCACACGTGTTCTCCTTTTCTGACATGACATAATAGTGAGGTTGATCCCGGTGTGTAGTAACCACCTGCCGCATTGCTTCCCACGGCACCCTTGACCTCGCTCTCAACTCGTAATTCCGTAAACAAACCCTTGCTGTTATACGTAAGAGTATTCCAAGCAAACATATAAACTCCAGATATCGGTGCTACAAAAACACCATCGGCAGGATGATAATGATTCCCGTTATTTATCATGATTTTGTCAAACTTTATGATTGAATATTTATTCAAAGTTGTGGTTGATGATAGTCTAGCGTAGAAGAAAGCTTCTTTAGGACATATGGTGTCTACAATAGAATAAGAATATAATAATTACATAAGTATTAGGGAAATGAACAGATTGTTTATAAGTGATGGTAAACAATTCTCTAACATCATCAATGTTCATTAAGTCTCAGTTTAAGTCAAGACAAACTGAGATATAAAAAATAGGCATTCAAATCACAATTAACGATTAGCTCTAAGTATTTCACACATTTTCCTGAATGGTATTTCGTTGTAATCTGAATGTAATCTCGTGACAAATAGTTTAAGGTTGAACTAGTGAAAAATAATGAATGGTGCAATACACAAATGTTAGCACCTATGCATAACATACATTGTAACTGTATAATTATATACTAGTATTGTGTGATTTAATTTTAAGAGACCTTACCTTTATGGAATTAATAATTCAGCTATAAGCTTTATTCTTTGTTTCAATAATAGTAAGGTGGGCTCGATTTGCCATTTGGTAAATATCAAAATGAAATCGTGTTTCACTCGTACATTCCATGTCTTTGTTATTAACAAATATTGTAACTTTTGTGTATTGATGTAAAACTATATATGTATATTGTTTATATAGAGGAGAAGATGTTCTAAGTTGTAATTCTTATATCTGATCCATTGTCATGTTTTTGGACAATAACACATGTTTAAATTATTGATAGGAGTAACTGAAACAGATAAGAGTTACTGTGTTATAATTTAGCAGGTTTAGATACAAGTAGCTGCTTTGTGTAACTGGTACTTGTAAGTGGAACTGATCTTTAGAGTTGGTAGAGATAGCAGTAACTGATAAGAGTGGATACTGATAAGAGTAACTGCTTTATATGTATATGTAGCTGGTACTGATAGGAAAACGTGCAACTACTTTATATAACTAACACTGTGAGGAATAATTGCTGCCGGTACTGACAGGCATGGCTGCTCTATGTCTGGTTCAGATAGGAAGTACTGTTCAATATATATGGCGCAAACAGGACTGATAAGAATAAATATTGATATTGAAGCATCCGATTGAAGTAATGATTTTATATTGCTGAACACAACTGATAGGATTATGTGTTAATACGAGTAAATATATTATAGAGCTTCTAATACAAGAGCACATTTGTGGTATATAGTTGCTAATGATGAGAGTAAATATTATACACATCTACTACATTTGTATATTTAGTGGAGGGAATAAGCTTCTACTTATAAGAACAAGTTTTTGATATATAGCTGGTATTAATAGAACTGATTGCTGTTTTGTTGCTTAATTTCAAGCGGAAAATAGATTATACATATTGAGGACGGTACCAAGTTAAGAATATTTAGAAAAGAGGGAATTATGAACAACCGGGATAAAGACTTTTGAATGCCACTGGAAAAGCATAGAAAACTATATCCGGACGAACAATAATATAAGCAAGATAAAAACCATCCTTCAAACAACAAATATCATTGGATTGTGTATTTTAAAGCTCGAAATTCGCAAATTCTTAAAATTCGAATATAATAAAATTATGCTGAAATTATAGGACAAAACTACATTTAATACTTATTTTATTATTTTAATTAATATCCTTCAAACTTAAACAAGAATTTACTTTGGAATATTGTTTTTAAACATAGGGATTTTATATGAAATACAAATGTATATGATTACAAAACTTTCAGTGACGAATTCATTTTGCAAGAAAAGTTTAATGATACCAACGGGGTAATCAGAAGACGTAAAGTGAAGAAGACAGAAAATACAAATTAAAATGGCCAAAAGAAAAAAGGACAAAACAACAAACAATGATGTACAAAATACTACGCAAGAAACTAAAGATCGAGCAACACGAAGCCTACTGAAAATAGAGAGTGTTCCGGGAGGGTAAGCCGTTCATACTCCACATGTGACACCCGTCGTGTTTCTCTTATAGTATCTTACAAATCTCTCTTTCTATGTATATTAATATCGTACTGTAAGTAAATTCCAAGTATGGTTATTTATCGCCTATGTCAGCAATATTTCTGCTATATCATGGCAGATATACTGTAAGTGGAGGAAATCGGAACATCCCGGAAAATACCAATCACCTTTCTCAAATCATCAACACAATATATTACTTAATTTCGGGGACACAAATTAAAGAAATTTCGTACTTGTAGTTCAGTGTTTACATGCACTGGTGCATATTGAAAACCCCTTCGAAGTATTTAAAGTAACTAACTCTAATGATTACCATATTCTTAGTACTAAGATATTGTAAATGAAAACGTAGATATATAATTTAAGTACACGATGCATTTTAGTAGTAACCATCATCATGTACACTCATAATTGAAAGGTTGGAAAGCCAAATAATGGAAAGCTTTTTAGTAGCAAGTAAGCTAAAGAACTAAGTTAGTTATTAGCCGTGATCGTATGGCAGTTGGATTTACAACTACCTCTGCAATCAGTGCCTATCACAACTAATGTTGTGAGATCGAATCTCGATCAGGGTGAGGTGTACAACATTATGTGATAAAGTTTGTCAGTGACTGGCGAGAGGTCGGTGGTTTTCTCCGGGTCCTTCGGTTTCCTCCGCCTTTAAAACTTATTGCCACAATATAGCGGTAATATTGTTGAAAGTGGCGCTAAGCACCATTAAGCAAACAAACAATCAAACAAACCTTCTTTGGAGCTATTTGTCCCGTTCTTTATTCTATCTTCCAATTTCTCCACTATCTTTTCCAATGCCACAATCCTATTTTCAAGTGTATCATTTTGAATACTTCTGGTCTGGATTCCATGAATTGCACAAAGTATGAAAATCGCATAAATAAATAAATGAAACATTGTCGTACTGTATTTGTTCTGCAATGTTTACAGAATGGAGCCCAAATTATACTCTCACTGTGTCTGAAACCTTTAAATATCCTATAGCATTCCCATCACATATGTAGACAATCTATGTACAGAACGTTGCCAAAAAAGAGGATAATTTTCCCGACGTCATTGCATAGAACATATGGTGTCTACAATAGAATAAGAATAAAATATTGATATAAGTATTGGGGAAATTAAAATTATGAAAAGAAAGTTTAAACAGCGATTGTCATCAATTCCACCAATATCATTATTATTGATTTAATCTGAGTTTATTTAAGTCAAGACAAATTCAGATATATCAAATAGGCATTCAAATCACGTTTGGCGATTAGCTCTAAATATCTCACACATTTTCCTGAATGGTATTTCGCTTTGTTCTGAATGTAATCTGGTGACAAATAGTTTATGGTTGAATTGATGAGAAATAATGACTGTTGCATTACACACCTGTGAGCACTTTAAAGGAAAACAATATTAATACTTGTACAATAATATCCCCAGCAACGTTATTGTAAATGTGGCCTCTGATATCACATACAGGCCGGTAATAGAGACCGCTGATACAGGTCACTAATAGAGGCCGATGATAGAGGCCGTTGTACTTTAATAATTTGACCCATTCTTGAGACAAGGTAAATATCATTTACCTTGTCATAATACATTTCTCTGACTATTGTTCGAACAGTGGATTATTTTTTAGAATCTACAGTTTATTCTTTTTTTTCTTGAATATATGAACTTTAACCTTTTACTGTTTTCGGCTTAAAACCGTGTTAAGCATATATTGGGACTTTCGGGTATCGAACCACTGTTGGGCTTTTCAAGTCTACTTTGACTTTCAAAACTTCCATCTAACCACTCAGCTACGGTGACCACACTGCTATACTCTATAATTAGTATATATGACTATTGATAGTAAGCTATGTTAAAATAAATATCAACAATTTGTTTAAAAAGCAATATAAAAGACACGATACATGTATTTCAGATCTGGCATAATTTATGTTCACAACTGACGAGTATGTGAACTATTAAAATGTATTCTCGCAATACAAAGACAACTAACGAACCGACCGCAAGTAATAACAAATCAGACAGACCACAGGTGAAGATTTGGGACACTTGAAAGACCGTGCAATATCTAAATATAAACGAGAATCGAAAGGACGTTCACCGAAAAAAATGTGTCGTTTTATTTTTGTTAATTGTTGTCTTATTTGGCTTTCTAAACATTAAATGTGTACAAATATATGCCATACCATTTATTTTTTCAACACCACTATTATTGTACAAGTTAGATACATTATTATCGAAAGAAAAGAATTTGCACGTATTGGATGCAACGGATTTCTTTTTCCGCATTCGTACTCAGATGACGACCTTGGTGCTACGCACCTCGGCCTTCACCTGAGTACTCATGGGGAAAAAGAAACCCGTTATATCCAATACGGGTCGCTTCTTTAGTTTCAGTAGTACTGTATCTTATTCTTAGCTTTTTACATGAATAATTCTTCGTGATTTTTGATTGGACAAGAGCACTGTCACCTGTTTGTTTTTGATTCGTTCATAACTCGATGAACTTTTCAATCTACAAGTCATAGCTAACGGGTTCAGCTGGAAGGATCCACCATTTTTATGTTCAGTATTACATTGAAGAATTATAAGTTTTAAGCGGTTCTTTTCAGGAATTCATTCATGTGCTTTTCTTTGTACAAATCAAGTAAACAAATGATTTTTTTTTTTTTTTATTTATTTAAAATTAAAATGAGGGTTCCACAAAATGTAAGTCTTGACATTTTATTTCTTACCGCCACACTACATTTGGTTATTAAATATAAATAATTTCAAAAAAAAACAACATTTAGTGATTCTATGTCAAACAAATGTGTGCGGGGGGGGGGGGGGGGGTGGGGTGTTAGTGGGTAGTTCTTGGGTGTGTATTTAAGACGACAAAAGACAAAATTAATCTTTCTGAAGCAAAAATCCCATGAATGACGATTTATTCCAATGATACATATAATGTTTGCTTGACGCACCGCTTGTCTGTACCCAGATGTGGTCTCCTTTTCTGACATGACATAATAGTGATGTTGATTCCGGTATGATCAGACTAGTTGCTCCCCTACTTCCCACTGAACCCGTTACCTCGTTCTCAACACGTAATTCAGTAAACAAATAGTTGCTATCAAGCGTAATGGTATTCCAAGAAAACATATAAACTCCAGATATCGGTGTTACAAAACCACCATCGGCAGGATGATAATGATTTCCGTTATTCATCATGATTCTGTCAATCTTTATGATTGAGTACGTATTCAAAGTTCTGGTTGTTGATAGTCTAGCGTAGAGGAATGCTTCTTTAGGACATATGGTGTCTACAATAGAACAAGAATAAGATAATTATATAAGCATTCGGGGAAATGAACATCATGAAAAGAAAGATTAAACAGCGAAGGTCAACAATATCATCAATATTTGTGTAATCTTAGTTGATAAAAGTCAGGACAAATTCAGACATAACAATAGGCATTACAATCACCTTTGGCGATTAGCTCTAAATATTTCACACATTTTCCTGAATAGTATATGTTTTATTCTGAATGTAATCTGGTGACAAATAGTTTGTAACTGAACTGGTGAGAAATAATGCATGTTTCAATACACACGTGTGAACACTCTAAAAGAAAAAAAAACTATTAATACATAACTTTATACATAGCATAAATTTAGAAATTATATACTAGTATTTTGTGACTTAATCTTAAAAGACCTTACCTTTATGGAATTAATAATTCAGTTATAAGGTTTACTCTAGGTTTGGTCCAATAGTAGTAAGGTAAGTTCGATTTGTCATTTGGTAAATATCAAATCGTGTTTCACTCGTACATTCCATGTCATTGTTAGTAACAAATAGTGTAACTGTTGTGTAATTATGTTAAACTATATGTGTATATTCTTTATATAGAGGAGAAGATGTTCTAAGTTGTAATTCCTCTATCTGATCCATTGTCATGTCTTTGGACAATAAAATATGTTTACATTATTGAAAGGCCCGGGTGGCGTAATGAGCTAGGTAGTTGGATTTACCTAACAACTCATACAAGCCTATCACCAATACGTGTGGGTTCGCGACCGGCTTTGTTGATTACAAAATTGTTCACTCGACGCGCAGCGCAAGTGATAAAGTTTACTAGTTCCTTGCCCATGGTCGATGGTTTTCTCCGGGTACTCCGGCTTCTTCCACCACTAAAACTGGTCGCCATGATATAGCTGCAAAATTGCTGAAAGTGGCGATAAACACAAAAATCAATCAATAAAACATTATTGAGAGGAGTAACTGGAACAGATAAGAGTCACTGCTTGATGATTTAGCAGATTTAAATAGAAGTAACTATTCTATGTAACTAGTACTTGTAGGTGGAACTGCTCTTTATAGTTGGTAGAGATAGCAGTAACTTATTTCATCAGTGGGTACTAATAATAGTAACTGCTTTATATGTATATGTAACTGGTACTGATAGGAGGACGTTCAACTACTTTATATAACTAGCACTGGAAGGAATAATTGCTACCGGTAGTGACAAGCGTGGCTGCTCTATATGTTTGGTACAGATAGGAGTGACTGCTCAATATATCTAGTGCTAACAGGACTGATAAGAATAAATATTGATATTGAAGCATCTGATTGAAGTAATGGCTTTATATTGCTGAACACGGCTGACAGGATTATGTGCTAATACGAGTAAATATATTATAGAGCTTCTAATACAAGAGCATATTTGTGGTATATAGTTGCTAATGATAAGAGTAAATATTATATACATCTACTACATTGGTATATTTAGTGGAGGGAATAAGTTTCTACTTATAAGAACAAGTTTTTGATATATAGCTGGTATTAATAGAACTGCTTGATGTTTTGTTGCTTAATGTCAAGCGGAAAATGTATCATGCATATTCAGGACGGTAACAAGTTAAACAACATGTAAGGAATATTTCGAAAAGAGGGAATTATGAACAACGGGGAAAAAGACTTTTGAATGCCACTGGAAAAGCATAGAAAACTGTATCTGGATGAAAAATAATATAAATAAGATACAAGCCCTCCTTCAAACAACAATTATCATTCGTAAATACTTAAAATTCGCATATAGTAAAATTATGCTGATATTATAGGATAAAACTACATTTAATACTTATTTTGATATTTTAATTAATATCCTTCAAAATTGAACAAGAATTTACTTTGAAATAGTGTTTTTTTTAAATGGTGATTTTATATGAAATACAAATGTATATGATTACAAAACTTTCAGTGACGAATTCATTTTGCAAGAAAAGTTTAATGATACCAACGTGGTAATCAGAAGACGTAAAGTGAAGAAGACAGACAATACAATGGCCAAGGGAAAAAGGACAAAAGGAGAAACAATTATGTACAAAACACTACTGAGAAAACTAAAGATCGAGCAACACGAAGCCTACTGAAAATAGAGAGTGTTCCGGGAGGCTAAGCCGTTCATACTCCACATGTGACACCCGTCGTGTTTCTCTTATAGTTTTTTTACAAATCTCTCTTTCTATGTATATTAATATCTTACTGTAAGACAAATCAAAGTATGGTTATTTATCGCCTATGTCAGCAATATTTCTGCTATATCGTGGCAGATATACTGTAAGTGGAGGTAATGGAACATCCCGGAGAATACCAATGACCTTTCTCAAATCATCGACACAATATATTACTTAATTTAGGGGGAAAAAATTAAAGAAATTCCGTACTTGTAATTCAGTGTTTACATGCACTATTGCATATTGAAAGCCCCTTCGAAAAATTTAAGGTAACTACCTCTAATGATTACTATATTCTTAGTACTGAGATACTGCCAGTGAACACGTAGATATCTAATTTAAGTACAAGATGCATTTCTGTAGTAACCTTCATCATGTACACTCAAAATGGAAGGTTAGAAAGCCAAATAATGTAAAGCTTTCTTGGAGCAAGTAAGACAATGAACTAAGTTAGTAAACACAACACATGTACCTTCTTTTGAGCAGGGGCCTTCGTGGCCGTGGTCGTATGGCAGTTAGATTTACAACTACCTATGCAATCAGTGTCTATCACCACTGATGTTGTGAGATCGAATCTCGATCAGGGCGAGGTGTACAACATTATGTGATAAAGTTTGTCAGTGACTGGCGACAGGTCGGTGGTTTTCTCCAAGTCCTCCGGTTTCCTCCACCAATAAAACTGACCGCCACAATATAGCTGCAATATTGTTGTAAGTGACGCTAAGCATCATCAAACAAACAAACAAACAAACAAACAAACCTTCTTTCGAGCTATTTGTTCCGTTCTTTATTATGTCTTCCAATTTCTTCACTAACTTTTCCAATGCCACAATCCTATTTTCAATTGTTTCGTTTTGAATACTTCTGGCCTGAATTCCATGAATTGCACCAAGTATGGAAATCGCATAAATAAAAAAGTGAAGCATTGTCGTACTGTATTTCTTCTGCAATGTTTACCGAATAAAGCCCAAATTAAAAACTCACTGTGTCTGAAACCTTTATATATCATATAGCATACCCATCACATCTGAATACAATCTATGCCAAGATAAACTTAATTGATTAATAATGTGGGTTTGTTTTTGAAAAGAGGAATGAACGATACGGTTTCGAAATAAATTACGAATTGTGTTCATGCAGAACGTTTCAAGGCGTCTTGAATTTTCTATCTGATGCCAAATTTCAAGAGATATGATGTAATATATATATAACGGTTATATACTTTTGTAAAACGGAGTCATGGCCATCGTCAGTACACAATCACCTCGACTAAATGATGTACAGAACGTTGCCAAAAGAGAGGATAATTTTCCCAGATTCGTTGTCAATCTTCTCTGTTATTAATTTAGAGTTATCTCTCTTTTTATACAAAATGAATGTGTTGAGCTAACAGATGACGTCAAAAGGTCATCGGAAGTTCAGTGTTGTTTGTTTTTCTTTTTTTTTTACAATTTTCATCTCTTTTGGCCCCAAAATGTATTGAACTGTCTTTGTTGAACAAACAAACACTATACTATATTATCACACACTAGATAAGTCACTACTGCCTGTTATTACAGACTAGTGGTTCAGCTGATGTGATAGGCTGTAGTATAATAAGAGCTGTATTATTAATTATGAAACAGATTGCGCTCCCAGATTCGTTGTCAATGTTCTCTGTTATTTATTTAGATTTATCTCTCTTTTTATACAAAATGAAAGTATTGAGCTAACCGATGACGTCAACAGATCATCGGAAGTTCTGGGGTGTCTGTTTTTATTCTTGCTACACAGATTGAGCTGCTTAGACAGACTGTGTGTGGTATAATACAAGTACATGTGTACCCTTGGTGGGTATGTTCAGTCTCTTTAAAGAGAAATTCAAGTGGCGTGCAGAAAACTAATTATTGGTCCCAATTTGCTACAACGAGAAACTTGGAAATGCTCTGCTTTAGGAATTAAAGTTGTGCATATCCTATTTTAATTTTGGTCGATAATACTTCTGTTTTTGCAATGGCGTTCAGATGTGACAGAAATTTCTCATGATTGAAATATTCCGAATCCACTCGACAGAAGCAACCAAGACATCATAATATAGCTGCTCAATTGCTGTTAAAACAATGCTTGCTGCCTCATAATAAGGAATGTTGTTAATTCAACTTCAACTTTATTCAATAAAATCAGGCGCAGCAAACTGCGCTACATGAGCATCAATTATTTACAAATAATTATTATAAGATGACACAATGAGTAGACAATGTATACGTATTACACAAAAACAGATGATAGGTGATACACAAGTTTTTACGGTCAGAGGTTACGACGAATTGGCTCTATTCGACTCATACTATATTTATTACCAGGACATGTGCTTTGTATAGTGATATATTTTAAAGTGGATTATGAATAAATTATATCCCAAATAGTGGAAATATTTGAAAAGTTGACATTAAAAACTACAGAAGTCTTACAATTTTTTGGAGGAACAATGACAGGTGAGTAAGAACTTGTGTATTTCCTATTTTCAACATTGTATTCATTTTTGTTTCACAAGGTCAGTTAATAAAATAATTTGGCATGTACTTATTTCGGATATCCTTCAAGAACTCACAACAAAAAATATAATGGAATTCATTTCCAATGCATCAATTACAAAGATTGCATAATCTTTCATCCCAAGGAATACCCACTCAATTGGATTTTTTTTATTACTAGTTCTAAATTTACAAATATAGTTTCTATGAACCGCATTCAACCGAAAAGATAAATCTCCTATTTGAACTCAGTTTTGAATTTTGAATAATATTCCCCTCTTGAAGAATTCTTGATATCTGAAAACCATTTTTGAATATATTGATCTTGTAATCTTTGTTTAATAGTAACCTTAAAACAATCAGGGTTAATGTATTTTTGACCATCCCATATATTGCTTAAAACTGTTTCATCAAATATTAACTTAGTATAATTCATTCATGGTATGTCTCTATTGCCACTGCAAAATAATTTAAATAGTAATCTATAGATTTTACTAGGATTACCCACAAGTTTGTTCCAAAAGCACAACATTTTTATTTTAATCTGCAACTCCATAGTCCTTCATACACCATAACATTTGATGTGCTTGTTCTAACACTAAAATATTTTTACAAAATTGCAAATGAATTTGTTCTTGTTTTCAAACCCCCAAATTTCAGCCGAATTAATAGTTACCCATTAATTGTCTTGTTGAAATACACATTTTGTTATTGTATTGTTGTAGATTATAAAACATGCACAAACGAATACACATATTCTTACAACTGTGTGGAAAACTGCATGGCAAGACATATAAATGGCAACGGATGTCATAAGAACTGTGAAAGTTATGCTAGGATCCATAATGGAGGACCACGAGGGTGTGTAAATTCGCACACAATGGGATACTGGAATACAATCTTGTCAAATGGCTGTGCTCCGTACAGATAAACAATATTTCTATTGTTGTTCTTATTGTTTTTATTGTTTTGCATATAATAAAGATCTTAAATGTATATATTATGTATAAAGTTGAAGATTATTACGTTTTCTATAATAACACTGTTTCTCAGGTTATTTGCGCGGAGTTGACATTTTACTCACAGGTGTGTGTTCTGTTATAATATTTCTTCTAGCAGTTGTATTGTCTGTCCTCTGATTTATGGCTTCTGGTTACCATTTTGGTATCTTCAAAGCTTTTCTTTGTACAAATCAAGTAAACAAATGATTTTTTTATTTAAAATTAAAATGAGAGTTCCACAAAATGTAATATCGACATTTTCTTTCTTACAGCCACACTACATTTGGTTATTAAATTTAAATACCTTCAATGCAAAAAACATTTAGTAATTCTATGTCAAACAAATGTGTGCGGGGGAGGGGGTATGATTGGGTAGGTCTTGGGTGTGTATTTAAGACAACAAAATTAATCTTTCTGAAGCAAAAATCCCATGAATGACGTAGATTCATTCCAATTATATATATAATTTTTGCTTGACCCATCGCTTGTCTGTACCCAGACGTGGTCTCCTTTTCTGACATGACATAATAGTGATGTTGATCCCGGTTTGTACTGACTACTTGCTCCCCCACTTGCCACTGTACCCTTTACCTCGTTCTCAACACGTAATTCAGTAAGCAAAAAGTCTTTATCAACCGTAAGGGTATTCCAAGCAAACATATAAACTCCAGATATCGGTGCTACAAAAACACCATCGGCAGGATGATAATGGTTTCCGTTATTCATCATGATTCTATCAAACTTTATGATTGAGTACATATTCAAAGTTGTGGTTGATGATAGTCTAGCGTAGAAGAATGCTTCTTTAGGACATATGGTGTCTACAATAGAACAAGAGTAAGATAATTATATAAGCATTGGGGGAAATGAACATCATGAAAAGAAAGATTAAACAGCGAAGGTCAACAATATCATCAATATTTGTGTAATCTTAGTTGATAAAAGTCAAGACAAATTCAGACATAGCAATAAGCATTACAATCACCTTTGGCGATTAGCTCTAAATATTTCACACATTTTCCTGAATGGTATATGTTTTATTCTGAATGTAATCTGGTGACAAATAGTTTGTAACTGAACTGGTGAGAAATAATGCATGTTTCAATACACATGTGTGAGCACTCTAAAAGAAGAAAAAAAACTATTAATACATAACTTTATACATAACATAAATTTAGAAATCATATACTAGTTTTGTGACTTAATTTTAAAAGACCTTACCTTTATGGAATTAATCATTCAGTTATTAGCTTTACTCTATGTTTGATCCAATAATAGTAAGATGGGTTCGATTTGTCATTTGGTAAATATCAAATCGTGTTTCACTCGTACGTTCCATGTCATTGTTATTAACAAATATTGTAACTTTTGTGCATTGATGTTAAACTATATACGTATATTGTTTATATAGAGGAGAAGATGTTCTAAGTTGTAATTATTATATCTGATCCATTGTCATGTTTTTTGGACAATAAAACATGTTTACATTATTGAAGGCCCCGGATGGCTCAATGAGTTAGGTAGTTGGATTACTTAACAACTCATACAAACTTATCATCAATACGGCGTGGGTTCGCGTCCGGCTTTGTAAATTAAAAAAAGGTGCACTCGACTCGCAGCCTCAAGTAATAAGGTTTTACCAGTTGATTGCCCATGATCGGTCGTTCTCTCCGGGTACTTCGTTTTATTTCACCACTAAAACTGGTCGCCATGATAAAGCTGAAATTTTGCAGAACGTGGCGTTAAACACAAAAAACATTATTGATATGAGTAACTGGAACAAATAAGAGTTACTGCTTCATGATTTAACAACTTTAGATAGAAATAACTGTTCTATGTAACTGGTACTTGTAGGTGGAACTGATCTTTATAGTTGGTAGAGATAGCAGTAGCTTATTTCATCAGTGGGTACTGCAAAGAGTAACTGCGTTATATGTATATATAGCTGGTATTGAGAGAACATGTAGATACTCTATATAGCTAGCACGGAGAGGAATAACTGCTGCCATGGCTGCTCTATGTCTGGTTCAGATAGGAATTACTGCTCCATATATCTGGTGCAAATATGAGTAATTGTTGTTGATTGCAACTGACGGGAATACATGTTTTTTCATTGATGCATCTCATTGAAGTAATGACTTTATATTGCTGTACACGGCTGATAGGATTATGTGCTAATACTAGTAACTATATTATAGAGCTACTAATTCAAGAGTAAATTTCTAGTATACAGTTTCTAATTATAAGAGTAAACATTGTATGATCTACATTTGTATATTTAGATTAGCAATATGCTACCCTAAATATAATGAAAATGATATAAATCTGATTGACATCCATTCTGTAGTTTCAATGCAGACGCGAATTTGGAGGATATTATCTTTAGCTTAATGATACACGCACCTAGCTAAATTTCCCCTCTTCACACCCTCAATACAGAAGTAAATACATAGCTCAGTAGGGATCAGTAGCTTCAGAGAAAATGTGTATAGATAGATCTTACTTTACACTCCTTTATTAAATACAACGTCTGTCCTCCAAATAAACAGATAATACAAGGAAAAATAAAATGGTTGAAATTAAGTTGATTTCATCATGAGTGTTTACTTCAATCTGCAATTCATGTATATAGGGTAGTTGGATTTGTAAATTTGTCTGATGTTTGGTTAGGTCCTCCTATATGCATTCCCTTTCGACTCGCAATGAACACCTCTTGTGACCAAGGTTGCTTTAAAACCGACTTCTTGGTTAAAGACGAGTTGTTAATTGAAGGTTGTAAAGCTATGAAAAGCATATGGATCCCATTCTTTGCGTCTATATTAAACTATCACTATGCATACTATTGATACAGAAAAATAAATAAACACATGGTGCTACACTGTATACAGCAGACATACCCCTGGTTGAAGTCCTTCAATAAGCTTACATGGAGGTACGAATTGCTGATATTACGGACGAACGAACAGACCATATGAACCTTATATATACCTAGCAGAGCGAGGATAAAATAAAGCATTAAATAGATCAGTCTTGGTGTAATTGATCAGCTTTTTTATTACAAAACTCGATTAAGTCTTTCAAAATTGTACTATAAAAATTGCTACCGTCCAAAATTAATGATCGCTACAAATTGTATGTACTTCGCTACCCTGCGGACAAATGACAATTTGGATTTCAATGAATTTCTGAACATATTAATTTTCAACTATGCTTAGCTTTCTGATATAGAATAGAACACATGAGTTACAATATTTTAAAACCTAAATTGCATTCAATGTATTTTTAGAAATTGATATACTAGAATATCTATTTTCGTTTTGTTTACTTTACATGGAATCGCTAACTTGAGTATAAAACTCGCTACCTTTCACTTTACGATGTACAGTGTCCCTGGGTGTGGACACTGATTACATATCGAAAGCCCTTTCGAAACATTTAGTGATCAGTGTTTTCGAAACCTCAATTACAACTATATATTACTTAATACTGAGAAATTGACAATGAAAACGTAAATATCTAATTTTAGGCGCACGATGTACATCGTTTTTGGAGAAAGTAAGACAAAGGAGCAAGTTAGTTAACACAACACATGTACCTTCTTTGAACAGGGGCCTTCATGGCCGTGATCGTATGGCAGTTAGATGTACAACTACCTATGCAATCAGTGCCTATCACCATTGATGTTATCAGTTCGAATTTCGATCAGGGCGAGGTGTACAACATTATGTGATAAAATTTGTCAGTGACTTGCGACAGGTGGTTTTTTCCGAGTCCTCATGTTTCCTCCATCAATAAAACTGACCGCCACAATATAGCTGCAATATTGTTGAAAGTGGCTTTAAACACCATTAAAAAAAACAAACAACAAACCTTCATTCGAGCTATTTGTCCCGTTTTTTATTCTGTCTTCCAAGTTCTCCACTAACTTTTCCAATGCCACAATCCTATTTTCAAGTGTATCATTTTGAATACTTCTGGCCTGAATTCCATGAATTGCACAATGAAGGGAAATCACATAAATAAATAAATGAAGCATTGTCGTATTGTATTTGTTCTGCAATGTTTACCGAATTGAGCCCAAATTAAGCACTCACTGCGCCTGAAACCTTTATATATCCTCTTAACATTTCCCATAGCATCTTCTTCTGGTATACATCAAAACATCATTTACTGAATATTACTTGATATGCATGCAATCTTTGCCAAGATAAACTAATTTAATAAATGATGTAAGGTTGTTTTGAAAATAAGAAAGAACTATATGGTTACGAAGCAAATTACACATTGTGTTCATGCTGAACGTTTTATTAATAATTAATATGTTTTTCTTTTACAAAATAAGACAGAAATGCACGATTTCGAAATAAATTACGAATTGTGTTCATGCAGAACGTTTCAAGGCATCTTGAATTTGTTAATAGATGCCATTTTTTAAGAGATATGATGTAATGCATATATAACGGTGAACGTTGTTAGATACTTTTGTAGAACGGGGTCATGGCCATCGTCAGTACACATCACCTCAACTAAATGATGTACAGAACGTGGCCAAAGGTGAAAATAGATTTCCCGACGTCATTGTTCTCCCAGATTCGTTGTCAATGTTCTCTGTTATTTAATTAGAGTTATCTCTCTTTTCATACAAAATGAAAGTATTGAGCTAACAGATGACGCCAAAAGGTCACCGGAAGTTCTGGATCGTCTGCTGTTTGTTTGTTTTTTGCCATTTTCATCGCTTTTGAGATGGCCCCAAAACGTAATGAACTGTCTTTGTTGAAAGTGGCGTTAAACACCATCAAGGAAGACAAATAAACACTACAGTCTATTATCACACACTAGTGAATTCACTACTGCCTATTATTACAGACTAGTGTATCAGCTGATGTGATAGGCTGTAGTATAATAAAAGCTGTACTATTAATTATGAAGCAAGCTTTTAAACTTGCTTTACAGATTGAGATGCTTTGACAGACTGTGGGTGATATGATACAAGTACACGTGTACCTTTGCTGTGTATGTTCGGTCTCTTTAGAGAGAAATTAAAGTGGCGTGAAGAAAACAAATTATTGGTCCCCATTTGCTACAACGAGAAACCTGAAAATACGTTGCTGTTGGAATTAACGTCGTGCATATCCAATTTTAATTTTGGATCGCGTAGACTTCTGGTGTTTGCAATGACCAATCCTATTTTTGCAATGGTGTTCGGATGGGACACATGCATCGCTATTTATAAAAATATTCATAGACAACTCAACAGAAAGAACTAAAACGTTATGATATAGATGCCATGCCTACACCATCAATCTGTTAGCGACATGGTCCCAACATATTTTAAAGATCAATCTGTTCCAAAGATTTAATATTCCTATGCTTCATCCTTTGCACCCTAAATAATAGACGTGTATTGCACGACTTCCGCATTGAGGACATCAATGCTAAGCCTCCTGATTGTTCGAGCCACAATTATATATTCAAATATAGTCATGTTGGCCACATTATAATGGAGGATTTGAACATCATATACTGAGAAAATGACCATACAATCCTTGCGAAAGGTTCAACATATCGTGATCCACAGTCCATAAATTGGAAAAACATCTTCAACCTATTTATAAACTCTCAGAAAATGAACAAATCGAGAAAAAGAGGAGATCGATGACTTTCAAAACGGATAAAGCCCCTATGTCATTGATTCAAATGTGAATCAGAAAACCAGGAAAGGTCAATGAGCGCAAAGGAAACATCTGTATTCAAAGATCCTGATGTTACTGAAAACCTGTCCACTAATTCACGACAAATATGTTTTGTTTTGCCGTTCCTGCATACAAGGCCCCTACCAACATTGTTCTTATCTGAAAACAAATATTACACTGATTGCGTAAAGATATAATAAAGCTTGGATAGGTCACAAGGTAATCCTACATATACCACTACTACGCTATGAGAAGAGGAAATCGTTGATAACCGCATGTCAGTCTATTGTTTTTCTTTTTTTGGCCTATCCGTGAAAGGTGAGGATCGTAATACTGGTTAGTGCTATATTTTGGCCGATTATTTGACGGTTCGGGATGGTCTTTACCAGGTTTGGGAATTGGAATGACAATAGCTGATTTCCCAATTTATGGAAAATAGTCTTCCTCCACGAATAAAACTGACCGCAACGATATAACTAAAATATTGATGAAATTGGCGTTAAACCACATCAAGTAAAACAAACAAACACTACAGTCTATTATCACACACTAGATAAGTCACTACTACCTATTATTACAGACTAGTGTTTCAGCTGATGTGATAGGCTGTAGTATAATAAGAGCTGTATTATTAATTATGAAGCAAGCTTTTAAACTTGCTTTTCAGATTGAATTGCTTTGACAGGCTGTGTGTGGTATAAGAAAAGTACATTTGTTACCCTTGTCATGCATGCTCAACCGCTTTGGAGAAATTAAAAGTGCTGTGAAAGCAAGTTATTGGTAGTAATTTGCATAAGCTACAAAGAGAAACTTGTAAATACCCTACCGCATGACAAATTAAAAACCCGCTTAAAAGAAACAATTCATAAAGCTTTTAGTCATAGAAACTATGGCTCAAAATTTGTGGTGTTAGGCTACAATTCCACATATTTATCAAACAAAATTCATAAAGGTAAAACATGCTACTCCGAGGAACAAGTGATCAGTATGCTGGAGTTCCTCATCGATAACATATTTGTCTCCTTTGGAGGGACACTGTTTCAGCAGGTCGTCGGCATACCAATGGGTACGAATTGTGCCCCTCTTCTAGCCGATTTATTTTTATACTCATGTGAGTCGGAGTTTCTTCAAAAGCTTGCAAAAGATAAGAAGATTCATGAGGCTAGAGCCTTTAATTTCACATACAGGTATATTGATGACGTTTTATCTATCAATAATTCTATATTTGTAGAATTTCTTCCATTGATATATCCTCCAGAGCGGGAAGTTAAAGAGACCACCGATACAGCTTCGTCCGCATCATTTTTGGACCTATACCTCGAATTTGACGACAGTGGTCAACTCAGTACTAAAATTTATGATAAGCGGGACGACTTCAATTTTAAAATCATAAATTTTCCAAACATGTGCAGCAATATACCAGCTTCTCCTGCATATGGTGTTTACATCTCGCAATTGATTCGCTATGCAAGGGCCAGTAGCAATTATTCTGATTTCCTGAAACGTCATCTTCATCTGAGAAACAGGCTACTGGACCAGGGCTATACAAAGATTCGCCTTATTCGATCTCTTAAAATGTTTATATTCCGATACCAATATCTTGTCGAAATATATTCCGTCTCTGCAGAAAAAATTATAAGCGATGCATTTTCATATAGTGAAAATGTATAAAGATAAAGAAGTCAAAAATGTCAAGAATTTTTTTGTCAATGTGTGACGTAAAAATATTTTTCATATTTACGTCACCGAATATGGTACTGCTTTGACAACTATTTTACCTATTTTGTTCCTGTATTTAAATACTGTTACAGTGACAGCCGGAACCTTTGAACCGTAATGAGAGCGGGAGGTTTGGCGCCTTAAAATCTGATTCAACCCACCATTTCTTTAGAAATGCCTGTACCAAGTCAGGGTCATTACGTTTTCACAGTTTTCCGGTTGTTGACTGATTTTGTCTGTTTATATAATTATGAGTTTTGACTTTCCCTTTGTGAGATTGTTCGGAGTTGGGTAATTTTGTTATTACCTTTATAAGGAATTAACGTTCTGCATATCCTATTTTAATTTTCGGTCTCGTGGACTTCTGTTGTTTCCAATGGCCAATCCTATTTTTGCAATGGCGTTCAGATGGGACATACATCGCTAATTATTAAAATATTGCTAGACCACTCGACAGAAACAACCAAAATGTCATGATATAGGTCAAAACATTGCTCAGTTGTCGTTAACTTATAATAAGTAATGTAGTTAATAGTTCCTCATTAATTGTCTTGTTCAGTAAGTGAGTGATTGTTGTTTAACGCTCATTCAGCAAATTTGTAGCTATATCATGGCGAGAACTAGCTAAGTTTCAATGAGATTATGATGAGGTCCGCTTTGTACTAGACCATTACGTTGAGTTGGATTTTTATAGTGCTAGCTCACTGAAACAACAGTCCACGGGTAGACATGTCGCCCACCAAGGACACATTATTCTTATTTGGAGCCAGACATTCTTTGCTCTTTCTCCTTAATGATGCGTCCTTACCGAAGAAGAAACACATACCAATTTCATGGTCTTTAGTTTGACCCGGGGGCTCGAACCCACAATCTACCGCACTCGAGGCGAGCACGTTAGCCATTATTCCACCAATGCGTTTTTTCTTGTTGAACTACTTATTTTATTAGTATATTATTGTAGAATATAAAACATGCACAAAAGACTACACATGGTCTTACAACTGCGTGCAAAACTACATGGCAATATACATAAACGGCAGCTAATGTCCCAATAACAGGGTAATAACGGAGGACCACGAGGGTTTACAAATCTGAACACAATGAGATACTGGAATAAAATCGGGTCAAATGTTTGTGCGCTGTACAGATACACAATATTTTACATTTTATTTCTTATTGCTTTTATTGTTTTGCATAATAAAGATTAAATATATTGTGTATGATGTTCAAGATTATTACGTTCTTTATAATAACGTTGTTTGTCGGGTTATATGTTCGGGTTGGCATTTTATACGTGTTTGTTCTGATATCATTTTTCTTTTGGCTATTCTATTGTCTGTTCTTTGTTTTACGATCTCCGATTACCCCCTTGATATATTCATATATTTCTTTGTACAAATCAAGTAAGCAAATGATTTTAGTTTTTTTTTCTAAATAATGATGGTTCCACACAAAATAAATTTCGACATTTTATTTCTTACCGCCACACTAAAATTTTGTTATTGAATTTAAATTCTTTCAATACAAACAACATAAAGTGATTCTATGTCGAACAAATGTTTCTGTGTGTGTTTATCTAACAGACGACACAATTAATCTTTTTGAAGCAAAAATCCCATGAATGACGTAGAATCATTCCAATCATGTAAATAATTAGTGTTTGTTCCAGAGCTTGTCTGCACCCAGACGTATTCTCCTTTTTTGACATGACATAATAGTGAAGCTGATCCAGGTATATACTGATCACCTGCCGCATTGCTTGCCACAACACCCTTGACCTCGCTCTCAACTCGTAATTCCGTATGCAAACCATTGCTATTAAGCGTAAGGGTATTCCAAGCAAACATATAAACTCCAGATATCGGTGCTACAAAAACACCATCGGTAGGATGATAATGATTCCCGTTATTTATTACGATTTTGTCAAACTTTATGACAGAGTACGTATTCAGAGTTCTGGTTGCTGATAATCTAGCGTAGAAGAAAGCTTCTTTGGGACATATGGTGTCTGCAATAGAATAAGAATATAATAAGTATATAAGCATTTGGAAAAATAAACATAATGAAAAGAAAGTTAAACATCGATGATCAACAATACCATCAATACTTATGTAATCTGAGTTTATAAAACTCATGACAAATTCAGATCTAACAATAGGCTTTGCTCTAAATATTTCACACAATTTTCTAAATGGTATATGTTTTATTCTGAATGTAATCTGGTGACAAATAGTTTGTAACTGAACTAGTGAGAAATAATGAATGTGAGCACTTATACATAGTATAACTGTAGAATTATATACTAGTATTTTGTGACTTAATTTTAAGAGACCTTACCTTTATGGAATTAATAATCCAGTTATAAAGTTTACTCTAGGTGTGGTCCAATAATAGTAAGGTGGGTTCGATTTGTCATTTGGCAAATAGTACATTTTGTTTCAAGATTTAGCAGGTTTCAGATAGAAGTAACTGCTCTATATATCTCGTATTAATAGGCGGAACTGCTATTAATAGTTGATTTGGCTTAGGTTTGGTTTATGGTATTTAACGCCACTTTCGACAATATTTCAGACATATCGTGGCGGTCACTTTTATTGGTGGAGGAAACCGAAGAAAACCACCGACCTGTCGCAAGTCACTGACAAACTTTATCACATAATGTTGCATCGAGTACACGTCGCCATGAACGGGGTTCGAACTCACAACATTAGTGGTGATAGGCACTGATTGAACAGGGAGTTGAGAATCCAACTTCCATACGAGATCACGACCACGACGTCCCCCCCCCCTCTATAGGTTGTAGAGTTAGAAGTAACTGCATGACATGCAACATTTAAAGGGATTGGTGTTTTCGAAGCTAAAATTGTAAATATATACAGTATACTTAGAACTCATTAATTGGCAATGAAAACGTAAATATCTAATTTAAGTACACGCTTCATTTCAGTAGTAACCATCATCATGTACACTCATAATCGTAAGATTGAAAAGCTAAATAATGTAAAGCTTTCTTGGAGCAAGTAAACCAAAGAACAAAGATAGCTAACACAACACATGTACCTTCTTTTGTGCAGGGACCTTCGTGGCCGTGATCGTATGGTAGTTGGATTTACAACTTCTTATGGAGTCAGCACTTATCACCACTAATGTTGTGAGTTCGAATCTCGATCAGGACGAGGTGCACAATATTATGTGATAAAGTTTGTCGGTGACTTGCGACAGGAGGGTGGTTTTCTCAGGGTCCTCCGATTTCCTCCACCAATAAAACTGACAGCCACGATATAATTGCAATATTGTTGAAAGTGGCGTTAAGCACCATCAAACAAACAAACAAACAAACCTTCTTTTGAGCTATTTGTCCCGTTCTTTATTCTAGTAATAATTCACATCACAAGTATTAGTACTGCTGTTAAGGTTTTATATTTTTTTAAAAGGTTGGAAAGCAAAATAATGTAAACATTTTTAGTAGCAAGGAAACCAAAGAACCAAGTTAGTTAGCACAACACATGTACCTTCTTTTGAGCAGGGGTCTTCGTGGTCGTGATTGTATGGTAGTTGGATTTACAACTACCTATGTAATAAGTGCCTTGCACCACTAATATTGTGAGTACGAATCTCGATCAGGGCGAAGTGCACAACACTATGTGATAAAGTTTGTCAGTGACTTGCGACAGATCAGTGGTTTTCTCTGGGTGCTAGGGTTTCCTCCACTAATAAAACTGACCACTACAATATAGCTGAAATATTGTTGAAAGTGGCGCTGAACACCACCAAACAAACAAACCTTCTTTTGAACTATTGTCCCGTTCTTTATTCTGTTTTCCAATTTCTCCACTAACTTTTCCAATGCCACAATCCTATTTTCAAGTGTATCATTTTGAATACCTCTGATCTGAATCCCATGAATTGCACAACATATGGAAATCACACAAATGAATAAATGAAATATTGTCATACTGTATTTGTTCTGCAATGTTTACAGAATGGAGCCCAAATTAAAAACTCACTGTTTCTGAAACCTTTATATACCCTATAGCATTCCCATCACAACTGTGCACAATCTATGCCAAGATAAACTTAATTGATAAATAATGTGGGTTTGTTATTTGAAAAGAAGAAAGAACGATAAGGTTTCGAAATAAATTACGAATTGTGTTCATGCAGAACGTTTCAAAGCGTCTTGAATTTTCTATCTGATGCCAGATTTCAAGAGATATGATGTAATGTATATATAACGTTAGCTACTTTTGTAAAACGGAGTCATGGCCATCGTCAGTACAAATCAGCTCAACTAAATGATGTACAGAACGTTGCCAAAAGTGAGCATAATTTTTCAAACGTCATTGCGCTCCCAGATTCGTTGTCAATGTTCTCTGTTATTTAATTAGAGCTATCTCTCTTTTTATACACAATAAAAGTGTTGAGCTAACAGATGACGTCAAAAGGTCACCGGAAGTTCTGGGTTGTCGGCTTTTTTCTTTACAATTTTCATCGCTTTTTAGATGGCCCCAAGATGTATTGAACTGTCTTTGTTGAAAGTGGAGATAAACCCCATCAAGTAAAACAAACAAACACTACAGTCTATTATCACACACTAGTGAATTCACTACTGCCTATTATTACAGACTAGTGTTTTCAGCTGATGTGATAGGCTGTAGTATAATAAGAGCTGTATTATTGATTATGAGACAAGCTTTTAAACTTGCTTTACAGATTGAGCTGCTTTGATAGACTGTGTGTAGTATAATAAAAGTACATGTGTACACTTGTTGTGTATGTTCAGCCTCTTTAAAGAGAAATTAAAGTGACGTGCAGAAAGCAAATTATTGGTCCCAATTTGCTACGAGAAACTTGTAAATACTCTGCTTTAGGAATTAAAGTTGTGCATATCCTATTTTAATTTTGGTCGATAAGACTTCTGGTGTTTCCAATGGCCAATCCTGTTTTTGCAATGGCGTTCAGATGTGACACAAATCTCTCATGATTGAAATATTCCTAATCCACTCGACAGAAACAACCAAGACATCATAATATAGCTGCTCAGTTGGTGTTAAAACAATCCTCGCTCCCTCATAATAAGTAATGTTATTAATTCAACTTCAACTTTATTCAATAAAATCAGGCGCAGCAGACTGTGCTACAGGAGCATCAATTATTTACAAATAATTATTATAAGATGACACAATGAGTAGACAATGCATACGTATTACACAAAAACAGATGATAGGTGATACACAAGTTATTACGGTCAGAGGTTACGACTTGAATCTACTCGACTCATACTATGTTTATTACCAGGACATGTGCTTTGCATAGTGATATATTTCAAAGTGGATTACGAATAAATTCTATCCCAAATAGTGGAAATATTTGAAAAGTGTATATTAAAAACTACAGAAGTCTTACAATTTTTTGGAGGAACAATGACAGGTGAGTAAGAATTTATATATTTCCTATTTTCAACATTGTATTCATTTTTGATTCACAATGACAGCTAATAAAATAATTTGGCATGCACTTATTTCGGATATCCTTCAATAACAATATAATGGAATTCATTTTCAATGCATCAATTACAAAGATTGCATAATCTTTCATCCCTAGGAATACCCACTCAATTGAAAAAAAATCATTACTAGTTCTTAATTTACAAATATAATTTCTATGAACAGCATTCAATCGAAAAAGATAATTTTCCAATTTGAACTCAGTTTTGAATTTTGAATAATATTCCCTTCTTGAAGAATTGTTGATATCTGAAAACCATTTTTGAATATATTGATTTGTAATCTTTGTTTAATAGTAACCTTCAAAAAATCAGGGTTAATGTATTTTTGACCATGCCATATATTGCTTAAGCCTGTTTCATCAAATATTGATGTAGCATAATCCATCCATAGTATGTTTCTATTGCCACGTATGCATAATTTAAATAGTAATCTGTAGATTTTACCAGATAATAACATATCAGGATTACCCACAAGTTTGTTCCAAACACACAACATTATTATTTTAATCTGTAACTCCATAGCGTAATGCCCAAGTTCTCCATGCACCATCAATGTTGGTGTGCTTGTTATAACTCCTAAAATCTTTTTGCAAAATTGCAAATGAATTTTTTCTGCAATGTTCTTGTTTTCAAACCCCCAAATTTTAGCCGAATTAATAGTTACCCATTAATTGTATTGCTGAAATATACATTTTGTTATTGTATTGTAGATTATAAAACATGCACAAAAGAATACACATGTTCTTACAACTGTGTGGAAAACTGTATGGCAAGACATATAAACGGCAACGGATGTCACAAGAACTGTGAAAGTTATGCTAGAATATATGTATAACGGAGGACCGCGAGGGTGTACAAATCTGAACACAATGGGATACTGGAATAAAATCGTGTCAAAAGTCTGTACTCCAGACAGCTAAACAATATTTTCCATTTTATTTCTTATTGGTTTTATTGTTTTGCATATAATAAAATTAAAGATATATATTATATATCATGTTCAAGATTATTACGTTCGTTATGATAACGTTGTTTGTCAGATTATATAAGGGTAATACAAAAATTACCGAACTCCGAACAATCTTACAAAGGGAAAGTCAAAACTCATAAGTATATAAACAGAAAAAATCAATCAACAACCGGAAAACTAGGAAAACGGTAATGACCCTGATTTAGTGCAGGCATTTCTAAAGAAATGGTGGGTTGAATCAGATTTTATAGCGCCAAACCTCCCGCTTTCATTACGGCTCAAAGGTTCCGGCTGTCACTATAACAGTATTTATAACAATACAAAATAATGTGCGGGTTGGCATTTTACTCATACGTGTGTGTTCTGTTATCGGTTTTCTGATGGCAGTTGTATTGTCTGTCTCTGATTTTCGGCTTCTTGTTACCCTTTTGGTATCTTCAATATTTCTTTGAACAAATCAAGTAAACAAAAGAATTTAATCTTTTTTTAAATGAGGATTCCACACAAATGTGAGCTTCGACATTTTATTTCCGAAATTTGGTTATTGAATTTAAATTCCATCAATGCAAACGACATCAAATGAATCTATGTCGACCAAATGTGCTTTGTTTTGTGTGCTTATCTAATAGACGACACAATTAATCTTTCTGAAGCAAAAATCCCATGAATGACATAGAATCTCTCCAATCATGCATATAATTAACGGTTGTCCCACCGCTTGTCTGTACCCAGGCGTGTTCTCCTTTTTTGACATGACATAATAGTGAAGCTGATCCAGGTGTATGCAAATTACTTCCCGCATTGCTTGCAACAACACCCTTGACGTTGTTCTCAACACGTAATTCCGTAAACAAACTCTTGTTATTAAACGTAAGGGTATTCCAAGCAAACATATAAACTCCAGATATCGGTGCTACAAAAACTCCATCGGTAGGATGATAATGATTCCCGTTATTTATCATGATTTTGTCAAACTTTATGATTGAATATGTATTCAAAGTTGTGGCTGATGACAGTCTAGCGTAGAAGAAAGCTTCTTTGCGACATATGGTGCCGTCTACAATAGAACAAGAATAAAATAATTATATAAGCATTGGGAAAATTAAAATTATGAAAAGAAAATTTAAACAGCGATGGTCAACAATTCCACTAATATCATTAATATTGATTTAATCTGAATTTATTTAAGTCAAGACAAATTCAGATATAACAAATAGGCATTCAAATCACCTTTTGCGATTAGCCCTAAATATTACACACATTTTCCTGAATGGTATTTCGCTTTGTTCTGAATGTAATCTGGTGACAAATAGTTTATGGCTGAAATAATGAAAAATAATGAATGTTGTAATACACACGTGTGAGCACATTAAAGGAAAACAATATTAATACTTAACTTTTTACATGAATAATTCTTATAGAATTAATGTATATCGTTTTCGTGATTTTTGATTGGACAAGAGCACTGTCACCTGTTTGTATTTGATTCGTTTATAACTGGATGAACTTTTCAATCTACAAGTCATAGCTAACGGGTTCAGCTGGACGGATCCACCATCTTCAAAACGTGACATTCTACACGTCATATTTACAACAATGCACAAAATTAATTAAAATGCTTATCTTTCAAATTTATTTTAGTTAAATTTCATCAAAATTGAAGCGTGCACGAAGCCAAGTGACGCCTGATCTTTACGCTTTAAAGTGGAAGTCTTCATATGATGTCGAGTTGTTAATGTGCCAAAGTCGTCAACAACATTTCGCGGAATTTTAATTTGAGCAAATTTTAGACCAGTGATATGCGAGAATACATCATTATGTTCAGTATTGCATTGAAGAATTATAAGTATTAAGCGGTTCTTTTCATGAATTCATGCATGTGTAAACGGTGCCGATGCACTCACAAACTTTTCATCAACGGCCTTCGGATGTTTATTCAGTTTGTCAGTGCATCGGTACCGCTTACACATAAATGAACTCCTGAAAAGAAGCGCTTAATACTATACACAGAAGAAATTATATACTTGTATTTTGTGACTTAATTGTAAGAGACTTTACCTTTATGGAATAATAATCCAGTTGTAAACTTTTCTCTAGGTGTGGTCAATAATAGTAAGATGGGTTCGATTTGTCATTTGATAAATGTCAAATCGTGTTTCACTCGTACATTCCATGTCTTTGTTATTAACAAATATTGTAACTTTTGTGTATTTATGCTAAAACTATATATGTATATTGTTCATACAGAGGAGAAAATGTTCTAAGTTGTAATTATTATATCTGATCCTATTGTCATGTTTTAGGACGATGAAATATGTTTACATTATTGATAGGAGTAACTAGAACATATTAGAGTTACTGCCTTCTTAAGATTTAGCAGGTTTAGATAGATGTAACTGGTACTTGTAGGCAGAACTGCTCTTTATAGTTGGTAGATATAGCAGTAGCTTATTTCATCAGTGGGTACTGTTAAGATTAACAACTCTATATGTATATGTAGCTGGTACTGAGAGAACATGTAGCTACTCTATATAGATAGCACGGAGATGAATAACTGCTGCCGGTACTAACAAGCACAGCTGCTCAATGTCTGGTTCAGATAGGAAGTACTGCTCAATATGTCTGGTGCAAATATGAGTAATTGCTCTTGATTGCAAATAAGGGTAATAACAAAATTACCGAACTCCGAACAATCTTGCAAAGGGAAAGTCAAAACTCATAAGTATATAAACAGACAATATCAGTCAACAACCGGAAAACTGTGAAAATCGTAATGACCCTGACTTGGCGCAGGCATTTCTAAAGAAATGGTGTGTTGAATCAGATTATAAAGCGCCAAACCTCCCCTTTCATTACGGCTCAAAGTAGGAATAAATGTTTTCCATTGATGCATCTGATTGAAGTAATGACTTTATATTGCTGAACACGGCTGATAGGATTATGTGTTAATACGAGTAAATATTTTATAGAGCTACTAATTTAAGAGTAAATTTCTAGTATATAATCTCTAATTATAAGAGTAAACATTATATAATCTATATTTCCATATTTAGAGGAGAGAATGGGCTTCTGAGGTCACGGATTAGCAGTATGCTACCCTAAGCATAGGGAAAATGACATCAATCTGATTGACATCCATTCTGTAGTTTCAATGCAGACGAGAATTTGGAAGATACTATCTTCAACTTAATGATACAGGCACCTAACTAAAAGTTCCCTCTTCACACCCTCAATTCCAAAGTAAATACATGACTCAGTAGGGATCAGTAGCTTTAGAGAAAATGTGTATGGATAAATCTTACTTTACACTCCTTTATTAAATACAACATCTATCCCCCAAATAAACAGATCATACAAGGAAAAATAAAATGGTCGAAATTAAGTTGATTTCATCATGAGTGTTTACCTCAGTCCGCAATTCATGTATATAGGGTAGTTGGATTTGTAAATTTTTCTGTTGTGTGGCTAGGTCCTCCTATAATCATTCCCTTTTGACTCACAATAAACACCTCTTGTGACCAAGGTTGTTTTAAAACCGACTTCTTGGTTAAAGACGAGTTGTTAATTGAAGGTTGTAAAGCTATGAAAAGCATATGGATCCCATTCTTTGCGACTAAATTAAACTGTCACCATGCATACTATTGATACAGAAAAATAAATAAACACGTGGTGCTACACTGTATACAGCAGAAATACACCTGGTTGAAGTCCTTCAATAAGCTTACATGGAGGTACGAATTGCTGATATTACGGACGAACGAACAGACCATATGAACCTTGTATATCCCTAGCAGAGCGAGGATAAAATAAAACATTAATTAGATCATCAGCCTTGGAGTAATTGATCAGTTTGTTATTACAAAACTCGATTAAGTCTTTCAAAATTGTACTATAAATATTGCTACCGTCCAAAATTAATGATCGCTACAAATGGTATGTACTTCGCTACCATGCGGACACATGACAATTTGGATTTCAATGAATTTCTGAAAATATTCATTTTCAACCATGCTTAGCTTTCTGATATAGACTAGAACGCATGAGTACCAATATCTTCAAACCTAAATTGCATTCAATGTATTTTTAGAAATTGATATACTAGAATATGTATTTTCGTTTTGATTACTTTCCATGGAATAGCTAACTTGAGTATAAAACTCACTACCTTTCACTTTACGATGTACAGTGTGCCCGGGTGTGGACACTGATTACCTATCGAACACCCCTTCGAAGCATTTTAATGATGACTGTTTTCGAAACTGCAATTACAACTATATATTACTTAGTACTGAGAAATTGACAATGAAAACGTAAATATCTAATTTTAGGCTTACGATGTATTTCTGTAGTAACCTTCATGATGTACACTCAAAATCGAAAGGTTGGAAAGTCAAATAATGTACATAGTTTTGGAGCAAGTAAGACAAAGGAACAAGTTAGTTAACACAACACATGTACCTTCTTTGAGCAGGGACCTTCATGGCCGTGATCGTATGGCAGTTAGATTTACAACTACCTATGCAATCAGTGCCTATCACCACTAATGTTGTGAGTTCGAATCTCGATCAGGGCGAGGTGTGCAACAGTATGTGATAAAATTTGTCAGTGACTTGCGACAGGTTGGTGGATTTCTCCGAGTCCTCATGTTTCCTCCACCAATAAAACTGACCGCCACAATATAGCTGCAATATTGTTGAAAGTGGCTTTAGACACCATTAAAAAAACAAACAACAAACCTTCTTTCGAGCTATTTGTCCCGTTCTTTATTCTGTCTTCCAAGTTCTCCACTAACTTTTCCAATGCCACAATCCTATTTTCAATTGTATCATTTTGAATACTTCTGGCCTGAATTCCATGAATTGCACAATGTATGGAAATAGCATAGATAAATAAATCAAGCATTGTCGTATTGTATTTGTTCTGCAATGTTTACCGAATGGAGCCCAAATTAAACACACACTGCGCCTGAAACCTTTTTATATCCTCTTAACATTTCCCATAACATCTTCTTCTGGTATACATCAAAACATCATTTACTGAATATTACTTGATATGTATGCAATCTTTGCCAAGATAAACTAATTTAATAAATGATGTGGGTTTGTTTGGAAAATAAGAAAGAACTATGTGGTTACGAAGCTAATTACACATTGTGTTCATGCTGAACGTTTTATTAATAATTAATATGTTTTTCTTTTACAACATAAGACAGAAATGCACGGCTTCGGAATAAATTACGAATTCTGTTCATGCAGAACGTTTCAAGGCGTCTTGAATTTGTTATTAGATGCCAGATTTTAAGAGATATGATGTAATGTATATATAACGGTGAACTCTGTTAGATACTATTGTAGAACGGAGTCATGGCCATCGTCAGTACACATCACCTCAACTAACTGATGTACAGAATGTTACCAAAGGTGAATATAGATTTCCCGACGTCATTGTGTTCCAGATTCGTTGTCAATGTTCTCTGTTATTTAATTAGAGTTATCTCTCTTTTTATTCAAAATGAAAGTATTGAGCTAACAGATGACGCCAAAAGGTCACCGGAAGTTCTGGATCGTCTGTTGTTGTTTTTTTGTTGTTGCTATTTTCATCACTTTTGAGGTGTCCCCAAAACGTAATGAACTGTCTTTGTTGAAAGTGGCGTCAAGGAAGACAAATAAACACTACAGTATAGTATCACACACTAGTGAATTCGCTACTGCCTATTATTACAGACTAGTGTGTCAGCTGATGTGATAGGCTGTAATATAATAAAAGCTGTATTATTAATTATGAAGCAAGCTTTTAAACTTGCTTTACAGATTGAGATGTTTGACAGACTGTGGGTGGTATGATACAAGTACACGTGTACCTTTGATGTGTATGTTCGGTCTCTTTAGAGAGAAATTAAAGTGGCGTGAAAAAAACAAATTATTAGTCCCAATTTGCTACAACGAGAAACCTGAAAATACTTTGCTGTTGGAATTAACGTTGTGCATATCCAATTTTAACATTGGATCGCGTAGACTTCTGGTGTTTGCAATGACCAATCCTATGTTTGCAATGGTGTTCGGATGGGACACCTGCATCGTTAATTATGAAAATATTGCTAGATCACTCAACAGAAAGAACTAAAACGTTATGATATAGCTGAAATATTGCTCAGTTGCCGTTAAACAATGTTCGCTCACTCATAATAAGTAATGTAGTTAATAGTTGCCTTGTTGAACTACATATGTTATTATATTATAAAGCATGCACACAAGACTACATATTCATGTTCTTACAACGGCGTCCAAAAATACATGGCAAGATGTATAAACGTCAGCGGATGCCCCAAGAACTGTGAAAGTTATGCTAGGATACATGTATATAACGGAGGACCACGACGGTGTACAAATCCGAACACAATGGTATACTAGAATAAAATGGAATCAAAGAGTTGTACTCCAGACAGCTAAACAATATTGTGATTTTTTTTTATTTCCTTTTATTGTTTTGCATATAATAAAGATTACATATATTATGTATAATGTTCAGGTATATTTTGGTTCTTTATAATAACTCTGTTTCTCAGGTTATATGTTCGGGTTGGCATTTAACTCACAGGTGTTTGTTCTGTTATCATATTTATTCTGGCTATTGTATTATCTGTCCTTTGTTTTACGGTATTCGTTTACCCCTTTGATTTCTTCAAAGCTTTTATTAATACAAAACAAGTAAAGCAAATGGTTTTAGTTTTTAAATATTGATGGTTCCACAAAATGTGAGTTTCGACATTTTATTTCTTTCCGACACACTAAATGTGTTTATTAAATTAAATTCCACCAATTCAAACAACATATAGTGATTCTATGTCGACCGAATGTCTCTGTGTGTGTGTGTGTATCTAAACAGACGACACACTTAATCTTTCTGAAGCAAAAATCCCATGAATGACGTAGAATCTCTCCAATCATGCATATAATTATTGGTTGTACCACCGCTTGTCTGTACCCAGACGTGTTCTTCTTTTTTGACATGACATAATAGTGAAGCTGATCCAGGTATGAACTGATTAGCTCCCGCATAGCTTCCCACGGAACCCTTGACCTCGCTCTCAACTCGTAATTCCGTATACAAAGCCTTCTTGTTATGCGTAATGATATTCCAAGAAAACATATAAACTCCAGATATCGGTGCTACAAAAACTCCATCGGCAGGATGATAATGGTTTCCGTTATTCATCATGATTCTGTCAAATTTTATGATTGAATATTTATTCAAAGTTGTGGTTGTTGATAGTCTAGCGTAGAAGAAAACTTCTTTAGGACATATGGTGTCTACAATAGAACAAGAATGAGATAATTATAAAAGCATTGGGGGAAATGAACATCATGAAAAGAAAGTTTAAACATCGACGGTCAACAATATCATCAATATTTGTGTAATCTTAGTTAATAAAATTCAAGACAAATTCAGACATAACAATAGGCATTGCAATCACCTTTGGCGATTAGCTCTAAATATTTCACACATTTTCCTGAATGGTATATGTTTTATTCTGAATGTAATCTGGTGACAAATAGTTTGTAACTGAACTGATGAGAAATAATGCATGTTTCAATACACACGTGTGAGCACTCTAAAAGAAAAAAACTATTAATACATAACTTTATACATAACATAAATTTAGAAATCATATACTAGTTTTGTGACTTAATTTTAGAAAACCTTAACTTTATGAAATTAATAATTCAGTTATAAGCTTTACTCTAGGCTTGGTCCAATAATAGTAAGGTGGGTTCGATTTGTCATTTGGTAAATATCAATTCGTGTTTTACTCGTACATTCCATGTCATTGTTATCAACAAATATTGTTACTTTTGTGCATTGATGTTAAACTATATATGTATATTGTTTACATAGAGGAGAAGATGTTCTATGTTGTAATTCTTATATCTGATCCATTGTCATGTTTTTTGGACAATAAAATATGTTTACATTATTGAAGGCCCCGGGTGGTTCAATGAGTTAGGTAGTTGGATTACTTAAAAACTCATACAAGCCTATCACCAATACGGCGTGGGTTCGCGCCCGACTTTGTAATTTACCAAAAAGGTACACTCGACTCGCAGCCTCAAGTAATAAGGTTTACCAGTTGATTGCCCATGATCGGTCGTTCTCTCCGGGTACTTCGTCTTTTTTCACCACTAAAACTGATCGCCATGATATAGCTGAAATTTTGCAGAACGTGGCGCTAAGCACAAAAAAATCAATCAATAAAACATTATTGATAAGAGTAACTGGAACAAATAAGAGTTACTGCTTGATGATTTAGCAGATTTAGATAGAAGTAACTATTCTATGTAACTAGTACTTGTAGGTGGAACTGCTCTTTATAGTTGGTAGATATAGCAGTAACTTATTTCATCAGTGGGTACTGATAAGAGTAACTGCTTTATATGTATATGTAGCTGGTACTGAGAGAACATGAAGCTACTCTATATAGATAGCACGGAGATGAATAACTGCTACCGGTACTGACAAGCACGGCTGCTCTGTCTGGTTCAGATTGGAGGTACTGCTCAATATATCTGGTACAAATATGAGTAATTGTTCTTGATTGCAACTGATAGGAATAAATGTTTTTATTGATGCATCTGATTGAAGTAATGACTTTATATTGTTGAACACGGCTGATAGGATTATGTGTTAATACGAGTAAATATATTATAGAGCTACTAATTCAAGAGTAAATTTCTAGTATATAGTTTCTAATTATAAGAGTAAACATCATAGCATCTAAATTTGCATATTTAGAGGAGCGAATGGGCTTCTGGGGTCACGGATTAGCAGTATGCTACCCTAAACATAGTGAAAATGATATAAATCTGATTGACATTCATTCTGTAGTTTCAATGCAGACGTGAATTTGGAGGATACTATATTCAACGTAATGATACACACACCTAGCTAAAATTCTCCTCTTCACACCCTCAATACAGAAGTAAATACATAACTCAGTAGGGATCGGTAGCGTTAGAGAAAATGTTTATGGATAGATCTTACTTTACACTCTTTTATTAAATACAACGTGTATCCCCCAAATAAATAGATCATACAAGGAAAAATAAAATGGTCGAAATTAAGTTGATTTCATCATGAGTGTTTACTTCAGTCTGCAATTCATGTATATAGGGTAGTTGAATTTGTAAATTTGTCTGATGTATCCCTTTCGACTGACAATAAACACCTCTTGTGACCAAGGTTACTTTAAAACCGACTTCTTCGTTAAAGACGAGTTGTTAATTGAAGGTTGTAAAGCTATACAAGTTATATGGATCCCATTCTTTGCGTCTAAATTAAACTGTCACCATACATACTATTGATACAGAAAAATGAATAAACACATGGTACTACACTGTATACAGCAGACATACACCTGGTTGAAGTCCTTCAATAAGCTTACATGGAGGCATGAATTGCTGATATTACGGTCGAACGAACAGACCATATGAACCTTATATATCCCTAGCAGAGCGAGGATAAAATAAAGGATTAAATATATCATCTGTCTTGGTGTAATTGATCAGCTTTTTTATTACAAAACTCGATTAAGTCTTTCAAAATTGTACTATAAAAATTGCTACCTTCCAAAATTAATGATCGCTACAAACTGTATGTACTTCGCTACCCTGCGAACAAATGACAATTTGGATTTCAATGAATTTCTCAAAATATTCATTTTCAACCATGCTTAGCTTTCTGATATAGAATAGAACTCATGAGTACCAGTATTTTAAAACCTAAATTGCATTCAATGTATTTTTAGAAATTGATATACTAGAATATCTATTTTCGTTTTGTTTACTTTACATGGAATCGCTAACTTGAGTATAAAACTCGCTACCTTTCACTTTACGATGTACAGTGTCCCTGTGTGTGGACACTGATTACCTATCGAAAGCCCCTTCGAAACATTTAGTGATCAGTGATTTCGAAACTGCAATTACAACTATATATTACTTAGTACTGAGAAATTGACAATGAAAACGTAGATATCTAATTTTAGGTGCACGATGCGTGTAGCCTGCATCAAATCGAAAGGTTGCAAAGCCAAAGAATGCAAAGCTTTTTTGGAGCAAATAAGCCAAAGAACCAAGTTAGTTAACACAACACATGTATCTTCTTTGAGCAGGGGCCTTCGTGGCCGTGATCGCATGGCAGTTAGAATTACAATTACCTATGCATTCAGTGCCTATCACCACTGATATTGTGAGTTTGAATCACGATCAGGGCGAGGTGTACAACAGTATGTGATAAAATTTGTCAGTGACTTACGACAGGTCGGTGGTTTTCTCCGAGCCCTCAGGTTTCCTCCACCAATAAAACTGACCGCCACAATATAGCCGCAATATTATTGAAAGTGACGTTAAGCATCATCAAACAACAAACAAACAAACAAACCTTTTGAGCTATTAGTCTCGTTCTTTATTCTGTATTCCAATTTCTCTACTACCTTTTCCAATGCCACAATCTTATTTTCAAGTGTATCATTTTGAATACTTCTGGTCTGAATCCCATGAATTGCACAAAGTATGGAAATCACATAAATAAATAAATGAAGCATTGTCGTACTGTATTTGTTCTGCAATGCTTACAGAATGGAGCCCAAATTAAACACTCACTGCGCCTGAAACCTTTATATATCCTCTTATCATTTCCTATAGCATCTGTATGCAATCATTACCAAGATCAACTACTTTAATGAATAATGTGGGTTTGTTTTGAAAGTAAGGAAAAACTATATAGTTACGAAACAAATTACAAATTGTGTTCATGCTGAGCGTTTTATTACTAATTAATATGTTTTAATTTACAACATAAGACAGAAATGCACGGTTTCGAAATAAATTACGAATTGTGTATATGCAGAACGTTTCAAGGCGTCTTGAATTTGTTAATAGATGCCAGATTTCAGGAGATATGATGTAATATATATATCAAAACGGTGAACTTTGCAAGATGCTTTTGTAAAACGGAGTCATGGCCATCGTCAGAACACATCACCTCAACTAAATGATGTACAGAACGTTGCCAAAACTGAAGATAATTTTCCCAACGTCATTGCGCTCGCAGATTCGTTGTCAATGTTCTCTGTTATTTAATTAGAGTTATCTCTCTTTTTATGCAAAATGAAAGTATTGAGCTAACAGGTGACATCGAAAGGTCACCGGAAGTTCTGGGTCGTCTGCTTTCTATGCAATTTTCATCGGTTTTGAGATGGCCCCAAAACGTGTTAAACTGTTTTTGTCAGAGAAGAATGCAATTGCTGCCTTGCACAAAGCAGGATTGAAAGGACCGGCAATAACTCGGCAAACGGGATACCCGCTGTCAACAGTATATGGTGCTTTAAAACGCTTTAGACAACGTGGAACTGTAGAGAGATGAGATATCGGGTAGGCCATCTTTGTTGACACCCCAGAACACTATAAAACTGTATGGGGTTGTAAAATCTGACAGAAAACTTCCACTCCAGGAAGTTACTAATATTTTCAATGAATATAGGCCTCGACCTTTATCTGATCGAACTGTTCAAAGAAATTTGTATGAAACAAAATATCACAAGTGTGTTGTTAAGCAAACATCAGAATTCGCGACTACAATGTCAAGAGAGGGCTGCCATGGTGTAAATTGAATAGCCACAAAACTGTAAATGATTTCTGCATAGTGAGGAATGTAAGGTAGAATTGAGAATGGACAACTGTGTACTTACTTGGCGACGACCCGATCAGGAATGGACTGCACCTTGATTGAATCCAGGTCGTGGTGATCGAGTAAGCTTGATGATATGGGGCTGCATCACCTATGAAGGTGTGGGTACTTTGACAGTTGTTGATGGTAATATTAATGCCCAAAAATATATTGAGGTCAGTGATAACTTTGTTTGGCACGTCATTGCCCAGATGACAATTATGTGTTTCGAGATGATAATGCCCCGTACATAGGACACGCGTAGTAAATGAGTATACGGAAGAAATTGAATAACATGACACGGCATGTCCTGCCCAGAATCCTGATCTATTATATTATAGAGAATGTGTGGCATAAAATCAAACATGAACTACAAAAACATGTTCAAGACATCACCTCACGTCAGTTGTTGGAAACTGCTATTCGCAACATATGAACTGGGGTGTATGACAAAGTACTAGGTAAGTGAATTTATTTTTATTTATATTGTTACAAAGATTTGAAATCCCAGGTGTAGTTCATTTGAAGTTGGCAGCTACCTTCAAATCATCTTCACCTTTGGCATAGTGATGTATCAATAAATGGCCTCCTCGCGTACTTTCAAAAACGACTAGGAATGCATCATATTAGAGCAAAACTGTATTCCTTAACACTTTCAAAGTTAAATTCTCAATATACAACTCAATTACTGATCCCTTTTCTACTATGTACAATCTGACTGCCATTCTATTGGATTTTGGCTAACACGTGCATTTCTGGTCTTATCTTTAGATGCCATGCCTACACCATAAATCTGTTAGAGACATGGTCCCAACTTATTTTAAAGATCAATTTGTTCCAAAGATGTAATATTCCTATTCGTCACCCATTGCACCCTAAATAATAGACGTGTATTGCAGGACTTCCGCATTGAGCACATCAATTATATATTCAAATATAGTCATGCTGGCGACATAATAATGGAGGATTTGAACATCATAGACTGACCAAATGACCGTATAATCCTTGCTAAATATCATGATCCACAGTCCATCAATTGGAAACACATCTTCAACCTACTTATAAACCCTGTAGAGTGCAATGTCAGAAAATGGACACACTGAGAAAAAGAGGAGGATGATACAATTTTAAAATGGGTAATCAAAAAACCAGGAAAGGTCAATGAGCGAAAACGCAACATCGGTATTCAAAATATTGCTGAAAACCTGTCCACTAATTCACGACAAATATGTTCTTGTTTTGCGGTTCCTGCATATAAGGCCCATAACAACATTGGTTTTATCTGAAAACAAATATTACACTGATTACTTAAAGATATAATAAGGCTTGGATAGGTCCCAAAGTAATCCTACATATACCGCTACTACGCTATCAGAAGAGGAAGTCGTTGATAATCTCATTTCAGTCTAGTTTTCCTTTTTTTTGGGTGGCCTTTCCGTGAAAGATGAGGATTATAATACTAGTTAGTGCTATACATAGGCCGATAATTTCACGGTTCGGAATGGTCTTTACCAGGTTTTGTAATTGGAATGACAATAGCTGATTTCAAAATTGATGGAAAGTCGCCTATTTCGGAAATATCATTCATTAGATCTAAAAGAGTTTGGAACGTCAATTCTGGATGATATTTGAGAACCTGGAAATGGATATTATCGGGACCACGTCATCATGTGATATTTTGATTGCGAATTACGTTTCCATGTACATTGTATATACCTCTACTAACAAACAAAGATAGGGGCCGTCGTGGCCGTGATCGCATGGTATTTGGATATACAACTACCTATGCAGTCAGTACATATCACCACTAATGTTGTGAGTTCGAATCTCGATCAGGACGAGGTGTACAACATTATATGATAAAGTTTGCAAGTGACTTGCAACAGGTCGGGGGCTTTCTCCGATCCTCCTGTTTCCGTCATGTGATATTTTGAATGTATGCGAATTACGTTTCCATGTACATTGTATATACATCTACTAACAAAGATATGGGCCGTCGTGGTCGCGATAGTATGGTGGTTTGATTTTCAACTACCTGTGAAATCAGTTCCTATCACCAATAACGCTGTGAGGTCGAAGCCCATTTATGGCGAGGTTTACTCGGTGGTTTTCTCCGGTTTCCTTCACCAATAAAACTGACCGCAACGATATAACTAAAATATTGTTGAAAGTGGCGTTAAACCCCATCAAGTAAACCAAACAAACATTACAGTCTATTATCACACACTAGATAAGTCACTACTGCCTATTATTACAGACTAGTGTTTCCGCTGATGTGATAGGCTGTAGTATAATAAGAACTGTCTTATTAATTATGAAACAAGCTTTTAAACTTACTTTACAGATTGAGCTGCTTTGACAGACTGTGTGTGGTATAATAAAGGTACATTTTTAATTCTTGTCATGCATGTTCAACCGCTTTGGAGAAATTAAAGTGCTGTGACAACAAGTTATTGGTAGTAATTTGCAAAAGCTACAAAGAGAAACTTGTAAATACTCTGCTTTAGGAATTAGCGTTGTTCATATCCTATTTTAATATTGGATCGCGTGAACTTCTGGTGTTTCTAATGGACAATCTTATTTTTCCAATGTGGGACACACATCTTTTATTAAGCAATTATTGCTAGACCACTTCACAGAAACAACTAAAACGCCATGATATAGCTGAAATATTGCTCAGTCATTACGGTTTTCACAGTTTTCGGGTTGTTGACTGATTTTGTCTGTTTATATACTTATGAGTTTTTACTTTCCCTTTGTTAGATTGTTCGGAGTTTGGTAATTTTGTTATTACCCTTACTTATTAAACAATGTTCGCTCACTCATAATCAGTAATGTGGTTAATAGTTGCCCATTAATTGCCTTGTTAAACTACATATTTTATTATATTAGACTACACATGCATGTTATTACAACTGTGTGCAAAACTACATGGCAAGATATATAAACGGCAGCGGATGTCACAAGAACTGTGAAAGCTATGCTAGGATACACAACGGAAGACTGCGAGGGTGTACAAATCCGAACACAATGGGATACTGGAATAAAATCGTGTCAAAAGGCTGTACTCCAGACAGCTAAGCAATATTTTCATTTTATTTCATATTAGTTTTATTGTTTTGTATATAATATAGATTAAATATATATATTATGTATAAAGTTTAAGGTTATTATGTTCTTTATGATAACTCTGTTTCTCAGGTTATGTGTGCGGGTTGGCATTTTACTCATACGTGTTTGTTCTGTTATCATATTTCTTCTAGCAGTTGTATTGTCTGTCCTTTGTTTTACGGTTTCTGTTTACACCTTTGATGTCTTCCAACTTGTCTTAGTCCAAATCAAATAATACATATGATTTTAGTTTTTAAATAATGATGGTTCCACAAAATGTAAGTTTCGACATTTTATTTCTTTCCGACACACTAAATGTGTTTATTAATTTAAATTCCACCAATTCAGACAGCATATAGTGATTCTATGTCGACCACATGTCTGTGTGTGTGTGTGTGTGTGTGTGTGTGTGTGTGTGTGTGTTTATCTAACAGACGACACCATTAATCTTTCTGAAGCAAAAATCCCATGAATGACGTAGAATCATTCCAATCATGCATATAATTATCGGTTGTACCACCGCTTGTCTGTACCCAGACGTGTTCTCCTTTTTTGACATGACATAATAGTGAAGCTGATCCAGGTATCTCCTGATTAATTCCCGTATTGCTTCCCACGGAACCCTTGACCTCGCTCTCAACTCGTAATTCCGTATACAAACCCTTGTTGTTATACGTAATGGTATTCCAAGAAAACATATAAACTCCAGATATCGGTGCTACAAAAACTCCATCGGCAGGATGATAATGATTCCCGTTATTTATCATGATTTTGTCAAACTTTATGATTGAATATTTATTCAAAGTTGTGGCTGATGATAGTCTAGCGTAGAAGAAAGCTTCTTTGGGAGATATGGTGTCTACAATAGAATAAAAATAAAATAAGTATATAAGCATTGGGGAAGTAAACATTATGAAGAGAAAGCTTAAACATCGACGGTCAACAATTCCATCAATATCATTAGTACTTATTTAATCTTACTTTACTAAAGTCAAGACACATTCAGATATAACAAGAACCCATTCAAATCCCCTTTGGCGATTAGCTCTAAATATTTCACACATTTTCCTGAATGGTATATGTTTTATTCTGAATGTAATCTGGTGCCAAATAGTTTGTAACTGAACTGATGAGAAATAATGAATGTTTCAATACACACGTGTGAGCACTCTAAAAGAAAAAGAAACATTAATGCATAACTTTATACATAAAGTAAATTTATAAATTATATACTAGTATTTTGTGACTTAATTTTAAAAGACCTTACCTTTATGGAATTAATAATCCAGTTATAAACTTTACTCTAGGTTTGGTCCAATAGTAGTAAGGTAAGTTCGATATGTCATTTGGTAAATATCAAATCGTGTTTCACTCGTACATTCCATGTCATTGTTATTAACAAATAGTGTAACTGTTGTGTATTTATGTCAAACTATATGTGTTTATTGTTTGTGTAGAGGAGAAGATCTTCTAAGTTGTAATTCCTATATCTGATACATTGTCATGTTTTTGGACATTAAAATATGTTTACATTATCGAAGGGCCCTGGTGGCTTAATGAGCTAGGTAGTTGGATTTACCTAACAACTCATACAAGCCTATCACCAATACGGCGTGGGTTCGCGCCCGGCTTTGTAGATTACAAAAATGGTACACTCGACACGCAGCCGCAAGTGATGAAGCTAACGAGTTGCTTGCCCATGGTCAATGGTTCTCTCCGGGTACTCCGGCATCTTCCACCACTAAGCTCACAAATTGCTGAAAGTGGCGATAAGCACAAAAATCAATCAATAAAACATTATTGAGAGGAGTAACTGGAACAGATAAGAGTCACTGCTTGATGAGTTAGCAGATTTAGATAGAAGTAACTGTTCTATGTAACTAGTACTTGTAGGTGGAACTGCTCTTTATAGTTGGTAGAGATAGCAGTAACTTATTTCATCAGTGGGTACTGATAAGAGTAACTGCTTTATATGTATATGTAACTGGTGCTGATAGGAGGACGTGCAACTACTTTATATAACTAGCACTGGGAGGAATAATTGCTGCCGGTAGTGACAAGCGTGGCTGCTCTATATTTCTGGTACAGACAGGAGTGACTGCTCAATATATCTAGTGCAAACAGGACTGATAAGAATAAATATTGATATTGAAGCATCTGATTGAAGTAATGACTTTATATTGCTGAACACGACTGATAGGATTATGTGCTAATACGAGTAAATATATCATAGAGCTTCTAATACAAGAGCACATTTGTGGTATATAGTTGCTAATGATAAGAGTAAATATTATATACATCTACTACATTTGTATATTTAGAGGAGCGAATACGCTTCTACTTATAGTTTTTGATATATAGCTGGTATTAATAGAACTGCTTGATGTTTTGTTGCTTAATGTCAAGCGGAAAATATATCATCCATATTCAGGACGGTAACAAGTTAAACAACATGTAAGGAATATTTAGAAAAGAAGGAATTGTGAACAACGGGGAAAAAGACTTTTGAATGCCACTGGAAAAGTATGGAAAACTATATCGGATGAAAAATAACATAAATAAGATACAAATCCTCCTTCAAACAACAAATATCATTGGATTGTGTATTTTGAAGTTCGAAATTCGTAAATTCTTAAAATTCGCATATAGTAAAATTATGCTGAAATTATAGGATAAAACTACATTTAATACTTATTTTGTTATTTTAATTAATATCCTTCAAATTGAACAAGAATTTACTTTCGAATAGTGTTTTTAAAAATGGTGATTTAATATGAAATACAAATGTATATGATTACAAACCTTTCAGTGACGAATTCATTTTGCAAGAAAAGTTTAATGATCCTAAAGGGGTAATCAGAAGACGTAAAGTGAAGAAGACAGACAATACAATGGCTAAATAAAAAAAGGACAAAAGGAGAAACAATGATGTACAAAACACTACACAAAAAACTAAATATCGAGCAACAGGAAGCCTACTGAAAATAGAGAGTGTTCCTGGAGGGTAAGCCGTTCATACTCCACCTGTTACAGCCGTCGTGTTTCTCTTATAGTATCTTACAAATCTCTCTTTCTATGTATATTAATATCTTACTGTAAGTAAAATCAAAGTATGGTTATTTATCGCCAATGTCAGCAATATTTCTGCTATATCGTGGCAGATATACCGTGAGTGGAGGAAATCGGAACACCCCGAAGAATACCAATGACCTTTCTCAAATCATCGACACAATTTATTACTTAATTTCGTAAAAAATAATAAAAGAAATTTTGTATTTGTAGTTCAGTGTTTATATGCACTGGTGCATATTGAAAGCCCCTTCGAGAAATTTAAAGTAACTACCTCTAATGATTACTATATTCTTAGTACTGAGATATCGCCAATGAAAACGTAGATATCTAATTTATGTACACGATGCATTTCTGTAGTAACCTTCATCATGTACACTCAAAATCGAAAGATTGAAAAGCAAGATAATGTAAAGCTTTTTTGGAGCAAGTACTCCAAAGAAGCAAGTTAGTTAACACAACACAAGCACCTTCTTTTGAGCAGGGACCTTCATGGTCGTGATCGTATGGCAGTTGGATTTAGAACTGTCTGCAATCAGTGCCTATCAACACTGATGTTGTGAGTTCGCATCTCGATAAGGGCGAGGTGTACAACATTATGTGATAAAGTTTGTCAGTGACTTTTGACAGGGTCGTTGGTTTCCTCCACCAATAAAACTGACCGCCACGATATAGCTGAAATAGTGTTGAAAGTGGCGTTAAGCACCATCAAACAAACAAACAAACCTTCTTTTGAGTTATTAGTCCCGTTCTTTATTCTGTCTTCCAATTGTTCCACTAACTTTTCCAATGCCACAATCCTATTTTCAAGTGTATCGTTTTGAATACTTCTGGCCTGAATTCCATGAATTGCACCAAGTATGGAAATCGCATAAAAAAATAAATGAAGCATTGTCGTACTGTATTTGTTCTGCAATGTTTACCGAATGGATCCCGTGATCATTGACTGTGACTGAAACCTTTATATATCCTCTTAGCATTTCCTATGACATCTGTATGCAATCTTTGCCAAGATAAACTAATTTAATAAGTGATGTGTGTTTGTTAACTGATGCCAAATTTCACGAGGTATGATATAATGTCTATATAACGGTGAACGTTGTTAGATACTTTTATAAAACGGTGTCATGGCCATCGTCAGTACACATCACCTCAACTAAATGATGCACAGAACGTTGCCAAAAGTGAAGATAATGTTTCCGACTTCATTGCCCTCCCAGATTCGTTGTCAATGTTTGGTTGCGAAATTCTGTATTATCAAATTAGAGTTATATCTCTCTTAATACAAAATGAAAGTATTGACCTAATAGATGACGTCAAAAGGTCACCGGAGGCTCTGGGTCGTCTGCTTTGTTTTCAATTTTCACCGCTTTTGGGATGGCACCAAAACGTGTCCAACTATCTTTATCTGTGAAGAATGCAATTGCGGCTTTGCACAAAGCAGGACTGAAAGGATCGGCAATAACACGGGAAACAGGACACCCGCTTTCAAAATATATGGTGTTTTAAAACATTTTAACGTGGAACTGTGGAAAACGAGGAGAGATCGGGTAGGCCATCTTTCTTGACACCCCGGACACTCGAAAACATTATGGGGTAGTAAAATCTGACAGAAAACTTCCACTCCAGGAAGTTACTAATAATTTCAATAAGAATAGGTTCGACCTTTATCTGATCGAACTGTTCAAAGAAAATTGTGTGAAACAAAATATCGTTGTTAAAAAGCATCGGAATTCACGACTCCAATATCGAAAAACGGCTGGCATGGGGAAAATTGAATAAGCACAAAACTGTAAATGATTTCTGGAAGAAGGTGAATAATAGTGATGAATGTAAGGTAGAATTGGGAATGGACAAAGGCGTAGTTATTTGGCGACGACCCGGTAAGGAATGGACTTTATCATGCTTAATCCAGGTCGTGGTGTTCGTGTAAGCTTGATGATCTGGGGATACATCACCTATGAAAGAAAGGGTATTTGCTGTTGACAGTTGTTGAAGGTAATATTAATGCCCAAAAATATATTGAAGCAATTGATAATCTTGTTTGGCCCGTTATTGCACGTCATTTCCCAGATGACAATTATGTGTTTCCTCATAATGCACCCGTACACAAGGAATGCGTAGTGAAGGAGTATATGGAAGAAACTGATTTACGTGGCATGATATATCCAGCCCAGAATCCTGATTTTTAATACCCCGGTATTATAGAAAAATGTGTGGCATCAAATGAAGCATAAACTACAAAATCATGTTCAAGACATCACCTCACCCCAGTTGTTAGAAACTGCTTTTCTCACCATATGGACTGAAATACCCATTGATTATATTCAGGACCTTTATAAATGAATTCCCAAGCGTCTGAAACAAGTAATTAAAGCTTAGGGATGCATAGCAAATTCCGTAAGTAAATTCATGTTTATTTATATTGTTACAAAGATTTGAAATCCCAGGTGTAGTTCATTTGAAGTTGGCAGCCATCTTGAAACCATCTTCACTTTTGGATAGTGCTGTATCAATATACAACTCAATTATTTGTCCATTTTCTACCATGTACAATCTGAATGCCATTCTACTGGATATTGGCCAACACGTGCTTGTGGAGGCTTTTCTTTAGATGCCATGCCTACACCATAAGTCTGTTAGAGCCATGGTTCCACCTTATTTTAAAGATCAATCTGTTCCAAAGTTTAATATTCCTATACTTCACCCATTGCATCCTAAATAATAGACGTGTATTGCAGGACTTCCGCATTGATGACATCAAAGCTAAGCCTCCTGATTGTTCGTGCCACAATTATCTATTCAAATATAGTCATGTTGGCAACATTATCATGGATGATTTGAACATCATATACTGAACAAATGACCGTATAATCCTTGCTAACGGTCCTAAGTATCGTGATTCACAATCCATAAATTGGAAACACGTCTTCAATATACTCATAAATTCTCAGAAAATGGACAGATCGAGAAAAAGAGGAGGTTGATGCCTTTCAAAATGGGTAAAACCGCTATGTCATTTATTCAAATGTAAATCAGAAAACCAGGAAAGGTCAATGAGCGCAAAAGCAACATCTGTATTCAAAGATCCTGATGTTGCTGAAAACCTGTCCACTATTTCACGACAAATATGTTCTTGTTTTGCAGTTACTGCATATAAGGCCGCTAATAATATTGCTTTTTCTGCATTAAAAGCATTACACTTATTGCTTAAATATATAATAAGGCTTGGATAGGTCACAAGATACTCCTATATATACAGCTACTACGCTATCAAAAGAGGAAATCATTTATAATTGCATGTCAGTCTAGTCTTCTCTTGGTCTTTCAATGAAAGATGAGGATAATAATATTTCCTTACTATCTTACTATACTGGATACCACAATTACATAAGTGTTCATTGTGCAAGCAACGTTAAATCGCGGAAACTATCTAGTGTTAAACCAAGCTTCTTACTCAACTTTATAGCTGATGATAGAGAAATGACAGTTCTACGCCAGGCCGCGCCTCAATGTTAAGTAATTGGGGAGCGCCACATAGCAGTGTGGCGCTAATGGATATATAAGTCAATCAGGCGTGTAGATTAATGACGCGATAATGATAGTGTTCATTACAGAATATTGATTTTTGTTTGATGCCCTGGAACGGCGTGTCATTTAAATTTAGTAGTATCGTTGCATAGATATTGATATAACTTGCTAATATACTATGATATTTCCCAATAAGGTATTTAAGACCTAGCATGGGTAACCTTCATCATTAATGAAAAATGAATTGGAAGGAGTATCTCAAATATAAGTATTTCGATACATCAAGTCCTATAAACTTTTCTGAACACACGAAAATACATTTGTATTTGAAGAAGAATGGATATTGTTGCCTTTTAGCCCCCTTAAGCCGAATTTACTAAGGGAAATATTAGAAGGCTGAAACAGGAACAATAATTTGCATGGATCCTTTGAAGTGGCTATAGGTTGATAAATAAAAATATAAGTCAGGATAAGTTGAATTCTACTTGATGTAGATATATATTAGATAGTAATATACTATATAATTATTACACATTAATATTTGTTGAACCAATAAGTACTGTAATCCCTCTAAACATATGAAGGCTGATTTGTACAAAATTGGATGAAGGCTGATTTCAGCCTTTATAAATATTTGTTAAGTAATTTAAGCACAAAGTTTAATTCTACTTTATGTAGATATATATTAGATAGTAATATACTATAATTATTGCACATTAATATCTGTTGAACAAATAAGTACTATAATCCCTCTAAGCATATGAAGGCTGATTTGTACAAATTTGGATGAAGGCTGATTTGTACAAAATTGGATGAAGGTAGATTTCAGCCTTCACTGGCTTCAGCCTTTAAAAATATTTATTAAGTGATTTAAACACAAAGTTTCTTAAACTTTCAAAAAATATGACTTTCCGTCAAACTTTACTATAGCTTTACTATATATATGCCAAATAGAGCGTAAATAGGTTTTTAGGTTGAAGGCTGATTATTAGCGAATCAGGAAGACTGCCCTCAAGAGCAGATAATCAAGCACATGGCTAATTTAAATATCGGCATCAATTTCGCCGGTTTAAACAATTACCATTCCCAACTGGTTTCTCATTTTCTCATCTCCCCTATGAGCCATGTCTATGAATGCTGACGAAGGCTGATTTATATTGCTTTGCTAAGAAATTAACGTCTGCTTTTGAACAGCAATGAGAAAAGATTCTCACGAAGGCTGATCAAGACCCCTATTTATTGGTCCCACCCCCTGGTCTTAACCAATCAAATGTCTGCTCTATAAAATAACGTCTCGCGAGAATTCCCGCCAATACACAAATACGTTAAATTATTAATGGCTGACGTAGTAAACAACAAAGTATCTAACCGGAATGTGAGGGATTACAGATGAATAAATGCATTATACAGTTAGCAATTAAGTAATAAATACACATAATTAAATAAACAAACCTCAAATATTCACGATAACTGTCAACCAGTGGTCAAATGGTTCTGCTTGCACAAAACACGTGAAAATTCCCGAAGTATTTCAAAAAGTAAACAAACCTGATTAGGAGTAACGCAAACTCGTAACAATATGCAGTAGGATTGCATACAATTAAACACTGGTTCCAGGATCAGGACTATTACAGTCTACAGAGACCTTTACGTCATTCTTTCAAGGGAAATCTAATCATTTCTCAAGGAATAGATTTTTTATGGGATATAGATTTAGCGGATGTATCTAATCTGCAAAAGTATAATCCTGATATTAAATATTTACTCATTGCCATAGACACATTCAGCAGATATTTATCTGTTGTACCGTTAATTAAAAAATCATCGAAATCAGTCATTGCTGGATTCAAACAGATATTTTCCATAGGTAGAAAACCAAGGTGGTTACGAGCTGACCACAGTCGGGAATTTGGCAATAGATGGCTGAAACAATATCTCAAATCGGAAGATGTAGGAATATTTTACACGTTTAATGAAACCAAAGCAGCATATGGAGAAAGAGTTATTCGAACTCTCAAAACAGTGATGTGACGCTATTTTACACACAATCAAACATATAAATATGACGACAAGTTACAGGATTGTGCAAACGATTATAATAACCGTCCACACCGATCGTTAAGCGAAAAATCGCCAGTGGAAATTACAAAAGGGAACGAGGACATAGCATGGAAGCACCATACATTGATACTTTAAAGCATAATAAATATTCTAAGTCAAAGCGCAAACCATTGAAAAAGTTCAAATATATACGTGGTGATTTGGTACGATTATCCCATTTAAAGAAAGTATTTGATCGGGATTATGAAGAGAAGTGGACGGAAGAGATTTTCAAGGTGGAGAATCGTAAGCTGAGATAGGGAATCCCTGTATATAAAATTGTTGACTATGTAGATGATCCGGTTCAAGGTACAGACGTTGGCCAGGAATGAGTTCGCAAAATGGCGACGTCGCACTTATCGATATCGTGTTAAATGTCCATATGTGGTCTTATCATAAATCTAGAATCCAAACGTAACGAATTTTTCCTTTCCGTTATTGTTTTTGAATTAAAATATCCACGATTACGTAGTTTTCATCAGATTTATTTCCCTTTGGTAAAAATCGTCTCCTGAAAAGATGGGTAGACACGGTAAGGAATTGACAACCGAGCAGAAAGAAATACTACTATCGTTATCACACCAAGGGTTTTCGAGCTACAAAATTCAGGAATTTACTGGAATTAACTGTAGAACTATTCAAAAATTTCTAAAACGGACACGCGAAAAGGGAAGCATAGAAAATAATCCGAGAAGTGGAGGTCGTAAAAAAAACTACCCCAAGAGATGAACGGGTTCTCTTTCGGAGTGTGAACAGGAATCGAAGACAAACATTGAAGGACTTAACTGCTAGATTTAATAACAGGACTGGATGCAATGTGTCTGAAAGAACTGTTCGCAGGAGACTGTGCTTTGATGGTTACAAACGACGCATGATATGCAAGAAAATTACAATATCACGTGTAAATCGTGACCGTAGAATGGGATTCTGTCGTCAGAAATTGCACTGGAATGTTCAGAATAACTGGTCATCCATAATATTTAGTGATGAGACAAAAATTATGGTGGATAGAAATGGGAAAGTCTATGTTTGGAGGAAGCCCGACGAGCGTTTTCGACCCGACTGTCTTGGCCAGCTGGACGACTGAGACAACCTGCCGTGCTTCTGTTATGTTTTGGGGTTGCATTACGTACTATGGAGTTGGAACTTTGGTTGCTATTGATGGTAACATGAATACCGATAAATATATTTCGGTTTTAGACGATATTCTTTGGCCGGTTGTTGTCAGGCACTTTTCTGACAGACCTTGGATTTTCCAGGAGGACAATGCGCCATGTCATGTCTCTTTACGAGCAAATCAGTGGAAAGATGAAAATGGAATTCGTACCCTTCTTTGGCCCCCACAAAGCCCAGATCTTAACATTATCGAAAATGTGTGGAAAGTTCTAAAAATACAGGTACAAAAACGACTTAGAGAAATAAAGAATGCCAATGACTTGAGACGTGTTGTTCTGGATATTTGGACAGATTTGGGTTTGCAAAATATACGGAGTTTATATGACAGTATACCTCGGCGGATCAGGTGTGTTTTAAGAAGCAGGGGTCAGAAAACAAAATACTAGAGTTTCAAGGTAAGAACATTACTTTTATTGCATGAAATGTTACTTTAAACATTTCAATTTTCTGTTAAAATGTTTATAACGTCGCCATTTTGCGAACTCATTCCTGGCCAACGTCTGTACATTGTACGAACCAGAACTGCAAATAGTAAGGAAGGATGTAAACAGCTTATTCCGGGTGGGGAAAATATTAAGGAAAAGAAGACGAAATGGCCGGCGGGAAGTGTTTGTGAAATGGTTAGGTTGGCCAAATAAATTCAACAGCTGGATTTTGGAAGAAGATCTTGCAGATATATACATGTAAGTGAACATTTTGATAAATATATCAGTTTAATTCTGGCAGTTGACAGGTAAGAAAAAGACAATATGACGAGACATTACAAATATAAACATGGAAACGAACACCAACCTCCTCCTCCACCTCACAATATGCTGCATCCTCATCATCATCCTCAGAAAGGTGAGGGATTAACACCACTGCCGCCGACACAGGAAATCAAATGTAGTGTGTACGACGCGTTTCTGGAATAAAATGATGAACAAAATGGAAAGCCAAATAAATAAATGGTCTTTGAGAGCAAAACAAAAAACCAAAAAACCAAAGGGCCTAAACACAGGATAGCCTGATAATGTGAGATTATCTTATAAACCTCCAGGTTTGTGAGTTTGAACTTGTGGCAAAGTATACTCTATGCAACATTATGTGATGTAGTTTGTCAGTGACCTGCCGTAGGTCTGTGGTTTTCTCTAAGTACCACAGTTTCCTCCAGCAATAAATATAAGCAGCATGACGAAACTCAAATCTTGTAGAAAGAGACGTTTTTATATAAAAAAAAATCACTAATAGTAATGTTCTCTAGAGCAAAATAATGTAAAGCTTTCTTGGAGCAAGTAAGCCAGAGAAGCAAATTAGATAACACAACACAAGCACCTTCTTTTGAGCAGGGACCTTCATGGCCGTGATCGTATGGCAGTTGGATTTAGAACTGTCTGCAATCAGTGCCTATCACCACTGATGTTGTGAGTTCGAATCTCGATAAGAACGAGGTGTACAACATTATGTGATAAAGTTTGTCAGTGACTTTCGACAGGTCGGTGGTTTTCTCTGGGTCCTCGGTTTCCTCCACCAATAAAACTGACCGCCACGATATAGCTGAAATATTGTTGAAAGTGGTGTTAAGCACCATCAAACAAACAAACAAACTTTCTTTTGAGTTATTAGTCCTGTTCTTTATTCTGTCTTCCAATTTTTTCACTAACTTTTCCAATGCCACAATCCTATTTTCAAGTGTATCGTTTTGAATATTTCTGGCCTGAATTCCATAAATTGCACCAAGTATGGAAATCGCATAAAAAAATAAATGAAGCATTGTCGTACTGTATTTGTTCTGCAATGCTTACCGAATGGAGCCCAAATTAAACATTCACTGTGACTGAAATCTTTATATATCCTCTTAGCATTTCCTATGACATCTGTATGCAATCTTTGCCAAGGTAAACTAATTTAGTAAGTGATGTGGGTTTGTTTGAAAATAAGAAAGAACTATATGCTAACTGATGCCAAATATCAAGAGGTATGATATAATGTCTATATAACGGTGAACGTTGTTAGATACTTTTATAAAACTGTGTCATGGCCATCGTCAGTACACATCACCTCACCTAAATGATGCACAGAATGTTGCCAAAAGTGAAGATTCGTTGTCAATGTTTGGTTGCGAAATTCTCTATTATCAAATTAGAGTTATCTCTCTTTTAATACAAAATGAAAGTATTCACCTAATAGATGACGTCAAAAGGTCACCGGAAACTCTGGTCGTCTGCTTTGTTTCAATTTTAACCGCTTTTGAGATGGCACCAAAACGTGTCCAACTATCTGTGTCTGTGAAGAATGCAATTACTGCTTTGCACAAAGCAGGACTAAAAGGATAGCAATAACACGGGAAACAGGACACCCGCTCTCAAAATATATGGTGTTTTAAAACATTTTAACGTGGAACTGTGGAAAACGAGGAAAGATTGGGTATGCCATCTTTCTTGACACCCCGGACACTCGAAAACATTATGGGGTAGTAAAATCTGACAGAAAACTTCCATTCCAGGAAGTTACTAATAATTTCAATAAGAATAGGTTCGACCTTTATCTGATCGAACTGTTCAAAGAAAATTGTGTGAAACAAAATATCGTTGTAAAAAAGCATCGGAATTCACGACTACAATATCGAAAAACGGCTGGCATGGGGAAAATTGAATAAGCACAAAACTGTAAATGATTTCTGGAAGAAGGTGAATAATAGTGATGAATGTAAGGTAGAATTGGGAATGGACAACGGCGTAGTTATTTGGCGACGACCCGGCAAGGAATGGACTTTGTCATGCTTAATGCAGGTCGTGGTGTTCGTGTAAGCTTGATGATCTGGGGATACATCACCTATGAAAGAAAGGGTATTTGCTGTTGACAGTTGTTGAAGGTAATATTAATGCCCAAAAATATATTGAAGCAATTGATAATTTTGTTTGGCCCGTTATTGCACGTCATTTCCCAGATGACAATTATGTGTTTCCTGAAAATGCACCCGTACACAAGGAACGCGTAGTGAAGGAGTATATGGAAGAAACTGATTTACGTGGCATGATATATCCAGCCCAGAATCCTGATTTTTAATACCCCGGTATTATAGAAAAATGTGTGGCATCAAATCAAACATAAACTACAAAATCATGTTCAAGACATCACCTCACTCCAGTTGTTAGAAACTGCTTTTCTCACCATATGGACTGAAATACCCATTGAATATATTCAGGACCTTTATAAATCAATTCCCAAGCGTCTGAAACAAGTAATTAAAGCTTAGGGATGCATAACAAATTACGTAAGTAAATTCATGTTTATTTATATTGTTACAAAGATTTGAAAGCCCAGGGGTAGTTCATTTGAAGTTGGCAGCCATCTTGAAATCATCTTCATTTTTGGATAGTGCTGTATCAATATACAACTCAATTACTTGTCCATTTTCTACTATGCACAATCTGAATGCCATTCTACTGGATATTGGCCAACACGTGCTTTTGTAGGCTTTTCTTTAGATGCCATGCCTACACCATAAGTCTGTTAGAGCCATGGTTCTAACTTATTTTAAAGATGAATCTGTACCAAAGTTTAATATTCCTATACTTCACCCATTGCATCCTAAATAATAGACGTGTATTGCAGGACTTCCGCATTGATGACATCAAAGCTACGCCTCCTGATTATTCGTGCCATAATTATCTATTAAAATATAATCATGTTGGCAACATTATAATGGATGATTTGAACATCATATACTGAACAAATGACCGTATAATCCTTGCTAAAGGTCCTAAGTATCGTGATCCACAGTCCATAAACTTTTAGCCGTAATGAAAGGGGAGGTTTGGCGCTTTAAAATCTGATTCAACCCACCATTTCTTTAGAAATGCCTGTACCAAGTCAGGGTCATTACGGTTTTCACAGTTTTCCGGTTGTTGACTGATTTTGTCTGTTTATATACTTATGAGTTTTGACTTTCCCTTTGTAAGATTGCTCAGAGTTCGGTAATTGTGTTATTACCCTTATTGGAAACGCATCTTCAATATACTCATAAATTCTCAGAAAATGGACAGATCGAGAAAAAGAGGAGGTTGGTGCCTTTCAAAATGGGTAAAACCGCTATGTCATTTATTCAAATGTGAATCAGAAAACCAGGAAAGGTCAATGACCGCAAAAGCAACATCTGTATTCAAAGTTCCTGATGTTGCTGAAAACCTGTCCACTATTTCACCACAAATATGTTCTTGTTTTGCAGTTACTCATATAAGGCCGCTAATAATATTGTTTTTTCTGCATTAAAAGCATTACACTTATTGCTTAAATATATAATAAGGCTTGGATAGATCACAATGTACTCCTGTATATACAGCTACTACGCTGTCAAAAGACGAAATTATTTATAATTGCATGTCTGTCTAGTCTTCTCTTGATCTTTCAATGAAAGATGAGGATTATATTTCCTTACTATCTTACTCTACTGGATACCACAATTACATAAGGGTTCATCATGCAAGCAACGTTATATCGCGGAAACTGTCTAGTGTTAAACCAAGCCTCTTTCTCAACTTTATAGCTGATGATAGAGAAATGACAGTTCTACGCCAGGCCGCGCCACAATGTTAAATAATGTGGCGCTAATGGATATATAAGGGTCAATCAGGCGTGTAGATTAATGACGCGATAATGATAGTGTTGATTACAGAATATTGATTTGTGTGTGATGCCCTGGAACGGCGTGTCATTTAAATTTAGTAGTATCGTTGCATAGATATTGATATAACTTGCTAATATACTATGATATTTTCCAATAAGGTATTTAAGACCTAGTATGGGTAACCTTCATCATTAATGAAAAATGAATTGAAAGGAGTATCTCAAATATAAGTATTTCGATACATCAAGTCCTATAAACTTTTCTGGACACACGAAAATACATTTGTATTTGAAGAAGAATGGATATGCAGTAGAATTGCGCACAATTAAACACTGGTTGCAGGATCAGGACTATTACAGTCTACAGAGACTTTACGTCATTCTTTCAAGAGAAATCTAATCATTTCTCAAGGAATATATTTTTTATGGGATATAGATTTAGCGGATGTATCTAATCTGCAAAAGTATAATCCTGATATTAAATATTTACTCATTGCCATAGACACATTCGGCAGATATTTATCTGTTGTACCGTTAATTAACAAATCATCGAAATCAGTCATTGCTGGATTCAAACAGATATTTTCCATAGGTAGAAAACCAAGGTGGTTACGAGCTGACCACGGTCGAGAATTTGACAATAGATGGCTAAAACAATATCTCAAATCGGAAGATGTAGGAATATCTTACACGTTTAATGAAACCAAAGCAGCATATGCGGAAAGAGTTATTCGAACTCTCAAAACAGTGATGTGCCGCTATTTTACACACAATCAAACATATAAATATGACGACAAGTTACAGGATTTTGTAAACGATTATAATAACCGTCCACACCGATCGTTAAGCGAAAAATCGCCAGTGGAAATTACAAAAAGGAACGAGGACATAGCATGGAAGCACCCATACATTGATACTTTAAAGCATAATAAATATTCTAAGTCAAAGCACAAGCCATTGAAAAAGTTCAAATATAAACGTGGTGATTTGGTACGATTATCCCATTTAAAGAAAGTATTTGATCGGGATTATCAAGAGAAGTGGACGGAAGAAATTTTCAAGGTGGAGAGTCGTAAGCTGAGACAGGGAATCCCTGTATATAAAATTGTTGACTATGTAGATGATCCGGTTCAAGGTACATTTTACGAACCAGAACTGCAAAGAGTAAGGAAGGATGTAAACAGCTTATTCCGGGTGAGGAAAATATTAAAGAAAAGAAGACGAAATGGCCAGCGGGAAGTGTTTGTGAAATGGTTAGGTTGGCCAAGATCTTGCAGATATATACATGTAAGTGAACATTTTGATAAATATATCAGTTTAATTCTGGCAGCTGACAGGTAAGAAAAAGACAATATGACGAGACATTACAAATATAAACATGGAAACGAACACCAACCTCCTCCTCCACCTCACAATATGCTGCATCCTCATCATTATCCTCAGAAAGGTGAGGGATTAACACCACTGCCGCCGACACAGGAAATCAAATGTAGTGTGTACGACGCGTTTCTGGAATAAAATGATGAACAAAATGGAAAGCCAAGTAATTAAATAGTCTTTGAGAGCAAAACAAAAAACCCAAAAACCAAAGGGCCTAAACACAGGATAGCCTGATAATGTGAAATTATCTTATAAACCTCCAGGTTTGTGAGTTTGAACTTGTGGCAATGTATACTCTATGCAACATTATGTGAAGTAGTTTGTCAGTGACCTGCCGTAGGTCTGTGGTTTTCTCTAAGTACCACAGTTTCCTCCAGCAATAAATATAAACAGCATGACGTAACTCAAATCTTGTAGAAAGAGACGTTTTTATATAAAAAAAATCACTAATAATAATGTTCTCTAGGGCAGAATATTTATTTCTTTTTCATGACCTATTATTACCATTGTAATATGTCTTTCTCATGAGAATTTACAGGACAATATATTTTCTGTATCAGTGAACATACCTTTAAAATGTGTCCTGTTCTGCAGAATTTCCACTTGTTTTTTCAAGTTTGGCGACTCTATCTTCTACTGTCTCATTCTGCATTGTACTGGGCTGAATTATATGTATCAACAGTAATATCAATGATACAGCTAACTTGCTAACATGTTAATAATATCTGCTCAAAATGGTAATTTCGTTTTTATATTATACATATATTCCTTTAAGCTGATGGATATCGTTTTCCGTTTGTAAACGGACATCAATTGGAATGTTGTATATTATTTTATTATGCAGATAATATACTATACAATTTAATATGTCAGTAGCTGACTTGTTTTTGAGGAAATTTATTGATAATATCGTTACATATATTTACTGGGGGCCGTCGTGGTCGTCATCGTACGGTAGTAGGATTTAAAACTACCTAATCAGTGCCGATCACCACTAACATTGTGAGTTCGAACCACTTTCAGGTGTATTCGATACAACATTATGCGATAAAGTTTCTCAGTGATTTACGACAGGTCGATAGTTTTTCCCGGGTACTTCGGTTTCCGCCACCAATAAAACTGACCACCACGATATAACTGAAATATTGTTGAAAGTGGCGTTAAACACCATAAACCAAACCATATACTTACCCTTGTACATTGTACTGCTTCATATACACTATAAAGCGAAACATTTTTGACAATATTTGGGATTGAACCAATCAACCCTATTTCCCCCATTGTATTAGTCGTTCATGCTTTCTGAAGATGAAGAAAATATCTTTGAATAGCTTTGAAATTTTTTGTTTGCAGGAAGCAGGATAATGCGAATATATCCGTTTAATTCTATATTTATTTTTAACATTGGCAGGACAGATAATGCCTATCATGAACGTGTCAACATATTTACTATCTGTATAGTTTGGTCTATATAGATGCATGCACGTCGGATACGTTCAATTGTTTAATAATTTTCAGTCAGACATGTATTGGTTGGTCGGTTGGTTGGTTTTATGGTGTTTAACGCCACTTTCAACAATATTTCAGTCATATCGTGGCGGCCTTTTTGTTAGTGGAGTAAACCTGAGTAACCGGAGGAAACCACCGACCTGTCGCAAGTCACTAAAAACACTTTATCACATAATGTTGTGCATCTCGTCCTGAGCTGATCAGTGGCGATAGGCACAGATTGCATAGGTAGTTGTACGATCACGGTCACGACGGCCCTGATATGTAATGTTCCATCACATGTGCTTAGCAACTTTATTCTGTTGTTTTGAAATAATTTTTGAAAATGAACACACAAATTCGGATGGATACCACGATATAACACAATACTCATGATTCAAAATTTTTAAATGTTCTCGTCCTGAATATAGCTGAAACATTGCTCGCTGGACGTTAAACACCAATCAATCAATCAATCAATCAATTATTTGATAATTTCAATCTGAACCATCAAATCAATATTTCACATGTCTACCCTCTTTCAACTTTTTACAATTTCTAGTAAATTCCCATGAGCAAGACATAACTCAATCAAGAAGAGTTTGAAGATATCAAAGGGAGGTAATCAGAATCCGTATTGTATATTCAGTTAATCTGTTCTTACATATGAATAATAAATTCTTCCAATATGAAAGTAAATGTATTGGATTGTCTAGCAAATTTATTTATTTATTAATAATTCATTCACATCTAAATGTTCACCACTACACAATAGATCCCCACCAGGGGAATGCTCCATAATTTATATCTGTATTGTGGTAATATATCCAATTATCAGAAAGGAAGGTCATATTAACCGAATCAATCCAGCCACAATTGTGTGCCTATCTCAAGCCAGGACCTAGATTCCCAACGCTATATTTCATGTTTGTTTTGGTGTTTTTTTTTCACTGGTTTGAGGTCAGAGGTCATTCTTCCATTTGTTGATATTGGTGGAATTATTTTCGATAAATTTTCATAATCTTCGTTGTACTATTCATTTTCAAAAGTAATAGAAAAGCATTTAAATAGAGTTTATGGTATTTGACATCACTTTCAACAATATATTAATTATATCGTGGCGGTCAGTTTTATTGATGGAGGAAACCGGAATACCCGGAAAAAACACAACCCTGTCGCAAGTCACTGACAAACTTTATCACACAATGTTGTATCGATTACACCCCGCCTGAGCTGGATTCGAACTCACAATATTAATGTGATGGGCACTGATTGTATAGGTAGTTCTAAATCCAACTACTTTGCGATCACGACCACGAAGGCCCCCCTGAAAAATTGATATTTTCGGGTATGCCTTATAAGTGTATATAAATAAATCGATGACTAGCCCAGCACAATATGTACACATTGGAATACCAATCGTATGCTAAAACACTAGTCCACCAAGCTAGACATATATGTTGTCCATAGAAAAAATCTGAATGGTCCCGTCCTCCAGTTTACATTTATTATTATATTTTGAATGGCTTTTGACAAAGTAAGACTTATTATTGATAAGACATTGATATCTTTGAGCTCCGGTCTTCTTTGCGATATCAATTCTTTAAGTTTTGATTTTATATCCGCATGTGGAATGGTTATTTATAGGATAGAAAAAGCAAATGTCTTAATGTACATTTTGTAGTTTGAAAAGCATTAAGTTTTAGAACTTAAATCCTGCATTGCATGGGTAGTTCTAAATCCAACTACTATGCGATCACGATCACTACGGCCTCGCATTCAAACATACTACAATCCAATTCAACAAAGCTAACGTTATTTTTCATCCCATCATCCATCGCTTATTTGGTCTCACTATGACTGTGGTATCGCTAACGACAATCATTAATATTTTATTAACTGATGTTCTTGTGGCAAGTAGAATCTTGATTGGCTAACAATGTACTTCTAACACTTCATGGAAGCCGTGCTGTGTATTTCATACGGCACAGAAAATCAATAATCGCTCTCACCTATTGCCTGTGCTGTGTATTTCATACGACACAAAAAATCATATAACGCTGTACATTTACATTGCAGCAGACGACACACATTTCACAAGATGACAGAAAATCAATAATCACTCTCTGTGACCTTTGTCCAAAGAAACACGTATTTATGTTTTTCCTATAATAAGGACATACTTGTTAATGTTAGAACATTCAGATAAAAATGTTATCAGTCTCGAGATGTTATATATCTCGTTTTAAAGGTCAGTTGCACTGCCATTTAAAACGGGATCCGAACCGTTTAACAATACCACTGCCTTTAAAAGGGATATATAATATCTCGAGACTGATAACGTATAATATTAGATATGTGTACCCGGTTATTATCTCGTAGAAGCCATTGAGATTTACCGCTACCATGCAACCACGATCCATATATCTAATTGAAAATACAAGTTCAACTTGAAATGAAATTAGAATAAAAATGATATTGGATCATGATTGATTTTTTTATTCAGAAAAGAAATGAAAAATTGGCAAATCAAATTAATACAATTTTAGTTTCACCATATATTTTGCTTTCAATAACTTTTGTCGGCTAACTATATAGTTTAGCTGCATGTTGGTTAAAAGGTTTGTATTATGTGGTTCACAAATTCATTCAAAATATGCTATTAATTATGTTTTATGAAAAATCAACTTAATTCTAAATTTATTAATTACTAAGTATGTTCAAGTCGTCTTTGTTGTGTTCGATAGCGTCACTCCATTCGGAATATTTCGAATTTGGAACAAAGATCAAAATAACCAGATATGATGTCAAAGTACCTAGAAAATAAAACCAAAATAAAATTCGATCGATAACAGTTGCTATTCTCTGCCATTCGGCTACTATGAATTTTCTTCTTAATAATTCGTTACGTGTCTTGCACTGAATTGCGTTTAAATTAACCTCAACTTGCGTTTCCGGACAAATTGTCATTTCTCTTTCGGAAGATTTTGATTCGGAATAATTTATCTCATTTCTGTTATTGTTGTTTGAATGATTTGATTTGAACTCAGTTTGATTTGTTTCCAAACTTTCCTGGTGTTCGTCCCGTCCAAGCCAAACCGTCTCCTCATTTTCAATGTCTGCTTCAATTGACGTTACTTCGGTTTTGTAGCGATTTCTTTGTCTAACAGACGATAATTCTATATTTTGGAATTCTTCTGTAAATTTTCGTCTTCTGGAATGTTTTTCATATGGAATTTTGTGTTTTCTACAGAAATATACACCTTCCTTTTCTCCTTCCTTCAAAAAATACAAACATATTTGCCATTAAGATGAAAATGAAAATAATATTGTATGTGAAACATAGAAATTTTCACATGGCCTTTTTCATAGCACACCCCTACTGGCTCTCTGACTGATGTATCAGGCCTCATTGCTAACGATTGTTCTGATATGCATAAGGTATGGCCATGTTACAATCTTGACGAATAACAATGTGATACCGATTACGGATAAGGATATGATATATTCCGGAACCGTGTGATTTATTCTTTTTTATACCAGCCCGATATGGTAATCTCTGGAAGATGTCTAATGCATTTTATTAGATTTTAACTTTAACATTATAAACAAATGCGCTATCAACTATAAGTATATGATAAATAATTATTATAAATGAATAGTCAATTTGTATTTTTTGCAATGTGTCACGTATATTTAGGCGGTCAGATTTACAGAAAGGCCACACGTATATAGCATATATATGTAGTTGCATCGGGTACACCTAAGTTCCGATAGCCACTGATTGCAAATATACTTGTGTACCAAGTATCACAAGAGTTAAATTAGCAGATATGTATGAAAATGCAGATATCCAAAATATTCTATATAATAATGATTTTTATTTTGCGCATAAAACCGCATCGGTGGTGTAATGGTTAGAGTGCTTTTCTCGGATGTGGTAGATCGTGTGTTCAAGCCCCGATCGGGTCAAACCAATAACTATAAAATTGGTATTTGTTGCTTATCCACTAAGCACGCAGCATTAAGGAGAAAGAGCAAAGACTGGTTGCCTCGGAATCAGGCTAATGTTTCCGAGTGGGGCGACATGTCTATCCGTGGACTGTTGTTTCAGTGAGCTCGCACTATTAAAATCCAACTAAGCGTATGTATCTAGTACAAAGCGCATCTCATTATCATCTCATTGAAAATTAACTTGCTCTCGCCATGATATAGCTGAAAAATTGCTGAATTGGTGTTAAGCTACATATCACTCACTCCTATTTTGGCTATTATTTTCACCTTATTATACAGGGGCGGATCCAGGATATCAAGTTAGGGGGGGGCGCACTTAAAAAAATTCCACCGAGCGAAGGAAGACGCGAAAATTTTTGGGGTATTTCGAGTGAAAAATCACAATTTTACGCCAAAAAATCATATTTTTTTCCAATTGTAGGTGGGGGGGGGGCGGGCCGGGTGCGCCCCCAACTGGATCCGCCCCTGTTATATATAGTGACCCAGTAATTATATCCTTCTTCATTTCTGTTTTAAAATGGATGTATATATATTGGATGTGGTCGAGTGGTCTAGGGCGCTGGACGTAAGGCTAAGCGAATGGTGCTGCAGTGTATCAATGATGTGAGTTCAAATCCCGTCGAGGGAAGAACAAAATATTTGACAGGTCAAAAATTTATTTCTAACACTGTTTGGTTTAATTTTCAGACGTATATATATATTGATGAACGTGTTCTCGTCCTAAATATGTATACAATATTTGCCCCTGGGCGCTAATCACCCAACAGTCAATAAATTATGGATCCCTTGTGAAATCATTTAGGACAATTAACTAGAATTTGAGGGTCTTTGAGTCCCCGTCTAATTACAGCACAATTATGTTAAGGTAAAGTATTGTATCTATTTAATTACAACACATCAATCTATTGTTGGAGGTTTTTTCCATGATCATTGAGATGAAATGGCACAACTTATTATAAATTAATTTCTAAAGATGTTTTTTTTAATGTTCTCCGTTCTACAATATCACATCCGTTAGCCAGTCATCAAAAAGTACAAAATGTTACTACTAGGGGCTGTTGATAACTCCCATCATAAGGTTAAAGTTCATTACAGGGAATACTTACAATATGTTCAGACATGCACATATGAGTTAAGTAATGAGATGATTAAAAGAGGATGTCGTTTTTTTTTACATAGATGCCACCCAGGATCTTTATTATTTAATCTACGAGGGTGTTATGGTAAAATGTCTGGGACTGGTAAATAGATTTATTCTTTAATAATACATTTCTCTGACCTGGATTATTTTTAAGAATCTACAGTATATTCTTTTGTTCTTGCGTATATGAACTTTAACCTTTTACTGTTTTAGGCTTTAAAACGTGTTGTAAATATTTTGTATCGAACCCCTGCTGGCCTTTTTAAACCCTGCTTTGAGTTTCCAAACTTCCTTCCGTCTAACCACCAAGCTACTATGACCACAGTATTATATTGTATAATTAATATATATGATTCTTGATAGTAAACTTTATTTTAAGAAAATATCAACAACTTGTTTAAATAATTAATTGATCCAAGGCATGATACAAGTATTTAAAATCTGGCATAATTTATGTTCAGAACTGACGAGTACGTGAGGATTTAAAAAAATATTCTCGCAATAAAGAACAACTAACGAACCGACCGCAAGTAATTACAGACAAACAGATCATAGGTGAACATTTGGGACACTTGAAAGATCTTGAAATATCTAAATATAAACGAGAATCGAAAGGAGGTTGACCGATAAAAAATTGTCGTTTTATTTTTGTTAATTGTTGTCTTATTTGGCTTTCTAAACATTAAAAGTGTAAAAATATAACATGAAAATACGTTTGTAGATGTAGATGTATTATGTAAGAGAACACTCTCCAACATGTTATTTATAAGAATGTACAGTTGGAGTGTATTCTCCATTACATAAAGGGGTTGACTATTGTGATTTCAAACTGATATATAGTTATTTTCAGATATATGTCTAACAAAATAGTATACAAAGCGATTTTGTAATCACAAGTTCTTAATATGCAGGATTGTACAGGTAAACGGCATTGGTTTTTTTCTTCCATTAATTAGAAGATGAAGAGAGCTAGGACCAAATGTAGTCATCATGGAAAAAACAAAATGTCGATGTTAATGAAATATTGGGAAATTTAGACCGCGAACACCATATTTAGTTTTCACTTCTTTTTTTTTTTGGCGTTTATGGAATCTGTAAAAAAAAATCGAACTTTCCTGATTTGGGTGGGGTATATTTTGAAAACGTGTAAATAAGTAATTTCATGCATAACTAAGTAGAAATATGCAATACAAAGGTGCGTTTCCATGACAACAAATGTACACCTTAATTCATTTTGAGAATGCTACTGAGAAACTATAATTATATAGTAATAGCTTTTCAAAAAACCGTTATCAGTACGAGAAATGAACTATTTGGTCCAGACCAATGGTGATATAACTCAAGGATGTTCCATAGAGAATATGGTAAACTCGATGCGCACGCGTGGACATGTATCAACGAATGAGGGAATTTATACTGGTACCCACATAATTAGATCATACGGGTATCAGCAGATTAGTACTGGTACTTACAGATTAGTACTGGTACCCAAGTTAATACTGGTACTCATATATTAATACTGGTACCCACAGATTAATACCGGTACCAGCAGATTAATATGGGTACCCACGTTAATACTGGTACTTATATATTAATACTGGTACCCACAGATTAATACCGGTACCAGCAGATTAATATGGGTACCCACGTTAATACTGGTACTAACAGATGAATACTGGTATCAACAGATTAATGCTAAATGTCTTAATAACGCAACTACAATACAATGTTTATCATGATATGTATGTTAACATCGACCTTTTAACATTACTAAGTGTATTCCACCGATGTGTTTTATTTTCATAGCTACATGTTGCACCTGTGGTAGTTTGTCTTAAAGGTAATATACTTTAAAGATCTCAATAAAATCATTTTTGAAAAGAATGTAGAACTTGTTCAGGAAAACTTAATCATTGGGGTGTATGAGGGAGAAATAACTGAAGACCTACTTTTAGTGAATTTTGTAATTTGTATGTTAAAATTGGTAATTTGGAAAACAAGAAATTATATAAAATATAATAAAAGCATTTACAGGGAAGAAATAGTTATCACAAATCTCAAAAATGAAATGAGAAGTAACATACAAATGATGATTAAAAACCCAGAAGTTCGAAACTTATATAATATTATGAAATTACAGTTATTATTGGATACATTATGAATTTAGTTGTATTAATAATTCCTTTCATTGTTTACTGTGTAAAAATGTATGTCTATAATTGAATATGAGAGATAAAATATGATTTATTTGCTTATGGTATTGTATTCTTACTAACACTATTTATTTATTTGATTATATTGTTCATTGTAAATATTTGTAAACCTTTGAGGTTTCCTGACACCCAGAGGTAAATTGTTCACAGGTGTAATATAGATATAATATACATAAAAAAATCTCAATAATATTGTAATGTATTAGATGAAAATTAGAGTAATGTACAGTACACAGAATGTCTTCATGGCAAAATGTTTCTTCTGTAGTATGAATTTGAATTTGAATTTGAATTTTGGTGTTTAATGCCACTTTCAGCAATATTTCAGCTATATCATGGCGACCAGTTTTAGTGGTGGAGGAAGCCGGAGTACCCGGAGAGAACCACCGACCCTGGGCAAGCAACTGGTAAACTTTATCACTTGCGCCTGTGAGTCAAGTGCACCTTTTTTGTAATTTACAAAGCTGGGCGCGAACCCACGCCGTATTGGTGATAGGCTTGTATGAGTTGTTAGATCCAACGACTTAACTCATTGAGCCACCCGGACTCCTCTTCTGTAGTATGTAAATATTTTATCTTTGCATGTTTTCTTTTGTAACTTATCCGAACGTACACAATGTTAATTGAAGTTAGAGGTGGTTGTTCGTTTTGTTGATATAAGAGGAAGTATAGAACATCACTGTTTAAGAAGAGTTTGAAGATACCAAAGGGGTAATCAGAATCCGTAAATCGAAGAAGAATAGAAAACACAATGGTCAAAAGAAAAAGAACAAAAGGACAAACAACAATCTACAAAACATATACATAAAACTAAAGATCGAATAACGCGAACCCCATTTTCTTTTCATAATTTTTTTTCGATAGACTAGTTTTCACTTAATGGTAAGTGAGAAGTATGTCAGATATATTGTTGGCAAGGAAAAAATATGTAAATGTAAAACGTTGATACTGTAATTGGCACACAGATGAAATAAATATAAAGATGGCGTGTAACGGATCAAGAACGATTACTCACATCGCGATATCATTATATTCCGACCAGTATATGTTGCATTCTCTAAACAGAGACATCCATTTACGTACCGTCGGCATCCATAAACACAGCCAGTGGGCTCTCTGTAAGAGGGATCGTAAGCACACACACCCCCCCCCCCTCCCCCCCCCCCCCCCCTCCAAAAAGAAGAGGAAATCTCCTGCTCTAATCTTTAGTTTTCTGTGTGAAGTGTTTTGTCCACCAATGTCATTTTGCCTTTTTTATACCTTTTTGGACATTGCATTGCATATCATTCTTCGGTATTTGGCTTCTGATTACCCCTTTTGTACCTTGAAACATTTCATGTGCATGTGTTCTCTCGAAAGTAGCTAAGACATGTATTAGCAGAAGTGTGAAATAGGGAGAGTATTTTTTTTCAGATCTACAAGTAACAATCCCAGCCATTGGAGACTTACTAAAGTTATAGCACTTGCTATTTTGTATAGGTCATGCCTCAGGAATAACGGACGAGACATCCATCGAAGGGTAAATGTCCTCAGCCACACTGGTGCTCTTTTTGTTTTTATTCCTCTGTTGTATATGTTTATCACCATAACAGCCATAATTACTGATAACGACGTCATCGTCATGACAACGCAAAGATATATTCCTGTAATTATAAAGATGTAAGAGTTTTTATACATTAAAATACACATTCAAGCTATTTTGGTATTTAATTAAGAGAGAGAATGCGAGAGAAAAAAATAATTAAATTGATATTTGATGTTACTTTGACTCTGTACTTGCTATTTTTAGCCATTCAATTATTTATTTTTTGGTGTTAATTGTGTGATTTTAAGAAGTAATATCCATCTTTCTAGTCATTCACAAATGACTTAATACTGTTTCTTAAGACGTTTGTGTCATTATCACTACCAAAAAAAAGGCGATTCGGAAACAAAACACTTAAAATAATAATGTTCCTGCTATCAATGCAAAAACACAACAAACTAGAACAAAATAAAATGTATCATTCATTTTATATGTTTATGTTTTTGTATTAAAGAGGTAATTACAAACCTATGAGAGGAACCGCCTCTGATGTAGCAGGTACTTCTTCGGCAATGAGCAGCATAAACATGGAAAATGCCAGAAAAACGGATAGTCCAAGAGTTATCTTTTCACCGGAAGTAGGTGGCAGCCAAAATGTCAATAATGTCAGCACTGATAACATGACACATGGTACTATGATATTGAAAATGTAATAAAATGTTTTCCGTCTAATATGTAAAATGTATGTTAAATCTGGATGTGGATCAGGACAACAGGAGTGGCGGCGTATATTCTTCCTTAATGTGACTGACAATAGATCCCATTCACTGTTGTTTATATAAGATGTAAGGTCTATTGGGGTATCATTGTTCATCGATTTGTAATCCATCCATTTACCACTGTATATCCATGATCCAAAACGCATTATACATTCCTGGTCGTCGAAAGGGAAGTAAGTTATGTCTACTTTGCATGAACTTTTCAATTTGACTGGTACTGGCCATAACACGTTCCCATCGTAGGTCACAAGGATGTACGTGCCTTGCATAAATCCTGTTGAACCATCGTCTGCACTGTAATTGATGAAAAACAAAAATGGCGTTTAAGTTTGTTTGTTTGATAGTGTTTAACGCCATTTTCAACAATATTTCAGTTATATCGTGGCGGTCAGTTTTATTGGTGGAGGAAACCAGAGGACCCGGAGAAAAACCAACCACCTGGCGCTTAAGTACATAATGCACCTGCAAAGACAAGAAAATCATGGTCGGTATCTCACGGATGATCATGCTTTGATGATATGCACTCGTCACTCGGTCACTCGTGGGTGAATAGACAGAGAAATCCTCCTAGAAATGCATTATTCACGTGTCATTTAAGCCAATTCTGATTAGTTCCCATACCAGTGTTTTTTTTACCACCAATCAAATCACCAAAAAGATTTCCTGTATATCAAAATGATAAGAGCAGGAACTATTCGCAATTACCATTGGCTTATCAACTAGTCAGATCGTATCTTTAATAATATATTCAAGCCGGTTTGTAGGAAAATTTGAGTGTTGTTCTACTGATATGAACATATTTAAATAAAGATCAATTACAGAACAAACCCGAAGCAAAGAAGAGTTTCAGAGTGTGATCAACCGGTGTTTACCGAAATTGAGTCAAGATATATTTATAAAAATACAGGCATGTTAAGGTTTGGTTTATGGTGTTTAACGCCACTTTCAACAATATTTCAGGCATATCGTTGCGGTCAGTTTTATTGGTGGAGGACACTGGAGTACCCTGACAAACAAGTCACCTACAGACTTTATCAGCTAGATGCGAACTCACAACGTTAGTAGTGATAGGCACTGATTGCATAAGTGGCTATAAATCCAACTACCATACGATAACGAACATGATGGGTCCCAGGCATGTCTAATTATGCTCCTTTGGGTTGAGGTTTTACATAATGTATCAATCATGATGGCACAAGTCCCCTATTAACCCATACTGTATCATGATTTATTTAAATAATATTCAATATTATTTCACAACAGTAAGATATAAAAGCACAATTACACAGAAACAAAACATCACATACGAGGGTAACTCACACCCGGAGCACGGAAAAAATTCCTGACGTTCAACGACGTCAACAGTAGTAAAAGTTAACTTTTCTCGACGTAGTCCCCGTTCAACTCAACACATTTCAAATATTTTCTCAAATTGTTCCGTTTTCGTATTTAGAATTATATTCATCACTTCCTGTCAAGAGTATTGTCGACGTCATAGTGTAAGTTACAGGTGAATTTTCGCGGAGTTTGATACTTAGAAAAACAAACATTAAAAACAGCGCTCGCATGTTATGTGGTATTTTTTCCGTGCTCCGGGTGTGAGTTACTATTGATTTTTAAATTGACGGAATACAATTATTTAAGCATGTACTGTGATAAAATTTTGTACAATTAATCAGTAAATCATGTAATTAATTATATCCTAGTTTCAATTATTTCGGACATGTCAGTCAGATTTTATTGAGATAGTCCACGAACTTTACGGACAACCCTCGTATGATACGCATGATAATAAATAAGAGGGAGTGAGTGATTGGTTGCTTAATGGCAGTTCAGCAATTTTTCAGCTATATCATGACAGAACTAGTGCTACCTCACTGAAACAACAATCCACGGAGAGACATGTCGCTCCACTCGTACACATTATCCTGATTCCAGTCTGCACTTTTCCTTAATGCTGCGTGCTTAGCAGAGAAGCAATAAATACCAATTTCATAGTCTTTGATTTGACCCGACCGGGGCTCGAACCCGCGTCTACCACACTCACTAACCCTTACATCACTGATGCGGTTGAACAAGTTATATTTCGATAAGATGATGTCGCTATCTGTTTTGTACTGGACCACAACGCTTAGTTTGATTTTTCCAATGTTAACCTACTGAAGCATAACTCCACTGGTAGACATATCGCTCCACTCGGACATATTTACCTGAATTTGCGATATCTAGCCTTTGTTCTTATAAAGTGACTTACTTGTTGTATATAAAGGTATCTGGTAGCCAGACCTGTTTGGTTGGTATACGTAATGATTTCACATTATTGTATTTAAGAGGCTCCCAAACCAGGTTTTCATCTCTCCACTCCTGCAGTGGAATTTATAATATTAAAAAATTAACAAATGTTGAAAGCTTAGGATAAGATGAAATGTCAAAATGTACTGCTTACCCTTCAGAAGCATAAGAGCTTACCTCCCTTTTTGTGATGTGATTCGTGTTGGAGTTACCTGCCTTTTTGTGATGTGATTCATGTTGCTCATCGTTTTAGTTTAATGTTGTGTGTGCTTTTGTTTGTATTTTGTTTTAGGGCCGGGTGGCTCAATTAGTTAGGTAGTTGGATTACCTAACAACTCATTCAAGCCCATCACCAATACAGCGTGGGTTCGCACCCGGCTTTGTAAATTACAAAAAAAGGTGCACTCGACTCGCAGCCGCAAGTGATAAAGTTGACCAGTTGCTTGCCCATGGTCGGTGATTCTTTCCGGGTACTCCGGATTCTTCCACCACTAAGACTGGTCGCCATGATATAGCTGAAATATTGCTGAAAGTGGCTTTAAACACAATAAATCAAATCAAATCAGTATTTTGTTTTGCTTTGTTTGCCTTCGAATTGTGGTGTTTAGTGGTATCAGTACTAAATTCTATTCGAGACGTCGTGGCGGTGATCGTATGGTAGTTGGATTTACAACTACCTCTACAATCAGTGCCTATCACCACTGATGTTGTAACTTCAAATCTCGATCAATGCGAGGTGTACACCATTATGTGATAAATTTTGTCAGTGACTTGCGACAGGTCGATGGTTTTCTCCGGGTCCTCCGGTTTCCTCCACCAATAAAACTAAGCGCCACGATATAACTGAAATATTGTTGAAAGTGGCGTTAAACACCATCAAACAAATAAACTGTCTTCTATATCGACGTTTTTTATCACTATTAATGTGTCAAATGATAATTTGGCTATGGGTAAGTTATAAGTGTCAAACCACTAATTCACCAAAGTAGTCCCTTTTAAAGAAAAAAGTTCCTTTCACTTTGTAGTATTGTGACAACTACTGAATGGAATGGTATAATTACAATTGATAATTGAAGTTAAATATACAGGGATTATTTTGAGCCCACATTTGATGGATTTAGTTATATTTCAATGCCTCTATGGAGGATTTGATGCATGACCTATAAATACTGAATTTCTGGGGGATGACAAAGCTATTTTTAGAGTAGGTGTTTTCCGTAGCCTGACATTTCACTGCAAGATTTTAAACATGTCCTGATATTTTGACAGAACGTAGAAGAATCATGTACGTTTCAGAAAATATATGGTCTTTGAAAGGTTAAGCTTAAGATAAAATGGCCAGGTAGGAACACAAGTTTAGTAGAAAATGTCAACGAAATTAATTAGTGGTATTACACCTATATACAATGTATGCATGATAAGCTTAACATTGTCAGTTAGACGGCTAATTCTAAGTAAAAACGTCACCATTTGACGTCGACGCAATAAAATTTGACTGTAAGATCTCAACATGTTCAAGGTGTTCGTTTGACAGGACGCCCTCTGACTTATTACATATTGTTAATCATATCAAGTATATAATAACTACAAATAAATAACAATACAGGCAAGGATCCTTCACTGTGTACATTATATTTATTATGGTATCAGTTCGGATTTGTCACATTTTTGCAGATATCAGTATTCTTTGTGTCTATCTTAAATTATTCGTTGTGTTTTAGTCTTTTTGACATCTAAATCTGACATGTACATTGAGGTAGAGTAATAAACAGAAATGTGATGACGTCATGATGACGGGGATAACGTGCTATTTTTAAGGAGAACAATGGTTGTTCTTGTTTTAGAGTTTCGTACAAAAACCGGAAAGTTAGATTTGTCAAATTAATATTTTTTTATTTTTTAATTTCCTTTTAATTTTTAATTTGATATTTTGTTTGTCTGCTTATTCTTTCATTCTTTCTGTCTATTTATTTGTTTTTGTTTTGCTTTTTATTTTTTCTTTGCTTACAACCTGAAAAATCTGCTCTATATCTATGACCATTCTACTTCTGTAATTGACGGTTTAAAAGTGTTATAGATGTTACTATTTTCTCTTACTGTTATCACACATCGTCAGCATTGATATGTTCCTACTATCAGCATTGACATGTTACTACTGTGTAAAACTTACTTGATCAATAAATATATTTGTTGTTAAAACCTGGTGACGTTCATCCTATAAAATACATACATGATTTTCTTTAAGTCATAAAATGAGAGTAAAAATACACTGTCGGAACAGCTCCAAAATCTAATAGCAAAATCGTATAAAAATACAAAATTGATACGGCTAGTATAAACAGACAATACCTCTCATTTTCCTAATCACATGATGTATTGAGTACAGTTAGCCATGAGTGGGATTCGAAATCACAACGTTAGTGGTGACAGGCACTGATTGCGCAAGTAGTTGTAATTCCAACTACTATACGACCACGACGGACCCAAATTTCTTAGTGTATGATGTTTAACGCCACTTTCAACAATATATCAGTTATATAATGGCGGTCAGTTTTATTGATGGAGGATACCGGAGAAACCCACCAACCTGTCACAAGTTACTGACAAACTTTATCACATACTATTGTATCGAGTACACATCGGCTGAGCAGGCTGATGATAGGCAGTGATTGTACAGGTAGTTGTAAATCCAACTACCATACGATCACGACGACCCCAAATTTGGATAATATCAACATTTCATATGCAATATACAAACAAATATGTGCTCAGCTAAAAGTAAAACATACAAATTCCTCTGTAATATGATTTGCATGCAAGTACCAGTATATGGTTGATATCAGGCAGTAAAGGATATTCGTTAACAGACAAAGTTTATTTCAAAAGGGTCATTTTAGTGCTTCAGCCGTATATTCACATTTGTGAAACTGTAAGATGTAATTTTCAATAATTAATATTAGAAATCCTCCTTGCTGCTGGTGTTGCAATGTTCTAATACGGGCGTATGCATAATGTCTGACAAGGTTTTATATTTTTAAATCATGGTATGTCGAGAACTTCTGGGTGAAAGTTTATAAGGATTGACGTAAATCTTTTAAAATTTGAAGCAGCTACATTAGATTAACACCACTGGTAGTGTATGCTTTGTCAATTGTAGAAAGTCATCTTTTGATAGCTTACAGTATTAGAGCATGAACCTTATATATAACAGTTAAAGTTGCCTGAATTAACATCTAAGGAACGGAGGAATTTTTAATCTTTGATGTTTTCCACATTTGCCAAACTTGTATATCTGTACGTTAAGCTATCAGATGTATAATTTATTCCCGGTAATTGTCAATGTAAAGTGTCTTATAAGGATCAGGAATACCTTACGCTTCGCGAGCACCTGAGTTCAAACCCGATTTTAGTGTTGCATGTGTCTCATGATTGTACAATCTTGATTGCACACTTTGGTTTTCTCTACTGTTTATTGCATACAATTATTTAATTGATTAATGTGGCGTCAGCTTGGATAACAACAAATATGACTGTCATGATACTTTGCCAATTATTTAGAAAATTTCAACTTTCTGACATTTCATTGATTGATCATGTTTGCATTGCTGTTGTGGTCAGTTACGACACAAATATACTACTTCTACTTCTACCATATATTGACCACCGTCAACAAGTTGTATATTATGTCAGAGGTAACACGCGTCAATTGAGTATTATCGTAGCGGCCAGTTTTATTGGAGGAGGAAAACGGAATACCAGGAGAGAACCACCGACCTGTTGCAAGTCACTGACAAACTTTATCACATAATGTTGTATCGAGAACACATCGCTTGGGCGGGATTCGAAGTCACAACGTTAGTGGTGATAGGCACTGATTGCATAGGTAGTTGTAAATCCAACTCCCATACGACGACGACGGCCCCGGGGTGGTGCTAAGCACGATATGAAGTACAAAAGTCTCAATAGGGAAAACTTACCAGATCTACTATTTGATTGAGTTTCAGCCCCAACGTTACTGTCAGGACAGTCGATGAATTAATAACTGGACGGACAGACTTTTCATATCCGATCATTAAATCCTGAAACAACAGCTGCTCGTCAGGAACTCTATCACCTGCTGTAACGATAGCAACAAATGTTAGTGTTAATTAGCATAAAAATAGCAAATTGTTAGTGTTCATTAGCATAAAAATAGCAAAATGTTAGTGTTAATTAGCATAAAAATAGCAAAATGTTAGTGTTAATTAGCATAAAAATAGCAAAATGTTAGTGTTAATTAGCATAAAAATAGCAAAATGTTAGTGTTAATTAGCAAAAACATACTGTAAGAAGAGTTTGAAGATATCAAAGGGAGGTAATCAGAATCCGTATATCGAAGATGAACAGACAACGCAATGGCCAAAAGAAAAAGTACAAAAAGGACAAACAACGATCTATAAAACTTACACATAAAAAAAAAGATGGAGTAACACGAACCCCACTAAAAACCCGGGGTAAGTGTTAACTAGGATAAGAAATAGCAAACTTTGAGTGCTACTAAGCCAAAAAAACATACTGTGAAGTGTTGATTAGCAAAAATAAAATATTGATTTTTATCAGACAAGGTGTTTTAAGATAAGATAAGATCAGTTTCATTTGTAGTCGGCATGTTAAAATAACAATACAACACAAGCTCTAGTGAGGTTTTGACAGACATACACAGCACAAAAATAAATAACAGTTAAAAACAACAAAGGCATGCATACAAATGAAGCACAGTAATAAAAGCTTATGATCAAAAAAAAAAAAATGGAGCTGGTGTTATGAGCTAAAACATGTTATATTGCTGAAAAATGTACTTTATCTTATCTATTCGATCTTAAGAATAGTACAAAACAAGTAGTCACATTCTTCTGTAGGTTATATATATTTTTTTATCTTTTTAACATTTTGGAATAAGATTAAAGGAAAACATTATTTTCCTTAGTATATCTCCCTTAGGAAAACTAATTATGCAGGCTGATTTATATAAGCGGTCTTCTTCTTTCCGAATGCATAGTGTGATAATATAATATTTCATCATATGGTTTGACTAGGTACAAGAGAAGGTGGCCAAGACTCAAACCTACACAGCTACTCAGCGCTATACGGAAAAACTGGCCTTGGAACATAGTGAGTAACATGTTTGAAGAGTGCTACTCTCTCCGTACGCCAAAGACCTTTTTTTGTAGATTTCGAAAAAAGGTAGGCTCATTGTAGCTGTTACAAAAGACTAAATTGTTCTTCCCTTTCTTTGTAGTGGCAATCAAAAGTCATTGACCGGTAGATCCAACCCTTCCACCTGGCACAGGGATAAGCAAAATCTGGTTTAGAAGGGAGAGCAAAACTTTGGTATAGGTTGATGAACATAAAAAAATGGTATGGAAAAGAGGGTGGGGTGAGTAAGCAAAAACATGGTACATTGAAATAAGCTTCATTCTGGTATTTGTGAGTAATCAAATATCTAGTACGCTAAAAATATAATGCAATAAATAATTAGATATCTCTAGTGAAATTATAGTGTCTCAATTACTCAATTAAAGTATTATCTTAACCTCGAGTCTCCATTTGAAAAAAAATATCAGTGCTTAGAAAAGATGGCGTTCTGGTAATACAATGAAACTGTCCACAACGACAGGTGCCACTAGTGGAGCATTTATCATTCCAGAAAACCTGAGTTCACCTAAGTTTTAGTGGGATTCGTGTTGCTCGATCTCTAGTTTTCTGTGTAGTGTTTTATAGATCGTTTCTTGTCCTTTTGTCCTTTTTCTTTTGATAGTTGTGTTGTCTGTCTGTCGAATTACGGATTCTGATTACCTATTTGGTATCTTCAAGCTCTTCTTCCTAAAGCCTAAGTCATCATTTCACAAAGAGAGGATGTCTGGGCCTATAAACTAGTTGAATCTCCGTCTCCTTTTTAATGGACATGCTTGCACATGCTACGAAAGTGAGCTGGCATGTATACATGTGTGTTATTGGTGTCTATTTCCCTTCTGTTTCTACGATTATTCGATTACATTTTGGCATTAGTGTGGTACTTTGTTGTTTTCCATTTTATTTGTTTTTGGAAAACCTATGAAAATTGATTAATTAATACTATAATCAATCAGTGTCATCATTTTGCCTTAGACATTAATCATGTTCAGAATGGTAGTAAAAAAAGAAGAGAACGTTTGAATCAAAATTGTACGCGCTAGTCCTCCATGGTTAAAATCAATAGCCGAGAACTATTGTAGCGTTACAACTAATTAAAGATTGATGATAACTGGAATCTTTAGGGAATATCATCTAATCATAATTAAATGCTGAGGTTTAATAATACGTCTACTCAAACACATTAAGAAAGCAATTACTGTGAAATCAGGATTAATCGTGGGGTTCTAATTTTCGCTGATTTCGTTGTCCACTTAAGCCACGAAAATAAAAATCCAACGGGATACAATTTTTCCATTGGTTGTTGCCTGTATTGTGTGAAACCACGAATTCAAGAAATCATGGATCAATGCATTTTGTAGAAATTACGGAAGTTGGTGCCAACGAATAAAAGTACTTTCACATTATGTTCTTAAATAGATATTGTAAATAGATTCCTGTAAAGAAAAAAGCTAAAAATGCATAACGCTTCTGTTAATTGTTATGCAAATTTGTTTTGTAATTGGAATATAATACATTTAAAAACAACATAATGAAATACTCCAATGTTCAAGAGCCATGGAGGGGTTGAGACCTTCAAGTTGATAGATAGTTTATTGAGAACCAACAAAATTAAAGCAAAATAATTGAAGTCCTTATCTGACGGCATTTCAATTTAACATGCTCAGTAATTGGATATCCTCTGGTGTTTATGCAATGTTATTTATTTTCTTATATCAGTGTGGTTTTGATATCGATCTCAGTAAGCAGCATCGGTGGTGTAATGGTTAGCGTGCTCGCCTCGAGTGCGGTAGATCATGGGTTCGAACCCCGGTCGGGTCAAACCAAAGACTATAAAATTGGTATTTGTTGTTTCTCCAACTAAGCACGCAGCATTAAGGAGTAAGAGCAAAGACTGGTTAGTTTAAACATATTTTATTAATTAATTCAATATAACATTACAATATTCAGCTATATACATAACATAATAAGAAGAAATTAATAGGATTGGGAAACAAGTTACAAGAACTTATATTAATCCCTATCCATAGGAATAAATTTCATATATACTATACTGTGAATCTCTAAGGGGAGAAGCAAATAGAACTAACTTACAAATTTGATATAAATTACAGAAGGTATAAGAAGATAAAACAAAGAAAGTGATCTGGTGTTTGATGTAAAAAATGTTTGATTCAAAGTAATTAAAAAAGAAGAAAAAAGAAGAATGAAATAAGGGAACTAGGTACTGCTGATGTTAGATGAAACGTTTACTGTTTATTATAAACTTTTGTACATTTAAAAATAAACTGTTATTTTGATCGTCTGTGAGGTCAGGTGATCCAAAAAGTAAACGGTCAACTGTCAAGTTCATAGGAATATCAATTGATTCGATATACCGATTTCTCGAATCGTTGAACCTATGACAATAAAAAAGATAATGCGAGTTAGTTTCAGGGACCCCTTGATGACAACTACAGTTGGGCGAATCTACTACATTTCTTAGGAATAGATGATGGTTTAGAGAGCTACATGCCGTTCGTAATCTCATGTGAAGGATTTGTCCAATTCGAGTTCCTGAGTAATAATAAATAGGTTTCTTTATACATTTTGATTTATAATAGGATTTGAGAGATGAAGGAGACTTGCTATCTCTTGTTGATGTGGGTTCGCTGTTCCATAATCTTACAGAAGAGGGTAGAAAATAATTATTATACAAGGTTGTTCTAGTACGTACTGGGGGGGATACTTACGGCCTGTCTAGTGTTGTAGTCATGAATATTTTCAAAGTTACAGGGAACAATTGCACTAAGGTAAGGAGTAACAAGACCGTTTACCATTTTATAAAAATATATTTTTTTGTGATTTTCCCGTCTTGCCTGTAACGTCTCCCAACCCGTCTCTTTATATAAACTATTAATAGATACTAACCGAATTCCCCCAGTGACGATTTTAGCAGCCTCTATTTGAACATTTTCTAATTTATTTATCAAGAACAATGTTTTATTATCCCATACGACGTCTGCATATTCCAAAATCGGCCGAATGAAGGTAAGATAAATCTTTTCTAAGGTTTTCCTATCTAGAATAAATTTGAATTTTCTTAGTATGTTAACTCTAATAAAAGCTTTCTTTGTTATTAGATCAATATGTTTTTGCCAGCTACCGTCATTTGAAATGTCTAAACCGAGATGTTTATGTTCTGTAACTTGATTAATTATTGTATTATTCATTATAAGGGGCGGATGAAGGGTTTTTTTAATCTTTCTAGTGATCGTCATAGTTTCTGTTTTTTGAGGGTTAAAGTTTACTAGCCACTTATTGGTTGGCTCAGACTGTTGTGTTGTGTCAGTGAGCTAGCGCTATAAAAATGCAACTCAGCGTGTTGGTCTAGAACAAAGCGGACCTCTTCATCATCTCATTGAAAATTAACTTGTTCTTGCCATGATATAGCTGAAAAAAATGCTGAGTTGGCGTTAAACAGCAATCACTCAATCGATCTCAGTGTATAATTTGTTTTTCGAAATATAATTTTGAAGAGATATAAAACAAAATGTTTTGATGAATCTCTGTATCTTCGTTATAAACAGATGTCACTGTAATGGACACATGATGGAAGACAAGTATAAGAGGCAGAAACTGCTCACCCCTCAACACGGCTTTTGGTGGATAATGGATAATCATTCGTTTGTATATTAAGTAACACATATTATGGAACGCGCATTACATACGGGATTAGTTAGGCTCACTAAACTAGTTTGAGCCTACCACTTTACCAAGCCATGTGAATTAGTGATTATTTATATGGAAATAGGCTTGAATCGAATTTCCCCGTGATTGCGATTAGACTGTATAACTTATCTGCCGGTTGTCAATATTATTGTTTTAAAGTTTTCTTCCTCAAGCCATTGAGGATGATTAAAAGGCTAATAACTCACCAAATGAGGTAGCGATTTCTAGCACTAGCAGAATAACGTAAAGTAAATGTTGAACTCTTCGGACATTGTGCATGATACAGGTGTGCAGACTGCTTAACCTGAAATGAAATCAGATGAGTATGAAGCCAAGATTGCCAATGCTTTCTAGGTATCTCTATTATAAGATATCATTCATATAAGGTGTCTGTGTAGTGATGTTCGGTTTAACTTCACCTCAAGTTGTTTGTAGGAGTACTCGTGTCTAATTCGCGTTATTTGTGTTTGGTTTTGTGTATCCAATGTTGCCAGTTTCTCTTAATTGCCCATTTTTGATTGCCCCTTTGGTATTCTCTAACGTTTTCTTTGCGTACATTCAAAATGTCAGCAACCGCTTCAAATTAAAATAAAATATTTATTTTTTGTACATAATCATATTGCTTTTCCGAACTTAATAAATGCCTGCATATATACATTATAAAAAAAAATCATTTAAAAAGCAATTAGTATTACTGCATCAAACTTGAGTTGAGCATATTTATCTGAAAGAACTAAATGTTGTAATTAAGATAAGTTTGCCGTCGAAATCTAATTACATATCGTGTGCATGTCTTAAATTGCATTGCATTTTGTATGTTGTTTTTCAAATTTCGTCTTAGTTATCTGCGATATGTGCTAACCATATTGCACTTTTTAATGAAAAATTCAGGAGCCGTCGCGGCCGTGTTCGTATGGGACTTGGATCTACCACTATCTATGCTATATGTGCCTATCACCACTAATGTTGCGAGTTCGAATCCCACACAGACGAGGTTTTCTCGATGTGATCAAATTTGTCAGTGGCAGGTCGGTAGTTTTCTCCGGGTACTCCGGTTTCCTCCACTAATAAAACTGGCCGCAACTATATAGCTGAAATATTGTTGAATGTGGCGTTAAGCGCCATAACCCCATAAATTTCAAGACTGAGAGGATTGGCTGAAGATGGACAACATAGTATAACAGGTGTAATCAATGATACCCTTCCTTATCGACTTGATTATGAGAATCAATCTAACAAAGATAAGACGTCAGACAGAAGTACGATTTCAATGGATACATTGAATGGTTGCCAACCTTAAAATAGTCTACAGATAAATAAATAAACAATAATTTATATCTATTTGCACATTTATTTAAATTTTGTTTTGAGGTTTTAGTTATTTATTCAGAGGTGAGGGAAATTTGTAGGAAGAATGATACCCAGAAAAACGATTAACTTCAATATAAAATCCTTTTGTTTGCTTGTTTTTATTACTTTTGTGTAAAAAGGAGGGTGTTTATCATTCATCTTTGCTTTATGTCTTATATATTTATTTGTATTCATCAAACAGATTTATTTGTCTTTATTCATACCATGGGTTTTGGTTTGCACAAGGTTTTATTTCTAATCATTTATTTTCAAAGGAAACGTATTTATCAAGTATATTAAATGAACGTTTGAGAATACCACAGGAGCAATCAGAAATGAGCCACATGGGCCCCACCAAAAAACTGGGGGTGAACTCAGGTGCGAAGGGTAAGCAGTTCCTGCCTCTTATAAGACACCCGCCATGTTACTAAAATAATCAATACGTGTTGGATATCAATAGACGCAACAAGTGGGAGCAGAGACGAACCCAACATCGTAGCAGACATCACAACAAGGAACTAAAACGTAAAGGCAACAACGTAGATTAATTTCACAATTAGACTTTCATATGATTATTTTACATACTCATTACATTGCAATATATTTGCTACATAATTACGAAACCATATATCTTCAATTACAATATTTTTGCATATCCAACCAATACATGAGTGACCTTAATTCACCCAGAAACGTAATAAGATACTTAAGGATTCTCAATGTTCGTTTCTTTGTGATTAAGCACATACAAATGATGGATGTTACAGATGATTTTGAATATTATAAAATATACTAGAATAACATATCTCACATTTGAACTTCAGTTAGAACGTAAGCTTTGATTTTACGAATTCGTATCATAGTCAACATTATTCTGAGTGAGCAAGTGATTGTTGCTTAACGCCAAATGAGCAATTCGTCAGCTATATCATGACGAGAAACATTGTTCTAGACGGGCCAGGCTAGATTGGGTTTTGATATTGCTAGCTCACGGAAACAACAGTCAGTGGGTATGCATGTTGCTCTACTCGAACACATTATCCTTATTCTGAGCCAGTCGGTATTTGCTCTCTGTACTTGCATGGTTAGAAGAAAAGCAACCGATACTAATTTTATCGTCTTTGGACTTGAACTCACGATCTACCGCACTCGAGGCGAGCACACAAACCAATACTACATCGATGCGGTTATTAATAGTATTTTGAATCTGTACAATCCGGTAACGTCTTAGTTATAATTAATCTGCTTCGTGTCGTAAACAATCGCTTTCTAATAATCGTCCAATCGGATTATTTATAATTAAGAATCCTGGTCAAGTCATAAATTTTGAAAATTTCTACAATCAGATTCCAATATTTGTAGGATTCCCCTATCGAATCCTATGATGGATGGCGTTTATAAACTTTGTAGAATCAGATTACGATAATTTAATATTCTAAATTGAGTCACGATCAATGGTTTTCTTCAACCTCAATCATTCTCATTCAGCCTTATAGTATTATATTAATTGATAGCAATAAATAATCCACAAGGCTATAAAACCTTCATCATCAATGATTTTTTTCTATCTGGTAATAATAGTAGAGTATATTTATTTTTGTGAAGAACAAAACAGGAATACCCAGAAAACGTGTTGATGATGCTTAATAAAATATATTTATTTTTGTGAGAAAAAAATGGCAAACCCAGAAAATTTGTTGTTTAGAATATATTTTTTTTATAGCAAAATATATTTATTTTTGTGATAACAAACAAGAAAACCCAGAAAACGTGTTGATTCTTAGTAAAATATATTTATTTTTGTGATAACAAACAGGAAAACCCAGAAAACGTGTTGATTCTTAGTAAAATATATTTATTTTTGTGATAGCAAACAGGAAAACCCAGAAAAGGCGTTGATTCTTAGTCAAATATATTTATTTTTGTGATAGCAAACAGGAAAACTCAGAAAACGTGTTGATTCTTAGTAAAATATATTTATTTTTGTGATAACAAACAGGAAAACTCAGAAAACATGTTGATTCTTAGTAAAATATATTTATTTTTGTGATGACAAACAGGAAAACTCAGAAAACTTGTTGATGTTTTAGTAAAATATATTTATTTTTGTGATAGCAAACAGGAAAACTCTGAAAACGTGTTGATTCTTAGGAAAATATATTTATTTTTGTGATGACAAACAGGAAAACCCAGAAAACGTGTTGATTCTTAGTAAAATATATTTATTTTTGTGATAACAAACAAGAAAACTCAGAAAACGTGTTGATTCTTATTAAAATATATTTATTTTTGTGAGAACAAAACAGGAAAACTCAGAAAATATGTTGTTTTAGTAAAATATATTTATTTTTGTGATAGCAAACAGGAAAACCCAGAAAACGTGTTGATTCTTAGTAAAATATATATATTTTTGTGATGAAAAACAGGAAAACCCAGAAAACGTGTTGATTCTTAGTAAAATATATTTATTTTTGTGATGACAAACAGGAAAACTCAGAAAACGTGTTGATTCTTAGTCAAATATATTTATTCTTGTGATAACAAACAAGAAAACTCAGAAAACGTGTTGATTCTTTTTAAAATATATTTATTTTTGTGAGAACAAAACAGGAAAACTCATAAAATATGTTGTTTTAGTAAAATATATTTATTTTTGTGATATCAAACAGGAAAACCCAGAAAAAGTGTTGATTCTTAGTAAAATATATTTATTTTTGCGATAACAAACAAGAAAACTCAGAAAACGTGTTGATTCATAGAAAGGATTTTTATTTTTGTGATAACAAACAGGAAAACTCAGAAAACGTGTTGATTCTTAGTCAAATATATTTATTTTTGTGATAACAAACAGGAAAACTCAGAAAACGTGTTGATTCTTAGTAAAAATATATTTAGTTTTGTGATAACAAACAAGAAAACCCAGAAAACCTGTTGATTCTTAGTAAAATATATTTATTTTTGTGAGAATAAAAATGGAAAACCCAGAAAACGTGTTGATTCTTAGTAAAATATATTTATTTTTGTGATAGCAAACAGGAAAACCCAGAAAACGTGTTGATTCTTAGTAAAATATATTTATTTTTGTGATGACAAACAGGAAAATCTAGAAAACGTGTTGATTCTTAGTAAAATATATTTATTTTTGTGATAGCAAACAGGAAAACCCAGAAAACGTGTTGATTCTTAGTAAAATATATTTATTTTTGTGATGACAAACAGGAAAACTCAGAAAACGTGTTGATTCTTAGTAAAATATATTTATTTTTGTGATAGCAAACAGGAAAACCCAGAAAACGTGTTGATTCTTAGTAAAATATATTTATTTTTGTGATGACAAACAGGAAAACCCAGAAAACGTGTTGATTCTTAATAAAATATATTTATTTTTGTGCTGACAAACAGGAAAACCTAGAAAACGTGTTGATTCTTAGTAAAATATATTTATTTTTGTGCTGACAAACAGGAAAACCTAGAAAACGTGTTGATTCTTAGTAAAATATATTTATTTTTGTGATAACAAACAGGAAAACCTAGAAAACGTGTTGATTCTTAGTAAAATATATTTATTTTTGTGATAACAAACAGGAAAACCTAGAAAACGTGTTGATTCTTAGTAAAATATATTTATTTTTGTGATGACAAACAGGAAAACACAGAAAACGTGTTGATTCTTAGTCAAATATATTTATTTTTGTGATAACAAACAGGAAAACTCAGAAAACGTGTTGATTCTTAGTAAAATATATTTATTTTTGTGATGACAAACAGGAAAACACAGAAAACGTGTTGATTCTTAGTAAAATATATTTATTTTTGTGATAACAAACAGGAAAACTCAGAAAACGTGTTGATTCTTAGTAAAATATATTTATTTTTGTGACAACAAACAAGAAAACTCAGAAAACGTGTTGATTCTTATTAAAATATATTTATTTTTGTGAGAACAAAACAGGAAAACTCAGAAAATATGTTGTTTTAGTAAAATATATTTATTTTTGTGATAACAAACAGGAAACCCCAGAAAACATGTTGATGTTGATAACTTTTAGAATGCATGTGTGTGATAACTATTAGGGGTTATGGTTATGGTATTTAACGACACTCTGAACACTATTTCAGCTATATCGTGGCGGTCTTTTTTTTTTTGTGTAGGAAACCGGAGTACCCGACGAAAACCACCGACCTTCCGCAAATCACTGAAAAACTTTATCACATAATGTTGTATTGAGTAAACTTCGCCTGAGCTAGATTCAAACTCACAACGTTAGTGGTGATAGGCACGATATATTTTGATATATGACAAATCCCAGCTAAAACACATAACACGTAATCCAATATTGCCGCCATGTTCGCAATCTTATGATCTAAAATGGCCGCCATGATCGCAATCTTATGATCTAAAATGGCCGCCATGATCGCAATCTTATGATAATCTGATTTGCATCAATCTATTATATACGTGTCTGATATCACTACACTTGTGAGTTCGATTCCCAATCGTCACAGGTGTGTTGTTTTCTCCGAGTACTCTGGTTGCATCGCCCAATGCGATATAACTTGAAATATTGCGAAAGAAAAGTTTGAAGATACCAAATGGGGTTTTCAGAAGCCGTAATTCAGAAGTCGTAATTCGAAGGACAGTCAATACAATGGCGAAATAATGATCGACATAGCACTACAAAGATTGATAAGCACAAAACCCACTATGAGCAGGTGTGGACGCAGGTTTTTCTAGAAGGACAAGCAGTTCCTGCGCCACTAGTGGCATCCGTCATGTCACTCTTGAAAGTGGCATTAAATACCCACAACCATAACTCGTCCATGGAGAGGTGTACTCGATACAACTTCACGTGGAAAAAAAATACTTGCTACGTGTCAGTGGGTTTCTCCTGGTATTCGAAGTCGTTTTCTCCACCAATAAAAACTTACCATCACAATATACAATCGAACTAGTCTCATATGACCTTCCAAGGGAACAGTGAAATATTGTTACATTAGACAGATTGTTGCTTAATACAGGTTTAATTGATATGAAATGCACTGTGAAAGGAAATAAAAATTAAGGTCACATAATACAAGTTGGTGCTTAACAGAGGTGGTCACTTAAGCAGGTTTGACTGTAATTGTAGTAGTGATGAGAGTGGCGTTAATTATTCATAACTCATTATCGCTTAAAGACAAAACTATGGCGACCATATATTAAACAAAATTCATATAATAAGATTAAATTAGCTTCATGTACACGTTGTCAAGTGGATTATCTTACCAAGGTTAAATCTTGATTCGGTATATGGGGGCCGTGGTGGTGCTGATCGTATGGTAGTTGGATTTACAATTACTCATGCAATCAGTGCCTATTACCACTGATGTTGTGAGTTCGAATTTCGACCAGGGAGAGGTGCACAACATTATGTGATAAAGTTTGTCTGACTTGTGACAACAGGTCAATGGTTTTTTCTGGGTCCTCCGGTTTACTCCCCAACTAAAACTGACCGCCACGATATAACTGAAATATTGATTGTTGAAAGTGGCGTTAAACACCATCAAGCAAGCAAACAAATACAATAAGGTAAGATTAGCTACATATACACGTTGTCTACTGGATTACTTCATAATTAAATCTTAATTCGGTATCATCAATAGAGAATTGTCTTAGTGGTTGTGTAATGTAATATATGACATTGGTCTATATGCAAAACACAATTTGCGAGTTAATTAAACTTTTAGGTTGGTTTGGTTTATTGTGTTTAACGCCACTTTCAATAATATTTCAGTTATATCGTGGCGATCAGTTTTATTGGTGGAGGAAACAGGAGCACCCGGAGAAAACCATCGACCTGTCGCAAGTCACTGGCAAATTTGATCACATAATGATATATCGAGTACACCTCGCCATGAGCAGGGTTCGAACTCACAACACTAGTGGGGATATGCACTGATTGCATAAGTATTTATGAATCCAACTACCATACGATCACGACCACGACGGCTCACTAGGAATTGCTTTAGTAGTTGTGTAATCTAATATTATGACATAATGTCCATAAATTATTTCCATAAACAACAAAACTGACGGGTTAATTAAATGTTTAGACATGGGTTACTTATTGACAAATCTGAATAATACTGGCAGTTATTTTCTTGTAGAATTAAACTGGTATTTAAAGATTTTTATTCGAGAGAAGCGTTATCTCAAAAGTGCGTGTACACTCTTCACTGTTTCAAAAGAAACATTATCTTAAAAGTACGCATGCACACAGTTCACACTATACCATAGACAATTTGAATGATGCAACTAATAGATGTTTGATTGCATGCACATTTCTACAAGACACTACTTTATCCATAGTGTATTTAATTATAAACGTTTAAGAATAAATACGTGGGGAGGGGGAATAAAAAATAGACAATTATGCTGTACATTTGAATCTAACGCACAATTTTCGCATTACCAAATGAACTTTCTTTGTTGAAACGAAAATCTTCTGAAGTTTTATTTTTGCACATATTTCTTGATATAAACTTGAAATCATAAGATAAACACTATGCAAAGATATTATGACTATTAAATATATCATGATTCTACATCTGAGAGAGAAGTTCAAACAACATGATCTAAGGAAACGGTAATTACACAATTATACAACAAACACGAACATTTTCATGTTACATAATATAAGAAGTTGATATACAGAAATTAAAGGTAACTTTAGCAATGTTTTTACATCAACAACCCCCAGTCACCTGAAGTATTTTAACTACGAAAGTAAATGTCAAAAACACTTTTACGTCACACATTGATAGAAAAATATTTTTAACATTTTTGTTGACTTCCTTATCTTTATACATTTTCACTATATGAAAATCCATCGTTTATTATCGTCTCTGCAGAGATGGAATATATTTCGACACGATCTTGGTATCGGAATATAAACTTTTTAAGAGATCGAATAAGGCGAATCTTTTTAAAGCCCTGGTCCAGTAGCCTGTTTCTCAGATAAAGATGTCTGATATACAGAAATTAAAGGTATCTTTAGCAATGTTTTTACGAACATCTACCACAAGAACACAAGTTAAGAAAAGGTGGATTTATTTGTTTTATTTAATATGCATTTTTATTTCATTTGAAGCACATTAACCCTTTTTTTTTGTTCCCGACATATACTTTTTTTTTCATAGCACTATTCAAAATCATTTACAAGGGCCCGTATATTTACACTTTTAATATAGCTGAATATAAAATATACATGGTCTTAAAAGTTATAACATTGATTTTTCATAGATTTCTAAACAGTTTAAATATTAAGTTTCTCCCTATATATAAAACTCAACAAAAACTTCTGACATAGCGGCATGCGTCTATTTGCGAAGGTTGGCAAAGCACGTTTCAACCCACCATTTCTTTAGAAATGCCTGTACCAAGTCAGGGTCATTACGGTTTTCACAGTTTTCCAGTTGTTGACTGATTTTGCCTGTTTATATACTTATGAGTTTTGACTTTCCCATTTGTAAGATTGTTCGGAGTTCGGTAATTTTGTTATTACCCTTATTCACTTAAATGATCTACACTAAAAAAGCAAGTGTTGGGTATCCAGTTAAGACATCAGTCTAAAATCCATTGCATGTTGCGAACACATTGCTAAACGTGATTCGGCTCTCAGTTTCGGAACCTTGATCCGCATACGTGTAAGAAGAGTTTGAGGACACCAAAGGGGTAATCAGATTCCGTAATTCGAAGAACAGACAACACAATACCAATCAAGGATCTACAATACATACACACTAAAGATCAAGCCACACGAGCCCCTTTTTTCTTTTGGCTGTTGTATTATCTGTAATTATTCTATTTTCGGCTTCTTATTACCCCTTTGGTATCTTCAATATCTTCAAATTGTTCTTACTCCGTTATTTCAATTCTGTCTATTATCTAGTTAATCTCCCATTTTTGCTTGTTGATGTGGAAATAGATTTAGAAATAAATGATCACGATAAAACACAATGTTGACATTGATTTATGGCAACACTACTCTTGGTGATATTTATTAGTAGAGGATTGGCACTGTAAGGTTTTCTGGTGACATTTTGTCTGTGGTTTAAATGTATCGGATATGATATATTTATGCTTCAAATTAACAGTTCCTAATAAGAACGTAGATATCTGATTCAGTTCGCAAGACGTCTTTCTGAAATAACCATCTTAAGATACGCTCAAAAGGAGATAAAAATGTAATTCATTAAAACTAAGATAAATCTTCCTCGTGTATATTGTTGAAAGTGGCGTTAAACACCATAAATCATTAATGAATCCTCGTGTATAGGTAACCTTCATAGATATTTGACTATCCTGTTTAGGCTCTTTGGCTTTATTGCTCCCAAATCTTTAAGTTATTTGAATTTCCAATCTTTCGATTTTGAGCGAACCTGATGAAGTTATTCCAGAAACGCGTCGTGCGCACTAAATTTGACATCTACTTATTTTTTTCTACTTGCTCTCAAAGATTTTAAAATTGTTTGTCTTTCCAATTGATTTAAAAGTGTACCCGATGAAGTAAGTAAACATTAGAGATAACCGAAATTAAGACTGGACAAGCCAGGGAAAACCGAAATTAAGACTGGACAAGCCAGGGAAAACCGAAATTAAGACTGGACAAGCCAGAGACGTATATGTTATCTGGATTTGAATTGATTGATACCGAAATTATCAGCCTGCTGAGCCAGAATATGAAGTTTGTTGGCGAGTGAGCGAAAAACTTCATATTCTGTCGAGCAGGCTGTTATTTTTCAGTATCAATCATATTCACATTCAGATGACATGACATGTTTATCATCCTTAAATCAATCATAAACACGGATACATCTATATTTGTATTTTCGCGGGAAAAATTACATGATTCAAAATATTCAAAATACGCTTCCCCAAAACCGTAGTTCATAAGTAGTTTGCAAGTATACCATTCATTTTTTCAGGTTTATATAAATGTTAAGATTGTTGCATTTTTCCTTTAATGGTGATATTCATTGGGTTTTTTTTATTACACACATCAAAGTCACCCATTTTCATTAAAGGTTTTGTTTACCAATGCCATTCCGGTTTAGAAAACATGAAGGTCACGACCTCCCTTATGACGTAAAAATTATGATGTCTCAGCAGAGGTTATCAAGAATTGTGTAAAGTACATTTTTGTAGGACGATGTTTGTTGATATTGCTAACACGACAGTTGCTAATTGGATATATGTTTAAAAAAAAATGTTAACTAGCTAATGATGCTGATGAATTTTATTTACTTTAGCCATCTTCACAGGAATTATGGTTTAAATGATGGGAGAATTTGGTGATAACTCCTGCTGACTGTTGATAAGTCCTGCTCAGCTCACGCGGACTTTGATACGAGTTTTGCTTATGGAGTCAGCAGGTAGATATAGCGGGAGGGAAGGATGATAAACAGTAACTATTGGACACAAGACGCATACCATTATTCCAGAAACGAGTCTTGTGCACTAAATTATATATTTACGTTTTTGTTACCTGATCCAATTCATGATTTATTATAGAAATATCATGTCATCAATATCCACACCTGATAATACATTGAAAACAAACAAAATAAACAAGCAAGCCATACCCATAGCTTGTACAAGTACAGATGTCAAATTCTGAAATGACATTCATCAGGTACGATCAAAGTCAAATAATCTGATCCAGGTATGTGTCTTGTTTATATGTACGTATTTTAAGAATAATAAAAATAATCAAACAAATATATATCTTATGTTCTCCGCAAGACACGTTTCTGGAATAACCTTCATCATGTACGCTCATAAAAGATTGAAAAGCCAAATTATTTAAAGTTCTGTGAGAGAAGGTAAGCCAGGGAGATTAAGCAGAATAATCAAAATTGGCTATTATCTCCTATTCTTGACAGAGGAAAATCTTAGTTTGATTTATAATTACATTATTTAGGAACGGTAAATTTCAGTATAAACAGATTGATGTAAATTGTATCAAAGAAGGCTTTCTAGCATAGAACTATTAATTTCGTAATATATCTATTTTTAGGAGTAAGAATGTTTATTCAAAAATAATATTGCGTGATGGGATAGATTCTATCCTTACCATCATTCTAATTTAAGATATGTACTTCTAACATTAGACATGGAAAGAAAATTGCATATATATGTGTGATTAACAAACCTTTAAAGCAGTACTTAATGAAATAGATAAATTGTATTGTAATTATCATTCTATTCTGAGACATGTATTCATGAGATTTTAAGATAAGATCACAGGCGCATGGGGCATGGATTTCGTTTCCTCCTCCCCCCTTTTCTCTACTACCCCCCTTTTTTCAAAATTTTCATATAAATCATTCCTTTTTCAAAATTTTGATAATCATTCGTTTTTTCTTCATTTGACAATATCAGTAGACGTCATACATCATGAATAATACATGTATTCTGTGTCCACATTTTTTCGACTGATACAGTATAAGAGAGAAGGTATGCAACTCCATTTTCATATTTCGCGCCATATCGCTCACCTTGGTTGGGAAACCCCAGTGTTTTTTACACTTTTTACCTTGTCTACATATGCCACTGTTGTATCAAACTGTTTCTAAGACACTTACCTAATTGCCCATGTTCGAATTTCAGTCTGTACGTCGATCTTTTCCAAGAAATCTCGCCGAGAATAGCGAGGCAGCTTCGTTTTTAGATCAAACTACATCATTTGAGACGGAAGTGCAAGAACGGGAACCCTGGGATTTTTACGAATGGATTACCTGCAATGTTTTGGCGGGAAATATAAACCGCTGAAAAAACATAAGAGCAGACGGATTATTTCGTAAAAATGGCACAACGACCATCTGAATATGGAAACATTGAAATAATTTGATGATAGATAACTGTTCAAAAAGAAATTCAAACTGAGAAATAGATGATTGAATGGTTTTAACTGAAGTCAAAATTTCAATGAAAAAGAAATATTCAGCTTGCCTCTACTTCAAATTATTAAAATCATACCCAAACAAATACATATACAACTAAAAAAAAAAAAAAAAAAATAAATAAAAAAAAACAAAGGAAGAAGAAGCAGAGAACAGCTATTGAATGGGACTATGGCATTTTACCCTCTTACTCAATAAAAGGGCTCCCGACTGATACAAATGTGTAAGGGAGCCGAAGGGACCATTTAACTAAGGGGGCTATTTCTTTTTCAGGGGTAAAAAATAAATAACTTGTTTAACTATTTGAACGTGAAATAATAATTCGTGAATTTTTTTCGCGCATTTAACATCATCGCGAAGAAAGTGAAAATTAAATACCCACCAAAATAACCACTTATACGGTAAAATAGGATTTTTTTTCTGGATTTCAACACTGATTTCTGTCACTGCTGAAAAGTGGAGTTCCACAAGTTATTTATTTTTTACCCCTGTAAGACAGATTATTGTTTTATAAAATCAGTGACATGAAATGAAAAAGAAATAGCCCTCTTAGTTAAATGGTCTCTCCGGCTCCCTTACACATTTTTGTCAGTTGGGAGCCCTTTTATTGAGGAAGGGGGTAAAATGCCATAGTCCCATTCAATTGCTGTTCTCAGCTTCTTCTTCCTTTTTTTTTTTATTTTTTTTTTTTTTTTCTTTTAGTTGTACAATGCATATGTATTTGTTTGGGTATGATTTTAATAATTTGAAGTAGAGGCAAGCTGAATATTTCTTTTTCATTGAAATTTTGACTTCAGTTAAAACCATTCAATCATCTATTTCTCAGTTTGAATTTCTTTTTGAACAGTTATCTACCATCAAATTATTTCAATGTTTCCATATTCAGATGGTCGTTGTGCCATTTTTACGAAATAATCCGTCTGCTGTTATGTTTTTTCAGCGGTTTATATTTCCCGCCAAAACATTATGGGAAAAATATTCGGAGCGCATCTGGGTTTTTCATTGCAGGTAATCCATTCGTAAAAATCCCAGGGTTCCCGTTCTTGCACTTCCGTCTCAAATGATGTAGTTTGATCTAAAAACGAAGCTGCCTCGCTATTCTCGGCGAGATTTCTTGGAAAAGATCGACGTACAGACTGAAATTCGAACATGGGCAATTAGGTAAGTGTCTTAGAAACAGTTTGATACGACAGTGGCATATGTAGACAAGGTAAAAAGTGTAAAAAACACTGGGGTTTCCCAACCAAGGTGAGCGATATGGCGCGAAATATGAAAATGGAGTTGCATACCTTCTCTCTTATACTGTATCAGTCGAAAAAATGTGGACACAGAATACATGTATTATTCATGATGTATGACGTCTACTGATATTGTCAAATGAAGAAAAAACGAATGATTATCAAAATTTTGAAAAAGGAATGATTTATATGAAAATTTTGAAAAAGGGGGGTAGTAGAGAAAAGGGGGGGGGAGGAGGAAACGAAATCCATGCCCCATGCGCCTGTGGATAAGATAAGAAAAATATGCGCGATCAACAAACTTCTAAAACATTATCTAATGAGATAGATAAAGCGTATTTTAATTTTGATTTTATTGTAAGATATGTATTTGTATGAATAAACATAAGGGTAATAACAAAATTACCGAACTCCGAACAATCTTACAAAGGGAAAGTAAAAACTCATAATTATATAAACAGACAAAGTCAGTCAACAACCGAAAACTGTGAAAACCGTAATGACCATGACTTGGTACAGGCATTTTTTAAGAAATGGTGGGTTGAATCAGATTTTAAGGCGCCAAACCTCCCGCTCTCATTACGGTTCAAAGGTTCCGGCTGTCACTATAACAGTATTTAAATACAGGAACAAAATAGGTAAAATAGTTGTCAAAGCAGTACCATATTCGGTGACGTAAATGTCAAAAATATTTTTACGTCACACATTGATAACAAAAATATCCTTGACATTTTTCTTAACATGATATATTAAGACAACACAAATGTGTGATTAACAAGTCTCTAAAACAATACTTAATGAAATAGATAAACACAGACCGCCACGATATAACTGAAATATTGTTGAAAGTGGCGTTAAACACCATACAGTAACCCACCAACTAATCATTCTAAGATATGCATTTGTATGAATAGACATGGAGATATTACGATAAGAAATATATGTGTGATTAACAAACATTTAAAACAGTACTTAATGAGATAGATAAATTATATTTTAATTATTATTCTATTTTTAAGAAATGCATTTGTATGAATAGATGTGAGAAATTAAGATAAGAAAAATAAGGGTAATTAACAAACCTTTAAAACAGAATTAAAAATTCTCCATAAATATATCCTTCTTTATTTTCTATAACGGTAATGCAAAATACAACATCCACAGACAAAAATACGCTATTCCTTAAAACACAAATTAACACTCACATTTTTTTCAGTACGTCATAATTTCTTTACAACAAAATATTTTGCAGAATTGCAGCGTAAAAATTCGACAAGTATCCTTATCAACGTGTGTATCTAATTTTCAGGTTTAATCGTGCTTCTGAGAGCAACATGTTACACATTATCAACTGTATTATATTGAATCAGATCAATCGCTTTTCTGTGTTATTTATGAATACAGCGGCAGTGTAATGGGTCACATGATTAACATGTGATTCATTATTCTATGAAATTGCTACACAATAACTTTAAACGTTCAATTTAGGTATGTTACAAATATTTATCAATTTATTGATGTTTTTGAATGTCTTACAAGTTAAACTTGCATATAATATTTTCTTTTCATATTCCTGACACTACTTTATTGCGTGGGTTGGTCTAAAGCTCAATACTATTTAAATATATATTAGAGAAAACCGAAGAGGCAATCCTGAATGGACAATCCAGAGATATGGTGGTATTTTACAAATTCTACCTGCTCAAAGAAAATTACTTCATAGCGCTTTATATCTGCAATGTCAAATTTTCGCTGTTTTCCAAAACCGATTTATTGGCGCACATTAAGAAAAGTCTGAAGATACTAAAGAGGAAATCAGAAACCGTACATCGAAGAAGGACAGACAATATTTTTCGCGATGACGACTAAATTTTTTTTTAATAACACTGCGATGGCAGCCATCTTGATTTCTTATCCAATGATTATTCATTCACAGTTAGGGTTAATACACCTATTCCATGTTGTTCTATGTTAAAATTGTGTCATGTGGTGGCAACTTACTTGAATTTCCGAAAGACAAAATAAAACGCAATATGTACATCATCATGTGAGAAACCTTATTGTGATGTAACCATGACAATACATCACTTGGTCCTTTGGACCAGGCGAACTAAAAACTGGTTTTTTTTTTTAGTTATTTAGAAAGTTCGTTCATTGGCATAAGCATTTGGTACGACATTTTATTGAAATGATTCAAAAACAAAAGGCTGGTTCAAAACACTAAGGACTCAAAGATTAATGTCACTTTTGACTAAAATGTTAATTCTTTCAATACTGATACTGAGCATGCAATACATATTCAACCAAAGTCTGGGTACACCCAAGGCTGAGCTCAACTTACAGAACTTTCCAGCACTTCCCCGGGTGGCACATATGGGATGCTTTGTAGACTGGGGTTGTCAGTTTATAATACAGAAAGACTGATCGTTGGTGTTAATGTTAGTGAGAACTGTACTCCTTACACATCTAAGATCACAAAAATACAGTAAGCCCATTTGAGTCACTACAAAAGACTACTCTGTTCTACCCTCTATTCACTCGCGATATTTTACCCTCGACAGTGGAAATTTGTTACAATTTCTCCTTCATTTTTTGCACATGTTTTAAAAAAAATATTTTCTCGTCCTTAATATGCATGAAACATTTGCCACTCGACATTAAGCAAACAAAAATCAAAACTATATTCAATTTCCCCCTATATAGATTACTCTTCTTTTTCTATCATTATAGACTTCAAAAATCAAATTTCAATTACATAGAATTCTAGATTCTTTATAAATTAAGAACAGTTGTTTAAATAGAATCTACTTTTTTGTCTTGGCTTTTTGTTCTATTTTTTTCACCTGATGATGACAATAAAATAAAATAAAAACTACGATTGTATAAAATGGATGATTAGACATCCTAAGCATCTCTTAATATGTAAATCTGTTAATGGCTAACAAAAGATATTTCCAAATATGTTGTCGAAACTACCTTATACAACATTGTATGTCACACATCGGATAAAACTGTGATTAAATATTTACATAATATCGATTAACCTTGAAGAGTCCGTTGTTTGAGACAACATGTGCCTTGTGTGACGTATACAGAAAAAACCCGCCTTAGCAACCACTTCTATTAAGCAATCACTTGTCTCGTATGACCATAATTTGTATTTCCCTTTGTAGTGCATTTCACGTTAAGCTAACCTGTATTGAACGACCATCTATCTTATGTGACCATGTTTCAATATTTCCTTTGACAGTCACATAAAACATGTTTGACTGTATCTAGGAAAAGTGCAAAGTTACCAAAGGGATACTAAGATGCCGTACATCGAAGAAGAACAGACAATACAATGTCGGAAAGAAAAAGGACAAACAATGATCTATAAAACAATACAGAGAAATATAAAGATCCTATCTAACCTTATCGACGCCATCATGGTTTGACACACTCATTTACAAGTCATGATTCAAATTTAAACATGCTTTACGGTGAATTAAGCTTGAAGATACCAAATGGGGAATGCCAAAAAGAAAAAGGACAAACAATGATCTAAAAAACAACACATAAAATTGAAGATCCTATCTAACCTTATCGACGTCATCATACCATGACTCAATCGTTTGCAAAACATGATTCTAATTTGAACATGTTTTACGTTGAACTATTTTGAATCTCTTTTCTAGAGAACATGGATGGACGAGTGGTTACGATTGTTCACATCAGACTACAAACACAACACAACTAACGTTGATTTGTGCTCCGATGCTGATCTCAATATTAAAGGTTTATAGACACTTACCCATGACTGGATGTAAAGGGTTTTCACACTATTCATTCCGATATCGCTGTGCCAGTATTAATGTCCGAAGAGGTCTGATAGTCACGATATTGCCGAGCGAGAAAAATGTGAGAGTGACGATAAACACTCATTGCTGAAAATATCCTTCCCTTTAGGTCGTATGTTACTCATGGAATATCAACTAATATCACTTAATCTGCTACAAATGATACCCGTGTGCATCGTATTCTTCATATACGGGATTAAGACAGTTTGATGATACCAGAGGGGTATTGGAAACCGCAATGACGGACAATACAATCGCCAGATAAAGGGACAAAATCGTCTACAAAACACCACACAGACAACTAAAGATTGGGCAACACCAGCCCCACTAGAAACCGGAGGCGAATTCACGTTGCTCCAGAAGGGTAAGAAGTTCCTTCTCCACTAGTGTCACCCATCCTATAACTCTTGTAACAAACGCGGTGATAAATCATGAATAATCAAATGCCCAGATAGTGGTGACTTCAAGCTAACCATTAGAAACCCTTGGTTCAATAACTTCCTTGTTAGCAGTAAAACACTTATTACAAGAAGTAATACAATTGCATGCTACTGCTCAACACAATAAAATCAAGGAAAATGCTAAGAAAAGCTTGAAGAAGCCAATCGAGTAATATGCAGCCAACGTTGAAGGACAGACAAAGCAAACAACCGCCACAAAATACTACAGATTAAGCAACACAAACCCAACACAAACAGGGGTGAACTCGGTTGCTCTGGAATTGCAAGCAGTTTCTTCTTCTTTAGCAGCACCCGTCCAATGGTGGCATTTAGTAACGACTATGAAAGTTTTTAATGGCAACTATTCGTCATTCGAATTTGACTTAAGGTTTTCACTAGGAAGCCTTGGTTCAGTAGTTTTCCTGTTAGCAGTATCACTCTATCAATGACATCCTGACAGGTTAACACAAACCCTCCACCGAGAAGACACCATTTAAATTATTCTAATTCTGTGTATGAAACAACCGAGAGAAAGCGTTTAATTTGATGCCTGAAACTGTTTTTAAGTAATCTATTTACAAAACAAATTTCAATTCGTGACGGAGGTTAAAACGCGATTAGATTAATCTAATATTTTAAAAATTCAGTAGATGACTTATAATGAGACTGAGAGGTGGCATCCATCTTGCACTTCTCTTCTTATTAAGATTTGATAGATTTTATACATTTCATCTGATGAAGTTTTTGATTATTTTTTAAGATCTGGCAATCGTCATCCGTACATATCAATATCAGATTATCTTGATAAGATAAAATGCATGCAGCCTGACATTTTATATGCAAGACTAATTGCTATGTAGGCTTACAGTTTAAATCTATCCTATGTCGTATTTCTAGTTATTTTACAATTAAGGGTAATTGGATGACGTCTTGAAGCAAGCTGATACGACAATTAACAATTATTTTGGAATTACTTGACAAAGTTATTCTTAAGGGGCAGCTTATATCGAATTAACTGTAGATTGTATACCACGATAGTGTAAAGAAATGATACTAATTAGTTGAAAAAATATATGCAAACAAAATGACAATCCGGACAATATTTGTGAGACGTAACGTCAAACAGTGGAAATAAAGAAAAGAGAATACCGAAGGGACACCACCAAAAAAAAAAAAAAAAAAAAACAAACTCACAATACAATTCGTAGGCAAACACAAAAAACGTAAATAAGGCATGCGCCCTCCTACAAACAACTGAAAATCGCGAAACGGTACAAAAAGTTCCGTGTTGTAATGTTCGTTACGATTTCCGCATACAAACGATGTTAGGTTAATCTTTACCTCCAGATGTTTTATTGACGTTATTTGCGCATAGTGGTTTTCTAACACATATTGTGTTGGGTTTTTGCTTTGTTTTTACTCGTCTTGTGTACCCTATGTTTCCAGTTTGTCTGCATTGTCCTTTTTTTATTACCACTTCAGTATTCTCTAACGCTTATTTCCCACAAAGCTTTAAATACTAATGTTAGTGTTATAACAGAAAAGTGCCCAATTGCAAAGGAAATGCATTCATATTGCTTAATTTGCACACATTTATAATATTTAAATGTTAATGATACGAATTACAGTGAAGGATGTATTGGAAATACCCGATCTACACTCATTGCCAATATTATAATTGCGATATAATTCTCAAATTCAAAAACTAAAAACGAACAAATCACAAATATCCTTAAAAAAAACACTTCAAAATTTGATATCTAGATATTTATTATTTGCAGTCCGTACCTATCACCACTGACGTTGTGAGTTCGAATCTCACTCAGGCGATACAACATTATGTAATAAAGTTTGTCAGTGACTTGCGGCAGCTGATGCTTTTCTCCGGCTATTCCGGTTTCCTTCACCAATGAAACAGACCACCACGATCAAACTGAAATATTGTTGAAAGTGGCGTTAAACACCATAAACCAACCAACCAACCACATGGTTGATTGACTGTTAATCCGAGAGGATATTATCCACCCAGTAGCCAAAGTATTTCGTCATTGACATGGTTTATTAGATCTATCTATTATTGAAATTTACATTTCATAAATAATATAATAATTATTAACACTAAGGTTCTCCTCTCTCAGGTGAGCATGAACCGATTTTGGCTATCCTGTATGTGCTCTTTTCCATTCTTGCTCCCGAAGACTTTTAAATTATTTGGCCATCCAGTTTTTTGACAATGAGTGTACCTGATGAAGGTTATTCCAGAAACGCGGACTAACTTATATATCTACATTTTTTATTATTATAACAGTTTTCTTTTTCTTTGCCGTGTTTTATTTCTTCAGGCGTAAACGTGAGCTGACATATTGTTTTCCTCATCGGAACGTCTTAACTATCTCTCTAATACTTTAGCTAGTTCAGTTTACCATCAGGGACAAAGTAGAGAATAGTAATACTTCACAAGAAGTACAAGGCAAGACTTGCCACCGGCAAATCGAATAAAAACTACTTATCGCAGGTTTAATACAAGCTTACTTCCAACACAAAATCGTCAACAACATTCAGTGGTTATCTAGGATTCGGTTGTAAACGATGTGCTGATGCGTCGACGCAAAACAGAGACTAAACATTCATATAAAACTGTTATTTCGAACTCGGGCAAGGCAATTTCTTTGATTTTTCATCTGATTTTAAACCAGGGTACCATTAGTGGGACAGAAACAGGTTACCCTTCCGGAGCAGTTGGGTTCACTCCCAGATTTTTATGGGGATTCGTGTTGGTTAATTTTTAGTCTTTTTGACCATGGTATTGTCTGTCACTTTTTTCTTGGCCATTGTATTGTCTGTCACTTTTCTCTTGGCCATTGTATTATCTGTCACTTTTCTCTTGGCCATTGTATTGTCTGTCACTTTTCTCTTGGCCATTGTATTGTCTGTCACTTTTCTCTTGGCCATTGTATTGTCTGTCACTTTTCTCTTGGCCATTGTATTATCTGTCACTTTTCTCTTGGCCATTGTATTGTCTGTCACTTTTCTCTTGGCCATTGTATTGTCTGTCACTTTTCTCTTGGCCATTGTATTGTCTGTCACTTTTCGATTTACTGCTTTTGATTATCCTTTTTGTATCTTCGAACTTTTCTTAAAGTGGAATTAAGGTCAGTTTGAATAAAATGAAATTGTATTTAACTCTAACGTTCGATTAATTCGAGGAAAGGTAGTCGGTCTCCTCGACTCGCCTTGACGGTATTATTCGAATGTAGTTAATACATATACATATGATACAGACTTTGCCAAGCACGTTTTAGAGTAGCCATATTGTAGGGAAAAAATACAATAATAAAAATGCCACACTGTTGCAACAGTTCGAAAACCCAATATCACAGTCGTAAAAAGAGGCAAAATTGATACCCCTCACATAAATACATAACCGCTTCCTTACCTAGCTTGACTAAGGCACTTCAATAAAAGGTGGCGGGGTTACACTCGTCTTATTGGTCAAAGTTATTTTTATTCTATTACATCAAGGTCGCTTTCAATAATTCGAAGTACAGGGGGGTCAGTGGACCGTAACTACTAATAACAAACGAGCAATAAAGAACCAGTATCAAAAGAGACGATAATTATTCTAATAATAGCATAATCAAATTTGATTATTTACATTTTCATTATGTTTCCTCCTAATTAACTTATTTATTATACTCTTCAAAAATGTGGTAAATGTCGAGTGCTTAGTTACGAAAATGTCAGTGCGGATTTAATAACAAACAATTAATTGGAATGTCTTTGAAATGTTCATGCAGCGTGGTAATATAAAGATATCAGTTGAATTTATTATATCATTATATAGATAGCTATGGGGTTTATATTAATTTGTATGAACTGGAAGATAAATGTGACAAAATAAGTTTGATTATCTAACCTTGATATTTCCACGACACATTTCTGGAATAAGAAGCGTTTGGTGATACCAAAGGGGTAATCAGAATCCGTAAATCGAGGAGAAACAGACAATGCAATGTCCAAAAGAAAACAGACAAGCAACGATTTATCAGGTACGTGCAATGTCAAATGAGTAGAAAACCAAATAATTTAAAATTCTTTTGGAGCATGAAAACTAAACCCCATCAACAGAATATTCAATATTGGTTAATGTAATATGCGTTTTTGGGGCCATCGTGGCCGTGATCGTATGGTAGTTGGAAATTAGAAAAAGAAATGCCTATGCAATCAGTGCCTATCACCACTAACGTTATGAGTTCGAATCCAGCACAGGCGAGGTGTGCTCGATACAACATTATGTGATAAATTTGTCAGTGACTTACGACAGGTCGGTGGTTTTCACCGTGTACTCCGGTTTCTTCCACCTATAAAACTAACCGCCACGATATAGCTGAAATATCGTTGAAAGTGTCGTTAAACACCATAAACCAAAGCGAATACTGACCTACCGAAAACAAAACAGTTCCAATATAAACCAATACAAAACAAATTTATATATTATTCGAGTCGAGTGAGCCAGGAAGTGATTGAGGCCAATCCTCCTCAGGTATAGGTAAGCATAGCCGATTTTGGCTATCATGTATCTTGCTCCCAAAAGTTGTGAATTGTTTGGATTTCCAATATGTTGACACTGAGCTATGAAGGCTATTACAGAATCGAGTCGTGAGCACTAAAACAGATATACCTCTTATTGCATTACACCAATTGAACAATTAGTAAAACTGGTGGTTAGAGCAAGTTGCCTTTTTGATTAGAAGATGATAATTCATGTGTTGCACAACACTAACACGCTACACTTACTGATTCTAGTGCTGCTAGCTCATTGATACAACAGCAATTTATTTTATGAAGTTGTCATGGAAACACAATATATCGAAATCCATTAGAATCATACTACTATTTGGTGGCCGTCGTTGTCGTGATCGTATGGTAGTTGGATTTACACTACCTATGCAATCAATTCCTATCACCACTAAAGTTGTGAATTTGAACACAGTACATAGCTAGGTGTACTCGATACAACATTATGTGATAAAGCTTGTCATCATTGATTTGCGGCAGGTCGGTCATTTTCTCCGATTACTCCGGTTTCCCAAACCAATAAAACTGACCGCCACAATATAGCTGAAATTTTGTTGAAAGTGGCGTTGAACACCATAACCATAACCAACCATACTCCTATTTGATGAAGTTTATTCCAGAAACACGCCGTGTGCCACTAAATTTGATATCTATGTTTTTATTGATATTTCTAATCCAACACGATATTGCGTTCCACAGAAAACTCCATGGCCAGTTATTGACAATCGTAATAGAGGTGTTGACAAATCATTAGCTATAACTGTACACTACATGAAAATGCATGGCGACAGAACTTATACCAGGGATCGATCGTTGCCAATAACTACATTTCAGTCTAGGATATGTCATTTGGAAAAATGGGATAATTGCATATTTGATAGTACTGTGTCAATTTTATGTTATGTTCGTCTTCTTATACGATATAGTGATAGCATGGAAACATTACTGTGAAGCACAAATTGTGTGTCCTAGATATTAGACATGTTTTCTAAAGGGTTATGGGTTATGTGTATGGTGCTTAACTCAACAATATTTCGCTTATATCGTGGCGGTCAGTTTTATTGGTGGAGGAAACCAGAGTACCCGGAGAAAACCACCGACCTGTCGCAAGTGATTGACAAATATAATCGCATAATGTTATATTGAGTACACCTCACCAGACAGAGCGGGATTTGAACTCACAATATTAGTGGGGATAGGTACTGATTGCATAGGTAGTTGTAAATCCAACTACCATAGAATCACGACCACGACCGTCCCTATCCGTGATAGCATGGACACGTTACTGTCAGGCGCACATTTTATGTCCTAGGTATTGGACATGTTTTCTAAAGGCTATATCCGTAACAGGAACCCTATTTAAGAAATAATGCATGGCAGGCAGAGTTGTGCAAATTTACACATGGGCTGGGCCTTTATATTCTAATTTTACCCCGAACGAAAGCGAGGGATAAAATCTAAGAATATAAAGGCCCAGCCCATGTGTAAATTTGCACAACTCTATGCCTGCCATGAATTATTTCGATTCTAATAGGACAAATACGGTCATTTTTAACCATTCGTGAACTGTATGCACACGGCATTTGGTGGCTGTTCCATTTACCTCCTTCGGAAATTTTGAATTGATTTTGAATTATTTGTATTTGAACCAGATATTTTAAAACAAAGATATGGATGTTAACATGAAAAACATATTTATTGTGTATTTTCCAACATAGATTCGATTGAACAATTCCTGCGTAAAAATATTTAAAAAAAAAGTCGGAGTTCATTCGTTCATCATTTCGAGCGCTAACAAGGTGGCGGAGCGGAGTTGTCAAACATAATATCGAACACTTGAACAGTTGTTGATATCGACAATTCTTGTTAGATATGAAATAAAAATAATAAATGCCAATGAAAAAAAAAGCTTGTATTGCTGACATAAAAAAAAATTCCGGAAAAAATACTTTAGACAGCCATCTATCGACTTTGACTTCTGTAATATATCGTCATCCCGTGACGTTGTTTACAAGGGACGCTGATTGACACAAGCTGGTTACTGATTTATTTTACGATTTTGTGAGCATTTTACTTGTTTGAGTAGCAAAATTCAAAATGCCATCAAATTGGAAAATATCAGTAACTTAATTACATCACTGTATTCAATGTATACGTAGTCGCAGGAAAACACGGTTAGTGCATTTTGTTATTCATGGCCGACACGTATCAATGGAATGCATGTGTGCGTACTGGGGATCCCCAAATGTAGAGTAGGTGGCCATAATTATTTCACCAAGATGGCCGCCATCTCATGACTTGTGGAATATATGCATAGGGAAAAATAGGAAATATGTTCTTAAGATTTATTTTACATACCTGTCTTTTTCAGTATTTCGTTATGTGACCTTTTGCTACAATTACACTTCGAATTCTCCTAGGAATTGAGTTATACAAGCTCTGAATATAAACTGGAGTTAGTCCAACCCATATCTTTTTCACCTCCCTCACAAGATTTTTTTTATTTAAAATGTCACATTTAGAATTCTGCAGTTTGATTTTAATTGTTCTCCACACATTTTCAATTATATTTAAGTCAGGCGATTGAGATGGCCAATTCAGACAATTTAATTCATTTTCTCTCTTCCACTGGACAGCTCTGCGAGAGGCATGACATGGAGCATTATCATCTTGAAAGATGTACCCACCGTTCGGAAATATTTTAGCGATTACTGGCCATACATTATCACCAAGAGTCTCTAAATATTTTGTAGTGTTCATATTTCCCTCAATTTCAGTCAATGTACCAACTAGATTATGCATCCCCAAAACATCACTGCTACACGGCGACCACCCATCAAACCACCACATTCAGGTCGCCAAATTTCGTCAGCCTTTCTCCAAACATGTACTCGCCTGTCATGACCAACAACTACTTGTGTTTCATCTGAGAATATTACACGTTTCCAATATAATTGAACTGACATGGCAAGCTTATCTCTGCACCAATTTACACGATTTTTTCGGTTTTTTAATGACACTGTTACAGTCTTCCGAACTCGGCGCCTCGTGTAACCATGAAATTTCAATCTGCGGCGAACAATTCTAGTAGAAACAGGCCGTGGTAGTCTTTCATTTACAATGTTTGTCAAATCTCTCAAAGTTTCTCTCCTGTTGACTTTCACTGAGCGCAAGATTACACGGTCTCCTCGTTCTGTCACCAACTTTTTCCTTTCGGTTTTAGGCTTATTTTCCACGGAATTCCTCTCATCATAACGCTTTAGAAATTTTGTAATCGTAGAATGATCCCTCCCGATTATTTCAGCAATTTTCTTGTGTGCATAGCCTTCTCGTTTCAATCGTAGTATCATTTGTTTCGTCTCTGTTATCATCTCCTTTTTGTGACGAGCCATTTTTTTAGCAGACGAAATTTAACCAATGTTGTCAAAATAACGTCACTTCCGTCGAATGACTTTTTGAGCTTTGACCCCCAATTATACACTGTCAAATTTTTTTGACATTTTAATGACAGTTAATTATATTAAATATGAAAGAGAAATTGGATGTTTCAATAATTGATTTTTAATTGCCGCCATCTTGGTGAAATAATTATGGTCACCTACTGTAAATTTTCAAAACAAATGATTAAAAAAATACTTAGTTACAGAATATTCATTTATAACTGAGGGGGAATTTTTATTTTAAAAATACTTTATATGTCGGTGTTTTGTTTGTTTACACTCGGTCGTCACGGTAATTTCACAGCGGGAGTCACATGGAACAGCCAGATTTGTTGTGTACTGCACTTGCTCTAAATATAGAGTTGTTGAGTAATATCGTGTGTGCCGTTTAATAGACATCATATTAGAATGTCAGATAATTTCCATTAGCACTGTGTAACGTTAATTCATTTTTGTTAATGGGCCAACAAATGTTGTTCTAATGCATGTATATGTGCGTACATGGATATTTTCCTTCATAGCTACTTAATATCTCCTTAATAATTATATATAACGACAAAAAATTTGAAATCAAAAAACAGATAATGCATTTGCAAACAAATAATGTTCGATGCATGTTTTAAACAAAATATAGTCGACCTGAATTATTACTTTAATGACCTCGTAATTGATTAATACTATAAAATACATCTTTATTGCACGATATTTATTACAGAGGTTGACATTTTATTGAGTGCGAACGAAGCGTTTCTGGAATAACCACAATCATGTACGGTCACAGTTAACAGATTAGAAAGTCAAATAATTTAAAGATCTTTGGAAGCATAAAAATTATTTAAAAAAAATGTTGCTCTAATGCATGTACATGCGTATACTGCGTGTTCTCTTTCATAGCTAATTAATATCTCGTTAATCGGTATTTGTAACGACAAACGACAAAAAATTTGAAATGCAAATAACGGGTAATACATTTACAAACAATTAATGTTCGAAGCATGTTAAACAAAATTTGTACGATGTTGCATTTATTTGACGACCTATGATTGGATAAAATCATTCCTAAAAATAACGATAGAATGAAGAGCCATACATGGAAATCTAGAGAATAAGATTAATACGCTTTACCTGGCCAGGAGAAAATTCCATTCATAAAAATAACGCGCAGTAACGAAATGATGCAGACGGAAAATTACAGAAGGTCAGTGGGCGGTGCTTAATTTTGTGTAGTGACCATTACGTCTTTAGCCTTAGAATTCCATTCATAAAAATAACGATGCAGACGATAGATAAACTTGCAGGTATTTGACCAGGCTCTCTATATATATATGTGTGTATTTTGATTTAGCATAATTAAACACAACTGCAAGAAAGATGATGATTTATATTTTCTTCTAAAATAACGTGCAGTTACGAAACGATGGAGACGGAAAATTACAGAAGGTCAGCGGGCGGTGCTTAATTTTGTGTATTGACCATTACGTCTTTAGCCTTAGAACTTCCAAGAAAGTCCGTCAAACATAGTTCGTGGAAAAAAACTTAGTTACTGTTTCAAGTTATAGAACAGCAATATCGTACAAAAATGTTATAAGCTCCCGTGACCGACTATGGTTATTTAGACGGTAAGTAAATAGTTGAAGGGTTCGCGCTGGAGCGCTCACCCTTCAACGATTTACTGACCGTCTAAATAACGATAAACAGTCACTAGGGAGCTTATAACTTATAATAGTTCACATGTACATGGATTACTGTTTTAATGATCTCGTAATTGATAAATACTTTAAATGCATCTTAATTGAACGATATGTATGACAGAGGTTGACATTTTATTGAATATGAAGCAACTACATATATGTAACGAAAATGAAATAGCAGATATTTCATTTAGTGCGCACGACGCGTTTCTTCAAAAACGGGTAATCCATTTGCAAACATTTAATGTTCCAAGCATGTTAAACAAAATATAATTCACATTAATTATTGATTTAATGACCTCGTAATTGATGATAAAGACTATACAATTTAACTTTTTTGATGATCGTGGTTGACATTTTATTGAGTATGGTTTAGGTTTATGGTTTTTAACGCCACTTTCAACAATATTGCAGTTATATTGTGGCGGCTTATTGAGAATGAATCAACTATATAAAAATTAAAAAAACGTAGATATCAAATTTAGTGAGCACGGCGCGTTTCTGGAATAACAATCATCATGTGCGATCAATATAGAAAAATAAAAAACAAATCAAGGTGGTACTATACACTACTTTAAAATCAGTTGAACGTTTTGATCATATGATGTTTGTATGCAGATTTCAAGCATCTCGGTGATCAAAACCACAGCGAGAAAAGCTGCTATGTGGCTAGTGAATTCATAGCTCTGAGTCTGTTGGTTGGAATTTGTTAATATTTTGATATTTATTACAGTGGATATATTCCAACACACTGCCAAAAAAATAAGAAAATTAAACGAACAGATCAAATTTTACCTGAAGTGTATGGTATCACCTTGAATTCGTTTGAAGGAAGAATACAAATGAACTTAAACAGGACAGCCAAAATCGGCCAAAGTTTTCCTATGCCAGAGGAAGGAGAACCTTAGCTTTATTTAAGAACTGTACATATCGATAACAAATATATCAAATGCACCATGCCTGTGCAGAAAAACTAAACTACTGGGAGAATGATACCTGCGGGGACTAATAGTTCATCAGCAGAGGTATCGACGCAGTGGTAGTAATTTAATTGTAGATATCAAGCTTAATGGGATCACACATTTAAATACTGGGATACCTATTAGTGTACTAGAGTGGGTTAGTGATTGTTATTTAACGCCAATTCAGCTAGTTTCAGCTATATCATGGCGAGAACAAGCTAATTTTCAATGAGATGATGGTGAGGTTCGCTTTGTTCTAGACCAACACGCTGAGTTGGATTTTTACATTGCTAGCTCACTGAAACAACAGTCCGTGGATAGACATGTCGTTCCACTCGGACAGAGTATCCTGATTGCGAGTCAACCAATCTTTGCTCTTTCTCCTTTATGCTGCGTGCCTAGCGGAGAAGCAACAAATACCAATTTTATAGTCTCGAACCCACGATCTACCACACTCGAGACAAGCACGCTAACCATTACACAACCGATGCGGTTTCAGTTTTGAGAAAATAATGTTCAATCTTTGTGCTTGTTGTCGAGAAATGTTATTAACGGGGTAAGATCTCGATTATAAATAACACCATATAACACTCAAACATAAGACAAAAACAGTGAGCATACGTGTTTTGTCGTGGAAAGGCATATGGAACAGGTCAATCTCATAGCATATTTCCAAATTTAATCCACAGAAAGGTTTTCTGTATTATAATACAAATATATCACCTGACAATCGCCTATCTAGAGAGCACCCCTGATTCACCATCTAGGAACGCGCAAGGTAGCTCAGTTACTCACGGAAACGACATATTAGAGTGTACGATTGTAGTCATAAGTATATTTTGTGTAATGACGACAAAAATGAAAAGTATTGTAACAAAAACGTAGATATCAAATTTAGTGCGCACGACGTTTTTTTGGAATAACCTTCATCAGGTACGCCCAAAGCCAAAATATTTGAAAGCTAAATAATTAAAAAGTCATTGGGCGCAAGAAACCCAAAGGTCCTAAACAAGATAAACAATATTAGCTAAGAGGTAGGAGGTATGCCAGAGGTAGGAGAACTTTAGTTTTTGTAATGATTACGTAATTTGGAACTGTAAATGTTGATAAAAATATATCTAATAAACCATGTCAGTGCCGAAGCACCCAATACTGGAAGGATGATACCCTCGGGGACTAATAGATCTCCAGCATTGTAACATTGTATTCCTTTCATAATCTTTTTAGCTCAGACAATATTTACGTTTGCTGGCATACACTTTAATGGAATTTCATTTGTTAATAGATTACAGACATATTACATAATTGTCCGTGAATCCTACGTTATGACTGAATCCGAAAATGTACTTTATATGTAAAATACAGATGCATTGTTTTATTACACGATTGTCTGTATCTTATACGGTATTATAGTTATATGCATTCTTGATTTTTACAATACAGACTTATTTTGTTTTGCTTAATGTTAACAATAACAACATTCGGCCACTCGTGTCAATTTTTTAGATTTATACATTTGCCTGTCTCGATATTATCAATCAAATTATCGAGCATATATTATGCTTAAGTAAGACAATATGTCTCCCAAGCATAGCTACATCTGGACTATCTTAACCTTTTCGATTAAAATGTGTAACAAGTCTAAACGTGTCAGACTAAAATAAATTCCTTTTTTTTTAACAAAATTTTTACCAGAGTTCGGAATTTTCCTCTTGATAAGATCTTTGAATTATATTTGTATGCAATAATCTAAAAAAAACGCGATAGAAAGTAGATATTTGGAAATGATATCATAGAAGTGCTTAATAGGAAAATTGTGAAGAGAGCAAAAGAGTGTTCAGAACCCGTAGATCGACGAAAGACAGACATAACAATGGCTCAAAAGACAAGCAACGGTCTCAGAATACCACACAGATAACTAAATATACAATATACGTACATTTTCGGAAATATAAAATGTATTTGCACGAGTTTTGGAAACAGGTAGAAAAGTAAGCCTTTGGTGAAATTGTCTAGCCTGTTTGGTAGTCAGTGCAAATTAATTTTATATTTTACGACAATGTACGTATATTGTGTTTATCCTGCAATATCAAAATGTCCAAAACACCTGTCAAATTGTCTGCAAATAGCTAAAACAAGCGTCATTCTAATCGTTTTCAATGGTGTCATCTGTGGCGTCAGAGCATAACTTATACATTTACTGTTTTGTTCTTCGCTCTACATGAAGCGGGTACCAGAAATGCTATATTAGGTCCATGACATAATAACAGTTTGATAACAATAATGAAGTTTATTTGACCATCTATATATTAGTACTCAAAATCACACAGCTGAAGGATAAGATAAGGGTAGCACAAATCTCACTCAAATCAACTTCGCCACAACTCTGTCACATATAAACAGTCTTCAGTGTAATTTAACACTACTAGCTTAATTTGTATAATATTTAGGTTCTTTCAACATTATTTATTGAATGTCAAATAAAAATTGTCAAGAAGAGGAAGTAATTCCTTGGCAGCAGCTAGTGATAATTACAGACTCCAGTGAAAATCAATATGTTAATGTAATTACTTTGAGTTTTTGAACGGAAATGGTGTGTTACAGTTTTCTTGTTTAATTATTATTTCAATATCATTTACGTAAATGTCGTGATTGCTGGTGACAAAATATCAAGATTAAATTGCGTTGTTTGTGTTGATCTAAATAAACGTTAGAGAAAGCTAACTGAGATACATGCAACATTGAGCACCAAACACAGAATGAAGACAAACAAAACAAAACAACACAACATAAAAACTAAAATAATGAGGAACACGTACCCTATAACAAAAAAAAACAAGAAAAACCAGCGCTTAACCCATGTTACTCATATAGTCAGGCCCGGTAAACGTCCTGTCTGTATTACCTCTTGATATATGGTTTTCCGAACTTTTCTTTCTGTAATCGAACTTTCATTCAGCCATTCAGACTAATGTATTTTCTAGTTGTCCCAAAATTACGGAAGGGGCAATCAAAACTGGACAATCCAGAGACACTGGCAACATTGGGTATACAAGACGAAGAAAAACAAAACAAAGATACAATACAATATGTGTTGAACACCACTATACGTAAATAATCACAAATAACGCAAATAAAATATGAGCCCTCCTACAAACAAATGGAGGCAAAGACGAGCCAACATCTTTGTAAGTGAAAATCATAACGGACATCACAACACGGAACACAGAACGTAAAGACACATAAAAGGACATTAAAGTGAAGCATTCATGCATAACACTGATTTGTGGGCCATCTACCATTTAAATGATGGTTAAGGTTACGGCCATTAGCCCTCTTTAATAGTACTAATATAATACATACAGCAACTTTTGTGTCACGAAGATTAAATCTAAACGCTACAGAGAACCGAAGTGGCAATCTAGAATGGTCAATCAAGAGATATCGGCAATATTGGGCACACAAGACACAGGATGAAGACAATCAAAACAAAATAACACGACACAGAAAACCAAAAAGATCAGCAACACGTACCTTATCAAAAAGCCCTGTGTTGAACCAAAACACACGCGAATGGTAAACAGTTGATGTTTCTTGTACGACACCGACCTACGTCGTGTTGGATACCACTATAAGTAAATGAATACTAATAGCAAAAATAAGATATGAACCTTCTACAAAGAACTGGTGGAAAAGACGAATCGAACGTCTATGATATTTCATACATTAAGTTCAATATTAAGAACCAGCATTTTTTACAACAATGTTGCTCTTCCAGTTGTATGTGAGGGGAGATTGAAGTGTTTGTGCCAAGTCAGGAAAGTGAGCGCTATGTAAATCGTTGGTAAGAGTATCAATTTTGTCTCTGTTTCCACAATTTTCTAATTAGATTTTGGACCTGTTGTGACGGTGTTGTATTTTTTATTTCAATTTGTTGCATGTTTCGCTCGTAAGACCATCGACATACAATGATCAAGCTCGCTTTATATGGTGTCCATATTTGTCTATGTTGAAAAAGTATATAACACGACATAGAAATATGACATTTTATTGGGTTAAAATGTAATGAAAACAAAAATATCAAATTAATATAGCTAAAAATAATAAAACCAGCTTTCCTGTTTGTCAAAAAGAAAGTTTAAGGTCATTCAACTTTTTCCGATATTTATGAAAACGTAATTGCAGATCCTCAAGGTAAAATCTTTTCTGTCACATAGTTTACTATTAAGAAAATCAGCTTAACTTTTATATGATCACATTAAAAATTCTCTTTATGCTGGCGACTTCATGAGGCTAACATATGAACTTTACTGAAAGACATCACTCACTGCAGCTATGTCTAAGCACAATGGGAAAGCGGACAATAAAGATTGGCTTCATGTTATCTAGCACAAACACAAATGGTAAACACTTTTGCAATAAAAGAAAACTCCATTCAGACCCGGAATTAAAACTGTACAATTCCTCCAATTAGATGGTTAAAGAAAATGCATTTTAGGTCTTATTTCAATAGTAAACTTACCCTTCTACCTCATATCAAAATGCATGTTAGGTCTTATTTCAATAGTAAACTTACCCTTCTACCTCATATCAAAATGTTTACTAAAGTTGTATCTAATGTAGTAATGCCAAACATATTACACGAATCAGTTGGGAAATATAATTAACATATTATCAACATTAGTCAAAACTCGTGTCTTATTTGCTTTGTACTTCTTATCTGTTAAATTTGTCAATCATATCATCTGATTCTTCTTTAGTTGAATATACTCCGACAAAAGTTAAGCACCACCCTATATTTTTATCGATAAAATTTTTTACATCAATACTGTTAAAACAATAAAATAGATATCACAATTTTTCTTACACTTCTTAAAAGACTACACCAAGGGCTCTAAAATTACCAATATGCGAAGTATTTATCATCCTGAAAGACGTGACTATGACGTGGCAAAAATGGGGTTCAAAACAGGCGCTGGAAAAACGTAAAACCAGTTTGTCTTTGATGGAAGTTTTTAACATTGCATTGAAATGCAGAGTCTTGAGATTTTAAGAACTTTTAAATGCATCTATTGTGCGTATGTGTAAGGCATAAAAATCAATAACGAGTATATCCACCGCGTTTATTGTGAAGTTCTGTAACACGCCTCGTCATGCTTCGCACAAGACGCCTAAGCCGTTCTTGGGAGAACTGTTGCCACTCCTGTGAGATAGCAGTTCTTAATTCTTCAATATTTTGACATTTTGGATTGCGTTGGTTAAATTTTCGGCCAATAAAGTCCCATACATGCTCTATAGGGTTCATGTCTGGCGACATCGCAGGCCATGGAATTGTCTGAACAGCCTCTTGCTGTAAAAAATGTTGTACAATTCGGGCTCTATGTGGCCTAGCGTTGTCGTCCATGAACATTGGCCTGTCAGCCAACGCATGATTGTCGAAATGGGGGACTACGCGTGGAGCGAGCATATTGTCACGGTATTTTTGGCCTGTCAGATTACCATCAAGAACGTACAAGTCCAACTTACAGTCAAAGGAAAAACAACCCCAGATAGTTACACCCCCATCCCCAAAAGCAGATGTGCCCAAAATGTGGTTGTCCTGAAATGAAGTGTTTCGTTGGCGCCAATCCCTTGCACGACCGTCGGTAGGACGTAACAAAAAACGACTTTCATCAGACCAGTGGACCCGTTTCCATGTGCGAATAGTCCACCCCAAATGATCATGTGACCAGTCAAATCGAGCATGGCGATGACGTAATGTCAACTGTGGACGTTTTATGGGTCGTCGCGCTCGCATTCCCTGATGGTGGAGGCGTCTGATTACAGTGCGTGTGCTAATGTGGCCTCCAAACGCTAAATTACCACGAAGTGCACCAGCTGTACTGAACGGCCGTTGCCGCGCCCGTCTGGATATGAGCCGGTCCTCTCTCGGCGTCGTTTTGCGAGGTCTACCTGGACGTGGACGGTCAGTAACATTCCCCGTTTGACGAAAACGCTGCATCAGTCATACAATGATGGAATGGTTAACCCTGAAGTGGTCTGCCACCCTTCTATGGCTAAAACCACCGTTTTGCATGCCAACAGCTTGCCACATTTCTGGTATGGTTAATTTTCGCCGCACCATACCAAACCAATAGAAGATGAAACTTAAAACTCTACAAAAAAAATTCAGCTTTCGTTCGCAAGCACAAATGTTGAAAAGTACACGTGGCACTTTACACACCCTGTTATATACACATAAATAAAAATCTATCAATAATCTGTTTCACAGGTAAGTAAGTATGTGTGTATAGGTAACGAAAACAGCAAACCAATTTGAAATAAGTTCATTATTACAAAAGATATTATTGAAACAAGTCAGGTGGTGCTTAACTTTTGTCGGACAGTATATATATATAATGCAGGTTTTCATCGCTTGTATATGTATTAATTGCTGACGGAGATGCAATTATCGAGAGGAGTTGCCATCCCATTAACCGGTTTTCCCCCACCATATTGATATGCCTGTCCCAAGCCAGGGTCTTAATTTCCAACGTCATATCTCGTGGCATATTTTTATAACCAGCGAGTTGAGATGAAAGGTGACTGTTCGTTTTGTTGGAATTGGTAGAATTGTTGCCCATCACTGTTCAAACTTCCTTTTCATAAGTACTGCGGTTATATTGTAGCAAAAGAAATAATATGAAAAACGAAATATACAATACCGTCGGAATAGTTCGAAAATTCAATTGAAAAATTGTGGCAAAATCATGATCAATATACATAACCGCTCACTTTCATGGCTTGGTACATTCACTACAATAAAAATAATGGGGGCGGGATTAAACTAGCTTTATGGGCCCAAACTGCCATTCTTAGAGAAATTATGGGGTCATGCAAAAACAAAATAATGTGACTTACCGTACAACGTTGTTTTTCTAACTTTATCTTTGGTGTCTTTTGAATTTTTGTCCAAATCTATTTTCTTACTTTATCCGTGGTGTCTAATCTGTGTCCAAAATTATTTTTCTTACATAAGCTTGGTATCTTTTGAATCTGTGGACTACATTAAAAGATATTGGTAAATAACCTGTTTGTCACTGTATCAATACTACATAATAATATAACATCGTTCTGGTCGTAATCAAGTATCTAATCTCGTAGTTTTAATGCATTGATCATGTCAGCATAACGTATTAGTTTTTCCATCAATGAAAAAGCCGAGATGAGAATTTGTATTGACGATGTAACAGGCAGTTGTCGATTTGTTTTTTTTTTGTTTTTTTTTGTATTGAAACAGCTTTGTATTGTTAATAATTCCCAACATATCTCGTTCATGATTAATTTGGAGATATAATGTTAAAAGGGGTTATGGTGTTTATTGCCACTTTAAACGTAAAACGTAACATGCGAATTATATAAAAGGAACAATAAAAAAATCACAAATTGGACAATACAACAGAACATTAGTGAAATAATAAATTTAGGAGAAAAAAAATAAATTAACAAAATTTTGAAAAACACCAACTGAGTTCACTCCTGTTTTTAGTGGGGTTCTGGTTGCTCGACACCAACTGAGTTCACCCCCTGTTTTCAGTGGGGTTCAGGTTGCTCGATACCAATTAAGTTGATCCCCTGTTTTTAGTGGGGTTCTGGTTGCTCGACACCAACTGAGTTCACCCCCTGTTTTTAGTGGGGTTCAGGTTGCTCGACACCAACTGAGTTCACCCCCTGTTTTTAGGGGGGTTCAGGTTGCTCGACACCAACTGAGTTCACCCCCTGTTTTTGTGGGGTTCAGGTTGCTCGATCTTTAGTTTTCTGTGTGGTGTTTTGTGGATCGTTACCGTTGTTTGTCCCTTTGTTCTTTTTCTTTTGACCATTGTATGTTCTGTCCTTCATCGAATTACGGATTCTGATTATCCTTTGATATCTTTAAACTCTTCTCCTAAACCAATGGACCTAGTTGTTGTATAACGATACAAACGTAGTTTTATGGGTATATTGCATTTTCTATTAAATCTTGTTTTTCCGAACACGGATAAAGAGTTGTCTTGGATAACTTTAAGTAAGATTGTAATGCTTTTCATAGTTAGAGTGAGTGAGTGAGTGAGTGGTTGTTGTTTAACACCAACTCATCAATATTTCAGCTATATCATGGCGAGAACAAGTTAATTTGTAATGATATGATGATGAGATCCGCTTTGTACTAGATCAACACGCTTAGTTGGATATTTATAGTGCTAGCTGACTGAACCAACGGTCCACGGATAGACATGTCGGCCCCACTCGGAAACATTATCCTGTTTCCGAGCCAATCAGTCTTTGTTCATTCTCCTTAATGTTGTATGCAAAGTAATGTATCGGTATTTGACAGATATCGCCCTTTGCTTAGAGAACTGCATCGGTGTTGTAATGATTATCGTTCATGTCTCGAGTACCGTAGAATAGATCGTGGGCTCGATCCCCAATCGGATCAAACAAAATACATTGCTATTTAGTTTCTACGTTAAACACGCACCATTATAAGAGCTGATTTCACCAGAAAGGGAATAATATTTCCGAGTTTACCTGCGGTTTATTGTTTATGTGAGCTGGCACTACCGGTATAGCAATCTAATTAATCGTGTTGGTTTAGGGAACGACCATTTAACTTGAAAGGGGGATTATGGCTTTTTTCTAAAAAAATATTCTGATTCCCAATGTTGCTGAAAAAAATATTCTGATTTTGGTGGAGGAAAAAAAAATAATCTGATTCAGAGATTTTGTCATATGTTAAATTCTGGAAAAAAAATTCGCGCTTGTGCAAAAAAAATAAATATTCTAACTCTTGTGTTGTCCGAACAAATATTTCTGAACGAAGCAAAAAACCATATCCCCCCCCCCCCCCCCCTTTCAAGTTAAATGGTCGGTCCATTAGCACAAAGCGGACATCGTCATCATTTCTTGATATTGGTGAAAAATTGCTCACTTAGCCGTTACTGATTCACTCGCGGACATCGTCATCATTTCTTGATATTGGTGAACAATTGCTCACTATGCCGTTACTGATTCACTCGCGACATCGTCATCATTTCTTGATATTGGTGAACAATTGCTCACTTAGCCGTTACTGATTCACTCGCGGACATCGTCATCATTTCTTGATATTGGTGAACAATTGCTCACTATGCCGTTATTGATTCACTCGCGGACATCGTCATCATTTCTTGATATTGGTGAACAATTGCTCACTATGTCGTTACTGATTCACTCGCGGGCATCGTCATCATTTCTTGATATTGGTGAACAATTGCTCACTATGTCGTTACTGATTCACTCGCGGACATCGTCATCATTTCTTGATATTGGTGAACAATTGCTCACTTAGCCGTTACTGATTCACTCGCGGACATCGTCATCATTTCTTGATATTGGTGAACAATTGCTCACTATGCCGTTACTGATTCACTCGCGGACATCGTCATCATTTCTTGATATTGGTGAACAATTGCTCACTATGCAGTTACTGATTCACTCGCGGACATCGTCATCATTTCTTGATTTTGGTGAACAATTGCTCACTTTGTCGTTACTGATTCACTCGCGGACATCGTCATCATTTCTTGATATTGGTGAACAATTGCTCACTTAGCCGTTACTGATTCACTCGCGGACATCGTCATCATTTCTTGATATTGGTGAACAATTGCTCACTATGTCGTTACTGATTCACTCGCGGACATCGTCATCATTTCTTGATATTGGTGAACAATTGCTCACTTTGTCGTTACTGATTCACTCGCGGACATCGTCATCATTTCTTGATATTGGTGAACAATTGCTCACTATGCCGTTACTGATTCACTCGCGGACATCGTCATCATTTCTTGATATTGGTGAACAATTGCTCACTATGCCGTTACTGATTCACTCGTGGACATCGTTATCATTTCTTGATATTGGTGAGCAATTGCTCACTATGCCGTTACTGATTCACTCGCGGACATCGTCATCATTTCTTGATATTGGTGAACAATTGCTCACTTTGTCGTTACTGATTCACTCGCTCGCCCTTGTTAGAACATTCTGATAATTGGAATCGCCTCTAGAATTGCTGTCATTCACATGCATATATATATATCGCACGATTCAAAGTGAGAGATTTGAAACTAAATCATTGATAGCAAGTTATACATTATTTTATTATCAACGAAATTGTAACTTTTTGACATTTATTCTTTTAATCATGACACACAATTTGTGTTGTCTGTTCTTCTTCGATTTACGGATTCTAATTACCCCTTTGGTATCTCCAAACTCTTCTTGTGCATAAAATGAAAATAAATATTGGGAGGGGATATAACCCCCATGTGTCTCCTCTTAGACTAAGGACCTAATTACAAATCAGATAAGTAGTATTGTTGAGGATAGCTACTAGAAGCCTCTGGCTGTATGTAATCCTCATAAAATAAATAAAGAATTAAATTAAAGTAGTATTGTTTGGACATAACCACTTAGGCTGCAACTGGGAATTACCATACACAATTTGATTACCTGACCTCCTCATATGCCAGATTATAAATATCATCATTAAAGTCTGTAAGTTCCGTTGCTATGACAAGAAAAGGAAGTCCCTAAGACTTTATTAAAGAGAATGTTCTATCATATTAAGTTTCTTATTGGTTTTTCTATGATATGGCCGCCATTTTTATTGGAAAGTGGTACTGGAACAATCTTCAATAAAACTAATCAGAGATACTTGGAATATAAGGATGTAATTGCTGCCAAAGTTATATCTTGATGAATTGCTTTCTTTTATGTACTGTTTATGCATTTTCCAATTACTTAGATTTTGGTATGAATGCTTGATATGAAAAAATAACTAATCAGAGGAGCCTCGTTATCGATTGGCTTTGGCATAATACAATGATTCCTGAAAAACGCGGTTGTTTATTAAATTTGACTGTTTTGATAGCTTGCTATATATTTAATCACCAACTTGAGTCAGATTAAGATCATTATAGTTATCTGTAAGTTTTCATTTCTATGACAACATCAGAATAGAAAACGCTAAATATTGATATTCTAAAATATTGGGTCAGATTACAATTGTAAATAATCACTATGTCAGTCTCATTTCTACGACAATAATATATATTAATATTATCCAATAAATATATTACTACAGTGAATCCTCAATTATTCGGAATCCTGTTTAACCCGAACTTTAAAAAAGTCCCAATGTAGGAAATATTTGTTGATTTAACCTGCATAAACCAAACACCTGTCTATTCCAAGGAAAAAAGTTGAAGCACTTGAGTTCAGTGAGGTTTGTATTGTTCGATCTTTAGTTTTCTTTGTAATGTTTTGTATATCATTGTTTATCCATTTGTCCTTTTTTCTTTCGACCATTGTATTGTCTGTCCTTTATATGATTGGTATAATGCGCTTGTATATATATCAAGTTTTTGTTCATGACATGTCATGGATTCTATTGAGTGATGACACCGAATGAGAGTCCTCCGGTAGAAGTACTAGTGGAGATGCTTAGACCAACTTAGTGTCTTACTAAGAAGATCCATTTGAACTGCTAAGAAAGATATTCGTCCCGTCTAGAAATAAAGCCATGCATCACGATTACATAACTAAGAAAACATTGTGTTATTAAAGAACAAACTACGTGTCTATTTATCTAGCTAGAAAGGAAACTAACCCGAGGCATATCCTTTCATTAAAAAGGAAACATGGTCTTGAACAATGTTGAAATGAAATTGTGTAGGATGTTAGGAGACAGATGTGGCGTTACTGTGTTTAATTAAATATATTATACATTGAATACTGTGTGCATCATTTGTTTGTATTATATTTCACATTGCAAACTTGACGATTAACATGAAAACAGGGAAGTAATATATTGATTAGAGAGAAAAAGAGAGAATATTTCAGTTATATCGTGATGTCAATTAATAAGAGTAATTTGCAAACACACATGTTAGCAGCAAACTTGACAATAATCAGTAATACATCTGGAGCAAAACAAATGTGCTTGCAAGAAATCAGAGCGAATAATATTTGCAGATGTCTGCAGCTAGCTGCAATCTTCCTGTAAGCATTGCAACAAATGTGTACAAGTATTGCAGAATTATCTAAATGTTTGTGCTTATACGCCATAAGTTTACAGAAATATTTTGGTATAATATGTTGTTCGCTTGCAGAAGTAAATGTACTTGCAAGAAATCAGATGTTTACAGCTAGCCGTAATCTTATTTTAACATTGAAGCAAATTGGAAGAAAAAACAAAATGATTGCAGGAACACGTTAATTATTTGTGCTTGTTTGCCATAAGTTTACAGAAAGCTTTGGAAATAATATATTATTTGAAGAAAGGTTGCAAGAAATATTGAAAATTAAAAGATGTTTGTCATAACATTGTAGAAAGGAAAAACTGATGTCTGTGCATGTTAAACTTGCAACTTCCTGTCAGTCCAAATTTAAAATTGGTTGGCCATGGTTATAAACTGTAGCTGCTTTGTAATGGAGTGCAAAGCTTAGGAAAGATTGCATTTTATTAAATACTGTGTTGGATTCTTGCAGAAATATACATAAATGCATTCCTAACAAATGTTTTGTAGTGCACATTATCATTTTAAGCTGCATGGTGTACATGCGCAATGAAATAAATTGCCGTAAGAAGAATCGTTCATTAAAACTTTGAATTTCTTTAATTTTAGATTAGTTCTTAATTTAATTGACGTATATAACTGGTTGACAAATATTTGATACGATGAAAATCAATTTGGAACAGAAAATAACATTGTTAATGGTAATGTCAGAAGAGTTTGAAGATACCAAATTGGTAGTCAGAATCCGTAAATCTAAGATGGACAGATATCAGAATCCATAAATCGAAGGACAGACAACACAATGGCCAAAGGAAAAAGGACAAAGGGACAAACAACGATCTACAATACACCACACAGAAAACTAAAGATCGAGAAACACGAACCCGTAACATACTCAGCCTCTGAACATACCTTTGTGGCAGATTATGTAAATCTTGTCTTTTGTCCTGCTGTTTCCGTTGTGCAATTCATTTTTTGTATCTTTATAAGATTGTGGTTAAAAGTTTACTGTTCCCTAGCATTAATACTGTCCTTACAACAGACTGATACAACTAAATATGCACTGTATCAAGTGTGATATAGTATCTAACGTAACAAAATACATGTGTACGTTTTTTTATGAATGGCGTGATATCATTTTATTCATAAATAATTGGGCGAACTTTAAGAACCACTACAACTCTTGATGATACAACATTATGTGATAAAGTTTGTCAGTGACTTGATACAACATTATGTGATAAAGTTTGTCAGTGACTTGATACAACATTATGTGATAAAGTTTGTCAGTGACTTGATACAACATTATGTGATAAAGTTTGTCAGTGACTTGATACAACATTATGTGATAAAGTTTGTCAGTGACTTGATACAACATTATGTGATAAAGTTTGTCAGTGACTTGATACAACATTATGTGATAAAGTTTGTCAGTGACTTGATACAACATTATGTGATAAACTTTGTCAGTGACTTGATACAACATTATGTGATAAAGTTTGTCAGTGACTTGATACAACATTATGTGATAACGTTTGTCAGTGACTTGATACAACATTATGTGATAAAGTTTGTCAGTGACTTGATACAACATTATGTGATAAAGTTTGTCAGTGACTTGATACAACATTATGTGATAAAGTTTGTCAGTGACTTGATACAACATTATGTGATAAAGTTTGTCAGTGACTTGATACAACATTATGTGATAAAGTTTGTCAGTGACTTGATACAACATTATGTGATAAAGTTTGTCAGTGACTTGATACAACATTATGTGATAAAGTTTGTCAGTGACTTGATACAACATTATGTGATAAAGTTTGTCAGTGACTTGATACAACATTATGTGATAAAGTTTGTCAGTGAATTGATACAACATTATGTGATAAAGCTTGTCAGTGACTTGATACAACATTATGTGATAAAGCTTGTCAGTGACTTGATACAACATTATGTGATAAAGTTTGTCAGTGACTTGATACAACATTATGTGATAAAGTTTGTCAGTGACTTGATACAACATTATGTGATAAAGTTTGTCAGTGACTTGATACAACATTATGTGATAAAGTTTGTCAGTGACTTGATACAACATTATGTGATAAAGTTTGTCAGTGACTTGATACAACATTATGTGATAAACTTTGTCAGTGACTTGATACAACATTATGTGATAAAGTTTGTCAGTGACTTGATACAACATTATGTGATAAAGTTTGTCAGTGAATTGATACAACATTATGTGATAAACTTTGCCAGTGACTTGATACAACATTATGTGATAAACTTTGTCAGTGACTTGTGGCAGGTCGGTGGTTTTCTGCGGGTACCTTTTAAAAGTGCAGAAGTCATGATTACTGATGGGAAAAATCATTGAAATCTTAAAATGCAAAGTTGTGTGGGAATGGTCAGTATGATTCGTTTGTTATTGTAACCAGATAGTCAAGTTGAAACGAACTTTGGTGAATACTATGCGGGTGGGTGAGTGGAATGCATATCAAATCTTGTTGGCGCTTTGGGGTTTTAATTCCTTGACAATTTCACATGCATATTGTGCTGGTGCAACTGTTTGTATCATGTGGAGTCAGTTCTGTAAACAATATAACAACGAGACGCATAGCATCGAGTAGTGATGCGGTTACACAACTTACGAAACAAGATACAAACAATTGTACACATTTATGCTTATGGGATAAAACAAATTGCAACACTGTTCGCTTTCATCAGTATATTTCCTTTTCTTAACAAATAAGATTCTGAATTTTCTAAATACAAAAAAAATGTAGTTCTATATACTTCACGGATAATTCAACAACACGCCATGCAAAAGTTTCCTTCATCAATCGCTGTCACTGTCCGCATGCACAACTGTTGTTTCTGTTTGTTTGTTTGTTTGTTTGTTTGTTTGTTTGTTTGTTTGTTTGATTGATTGATTGTTTGTTGGTTTGTTTATGTTTGTTTTTGTTTTTTGTTTTTTTTGTGTGTGTGTGAATTTTTGGCCTGAAATTTAATATTTGTCGCTTTATAGTTCCCTGCAATATGAAACGATTGTATAAAAGGTTACTTTGAACTATTCCCCCAATGACATTTTGCATTTATTAACGAAAACATTATGGGTACTTTCAACATCACGAAAGTAGATCCGACTAAAGTACATCTTGTATGCACACATGATTTTGTATATCGGATGGGTTGTATCCAATTGTTAAAGTCGTGTCATAGAATACATACATGTATATAATTAATGTTAGAAAAATAAACAATATTTCAGTCGAGGTCAAATAACGTATGATTTCTTTGTGAATTTAAAAACTTATGGTTATTTTGTATTTAGTATTCTTGTTATAAAATATAATTAGGGCAAAACACTGAGCAAAATATAATTCTTCCACAAATTCTAGCCAAATTCATGGATAGTATCTCAGTCGAGTTTAATTTTAACCAGAGGCTCTCAAGAGCCTGTATCGTTCACCTGGTTATAAAAAAAACCAATTGGTCCTATGTAAAAACTATGTCCTGCAGTGGTAGTCATCTTGGAATTACGATCAACATAAAAAACACAAAGTTTGTGAAGGACCTTTCAATGATTGATGCACAGTTTAGGTTCAATCAGTGCAATAGCTTCAGAGAAAAATATATTTCTGTATTTTCCCCATATGGTCCTGTGTTAATACTATCACCTGTGGTGGCAGCCATCTTGGATTTCCGATCGGCATAAAAAACAGAGGACCTTCCAATGATCATTCCTGGGCAGTTTGATTTCAATTATCCAAGTGGCTTCAGAGAAAAAGCGTTTTTAAACATTTTTCCCATAGGGTCCAATGTTAAACTAAGTCCTGCCGTAGCCGCCATTTTGAATTTCATATCGGAACAAAAAACGTAAAGTTTGTAGAGGACCATCCAATGAACATTCATGTACAGTTTGGCTTTAATCATATTTGTAGTTTCTGAGAAGAAGGCATTTGAACATTTTCCCATAGGGTTCAATGTTAATCTATGTATTGCGGTGACTGCCATCTTGGATTTCCGATCGGCATATAAAACAGACACTTTGTAGAGGACCTTCCAATGATCATTCCTGGGCAGTTTGGTTTCAATTGTCCAAGTGGTTTCAGAGAAGAAGCGTTTTGAAACATTTTTCCCATAGGGTCCAATGTTAAACTAAGTCCTGCCGTAGCCGCCATTTTGAATTTCATATCGGAACAAAAAACGTAAAGTTTGTAGAGGACCATCCAATGAACATTCATGTACAGTTTGGCTTTAATCATATTTGTAGTTTCTGAGAAGAAGGCATTTGAACATATTCCCATAGGGTTCAATGTTAATCTATGTATTGCGGTGGCGGCCATCCTGGATTTCCGATCGATATAAAAAACATAAACTTTGTAGAGGACCTTCCAATGATCATTCCTGGGCAGTTTGGTTTCAATTGTCCAAGTGGTTTCAGAGAAGAAGCGTTTTGAAACATTTTCCCCATAGGGTCCAATGTTAAACTAAGTTCTGCCGTAGCCGCCATTTTGAATTTCATATCGGAACAAAAAAACGTAAAGTTTGTAGAGGACCATCCAATGAACATTCATGTACAGTTTGGCTTTAATAATATTTGTAGTTTTTGAGAAGAAGGCATTTGAACATTTTCCAATAGGGTCCAATGGTAATCTATGTATTGCGGTGGCGGCCATCTTGGATTTCCGATCGGCATAAAAAACATAAGATTTGTAGAGAACGTTCCAATGATCATTCCTGGGCAGTTTGGTTTCAACTGTCCTAGTGGTTTCAGAGAAGAAGCGTTTTGAAACATTTTCCCCATAGGGTCCAATGTTAAACTAAATCCTGCCGTAGCCGCCATTTTGAAATTCATATCGGAACAAAAAACGTAAAGTTTGTAGAGGACCATCCAATGAACATTCATGTACAGTTTGGTTTTAATCATATTTGTAGTTTCTGAGAAGAAGGCATTTGAACATTTTCCCATAGGGTCCAATGTTAATCTATGTATTGCGGTGGCGGCCATCTTGGATTTCCGATCGATATAAAAAACATAAACTTTGTAGAGGACCTTCCAATGATCATTCCTGGGCAGTTTGGTTTCAATTGTCCAAGTGGTTTCAGAGAAGAAGCGTTTTGAAACATTTTTCCCATAGGGTCCAATGTTAAACTAAGTTCTGCCGTAGCCGCCATTTTGAATTTCATATCGGAACAAAAAACGTAAAGTTTGTAGAGGACCATCCAATGAACATTCATGTACAGTTTGGCTTTAATCATATTTGTAGTTTCTGAGAAGAAGGCATTTGAACATTTTCCCATAGGGTTCAATGTTAATCTATGTATTGCGGTGACTGCCATCTTGGATTTCCGATCGGCATATAAAACAGAAACTTTGTAGAGGACCTTCCAATGATCATTCCTGGGCAGTTTGGTTTCAATTGTCCAAGTGGTTTCAGAGAAGAAGCGTTTTGAAACATTTTTCCCATAGGGTCCAATGTTAAACTAAGTCCTGCCGTAGCCGCCATTTTGAATTTCATATCGGAACAAAAAACGTAAAGTTTGTAGAGGACCATCTAATGAACATTCATGTACAGTTTGGCTTTAACCATATTTGTAGTTTCTGAGAAGAAGGCATTTGAATATTTTCCCATAGGGTCCAATGTTAATCTATGTCTTGCGACCATCTTGGATTTCCGATCGGCATAAAAAACAGAAATTTTGTAGAGGACCTTCCAATGATCATTCCTGGGCAGTTTGGTTTCAATTGTCCAAGTGGTTTCAGAGAAGAAACATTTTGAAACATTTTTCCCATAGGGTCCAATGTTTAACTAAGTCCTGCAGTAGCCGCCATTTTGAATTTCATATCGGAACAAAAAACCTTAAGATTGTAGAGGACCATCCAATGAACATTCATGTACAGTTTGGCTTTAATCATATTTGTAGTTTCTGAGAAGAACGCATTTGAACATGTTCCCATAGGGTCCAATGTTAATCTATGTCCTGCGATGGTGGACATCTTGGATTTCCGATCGGCATAAAAAACAGTAACTTGGTAAAGGACATTCCAATGATCATTCATTTGCAGTTTGGGTTCAGTCAGTTCATTAGTTTCAGAGAAGAAGATCTTTGAAATTTCAGCCAATCAGAGCATATTATTGGCCCTGGTAGTAATATTGAATATCCGACTGGAACGAAAACTAGTAACTTTGTAGAGGACCATCCAAGGATCATTCCTGCTAAGTTTGGTTCCAATCGGCCCAGTGGTTTCAGAGAAGAACCTTGAAATGTGAAAAGTTAACAGACGACAGACGCCAAGTGATGGCAATAGTTCACATGGACCTTTGGTCCAGGTGAACTAAAAAGCATAAGATCAACAATTTGTTATAACAGATCAGAGACATCTGTTTAACAAATTAGTAATATGATATTACAAATTAGAATAAAAATACTGATGTGACCATTCCCATCTTTCATATTTTTTACCAGCTAGTTTAGCCGATATGCTTAAGAATTCGTTCGTCAAAGGGACAATGGAACTTGATCAACTTCGGACATCATCTCAGCATTAGCAAAGCGCATAGGTAATGGGAACAATAGGGTAACACGGTGCACAAATAAACAATTACTCGTGACAGTTTTTGGTAGGACCCGGTGTCGTAACATTTTTAGCTACTCATGAAAATCAGCTACCTCCAACTTCCGGTAGCTAATTTTCATACGGCGGAGCTATAAAAATTAGCTACCTATGAAAATAAGCTACTTGTAGCATAAACTTATAGGATTTGTCTCCCTTAATATGATAATAGGTATTACCTAACTTGGGACGAAGTCCAATAAAAAAATTTAAACAATAATATGAGACAGGTGCTACCTGTAGTGCCAGCGAAGCACAATCTACATTATCTAATATTTAAATCATGTAAACCCTTGGGATCATTGAAATAGAAATTTTACTTACTTTTGTGTACTTATCAGCAATAATGTAATGATGTTTAAATAAAATGGAAACAAAACTATTGGTTCAACTAGGATAACTTTGGGCAAGGGAAGACATTTATAGTGATTGGCAATCAGCTTAAAGTCATCATTATGAGTAACTACTCGTACTGCCTCCACCAAACCAGGTATTGCTGATATATTTTTGAAATCAGCATTCAGCAAAATTACTCAAATAGGACAAAAGTAAAGTTTCCTCAAATAGAACTGAAGCAAAGATTTATCAATTAGTCATTAAGAAAGGTTCATCAATTAGTTATTGAGCAAAGATTCCTGAGATAGACATAAAGCAAAGATTCCTGAGATAGACATAAAGTGAAGATTCCCGAGATGGGCATAAAGCAAAGATTCCTGAGATAGACATAAACCAAAGATTCCTGAGATAGACATAAACCAGATTCCTGAGATAGGCATAAAGCAAAGATTCCTGAGATAGGCATAAAGCAAAGATTCCTGAGTTAGGCATAAAGCAAAGATTCCTGAGTTAGGCATAAAGCAAAGATTTCTCAGTCTATTCTTGTATCATTTTATTCATGAATTAAATGCACAATAAAAGCAGTATAACAATAACAAACATAACAACTATTTTTTTTTTATCATCCCATAATTATCCCACTCCCAATTCTTAATCACTACTTAAATGTAAAACTGTTATAATCAAAATTTACATTGAAACCCATCAATTTTCCTACTTAAGTGGCTGTATTATTGTAAAATATGTAATGACTTTTATTGGATCATCTAACTGTTGTCCTACAATTCTTAATCACATTACCTAAATGTTAAGACTGTAGTAAAAAGTTTACATTGAAAATCTTCAACTTTCCCTACTGGAGAAGCTACTTGACTACATACAATATGTCCTCTGCTAGAGTTGTTGAGCGACTGCACAAGGTGCAACTCTTTGGACATCTCTACTTTAACTCAACGATTTGAGTTCTAAACTAAATTCGAGCAAGTTAAGATCAAAGCAGCCTGTAACTTTGGTTTAAAGAAGATTTATTTAAAGTGTACAAAATTTAGAAAACCCAGAACACTTCTATAATTAGTAATAATCATAATTAATTTATGGTGTCATGTGCAAAAACAATCCAAATTTTTAATACAATACTGTACGTAACACTCAAAATATGATTTATTGGTTTGATGGTGTTTAACACCACTGTCAGCAATATTTCAGTTATATCGTGGTCAGTTTTATTGATGGGGGAAACCAGAGTACCCGGAGAAAACCACCGACCTGTCGTAAGTCACTGACCAACTTTATCACACATAATGTTGTATCGAGTACACCTCGCCATCATATATCATGTACAAAATTTAGAAAACCCGGAACATTCCTATCTTTTTGTAATAATCATTATTGATATAGGGTGGCGTCTGCAAAAATAATCTAAATTCTTAATACAGTACTGAAACATTTATTGTGATCGATCACTCAAAATATGAGGATGAAAAATCAGAAATTTACCTTCAGAAATGCTTTGTTCAACCAAAGATTGATTGATGGATTGGTGTTTAATGCCAGCTTTAGCAGTATTTCAGCTATATTGTGGCCAAACAAAAGATAATTAAAAAATCCTATTAATTGTTGCAATAAAATACAGTAAAATTATTAATAGACGTCAGCAAATAATTACAGTAAAATTATTGATAGACGTCAACAAATAATTACAGTAAAATTATTGATAGACGTCAACAAATAATTACAATAAGTACAATACTGTTATTCTTCCAGTAATTAATGTTATCCAACTTAAAATAAATTATAAAATAATATAAAAGAAGGAAGACAAATTATATAAACATATTTTTCATTGTTGGTAACCCATGGTTAATTATGCATTTTTACTTCTTCTTTACCCATGGGCAATGTGTGTATATGATGGTTGGTTTATGGTGTTTTATGCCACTCAACAATATTTCAGTTATATCTTTACTGTCAGTTTCATTGGAGGAAACCGGAGTACCTGGAGAAAATCCCCAACCTATCGCAAGTCTCTATGAAACTTTTTCACATAATGTTGTATCGAGTACACCTCGCCTGAGCGAGGTTCGAACTCACAACTACCATACGATCTCGACAGTGCCTGCAATGTATATGAAAACAGTATATCGGTTTTGATTATTCCATAACTGATCTATATTTAATAGTTTCCACAACAACATCACCTGGATTGTGAGCGATTGTTTTTTAACCCCAAGTGAGCAACCAGTCTTTGCTCTTACTACTTGATGCTGTATACTTAGCGGAAGCAGTGAATACCAATTTTATAGTTTTTGGTTTCACCTGACCATGTTTCGAACACACAATCTACCACACTAGAGGTGAGTACGACAACCATTAAGCCACCATTGATGTGATTGAACAGATTATGTAAGAAAAGATCTGACTGGTCAATATAGCATTAGAATTTTGCAATGTGACCAATGAAATAGGCTAATAGCTAATGAATTATTCATGAGTATGAAAGGTTTTCAAAATTAATTGACCCACAGCTGAAGGAGGAACGAGCATAATTAACCGTGGATTACCAACGATGCATATTTTTCAGACTAAAGGTCATTAGAGAGTACCAATTCCCATCAGAAGAATTCGCCATTTAGACCAACAGTCCAGTAAAAATAGTAGATACATATACCACATATTGCTCTATATTTTGCATATGTTTAAGAAATCACAATTTACAACAACTTTTAAATGCCATGTCACAAAATTTGTAGAACATAAAAGTTAAGTAGGTACATGTACATGTATTTGATCTTCTATTAAAAACAAAGTAAACATTGAGATTGATTACAAAAACAAACCTAGCAAAAATACATTACGATGAAAACACAGTAGTCTCCCCTTATAAGACATATAGAATAAAGGCAGTTTGAAAATCGAGACAGACATTATTTCTAGTATCGCAGCAAGTCCGACAGGACGAATTGTGATACTATTGATAATGTATATCGAGATCTTCAAAACTGACGTTATTGTTTTTATCAATGACATCAAATGTGTTTGACGTCACACTGACTGATAATTTCAATATCAGAGTCAGTTCTTGCGCATGTGAGTTACAAACTGACCGTATATTTTTGTGGATCAAGGTCAGTTCAGTGATGCAGACTTTATCAGCAGTACACATCAAGGGTAAAATGTTCAATTTGCTGATAACACTAATTGTCAGACCAGATTTCAGATACACTGACATGATGAATACTACTGAATTATCCCCTTCAAGATAGGCCACCTCTCTTGTAAGGTCACTTTTTCATTGCAGAGAGGTTCGACTTATCAAAGGGAGACTACTGTATGAAAATGATGCAAGAGGTATAAAAGGGCAACAACACCATTTAAAATGTTTTGACCAACATGTATATCTAAACATGGTAATGTTAAAGGTGGAAGGAAGGGGGATGGGAATGACAACAAGTCACAGAGTACAATAACTGCCTATAAAAGGTCTGATCATACTGCATAACATATATGTGGATTTCCATATGGCAGTTAGCAAGCTTACCAATTATGATTGAAATCTGATTTAAAATGTAGTATGAATTCTTAGTCTTTTCAAAAGTTTTAATCAAGAACAGACAGACAGACAACAAAAACAGCATGAGGCCTCAGTCCCATTACATAAAACATGTCTTTGGTGTAAAATTTCTAATCAACAGATAATATCACAGAAAAATGAACATATGACATTATGTATTGTTTGGTTTGAACATAACTCGTTTATGGGTGTTGAAAGAACAAACGGCTCAACATCAGGATTAGTATACAGTCAGCCCTGCCTTAAAGGGAACCTCTATATAACAAATCACTGTCTATAAAGGACAGTCTCATTTTCTTTCATTAATTAATCGTGCATATAATTTTTACCTGCATATAAAGGGCAACTGCTCATAAAGGACACATATTTGGCATCCCCTGAGTGCCCTTTATATACACGTTTGACTGTATATCATTATCTGCAATGCACAATGAAACATAAGTTCTTTATATAAAAAATTAAACTGCAGTTCACTGATTGCATATACATGTATATACAATCTTTACGAACAAAATTTCATTTAGCTTATAATATTTTAAAGGTACTCAATTCAGAATCTTGTCCTCTCTTTGAACATCCTCAAAAATATATAAACAAATAAATGTACATCATACAAACAAAAATACATTTATTTACTTAAAAAAATAATACGAAATCTGAGCAAACAATCTTTGATATGGATATAATATTTATAGAACACTAAATAACTTGATTAATTGAAGTTGTTTTGATATTTTCTTGAATTATCATACTCTTATGAATTACCTCCCTTGAAAAGTTATGCAATGTGCATTACCTCCCTTGAAAGGCTACACAATAGCCGATTTGCCAGTTTCCGACTTGATCCTAAAATTATACGTTTTTTCCACATGTTTGTAGTAGTTGCTTCCCTTTGAGGTGGACAAAAGTGTCAATTTCATGCAATATTCAACCAAAATGACATATATTTTGCTCATACTCTGTATAAAATTTAAATGTTGTAACAACTTGTGAATTTTTTATTTGCTATAAAGTTAACTTCTATAATTTTACAAGGTTCAATTATCTATAAATTTTAAGAAAATTATATTCAAATTCTTAATCCTTTCTGTTGCTCTTGCATTGAACGGGAACCAGTTTGTCCTCTGTAAGGGAAATAACTCAAATAATAAAATGTTAAAAGTGTATAATTTTAGAATCAAGTCGGGAATTGGCAAATGGTCTATTTCTTATTGATAAAATGAAAAAACAAAAAATACCACACTTGGAATGAATGGAAAGATGTTATAATTGTGGAGACTATTGAGTATGGTATTCAAACATTTTTCCATTTTGCATGATGCATATAACCATGACAACAAAATATTATTTGGTTAGAAATGTCTGTTACAGTGAAACCTGTGTCCACTGAAGCCTGAATACACAGGAGACCTCTGTAAACTGAACCCTGATATTACAGGATACCTGCTTAAATTGAACCCTGAATAAATATGAATAAATATGAAACCTGTGTAAACTGAACCCTGAATACACAGGAAACCTGTGTCCAGTATCTCTGAATAAACAGGACACCTGTGTAAACTGAACCCTGAATAAACAAGAAATCTGTGTCCAGTATCTCTAAAAAAACAGGACACCTGTGTAAAATGAACTCTGAATACACAAGAAATCTGTGTCCAGTATCTCTGAATAAACAGGACACCTGTGTAAACTGAACTGTGAATGGACAGGGAAGACTGTAAACTAGACTGAACTAGACTTTGCCCCTCTCCCTTGATAAAATTGCCATGAATATCTTTTTTAAATGAATGAGTAACTAACAAAAAACAATCCTATAATTAAATACACACTCACAGATTTTAATCTTAAATGTAGTATTTATTTTTTACATGTTACATGAAATTAATATTTCAGAAGGTAAGTAATTGATATTTCAACAGGTAAATAATTGATATAACAGGTAAGCAAAATTATTTCCACAGGTAAGTTTTATAAATAGGTAATAAAGGTAACCTGTTTTACATCACACATGTAACCAAAATATGAATCTTTAAATTCATGCAATACACTCATAATACCCGATAATTCAATATTTACATTTGGTACTCTATAAACAGTGTTTTAATGCCACTTTCAACAAATATTTCAGTTATATTATGGCAGTTAGATTTATTGGTGGAGGAAATTGGAGTACACAGAGAAAATGACTGATCTGCCACAAGTCACTGACGTTGCATAATGCTGTATCGAGTACACCTCACCATGAGCGGTTGATAAGACAGAAAAACAAATTGCTATAAAATATTTCAAACCTATTTTCAGTAAATTGTTTTGTTTAAAAAAACTGTTTTTGTTCATTTAGCTTTAACAACCAAAACTGTGGGATCTTTTTTTCCTATCGTTAACAAAGAACGTCATTTTGAAATCAGTTCCTTCCTGTTTTGTTCAGGAGATTACAAAAAACTGTACTGTTTCAGTATCAGAGAATAACTGACTCTTAAAAGCATCTCCAATATGAAAATAAGCACCATTATAACATTGACAACTTAAAAATTACAGATAAAATATCTTGGAATTCAAACTAAAAATAAAAACAGGCAAAATATCAACTGTCTAAAAATGAGACTGGTGTAACATCTAGATCAACTCCAAATTCTTTTTCCCAGGGTTCTCTGATTGCACTGACCAATGATAGTACTCCTGCATCTGTTGCCATAGAGATGTGCCAACTCACTTCCTCTTGTGACTCTTCATTAAAGAATGTCAGTCTGAACTGTGTTGTATTGTCTTCACAGGTTTCCTAATTAAAAAAAAATATTGTTATTTTATTCAATATGCTGTTTGTTGTAACAAAATGATAATATTCCACAATATCACACTGACGTCAATGAAGAATTAGCCATTTACCAGACTGTTCAGGAAATACTGGTAACAGGATATATGGGAACAGGACAAAATAAACCATATAACTTCTCTTGTATTCCAAATATCAAACTGCCACAATATAACTGAAATACATTGTATTGTTGAAAGTGGCATTAAACACCATAAATCAAACCAAATATCAATCATATATCACTACAAACTGAACAAAGGTGCTAATTCCTAAACTGCATTTCTGAATTACTTTATGCATTGTTCGGTTATTTTTGATATCTGGAATGCAAGAGTGGTTATTCTATAAAAACATAATTTCTCAGGCCACCGTTAAAAAAAATATTGGTTTGTGGTTCCCAAACCTTCAGGTAGGTAGGTAGGTAGACATCTTTTTTTTTTAAATACAGTCAAAGGCCACCTCTATATAACAAATCACTGTCTATAAACAGCAGTCTCATTTTTCCAATTAATGAATAGTGCATATACTTTTAACCTGTATATAAAGGTCAACTTCTCCAAAAGGGCACACTTTCAGATTCATTTGTGTGTTCTTTATATACAGGGTAACTTTCATGCAAAAGAAATGTTTAAAATATTTCAAAAAAATTCTATGGAATTCTTTATAAAAGTTTTGAGTGGGGACAGCTTTTAGTTGGTTGATTGAGCTAAAGCAAACCTAAAATTGTTTAAGCATAAAAACTGATATCAAATTTAGTGCACACAAGGCGTTTCTGAAATAACCTTCATCAGGTACGCTCTATATCTAAATATTGGAAAGCCAAATAATATAAAAGTATTTGGGAGGTATAAAACCGAAGGACCAAAATTGTTTAAGGTCACCTATGCTTGAGGGAGGTAAACCTCAATTTTCATAATAATTACATAATATAAGAACTGTAAATTTCAATAATAAATATATCTATTAAATCATGTCAGTGACGAAACACTGACTACTGGGCGGATGATACCCTCGAGGACTAATAGTCCACCAGCAGTGGTATCGACCCCTCGAGGACTAATAGTCCACCAGCAGTGGTATCGACCCCTCGAGGACTAATAGTCCACCAGCAGTGGTATCGACCCCTCGAGGACTAATAGTCCACCAGCAGTGGTATCGACCCAGTGATCGTAATAAAAACGTAGATATCAAATTTAGATACATACAACAGTAGCTATGTTATTGATCTTCTGTCTATCTCTAATGGTAAACTGTTGACCTTTAACCTCATCATCTAATGGGGCTTGTAGTCTTGGTAACGGCCATTGATGGTTCTCTTTAACCAGGATAAGTTCTAATTCTGTGATGACTAATCCTACAGATATTCTCACTTCCTCTGAATAGATTAAAATAATTAAATATGAACAAAAAATATTAAGTACTGTCAAATCTGTATATAAATGGTGCCGATGTGAACTTGAAAATGTGTCCTATATAAACATGATCAAATTATATGTACTATTCATTAAAAGTAGAAATTGAAACTGCACTTTATAGAGAGTCATTTGTTATATACAGGTTCCTTTTAAGGCAGATTTTACTGTATTGTTAAAGAGATGATAATTTCTTCAGTAAATGGAGCTTCAACATGTGAAACAGATGCATGTGATGCTGGCCACCAATCTCCTAAACAGAGGCTACATTATTCCTTTGTCAGAATTACATCTATGTCATTTTGAACAATCTCAGCATTTTTACTTAAATGATGCACTACGATCTTTTCTACCTGTCTTATAAGGTTTAAAATTTGCAATTGGGTTAATTTGGTCTCAATTAAATATTATCGTGAAAATTTAGTGTATGGAAAAATATTGGCGGTAAACATAATCAGCCATTGTCAGAGCACTGGAACACACCACCAGTTTCTGGTGAGGTTCATGTTGCTCAATCTTTAAGTTTTCTGTGTAGTGTTTTATATACTTTTGTGTCCCCTTTGTCCTTTTTCTTGGTCATTGTATTGTCTGTCATTTTTAAATTATGGCTTCTGATTACCCCTTTGGTACCTTTAAACTTTTCTTGAAAAAAACCTTGTTAATCAAAGTTACCTTCTTGTAATACAAGTATACCACCTAGATATCTGACTAGATTGAATGCTTCCTGGTCATCATCCTTTAAGATTGTTGATGTCAGGTTGTCCATAGTAACAGCGTTATATTTACTAATGCCTTCTAATCTACTGTTCTCACTGAAAGCTGTATCCTGTACAATACCTGAAAAATCAAAGAACTGTTTAAACAGAAAACAATTCATGTGTCCTTTATGTACATGTACATGCATAATTGTGATTAAACACAACTATATATAACTGCATCAGTGGTGCAATGGTTAGTGTGCTCGCCTCCAGTGCAGTAGAATGTGGGTTCGAGCCCCGATCAGGTCGAACCAAGACAATAAAACTGGTATTTGTTGCTTCTCCGCTAAGCACGCAGCATAAAGGAGAAAGAGCAAAGACTGGTTGGCTCGGAATCAGGATAATGTGTCAAAATGAGGCGACATGTCTATCCGCGGACTGTTGTTTCAGTGAGCTAACGCTGTCAGAGTCCAACTAAGCGTGCTTGTCTAGTGCAAAGTGGACCTCATCATCATCTCATTGAAAATTAACTTGTTTTCACCATGGTCTAGCTGAAAAATTGCTGAGTTGGCATTAAACAACAATCACTCATTTACTCACAACTATATATTATATGTTGTTCCATTTGTCAAATAAAACTTCCAAGCAAGTTCTTCTAGGTTCCATATTTGTATGTAAATGGTATTATGGAGTCAAATTATTTCAAGCCAAGTTCTTTTCAAGGTCTTCCATGTTTTATTATTGGTTGAATTTACTTTGTCAAGTAGAACTTATTATGTTTTTTCCCACTAAAAATGTCCTTGTTTCAAATTATCCAATAAAACACAAAAAATAAAACATACTTGTGACTAAGTTTGTAAACTGTTTGCATCTTGCTTCATCTCGTATGATGAACGTAAAACTAGAACATTCAGTGCTGAACTCAAATCTAAGACTCTGATAACCTAGACCGATGTCAACGTATTGGAGCTCTGTAATTGGTTGATGTTCAATACATTTCAAACAAGAATCATAATTATCGCTGAAAATATCACCAGAAAAATAATATTATAGAACATGCTAAAAATTTGAATGGAAATTTATTTGATCTACATAGGTGCCCATCGTGGTCGTGATGGCATGGTAGTTGATTTACAACTACCTATGAAATCAGTGCCTATCACCACTAATGTTGCGAGTTCGAAACCCGCTCAGGCTAGGTGTACACGATACAAATTTATGTGATAAAGTTTGTCACTGACTTGCTACAGGTCATCATTTTCTCAGTTTACTACGGTTTATTCCATCAAAAAAACTGATGGCCACGATATACAGTCAAACTTCAGTCCCTCAAACTCGGATGGGTCGAACACTATGGATGGCTCGAACTGATTTGAAAGTCCTGTCAATTTTCCTTATATTTCTAAATAAAAATAAACCCTTTCGCTCGAACACCGATATCTCGAACAGTCGAACTCAATAAATGGTCCCGTCAATAATAAAATCACGAGTTTTACCATGCCAAACTCGAACATCGCAATTTTATTTACAGGTGTATGTTACGATTGAATGTGCTTACTGCAAGGTGTGATAAATGGCATATTACCGACAGATAATTCTTTACTCAACGATTACAGGTAGAGGGATAAACTTGTCATAATTTGTGTTAATTAGTCATTAAATTCAGCTGTGGCTTCATTATTAACAGGTTAATTACGAGAAATAAAGAACGATTATTGAACCAGAGACACATGTCGCTGATTGTACCAAGCCAAGCCTATACTTGACAATAATTAAAACAATCAAATGTCTACAATCATAATAAAGTTTATTAAAACAATATTTAAAATTGTTATTACATGATTTAGTATTATTGAGTGGTTTATTTTAATTTTTCATAGTTGCTGGAATCCAATAATATCAAACTGTGTGATCTCAAGGTTCATCTAAATACCAAAAAAATAGAAATGCACGAGTAGTGAAATTCCGATTAACCTGAGTTTTTATGTCTACCGGTATATAATACCAAAGAAACAAATATAATCGCTTCAAATTCAAATAAAAAAAAAGAGAAAATGATCATTGGCTAAAATTTGAAAATTGGCCATTAGAAATATATATCCGAAATTTTCAAGCATTAACCCAATATCGATCCAACTGTTAATACCTAACCTCGTATTTCCTGTATATAAAATAGATCGCGAACAAAGTGAAAAACACATTTCTAAGGAACGTTTGAATATACCAAAGAGGTATTCAGAAGCCGTAGTCTTACGAACTTTCTAAAGGATTAAATATTTTTACGACAAAGGTCCATGGTACTGTGCATCAGTTATCAAAGCGTAATGAAATGGTGTCGGGTCAGAATCAGATTCATTTCTCTTTGAAATTACGGGACCTCGGTGGATCGAACTTCCGATAGCTCGAACACATTTTGACAGTCCCTTCGAGTTCGAGCGAGCGAAGTTCTACTGTAACTGAAATATTATTAAAAGTGGCATTAAACACCATGACCCCCTCCCCGTTATTCTGACATCCTGTAAAATATTAATTAAGTACTTATATCATGTCCACAAATATAAAACAAGGTATTGTAAGAATCTACATATAACATAATATGTTCTGGTCTTTTTTGTTTTCGGTTGTTGTTTGGTTGTTGGTTGTTGTTAGTTTTGTTGATATTGGTGGAATGGTTGACCATCATTTTTTAATATTTACTTTTCATAACTCGCAATGTTTTAACATAAAATTAATTAGCATAAGATACGACAATGTCCTGCCTTTATACCACTATTAGTCACAGATCTAATAATACGTCTTACCGATTGTTATGATTTCAGAAATATAAAATTATGAGATTTACAATAGATAATATGTCTTGATCTTCTGATGTTCAGTGGTTTGAGGTGATAGTTGGTTCTTCGTTTTGTTGATATTGGTGGAATTGTTGACCATCACACTTATTGACTTAAAGATTTCATTTCATAATGCATTTTTTGGGGGTTTTTATTGCTTGAAATTTTTAAATGTAAGTTAAATTGATTTCTTTTTCCATTGTTTTGTTGATTAACATAATTTAGAGTAAAAAAAAATATGGTACATATAAACTGACCTGTCTTCATCACCAGTAAATCTTAAGACTAAAATTCTGTCTGTTGAGATTACTAGATAGCCACGAAATTCTACTAAGTCCATATACTGCATTATATCTACCTAAAACATTAATTATTAATCAAATGTTAAAATGACTGTATTCAGCTCCATAAAGGCAATATTCAAAATTATCATGGCCAATATATTCAAATTAGGTATGATTTCCCATATTCAGTTTCCTAATATTGTTATATTTCAACAAGTTTTATAAATATAGTATAACTAATCGTAGATTTTGAATATCAAAATAAGACCACAAGTGACCGAAGTACGCATAAAGATTAAACGAAGTTCTGCCCACGAATTTACTTATTAATTAATGCGTATTCGGTCACGAGTGGTTTTATTTTGATATTCAAAATGTATGATTTAGTTATACTGTTTATTATATAGACTTCCAAAATTTCTTATATATTATTTTTTTTTATTTGTATATATTTCATTCCTGGTAAAAATTTGAAAGTACAAAAATGTATTGGATCACACATACTGGTAAGTTTTCTCACTCAAGATACAAGTCAAGCACAGTTCACAGTGAGTAGAGTGAAAACCTACAACGCATTGTGAAATAATAGTGGTTATTATATAACTTCAGATAATGTCATTTCTGATTGGTTGACGTCCCTAGTATCGTTCTTTGATAAAACATTATAATCACCAGGCAAAAAGTCACGAGAGGTGAACATAATATTCCAAAGCTTCTCCAGACACCTTAAATTAGAAATGGTGTTTTCCAATTATCTTAAAAGTAGTAACCAATCATCATTGGGTTAAGTTTTGTCATTGACTAATCTGATGCATTCTTACTAATTACTTTCGATACAAAATTAAATTAATAATGGCAGACGTTAGGCAGACAGGGATGTGTGGCGAACAAAGTCGGTGCTGTTTGGTGTTAATTCAAATTTGATTTAATATCAGATGATAAAACAATTAATGACCTTCAATTTCGGTGAATACAAGGATTGATCAACCTTTGTATTCACCTCATGGAAAGTCATCAATTGTATATTATTCATGGATGATAAATCACAATACACCACTAGCGGTGGTCTATAATCTGAAATTTAAATTTTTGTCGTTAGTTTAAGATTTGTTGTTAAATACCTTAAAAGCACACTGAAGTTTCTCTGTGTCATTTTCTTCCAGGAAATTCATGGTTAAAAAGAGCTTTAATCTATGATCAATCTTTGTAAAATCTATGTCACAGTAACTCTTTAAAACATCTAAATTTGAAAATTGAGAATCCTTGCAAAAGTTTGCAGAATTATCATATATGGAATTGTCTTCATTCAGTGTACTGGTTTCCGTTGGTACAAAGCCATCACTGTTATAAGAAGGAAATCGCCTGTTATCTATTGATCCATTAATATCATCGGAGGGTACCAGTTTGTCGTTATTGTTTGTTCCTGTATGATTATCAAAAATGCTTTCTTCACGGCCGTTATTATTGTCAATACGGCCATTATCACAGTTTTGGTATGGATTACCCGTGATACTTTCTTGGTGGATGTTCTCGGTACTCGGAGAAGTAACAGTGTTTTCGTAAATACTCGACACCATGCTTGAACAAATACTACTTGACAGTGGAGATCCAATGGGTGTTAACACCACACTTTCTTCTGATATTTCGGCAAGTTTTCTCGGCATAACTTCCACATCTGAACTTTGACTAGGACTGTGACTAAATTTCCCTACGGGAAGGGATAAATGTGGATTCGGATAGGCTTTGTTTTCACTTTTATCACCGAAAACATCATCCGACTGATTTTCGGCTAAAGTTTCGATACTTGACTCAGAAATAACAGCAATGCTACTACTATCATTAGTCAATATTGTAATATCACTATCCATGGAAGCTCTCTTCTTGACGTGGTGACTGTCCATAGACTTGGTCAAATCTGACCACGATTCATTCCCTGTGTATTCAGGGTTGTCGTCTTGTTTGACCATGTCACACATTGAGGTGCCAGTGGAATATGATTTTGGAATGACTGTCTGCTTATAAGTTCCCTTGATCATATCTGAGTTTGACATTATAGGTGGAGAAGAAATAATCACTTTACCTGAAAAACAAAACAAGATTTCCATAATAATTTTAAATACAGTTAAACCTGTCTGTTCTTCTTCGATATAAGGATTCTGATTACTCCTTTGGTATCTTCAAACTCTTCTGTCTAAACCGAACCCTGAATAAACCAGAATCTTGTATAAACCAAATTTTAGATCCCAAGCAACCAAACATAACAATGATTTTTTTATATAAATTAGCAAGTATTTCTGACATTTTTAATATTGCAGGATATAGACAATATTCCTATTTCTAAAACACCTACAAATATTTACGAAAATGTATGTATATTGTGTTAATCCAGCAATGTCAAAAGGTAAAAGAAACTGTGATTTTTTTGTCATTCTAACTATTTTCAAGGGTGACCTCCATCACAAACGTCCTTGTATAACAGTATTGTTATCACTTCCTAATGTTCATAACCAATCAGGTACATAGATACTTACAACTCATCTAGGAGAGTACTGGACTCATCTCTTGTGTTAGGGACTCTTCATTTTATACAAACAAATTAACGATTGCACTGGTGGGACTCGTAACATTTTGGTTGGGACTCGTCAACGTATTTTTGTCTGTGACTGTATATTGTAAAAATTATCAAACCAATTTGACTGTTCAAATGTAGAATGAATGCAAGACACATATACAATATTAGTTCAGTGTCTTAAAATATAAAGTTTATGTGTATGAGGCTTAAAAACTGTGATAAAGGCATGGCTCACTGAGGCTTAAAAACTGTGATAAAGGCATGGCTCACTGAGGCTTTCTCTGATTTTGCACAGAATACACATAAACTTTAAAAATTAAGACACTGCCTTATTATTGTGTTTATCCTGCAGAAAAATCGCATTAATCCATTGATATAACTCTGCCACATTTTTGTGCCTATCCTAAGCCAGGATCTGGATTTCCAATGCCATATGGGTGTTCTTTTTTGTGTTTAATGGTTTGAGGTGAGAGATGATTGTTCGGTTGTTTTTTTTAATATTTTATGGAATTGTATAAAAATTGTTTAAATTTCTATTCATAAATGGTTATATTTTATATTAAATAAGAAAATTATAGTCATCTCTTGTCTGCTCCTTTTAAAATTTTCTGTCAACAAGAAGTGAACAGATTCACAACCCCTTTCCCATAACTCAACATGTAAAATAAATGAAAGGGGTACCAAAAACGCTCTATTTTGGTCACCCAAAAAATTATCCAGTCAATGTAATTTGACTGCTAAAATAGAACAAGTGCAGGATAAAATCAATTATTTTTCTGTATAGGACTATATGGAAGGGTCTTTCCCAATCTACAATCTTGTATAATATAATTATTTTTTCTTGATTAAAAGTGAATTCAAAACAACTCTTTTTCATAAGCAGCAGCCTTTCTACCCAACCACAAATCACACTATAAGTGACCTTCACAACCAGAGCCATCTCTTAAAATAAATAAAAATAGCCCTCTGGAGACTCAGATAGACAAAGTATCAGATAAATATACTTGATACATACATGCATAAACATAGAATAATGGAAATTTTGAAGGTCGAGACAGAAATTATTACTAATATCTCAGTAAGTTGAGGCCTTCAGAAGAGACGTTAATGTTTTTATCGGTGATGTCATAATGTCCTTTACTTCAGATTGACCTATAAACTTGTGCATGCGAGTTACTAACTAATAATTTTGTGAATCAAGGTCAGTTACTTGATCCAGACTTAATCAGCGGCACACATCAAGGGAAAATGTCTAATTTGCCGATAAATAATAATACATACTTGTAGGATCATCTGTTACATCAAATCCTTCACTAACTAGTCTGTTAATCTTTGGAGATGACTTTGCTACAGGAGATTCAGCTAATATGTTACTTAAAACAAAACATCACAAAGAATTAGATTTTCATCTACAAAGCATCACAAAGAATAAAATTTTCATCTACAAAGCATCACAAAGAATAAGATTTTCATCTACAATGCATCCCAAAGAATAAGATTTTCATCTACAAAGCATCACAAAGAATAAGATTTTCTTCTACAAAGCATCCCAAAGAATAAGATTTTCATCTACAAAGCATCACAAAGAATAAGATTTTCTTCTACAAAACATCACAAAGAATAAGATTTTCATCTACAAAGCATCACAAAGAATAAGATTTTCTTCTACAAAACATCACAAAGAATAAGATTTTCATCTACAAAACATCACAATGAATAAGATTTTCATCTTTTTATATGTACACATATTTGTCATACCTTACAGAAATTATGCATTTTTTTATTGTAAGAGTGAGCGATTGCTGTTTAAGGCCAAATGAGTAATTTTCCAGCTATATCATGGCGAGAATAAGTTAAATCTTATGAGATGATGATGATGTCCACTTTGTACTAGAATGTCCACTTTGTACTAGACCAACACGCTTTGTTGGATTTTTATTGTGTCGACTCACAAGTATGCAGGTAGACATGTTGCTCCATTCCGACACATTATCCTGATTCAGAGCCAACCAGTCTTTGCTCTTTCTCCTTAATGCTGCATATGCTTTAGAGGAGAAGCACCAAATATCAATGTTATACTCTTAGTTTGACCCGACCAGGGGTCAATCTAAAAAACTACTGCATTAATAGTGGCCATGCTAACGATTACATCTCAAAGATGTTTTTTTCAAGGTATATTATATTTATAGTTACCAGATTACACTGAAACCAGATTTAAAGGACTAAAACATGCATATTCTGTAATCAAGTACAGTCAAACCTGTCTTATGTGACCTTTAATTAGAACATTGAAATAGGGTCATATAAGACAGGTGGTCGCTAACTACAGGTTTTGTATTAATATGAAAAGGGAAATTGAAAATAAGGTCAAATAATACAAGTTATTGCTTAATAGAGGTGGTCACAAAGGCAGGTTTGACTGTAGATAATACTGACCCATTTGTGACTGGTTTACTAGGTGAGAAGGTCAAACCGGAAACAGATTTAAATGAACCCACTGGAGTATTCTGTAGTGATGTAGGTTTTTCTTTAACATCTAGTTCTACAACCATCTCACTACTACATTTCGGACATTTGTACCTCACTGAATTCTCTGCAAAAAAATGATTGGCATAATGATGACAGTATTTGTAAGATTACTTCACCAAATGTTATATTCCTGTTGAAAGCCCACATCTTGGATTTTTTTTTTACATCAAGTAACAACAAAATGATAAAGATATCCAGATGTAGCATTTGTCGGCAGAGGAAAAGAGTACCACACAACTGTATACTATGGACAGTTTAACAATTATTTTAGGGTATGAGTAATGTTCATTGTTGAAGACCCAACAGTGACTGTGAAATGTAGAACACAAATAAAAGCACTGTTCCTTTACTTTAGTTTGTGAATAAGTGTTATGTTGGATAGTCTCTCAATATTCATTTACATCCATATCCTTTCTTACTAATTTTTAAGAAAACACAAATTTAATGGAATAGACTCATGTATCATTATTGTTTTGAGTAAGTGAGTCATTGTTGTTAAATGTTTTGGTATGCAATATTATAAATTTATCATGGCAAAAACAAGTTACTTTTAGATGAGATGATAATGTCTTTTGGCATTAGACCAACACGCTAAATCAGGGTGCCCACTGAGTTTTGAAACTGGGGGTACAATGAGGTACAATTGCTATTTTTTCCTTAACTTTGTACCCTTGCATATAGAGAGTCCCTACAATTTTGGGGGTACAGGGCCTATTTTGGGGGTAAAAAACCCTTTGCAGAGGGTAAATGGGCATGCTGTAAATTGAAAATTTGACTGGTAGTTCACTGAAATAACAGTCCACAGGTAGATATGTTACTAGATTCAGACATCCTAACTCTGAGCCTATCAAGACTTTCCTCTTACTGCTATAGGCTGTCTTTGGTTTGAGGTAATCTACCACACTCAAGGTGAGCATGCTAACCATTATGCCAATTAATACTCCACTTTCCTCACAACTTCTTTCTAAAGTAGCACATTCATTTTGCTAATTAAACAAGTAATACAGTTTTCTGTTTGTCATATATAATTACTTGACAATATTCCAATTAAAACTTCATGGCCCGGGTGGCTCAATGAGATAGGTAGTTGGATTACCTAACAACTCATACAAGCCTATCACCAATACGGCATGGGTTCGCACCCGGCTTTGTAAATTACAAAAAGGGTGCACTCGACTCGCAGCCGCAAGTGATAAAGTTTACCAGTTGCTTGCCCATGGTCGGTGGTTCTCTCCTGGTACTCCGGCTTCTTCCATCACTAAAATTGGTCGCCATGATATAGCTGAAATATTGCTGAAAGTGGCATTAAACACAATAAATCAAATCAAATCAACCAATTAAAACTTCAATTCCATTCAAATCTCTACATGTACAATCCACTCACTGTAAGGTGGACAAAATCACAACAACGAAAAGTTGAAACAAGTGAAATTTTAAAAAATGAAGTGTTTTGATAACACTTCTTACCACCTCTCTGCTATAGACCTAACAGTGATATGAAATTGTGAAATACCCCTTATCACCTCTCTCCAATAGACCTAGCAATAAGTGACATTTCATCTACACAATTTAACATTTTGTGTTGCAATGTTGCCTGAAAAGCTAAACATGAATATGTCAAACTACAATAATAACCTTTACCCATATCGGCAAATGATCTCATATTTTTCTTCGTAGGAAGAGCAATCTGTACTTCTGCCTTTGTCTTATCAAACTGTTTAGAACATTTCAAACACTGTAGTAACCCTGTCATCTGTCTATCTACCTCTTTGGCATCAATAAATGGCTGCAGAAATCTTTTTAACTCCTATAAATAGAATTAATTAGTACTGAATAATGGAAAATATTGCAGTTTTAATATTTATATATAGAACAATCTCAAAATGAATTCACACCATTTTTTTTTTAAGAATTAATATTGCTCTTCTAAATCTTCAGATTTTTTCTAGATTATTTTAATTTTGGTTGATTGATTGATTGATTGATTGTTGCTTAACATCCAGTGAGCAGTATTTCAGTTGTATTTAGCATGGGAACAAGTTCAATAATATATAAAAACTATGTAAATATTTAGTTTTTTGAAGCAGCTACAAATGCACCTACTCATTTTTTTTAATCTACAAAAGAGCACGCAGGGATTGTGGCACTCTCTGGATTCAGTGTGTTGTATTTGTTTACATGCTGTCCATGATGAAGTGTACTTATAACAACTCTATGTAATATAGTATGCAAATTACTTTCGGTACCTAGGAGCCCACTGATGGAAAAGGAAGCAAACGCCTATAATAATTGCCCCTACACCCTCATTTTCTATCTGCTTGACACACATTTATTTCCAAATATTTTGCTTAAAAAGTGGAAATCAACTGATCAGAGGAAATCTTTCATCTCTGTAGAAAGTTTTCTCTTGGTACGTAGAATTCCTCCATCTAATAAATATGACTGCCATGATATACGAATCTTGTAATATCATACCTGGATAAGTCGATTATTTGGATATTTGGAATTAAATTGTTAGTCCATTCATAGTATTCGTTGCCTTTTGTAGTTGCTATAATGTGGCTACAGGATTCTTTTTTGTGAGTATGATGGGCATTTCTATGGATATAGCCCTAGGAACCAGCATCAGTACACTGTTTTTTTAGAAATCAAAATTTTATAAAAATATCTTCATAAAAATACCTGAGCCCTGTCTGAATTCTCCATCACATATTTCCTAACACGTCTGTCCTTCCTTAAATAGTCAAATTTGATCTCACAAACAGGAAGTGAAAATTCTTCTGAGATATTTCCTTGACCTACTGTTTCCATGGAAATTACAAATGATTTGATACTTTTCAAGTCTAATTTCTCCACGATTTCTCCATTGAGATCTTTTTCCGTCAGATATCTGTTATTTACACTGACAATCAGTTGTTGTAGTTTAGCCGCTGGTAACATTACGATGAATGGCTCACTTTCAGCTCCTATAAAATTAACAGAAATATCCCTAATAAACATGGAAGATTTTTCAAGAAAAGATGTGTGGGAAGACCTATATCATTAACATGTAGTGACAAAATATTACAAAATTTTCAGAAAATTATTATTTCACCAAGAGACAAGTTTTGGGTTCATAAAACTAATTTCATCCTGCCACTTTTTATTGAAGTGCCTGTACCAAGCCACACAAAAGTGTACATGTATATGGGTGTTAGGGGGATTGATATTACCTCTGTTTTTAAGATTTTCAGTTGGTTTTAAGAACTGTTCCAATAGTGTGATATTCTGTGATTTTCGCTTGACTATTATTTATCATTATAAAACTCTTTAAAATATTGTTATTGAATACATATATTACACTGAAAAAGAGTTTAACAAAATTTTCTAATCTTGTGGTTTTTTTTAAATACGTTTAGGGTTAGGGTTATGGTGTTTTAACTTTCAACAATATTTCAGTTATTTCGTGGAGGTAACTTTTATTGGTGGAGGAAACCAGAGTACCTGGAGAAAACAACTGACCTGTCGTAAGTATCTGATAAACTTTATCACATAATGTTGTATCGAGTGCACCTCGCCATGAAAGGGATTCAAACTCACAACGTTAGTGGGGATAGGTACTTAAATCCAACTACCATACGATCATGACCATAACGCTCCCTTTTTTTTTTTAAATAATATGCAATCCCAACCATGCAAGAGAGTACAGTAAAATCTGAATTTTGATGTACAAGTATCATTGTTATGACCGAGAGCTTCTTCGGCTTGAAGGGGCGTCCGTCGGTTGTGCGGGATGTATAAATTCACAACCAACCCGTCCTGCGGATGAGACGTAAATAAAACTGAGGTCCTGTGTTGAGAGATTGCCACCCTCTCCGCACGTTAAAGAACCCAGTGTAACATCTCATTACGAACATTATGTTCATGATGAGTGGTCCATAAGAGACCTGTTGCACTGGCAAAATTATCCGTCCCTACCCATCACCTTTCCTTGTTTCGAGTCCCGTGGCGTTTAAATTTTTAAATGTTCTCATCCTGAATATAGCTGAAAAATTGCTCGCTGGACGTTAAACACCAATCAATCAATCAATCAATCAATCAATCATTGTTTTGTGTATTGTTCTGCTGTTTTTTTTAAATATGAATTATATCATGTTTGCAATTCCTAAAGAATATTCATTTCTATTTCAGAAAACTTGAATACCACATGATTTATGATACAATACTACAATTAGTATGTTACTAATTCAAGTTAGTTTAAAAAATATGGCATCAATCATATTGGGAGTGCTTCCTTAAAAAACCAAATGCATGAGTCTTTCATGAAAGACATTGAGAGATAATCCATTGTACATCATGGACAATTTTGACATTGGTCAGACAGATCAATATCATTAATTAATTTAATTTGATGTTAATACTGCAATCTGATTGGCTGATCTGCCTGGAGCAACATTGGTTATACTTGATAACCTGGGTTGGTATTGTGACGTTACCAACGACAAATTAAAATAGTCCCATGAAATAATCGTAATTAAATTCAAGAAATAATTAAATTTTGTTGTAAAAAATAAATTATAAGGAATATCCTACCGTGACATCTGCTCGGTCATGCAATAAAGTCGGTCACTTGTTTTGATTTACAATTCTCGTGCAGCACGAGATCAATGACGTCATTTTGTATATTCATAGCGTACATAAACACTGAGGGAATTCTTTTCAACGTCAAAATTACAAGATGAGATTAAAACAGAGAAGTTTGAATTGAATAAATTCCATGCAAGTAAAAAAGATCCTTTTTACTAATGTCTTTTTTCCCTGATCATTATGCTTGTTAAATATGTTTCCATCGATGGTATTCCCCAAGCATTTGTATTTTTCCGGTTTGTTGACATAATCGTCATCATAGTTCATGACCGTTTCTGGAATGTAGGCCAAGCAAATTGTATTTTAAAATACTTTCAAAATATGATGATTGATCATTCACATTCCACCATTTTCTAGAAAATGGCAGATTTTACCGGGAAAATACATGCAAGTGCTCTCCATTAGTCACAAAATGGCAGATTATTTTGCATTTCCACTGCTGCTTTAATAACAAATATACCCCTTACTTCTTGGGGTAATGAAATGAATTTCAGAGAAGATAGAAAAAGAATTAATTTACAGCAATAATCAAAATTTATAGCATAAATTGAACAGAGAATTAAATTAAACCAGACAGAAAAATGAGATTATCTGGGTAAAAAAAACCTGTCATTATTACAAATAGCATCAACAAAACTGTATTGTTACCACTTTGTGATAATAAATGTGATTAAAATAAATTTTGTTTTACAAAAATATGGCAGAATGTAGTCAGTCTAATAGATTGTATTGACAAAAGGAAAAACACCAAATTCACTGGATTATATACTTTATTATATGGGTAAGCAAGTTTAATATTTGCATCAAATAATTAATTTTTAATACTTCAATTTCAAACTATTTAAAAAAAACATCCTTTGAAATTTTTCAGACAAAACAATTACACTGAAAAAGCTAAAATACTGTACTTTCTTAATCTGGTTTACTTTTTAAGCTTGGTTGGCCTATGACAAAAACATGTGCTTTATTGACCTTTGACCGACTTTATGTGACGTAATAGGACGCCATTTAGAAAAAAGGTAGTAAACAAATATGGGTCAGTGTGTTATTATTATCGATCTTTTTTCCATGGAACTTTACACATGTGAGCAAGAATAGATGAGGAACATAATTAAAAAGAAAAAAATGTTTACTTTTCAAACATGAAAAAAAAAATCAAACATTATCCAATGAATGACCGACTTATTGTCAGACGAGGATATATATAGCACAATTCTGGATCTTCCTAGTACATATCTCGATATCCCCATTTATGCAAGTAGATATTGGAATTAATATCTGTACTGGATCAAAGTTAGTATAAATAAGGATATGTTATTAAAATTATTGAACAGGATATACTTGTATTACTTGGTTAGGAACAGTTTACGCTTTTCCTAAAGCACTTCACAGTTTATTAAGTTTAAACTGCCCTAAACAAGGTTATATCGTATAACCTGTTCAATAATTGCACATATTTCTGAAATAACCTTGATCTAACCAAAGTAAAAACTCTTATTTTTATTTACCGTAATATTCTGCTTCTTCTTCATTCGATTTTGTCAACCACTCAGAACTTTGTTGTCTATTATATATATTATAAACACTATCTTCTGATTCATGTCTTTTCTTGACAGGGTCAAGGTTTTCTCCTGTGTTACCTGTTGAATGAAATACAGCAAGGTACAGATGATTACTATAGCCAGTTAAATGCCAAGGTTAAACTAATTGTGATATCAACCTTAAAAGAAGTGAGCTGTTGTATTTCTTGTCTATATGAGTAACATTGTGGGTTTCATATAAGAAGCAGGAACGGCTTCCTCTTCACAAGTACCTACATTCACCTTAGGTTTTTGGTGGGGTCAATGTTACTGATCATATTAGTTTTATGAGTTGTGTTGGGTTTTTTTTAATGTCTGTGTCTTGTTCCCAATGTTGCCAGTGTCTCGGGATTGCCTATTCGTTTTTCTCTAATAAAAAGGTAGATAACCCACTTAGTGCACATGATGCGTTTCTGGAATAACCTTCATCAGGTTGGAAAGACAAACAATTTAAAGTTTTGCAAGCAATAAAACCAAAGGGTCTAAACAGAATAGCCAATATCGGCAAACATTTATTCAAAATATATCTTTACACAAGACACTATGTGACCTTACATGGAACCAAACATATATCTAAATTTACATATACAATATACAAATGTATATGTTGTATTTATCCTGCAATGTAAAAAAAAAATCGAACACAATTTGTAAATTTTGCTGAAAAGAGCAGAAAAAAGAATTCTTCCAATTATTTTCGAGAGAGTCCTCTGTCTTGTCAATGCTATACTGTTATCGCTTCAATAATTGTGAGAGGCTTTAGGGGGAATTTCCACACATTTCTGTTCAATACAAAATTAGCAAAAATTACCCCATAAAAAAAAACAGTAAAATTAATTTAAAAATCAAACCTTGTGAGTTCCTTCCTGGTTCAGGTAACACTTCAATGTCATCTTCTATGTCCTTGACCCTGTTTGTTTTCTGTCTAGAAGTGGCACCATCTACATCCTGGATACCATTCCTTGGTTCTGAATATCTTTCTCTAGATCTATTTCGACTTGATCCTGACAGATTTGCATGACTTTCATTTAAATAAATGTCATCTTCAGTTTTATCGTGCTCTAGGCTACTTGCAGATGAAGCCTGCATGTCTTCATTTTTGGCAGTGATGACTTGCAACCAATTTTCTCCATAATGATCACGGATAACTTGGATTTCTTCCTTAGTGGAGCAGGCTGTGTCTGGAACATCTTCTTTAACAGCTACTGGTTCAGGTGATGGAGCTAAAAGTAAACAAATAAGCCATGATATGCATATAGATTTTTTCAAATAAAATATTTCTCGTCAGTCAAAGCAAGTGATTGTCAACTTTTATATATGTACACATACAGTAAAACCTGTCTAAACCGAACCCTTTGGGACTGACAAATTTCGTCAGTTTAGACAGGTCTTTGGTTTACACAGGTTCAAATTACATAGACATTTAGTAGATGGGACTGTAAAATTTGTCTGGTTTAGGCAGGTTTTCGGTTTACTGAGGGTTCAGTATATAGGACTGTAAAATTTGTCTGGTTTAGGCAGGTTTTCTGTTTACTCAGGGTTCGGCTTAAACAGATTTCACTGTATTACCATTGTTGCAATATTTTGACTAACAAATTAAATTCAAACTTTAATCATTTTCATTACTTCTCAATATTTATCAAATTCATTTTGTGTCATATTTAGCATTAAAACAAGTCCTCTGAAGAAACCAGAATCCTACATGAACCGAACTTTGAATAAAGTCTCAATGTAGGACATCTTTATTAATTTATCCTGTATATACTGAACACCTGTCTATTCCGAACACATAAGTTAGTTCCTGGGAGGTTCAGTTCAGACAGGTTTCATTGTACTTGTTCAAGACATAAATTTTGAAGTTAAACATAATGATTTCAACAATTTTTGGGGTACATGATAAAGTTTGTCAGCAACTTGTGGCAGGTCAGTGGTTTTTTTCCAGGTACTCCCGATTTCTTATACAACTGACTGACACGATATAACTAAAATCAGTAACACACCAAAGGTGCGAAACCGAGTTGCGAACATATGGATGGACAATGCCTAGTTATATAATTCTGAACCTTGTGCAGAAACAAAAAAAGTATCAATTTTTTGTTCTATCTTTAGAAGTTGTAACCTTGACCTTTGACCTACAAACCTCAATATCATTAGACTTCCTCCTCTCACCATCAGGCATGTGTGTACCAAGATTCTTAAGATATCATGCGGAAACAAAAAAAGTATCTAATTTTTGTTCTATATTTAGAAGTGTGACCTTAACCTTTGTCCTACAAACCGCAATCTCAATAGGCTTTCTCCTCTCACCATCAGGCATGTGTGTACCAAGTTTCATTTAGATCCACCATTTCGTTCCTAAGATATTATGTGGAAACGAAAAAAGTATCAAATTTTTGTTCTATTTTTAGAAGTTGTGACCTTGACCTTTGCCCTACAAACTTCAATATCCACAGGCTTCCTCCTTTCACCATCAGGCATGTATGTACCAAGTTTTATTTAGATCTGACATTTCGTTCTTAAGATATCGTGCGGAAATGAAAAAAGTATAAACAATTTTTTTTTCTATTTTTAGAAGTTGTGACCTTGACCTTTGTCCTACAAACCTCAATATCAATAGGCTTCCTCCTCTCACCATCAGGCATGTGTGTACCAAGTTTCATTTAGATCCACCATTTCGTTCCTAAGATATTATGCGGAAACGAAAAAAGTATCATTTTTTTTTTCTATTTTTTGAAGTTGTGACCTTGACCTTTGTCCTACGATCCTCAATATCAATAGGCTTCCTTCTCTCACCACCTGGCATGTGTATACCAAGTTTTATTTAGATCAGACATTTCATTCTTAAGATATTGTGCAGAAATGATTGCGCCCCCGGATGCCCAGACGCCATTCATCATATTATAAGCCGAGTTCGACTTCGTCGCAACTCGGCTAAAAATATTGTTGAAAGTGGCTATAAACACCATAACCCAACCCAACCTTTTTTCATGTACTGTACCTCTTGAACTTTCCATTGATGAATATTCTGTCACAGATGATTCCAGAACTTCCTCATCAGAAATAACAGCTGTTTTAGGCCTTGGCTTTTTCTTCTTTGACCCAATCCTGGTTGCTATGCCATCAGAATCTTCAAATGAATAGGAAGATGAAACAATCTCTTTTTGTCGTAACCTGTCGCTATGTGTAATAGCATTTTGTGATGGTCGACGAGATGAGCTGAAGACACTTCTCTGAGAGAGCTACAACATAAAAACCATAGCCATGATCGTCTATAAGACAAAGATCACTTCTACTAACTAAATAAATATACTGAAGCGAGAGAAACAATATAGAATCAACACTTTGTCGAACCACTATTTACATAAGCAATATGGAATCAACACTTTATCAAACCATTATTTATATAAGAGGGGTGTCTTCCTCGAGGTCTGTGTGTGTACTATATAAAGAGATTAAAAACAGAGTGTTCTTGTCATTCTCGATCACATCTTTGGATTGTACACATCTAATTGCGCTTTGGTTAATATTTATGGGACGAAGCTTGTCGTTGAATAGGACAATATTTAAGCTGTATTGTTATATATACAGCCAGGTAGTCTGAAGACTACGTGGTCACAATCGTTGTCATAGATAACGGGGCATGTGACTATATAGTCTATGACTAGTTAGGTCTCGAGCATTTGGCTCAAGCAGGTGTTCGCATTGTCTCGTGGTTAGTACTTGTCTTGTAAGCAGACCCTGGATCGGTACATAAACAGTGTCTGACACCATAGGTCACAAGACAAGTTTATTGTATCGAAAATGTAACACTGTTATAGCTGGGAACTACATACAAAGAGTAACTATTTAACAGATTGATAAGTGTATGATTGTGCAACCTTTACTAAATAAAGTCTAATAGTTATAAAGTATATAACAAAGAACTAACCATTCTGTCTCCTGAAGTTAATTTCTTTCCATCCAACATAAACTGAAAAAAATATAAGATATGCTGCTAATAATTGTTAAAATTCAGAGATCCTTGCGACTCACCTAGATGAGTACTGGACTTTTAGATTCGTACAATGTTGGGACTCGCCAAAATTTACAGAAAAGTCTTTTGTACTCATCAAATTAATTTTCTACAAGTATCATCCCTGGTTAAGGTGGTACCATACACTACAGGGAGATAACTCTTTAAAATCAGTTGAACGTTTTGATGATATGATATTTGTATGCAGATTTCAAGCATCTCGGTGATCAAAACCACAGAGAGAAAAGCTGCTATGTGGCTAGTGAATTTATAGCTCTGTTGGTTGGAATTTGCTAAAATTTTGATATTTATTATAGTGGATATATTCAAACACACTGCCAAAAAAATAAGAAAATTAAACGAGCAGATCAAATTTTACCTGAAGTGTATGGTACCACCTTAAATCATCAATCAAAGGTTCCAGATTTTCCAATAGATATTACATGTATAAATATATAAAATGTATATAGAGCCATTCAATGAACATTAAGTATCAGCTCAAACAGTTCAGCTGATTCCGAGAAGAATATACAATTTTCTCATCTCTGGCAACCATTTTGGATTGCAAATCCTCACTTGAAACATAAAAGTGGCATAGGGAAATCAATGTACAAATTAAGATGAAACATTTCAATAGTTTCTGAGAATAGTAAAATATTAAATTATAAATTTCTTATGGTGGAAGCAATCTTGAATTTCCATTTGATGCCAATAACTTGCAATTGTTGAAAAAAATCTATTTCTCCTACTTTATACTATGTTCAATGGCGGTAGCCATCTCAAACTTCTAATCAGATCACAAAACAAATTGATCAAGGATCATCCATTGATTAATATATATTTAGCATCGACCATTGGTATTTAGTATATTTTATGGGCAGTTTTGTTCATTGCAACGCATAATATTTATATTCTTATTTTTTAATGTTATTGTTTATGAATCACTGTAATGACTTTGCCCATTGCGGGCCCTCTATTGGACAATAAAATTCTTATTCTTATATACCGGTAGTATTGATATGCAATGTATAGCTATGATAAAAGTAGTTCTGTAGTTTGTGAAAAGAACTTTTTTTCCAGATAGTATCCTATGTTAAACTAGGCCCAATGGTGGCAAATATAATGGGAGAAATTTTTCATTGACTCCTGTGATAAATTAATTTATGCTGCTGTTTGAATGAATAGTTAGTAGAAGTGACCGGATACTGAATATTGTTAGATCTTAGTGTATCATAGGTTAAAAATAACTAGATCGACAATATATAGGTATGATTTTCAATATCTTGTCTTTATATAAGCAATAACATGCTTTGTGACATAGGTTAGGGTTAGGTTTATGCTGTTTAACACCACTTTCAACAAAATTTCAGCTATATCATGGCAGTCAGTTTTGTTGGTGGAGGAATCAGGAGTACCCAGAGAAAACCACCGACCTGTCGCAAGTTACTGACAAACTTCATCACATAATGTTGTATCAAGTACACCTCATCATGAACGGGATTCAAACTCATAACTTTAGTGGTGAGAGGCACTGATTGCATAGGTAGATGTAAACCCAACTACCATATGATCACGACCATCACCATGGCAGCCACCAGATTGAGATATGTAAACATATTACCAATGATTGTTTTAATATTTTGACAAAAAAATTAAATTCAAAGTTCAATAATTTTCATTACTTCATCAATATTTATCAATTTCATTTGGTGTCATATTTAGTATTAAAACAAGTCCTCTGAAGAAACCGGAATCCTATATGAACCGAACTTTGAATAAAGTCTCAATGTAGGAAATCTTTGTTAATTTATCCTGTAGATACTGAACACATGCCTAACATGCTTTTTTGACATGGATCAGTTACTGAAAGATAAAACTTACCATTAAATTACTACTAGAAGCAATAGATATATGTTGTAATGTCAATGATCTGTGACTTTCGTGGAAATACAATGGGTTCCCTTGTAAAGACAGCTGAAAAATAGTATAATGGGTTATAAGATCAAAGTAAGAGGGGGGCCAGATTCCCTTGTAAAGACACATGAAAAATAGTAAAATATAATGGGTTATAAAATAAAAGTGTTATGGTAAGGGGGGGGTGCTGTCAGATTCCCTTGCAAAGAGAGCTGAAAAATTGAAAAATAGGAAAATATAATGGATTATAAATCAAAAGTTCTATGGTAAGGGGGGGGGGTCAGATTCCCTTGGAAAGACAGCTGAAAAATAGTATAATGGGTTATTAGATAAAAGTTGTATGGTAAGGGAGTCAGATTCCCTTGAAAAGACAGCTGAAAAATAGTAACATATTTATAAGATAAAAGTTGTATGGGAAGGGGGGGGGGGGGCAGTTGGAGGACATCTTTTATCAATTTTTATAACGGTAGTAGGATTCGGTAGCAAATTCTTTAAAAGAAATTCTTAATATAGTTTATGGATAGAGAATATTCCTTTAACCAAACCCTCCTTTTTTTCTGGGTCAGTCCTTATGTAAAATTCAGAAATTTAATTCAAAACAACAAAACATGTAAATAAAAGGTCTGATATTGAATTTAAAAAATAAGGTTTTATTCTACTTTGTAGACTATTATAAAATAAAAAAAGGGTGAGTGAGTGATTGTTGTTTAAAATTTAACGTGCAATTTTCTTTAGCTCTGTCATGGTGAGAACAAGTTACAATGTACATTCAACGTGATGATGATAATGTCTACTTTGTACTAGACCAACACGCTTAATTAAATTTTATAGTACAGTGAAAACCTGTCTAAACCGAACACTGAAAAAACTGCAATCCTTCATAATCCAAACTTTATATAATGTCCCAATATACAGACCTTATTTTACGAGGACAACAAAAAAGTGGAAATCGGCAATCAGAAGTATTAAATATACTATAAAAAAAGGAATCGTAACGGTAAAATCCGGAATAAAAAAAGCGGAATTCCGTTTTAAAGCAGACGAAAATCAGATCTAAATATAGGTATTATTATTTTTTATTTAATCTTTATAAACTGAACACTTGTCTATTCCGAATCCAAAAGCTGGTCTCAACGAGGTTCAGCTTAAGACAGGTTTCACTGCACTAGCTCACTGAAGCAACAGTCAGCATGTAGACATATCACTCCTCTCTGATACATTATCCCGTATCCAAGCCAACCTGTCTTTGTCCTTACTCCAAAATGTCACGTGCTTAGCGGAGAAGCATAAAATACCATTTTCATATTCCTTGGCTTGACATGAGGCAAACAAAGTACCAATTACACTATCGATGAAAAGAAAGAGGTTAGACAATAAAATAAATTGTGAACATTCTGAGGATAAAAATTTGTCCAAAATCTAGGTCCAGACTTGGGAGAGACACAAACATTTGACAATGTTAAACAAGTCAATAACATTCCCTTCCTCTAGACATGATTCTTGCTACAGTCGTAAACAGACACAAACATTTGACAATGTTAAACAAGTCAATAACATTCCCTTACTCTAGACATGATTCTTGCTACAGTCGTTCACAGACACAAACATTTGACAATGTTAAACAAGTCAATAATATTCCCTTCCTCTAGACATGATTCTTGCTTCAGACATACAAGACTATATTTACTATGCTATTACCATAACAAGTTTGTTTAGGCTTGACAAGACAGTCAGACATGAATGATCACACAGACAATTCTCTGCTAAATCCAGTTCTTCTATGTGAACAAGTTCTTCTATTCCTGAAAATAAAATATAATGTCAAAAGATATCAATGGGAAAATTTGTTAGAAACTTATCTTAATTAATGATAGAATGCATCTTCATCTGAAAACTTAGTAATTAAGAGAAATGATCAATCGAAACTATAATACACAATTGGTAACATTCCATAATAAAGAAATATAATTAAAATTAAATATTTGTTGGATTCATTTTTAAGTTATACGATATACTAACATCTAACGACATACAGTACAGGTCATGTAAATGGTTCTTTTTTTTTCACTGATCAATCAGCAGTAAGCCTACCAAATCGTCATGTATATAAAATCAAGGATGATTTTGATAGAAAATAAAATACCTGAAAATCAATGAAAATAACTAAAACCATCTACACCCCCTTCAAAAAGGTCATATTTGATCTGTTCTGATTATGTCCTGCAACTTTCGGAGAACAAAATTCACAGAAAAATAGCTGAAATCAGTTAAATAACTGAAAAAAATAATCCCTGAAGGCCTGTAAAATTCAGTATCAAAAGTATTATGCAATATTGTGTTATCATAGTAAAGTTTAAAATCTTAAGCATGATGTTTAACCTGTAGTTCCAATCAAAACATCAACAAGCCATATGACTATATCTTTCTACCTTCAATGTTATCCAAGTTATTATTACGTAGAACCAGAGTCTTTATCTGTGATTTTGCTGTCAATGAGAATGATGGAATACAGTCCAGACTGTTAAATCCTAGATTTATCCTTCTGATGTCTGTTAAATGCTGTTAAAAAAGAAGAAAGTTTTCAGCATTAATAAATTTAATAAATTAATAAAATAAATTTAATACAATCAATGGTTTGAATAGACATTTATGCATGGGAGACAGCTTCACATAACCCTCTTTCCAATAGAAAATCTCAATTTACCGAAGAAAAAAGAATCTTCGGTTAGGATCATGAATATTTAACATTACTTTCCACAATGTTTCAGTTATATTGTTGTAGTCAGTTTAAATGGTGGAGGAAACCGAAGTTCCCTGAAGAAAACTACTGCCAGCTGCAAGTCATTGACAAACTTTATAATATAAAATTGCATAGGACGCAGCTCATCGCAGGCTGTAATGGAAATCTTGACTTCAGAGGTGATAGACAATGATTGTATAAATAGACGTACATCTAACTATCATAAGATTACAGTAACAACAATCCTCTTAGCTTTCTGTTTTGAATCTGTGTTGCAGATATAACATGTCCAAACTGACATTTTTTATATGTTTCTACACAAACAGCGATTTATTTTGTCTTGTTGTTGTTTCAAGTTACGTATATGTAATGAAAAATGTGTGTGCTTTTAAGTTTGTCACGAAGAAATGAAATGTGAGGCTTTGTTATATCCTATGAATGTATGCTTGATTTATTTTATGATGTATATTGTCAGGTTTTTTTCTTTCATACTCTGTGTTCATCTTAGGATCATTTAAGAAGTTATTGCGAACATGAAAATATGATACAGTATAAATTAGTAAGAAAAGATATGGATGTAAATGAACATGAGAGACTATCAAACTTTACACTTAAGACACAATATAAAATAGAGGAACAGCTTGTAGTAGGAAGGAATATGGATGTAAATGAACATGAGAGACTATCCAACTTTACACTTAAGACACAATATAAAATAGAGGAACAGCGCTTTTATTGCTGTTCTACATTTCAGTCACTGCAAGGTCTTGGGCAATAAGCAACCCTACAATGAGTGTGAAACAGCTACTAGCCTGAAATTTAGTGTTACTCTTTACGTCTGCCACGAAACACTACACCTACAAGTTATCTGATTGAAAGGGAAGAGAAATAATATCTAACACAAACGCCAATTAAATTTTACCTCTAAACAGTTTTCTGTTCTTTCCAAGTTGTTGTGACTTACATCAACCACCTCTAGAATTGGTAATAGCCTCTAAAATATAAAATTGGTAATAGCCTCTAAAATATAAAGGGTGTGTCAATTAAACCAACAAAGATCAATATGTAAATACTAGTGTTAGAAAGGATGTTAAAAAACATGTTGCTAAATCTTTAAAATAATATTTCTTTTGAAACAATTGATATACAGTCAAACGTGTTTTAGTGACCACCTCTATTAAGTTACAGTCAAAGTTGTTTTAGTGACCACCTCTATTAAGCTACAGTCAAAGTTGTTTTAGTAACCACCTCTATTAAGTTACAGTCAAAGTTGTTTTAGTGACCACCTCTATTAAGTTACAGTCAAAGTTGTTTTAGTGACCACCTCTATTAAGTTACAGTCAAAGTTATTTTAGTGACCACCTCTATTAAGTTACAGTCAAACCTGTTTTAGTGACCACCTCTATTAAGTTACTGTCAAACCTGTTTTAGTGACCACCTCTATTAAGTTACAGTCAAACCTGTGTTAGTGACCACCTCTATTAAGTTACAGTCAAACCTGTTTTAGTGACCACCTCTATTAAGTTACAGTCAAACCTGTTTTAATGACCACCTCTATTAAGTTACAGTCAAACCTGTTTTAATGACCACCTCTATTAAGTTAGTCAAACCTGTTTTAGTGACCACCTCTATTAAGTTACTGTCAAACCTGTTTTAGTGACCACCTCTATTAAGTTACAGTCAAAGCTGTTTTAGTGACCACCTCTATTAAGTTACAGTCAAACCTGTTTTAATGACCACCTCTATTAAGCAATAACTTGTATTGTGTGACCTTAATTTTTATTTCCCTTCATAGTGCATTTCATATCAATTAAACCTGTATCAAGCGACCACCTGCCTTATGTGACCATATTTCACTGTTCCCTTGGAAGGTCAAATAACACAGGTTTGACTGTATTAGTATGCATCAGGGCATAATCTAGCTTTGAATGTTTAAGAAAGGTGAGTTCAAGTGATTTCTCCCTCTTGGTCAGAATAGTGAGAAGTGAGGAATCTTCATGAAAAGTGACATTATTAAGTCGGAGGAAAATCAATGAAAAATGATTAAGACATACTTTATTATATTGAAACAATGTAAAAGATAACTTTTGTTTTAGAATAACCAAGGACATAAGCATTGCCAAATTAAAGATCTTTTTGGTCTTAGGTTTTTACCAGTAACTTATCTTGAGACCTATCCTTGCAAAACATTTTTTGCTAAAATGTTTCCAAGGCTGTTGAGAGCATATTTATATAAATAATAATTGCTTTGATTTTCATTGTCTCTTTAATTCACATTAATTAATATATAACAGCTTATCATGTCTTCAGATTGGTGTCAAAACATGCTGTCAACATCGATTTCATACAGAATTATTGTCGTTATTGATCCCAAAACATAAATATTGCAAATTGATCTAAAAAATATAATTTTCACTTTATTTTTTATTCAAATCCAATAAGGTGTTCTCTCTTTGTTAGTTTCAAAACAACTTTTCCAAAATTTTCAATTGTGGTAAAGCTACCATTTTGTTTGTTTACAATGTAATTGTAAAAATTGAGTAAGAGTTGCTTCCCTTTGTGCCTGTCCTAAGCCAGGACTTTGATTTCCAACATCATATTTTGTGTTCTTTTTTGTATTCAGTGAGTGAAGGTGAGAGTTGCTTGTTCGTTTTGTTGATATTGGTGGAACTGTTGACCATCATTGCTTAAACTTTCATTTCATACGTATATCTTACCAATGATGAGTCAAGTTTTTTAAGTTCATTATAACTAAGAAATATGGATTTCAGGCTTGGCCAGGACATTGGTGAGCTCTGATCTCCTCCACAACCTTCAAATAAATCCTAAAAAAAAAAAAAAAAAAAAAAAAAAAAATAGCATACTTTTCAGCACGCTTCAGCTTTCATGAAATAAGATCAATAATTAGATCAAGTTGATTTGTTGAATATGTTTCATGTTCTTGAGTCTACAACACATAGTTATTTTATAATAATCAAAATGACAGGTTAATATGATCAGCTACACATCATGACCAATCGTCAAATATGAAAGCTATCAGACCAAAGACATCAGAGTTGTTGAATTCACAATGTAACCAGGACGGACAAACAGACGAATGAACAAATCGAAAATTTACATGTTTCTATATACTATCATGTGCACAGCATAAAAAACATATCAATCACTCAAATCTTCAAGATGCACCGTTTGTTTTATAGCTGCAATGAAGGATGCTACAATTAAATAGGATATTGTGAAGTAGATGTACAAAATGTTTCAAAATGGCAAATCAAGAGTTCTCCCATTATGGAGGTGTATCTTTAAATATTATTACTTTATACTGGTCATATCAAACAAACAGCTGTATTATATTATACCTTAAACACATGCTCGCCTCAAGTGCGGTAGATCGTGGGTTCGAGCCCTCATCGGGTCAAACCAAAGACTGTAAAATTGGTATTTGTTGCTTCTCCGCTAAGCAAGCAAGCAGCATTAATTAGGAGAAAGAGTAAAGACTGGTTGGCTCAGAATAAGGATGTTTTTGAGTCTGGTTCCGTATTTTTATTCCTAATACTGCAAATTATTTTGTCTGGTACAAAACAAAACAAAACATTATGGAATCAAATCGCTTTGGAAGGGTATCTGATGCCAAAAATAGTTTTGGTATAATAAATCTAGTTGTTGCCTTCATATGAGGTGAACATCAAATCGTTCACCTGTGATATTCACCTCGTATGAAGGCAGTAACAATAGATCATTAACTCAAAAAAACTTTAGATATGACTACGGTCTTACTTGTAAGCTGTTTAAACATCTAGATACAATGACAGTCCTTATTTGACATCTTAATCTGTGTAGTCCTTCTAGCATGTGGAGAGGGACCCTCTTTAACTCTAATACCTCTACACTCCTAAACCTAGATACCAAGATAGGACCCTGCATGGTCACAGTACTATGGATTATCTGTAAAAAAAAAAAAAAAAAACTTTTTCAGTAAAAATTAGTTTTAAAATCTACAGTATTCAATATTACCTTCTTTCAATGGTAGTAAAATTTCAATAGTAAGAAAAATTGTATATTAATATTTTGTGTTTTCAATTTTGATGATCATATTGATAATATAGTCATCTAGTACAGTACACAAAATGTATATCTCAGTGGCCTAAGCTCCGTCCGGGAGTAAAAATGCATAAGTTAAGTAGTCATAGTATATAACTTTTTATAGCAATAAATAGCTTACCACTATAAATTCTGAGACGCTCCCACAAGCGACCTTCACCCACAGTAGTTGAAAACCATCATCAAAATAACATTGAGATACTTCTTCAACACCGGATATATCCCAACAATTCACCCATAATCCTCATTCCATTTCCTACTGCGATACAACACACACGTTAATTTCGTGCAGCAGCGGATTTACAGAAACCAAAGATAACTTTATCATTGCTTAAATTTTAATTTGTTGTTTAATACTATATATATATTAGTATTTAATTTTATTATTACTGCTTTTACTGAGGTAAAATAGTGAGTATTTAACTGGTGAGTTATGGATTTTGATAACTTACAAAGTGTGACTAGTAGTGTAAGTGATACTTTGCCCTTCGAGGCAATTAGTATAACGGGTAGAGATTGTTTCTGGGATGGGTCTGTGCCTAATCCTTTAGTGTCGGTTGGTAGCCCAACCATGTCCGTCTCTTCCATTATGCCCGAGCCTTCGGGAGCAGGTGCGAGAGTCAGCGGTCTTGCGGGCCCAGTTCCGTCAAGACCAAGGGTGGGTATACCAACCTTGTCCACTGTTACCCATACTGTTTCCAGACCAGTAAACACTACAGGGTCTTTTTCTTCAGTACCTGGTTCTTCTATGGGTTTGAACCTTCCTGGTTCTAGACCACCAGTTTTTTCATATGGATACTGCTTACCGGGTCCTTCCATACCTCCTGTGCAGACTTGGGCTCGTCCACCATAGGCTGTACCCACCCAGTCTTATCCTGGCTCTCAGGGTGTTAACCCCTTTGCTTACTGGCCTCAGCCAGTTCCTTTCAGTCAGGATACCTTTAGAACTCCGGTTACTTGTAGTCAGTCTAACTCTTCTTCTGTCTTACAGAATTCAGACTTGGTTAGTTCTGTTAAGGAGGTTTTATCTGACTTTAAGAAGTCAATGTCTGTTGATTTGGCTACCATTTCTTTCAGGATTTCTTCTTTGGAAGCTGGCCATCGGGTCTCTCTTCCCACTCCTTGTGAGGAAGTATCCGATCTAATTTCTATGGCACCAGGGAGTCAAGAAGCTACCTTCCTCAGTGAAGATGAGCACGAGGAAGGTGAGTCTTCAATGGCTAGAGTTTCTGATAAGGTTCCTTTGGCTGGTCGGACTAAGTCTATTACATCTACGGATGTTGGTTCCCCTAGGGAATCGGAGGCAGAGGATTCTTCTGTGTCTTCTAAAGACCAGTTGAGGGCTAGAGTTTACTCTCTCTTGCGAGAAGTTGCTCATGTGCCCCTGTCTTCTCGTCTTCTCCTCCTAGACTTAAGAAGACTAGCTCTTTCTTTGAGACTTCTTGTGGTTTGGTTCAGGATAAACCTAATACTTTTGGCTCTTTTCCTGAATCTAATCATGCTTCTTCTGCACTTCAGTTTGTGAATAACTGTCTTTCAGTGAAGGCTAATGACAAGTCTTCTCAGGGTTCTTCTTTTTCTGGGTTTGGTGCCAGTTCTTTTCCCGGTACTTTTAAGAGTAAAGATTTTGAAATCCATGACTCTTCTATCGGGAAAATGGCCCCAGTTTGTGATAAGTCTTTTTCACAACTTCTTGGGGCCAAACCAGTTGATGGGTTTCGCCTTTCTCAGTCCTTGTGGGCCAAATCGGAGAACTTGCTCCGTAGTGCTTCACATGTTCTGGGTACTGCTGAGTTCTTTCTTTCAGCAGTCGGTGCTTTGCTTCAGGGCAAGGAAGGTGATGATCTAGCAGAGGTAAAGTCTCTTCTTCTGCAAGTAGATCAGGCCCTTGGGTCCTCTCAGTGCCTTCTAATGGGCACACTAGCCAATTTCACTCTTTCTAAAAGGCGTGAAATACTTAAGAAGTCTTCTGTCAATGAAATTCTTCAGGACTCCTTACTTCGTTCTCCTCTTTCTGATAAGGTTTTTGGTTTATCTTTACAGAAGGTTCAGGAGGAGGTCAATAAGACACCTCAGCCTCTTAGGGTCAATGTGCAATTGACTAATGGTAAGAGGTCAGCTTCTGTTTCATCTTCTGCCCCAACGGGTATTGACAAGAGGAGGAAAACGTTTGTTCCCAAGGCTTCTGGTCCTAAGAAACCCCATCAGAAAGGAGGTTTTAAAGGTGCCAAGAAGCCTGGGTCTCGTAAATAGGTTGTTGCCCCCTTGTATGTTGCTGACACCTCCCTTAGGAGAGGAACAGTTTCCTGTTCCTCTTCCTTCTGTTCCAATGGGAGGGAGACCTACCCAGTTTCTACATCATTGGGAGAAGTTCACCACAGATGTGTGGGTTTTGTCAGTAATTCGAGGGGGATTGGATCTTGTGTTTCAGGAATGCCCTCCTTTGTCGGACAGTCCGATTCCTATGTCTCAGACCTCAGACAAGGAGAAGTTCCGTCTTCTGTCCGAGGAAGTTCAATCTCTATTACTGAAAAGAGAAATAGAGGAAATTCCTCCGACTCAGTCGAAACCAGGGTTTTATTCTCGTCTCTTCTTGGTTCCCAAGAAAACTGGGGGAATGAGACCTGTGATAGATCTCTCTATTCTGAACAGTTACCTTTCTGTTCCCCATTTCAAAATGGAGACCAACAGATCTATCAGAGCTTGTATTCTTCCAGGTATGTTGACCACCAAACTGGACCTTTCGGATGCTTATTTCCATATCCCAATTTCTTTGGCTTCCAGGAAATTTCTCCGATTTGTCTGGAACAACAAGGTTTACCAATTTCTGGCGGTCCTGTTTGGCCTGGCGGTTGCACCACAGGTTTTTACTCAGGTTTTTCAGACGGTTATAGCTCACCTGCATACTCTGTCGATTCAAGCTCATTCTTATCTGGACGATTCTCTTCTGAAGGAATTCGATTCAGAAATTCTTTCTCGTCATACTTTCCTGTTTATCAGACTTCTTCTGGACCTAGGCTTCCTTATTTCTTGGAAAAAGTCTCAGATACTTCCTTCCCAAGACTTCCTGTTTTTGGGGGAACATTACAGGACAGATTTAGGTCAGATTTTTCCCCCAGAGAAAAAATTTCAGTCACTTTGCCAGAAAATTCTTATTTTCAGCAACAATCCTTCAGTCACGGCTCAACCATTCTCTCAACTACTGGGCTTTCTGAATTCTCTAGCGGATGTGGTTCCTCTAGGTCGCCTTCACATTCGATCTCTCCAGTTCTTTCTTCAGGAACATTGGGACTCCGCTTCTCAAGTTTGGGAGGCTCTAGTACCTATTCTTCCTGTCTTACTACCTCACCTAGATTGGTGGACTAACAGGGAAAATGTTTTGACAGGTGTAGCTTTGCTTCACCCAGTTCCTTCTCTAACTCTGTATACAGATTCCAGTCCTCAAGGATGGGGAGCTTTTCTAGAGGGAAAGTCTGTGTCGGGAGTGTGGTCTCTTGTTCAGCAACAAGAACACATCAATTTGCTAGAGATGAGAGCTGTCCTATTAGCGTTACAACATTTCAAGACTCTTCTAGTTTCGAAAGCAGTAGTGCTAGCGATGGACAATACAACAGTAGTGGTCTACTTGCAGAATCAAGGAGGAACTCGCTGTCATGCTCTCTTTCTTCTTTGTCTTCTATCGCACATTCATCTGGTAGTCAGGCATATTCCAGGGACCTTCAATGTACTGGCAGATTGTCTGTCTCGCTTCCACAATCCAGTCAACACAGAATGGGAACTACGGCAAGTAGTGTTCGACTCAGTTGTTCTGCAGTGGGATCGTCCTCATGTAGATCTCTTTGCTACCAGTCTGAATCACAAACTGGAAACCTTTGTATCTCCAGTTCCAGACCCTCTGTCCTTCGCAGTAGACGCCATGTCTCTCTCTTGGGACGGAATGTTCGCTTATGCCTTTCCTCCGTTCCACTAAGTGCTTCTCAAGATCAAGCAATCAGATTGCAAGATCATTCTTATTGCACCAGCCTGGCCAAGACAAGCATGGTTTCCAGAACTTCTGCTTCTGTCTTGTGCCAGGCCTCTGAAACTTCCTTTCAGACGAGATCTTCTGTCTCAGTTCAAGGGAAAAGTGGTACATCCAAGGCCAGAGTCTCTTCATCTTCACGCTTGGCTACTCTCAGGGAGGGACTCCGTCAGAAAGGCTTTTCTGAAGGAGCAACCTCGCACATCTCTAAGTCTGTCAGACAGTCTACAGGGATCGTGTATGAAGCCAAGTGGGCAATCTTCTGTGATTGGTGTAGTGGACGGGATATTGATCCAGTCCGAGTCACTGTTCAACAGCTAGCTGATTTTCTAGTTTACCTTTTTGAGATTAAACGGTTAGTACCCTCTACTATTAAGGGGTACAGATCAGCTATTGGCAGAACTATATCTTTACTTGGTGGACCTGATATTGGGCAAAATGAATACATTTCTTTACTGGTAAGAAGTTTTTGTCTGGAGAGACCTAAACAGAATAAGTTGGTTCCTCAGTGGAATTTAGGGTTTGTCTTAGCTGCCCTAAACTCTCCCCCTTTTGAACCAGCAGAGATAGTAGATTTACGTTTTCTCTACTACAAGTGCTGTTTCTTGCTTGCCTTAGCTTCTGGCAGAAGGAGAAGTGAGATTCATGCTTTTTCTGTTTCTGACTCTTGTCTACGTTTCAACAGAAACAAATCTTCTGTAACCCTGTTAACAGATCCTTGTTTCCTTGGAAAGAATCAGATTCCAGATAGGGGTGCTGAACCAGTCATTATTCCAGCTTTGCCAGAAGATGCTTCTTTTAGGTTGTCTTGCCCAATCAGAATCCTTAGCATATATCTGGATAGAACTAAGAATTCTCGTCCTACCAAGAATACTAGGCTTTTTCTTCCTTTGAAAAAGGGAATTTCTGACATCTCTGCCAAGACTATTTCCTCTTGGATTTGTCGTACTATTCTTCTGGCTTGCGAGTCTTCAGGCGAAAAATTTCTTAACCGCCATTCGGTTAAAGCTCATGAAGTTCGTGCCCTTGCTTCTTCCTGGGCACTTTTTAATTCTGCTTCTTCCTGGGCACTTTTTAATTCAGCCTCTATTTCAGAGGTTTTGTCAGCTGGGTTTTGGAGATGTCAGGATTCTTTTACTTCCTTTTATCTTAGATCTATGTCTGCACAAACAGACAGTCTTTTTTCACTTGGACCTATAGTTGCTGCTCAACATGTCAGTGTTCCTTTGGTTTCTGAGAGATCAGGGGATTGAGCTGTCTGTTAGATTCTGAGTTTCTCAGAATTTATAGTGGTAAGCTATTTATTGCTATAAAATTCGAAATTTTTCTAAGTAAAATTTACTTTTATTAAATAAATACTTACCACTATAAATTATAGGTCCCTTCCGTTCCTCCCCTGTTGAGGCTTCTCTTGGGGAAATGGAATGAGGTTTATGGGTGAATTGTTGGGATATATCCGGTGTTGAGGGAGTATCTCAATGTTATTTTGATGGTGGTTTTCAACTACTGTGGGTGAAGGTCGCTTGTGGGAGCGTCTCAGAATTTATAGTGGTAAGTATTTATTTAATAAAAGTAAATTTTACTTAGAAAAAATTTTCTACGACCTCACAATAATATTTCTAAGTATTTCACTTATGATGTCAAGTCAGGAGAGGATTTTGCATTTTTTTACGTCGTTTTTTTCTTGGCAAGCTCCGAATTTTATACCTGTTCCTAGGTGTCATACAAATAATCTTTATATTCAGAGACATAATACATGTAACATTCTTCTGGAATAGGGGGTTAGTGTTTTTGTGTTTAACGCCGCTTTCAACAATATTTCAGGCATATCGTAGTGGTCAGTTTTATTGGTGGAGGAAACCAGAGTGCCTGGAGAAAACCACGGACCTGCCGCATGTCACTGACAAACTTTATCATATAATGTTGTATCGAGTACACCTTGCCATGAGTGGGATAAGAACTCACAACATTAGTGGTGATAGGCACTGATTGCATAGGTAGTTGAAATCCAACTACCATACGATCACGACCAAAACGTCCCCTTCATTTATGTAATGTTCTACTGGGTTATAATAAATGTGAGTATACATGTAGGAATAATTAATCTTTTACCTCTACGTCTATAATGGTGAAAATATCCTTTTCTGGGAAAAAAAAGTATTGAGTTGGCTTGTAATAAAATAAATATAAAATGAAACCTGTTTAAACTGAACCCTGAATAAACCGAAATGACACATAAACCAAACTTTAAAGAAGTCTCAAAATGAAGAAAATCTTTATTAATTTAACAAGTATAAACCAAACAACTGTATATTGTGAACACAAAAGCTCTAGTCCCATGGAGGTTCGGCTTTCTCAGGTTTCACTGCATCTATTTGACTTTTTGTTCAAACCTTCAAAGGATATCATCTTCATAAATAAATATACAGTCATACCTGTCTAAACGGAACCCTGAATAAACCAGAATCTTGTATATACCAATGAAGAAAATCTTTGTGAATTTAACCTGCATAAACCAAATACTTCCATATTCCGAATACAAATGTTAGTCGCAAGGAGGTTCAGCTAAGACAGGTTTTACTGTAAATATATGACTTTTTGTTCAAACCTTCAAGGGATATCGTCTTCGTAAATAAATATACAGACTTACAGTCACACCTGTCTAAACGGAACCCTGAATAAACCAGAATCCTGTATATACCAATGAAGAAAATCTTTGTCAATTAAACCTATATAAACCAAATACTTCCATATTCCAAACACAAAAGCTAATCCTAAGGGGTTCAGCTTAGACAGGTACCACTGTATATATCTGACTTTTTGTTCATACCTTAAGGGATATCGTCTTCGTAATAAAATCATGTAGGTACTGGACATTAAACTTCCATTTCTGAAGCTGTTCCTGATGCTGTTTGTTACGACTGGATTCTCCATATTTAGACTCACTGTATCTTCTAAATGATACGTTCAGTAAAGACAAAGACTGGGTTGTCAGACTTAATTTGCTTTCACCATTTAAGATTCTATCACCTGAAAAAATGTATATGACAATTAATCTACAGTGTACACTGGGTTTTCATATCATGATATAAATTAAATCGTATCTACATTGAACAACAATTCTATCGATTCTGGTTAAAAGTGAGTTTTGCTTACAATGTATCATCAAACACAACAAAAAGAGCTCTTCAGTGTCAATCGTAACTACTCGGCCATTATCGCTACCCTGCAAATAACCTCGTATGCATTAGACGTATAAATCACACTACTTTTCACATGTCAGTTACATGAAAGTTTGATAAAGTTATATTTTAAACAATTTTCTATATTTCAATTAAAGTTTTAATTAGTTTTGCATGATTAGATTTTACTTAATATATCTTCCATATTGGATTTTCGTGGACTATATTTTTGTGCGGCTTAACTTAACTTAACTTCCGGCAAACAATTTAAGAAGAATTTCTACTATGTACGTACGAGGTTATTTGCAGGGTAGCGAGAATGGCCGAGTAGTTACGATTGCTTCAGTGTTAGATAATTTATATAACACTGCTTTATGTAACTATATATGCAGATTGAAAGCGGTAGATAATAAGGTACTCTCCCAAACTCTAGATGTTGTCAGCAGTGCAACTCGAGGGAGATTGAAGATGAAATTCATTTTTTATTATGTTGTGTTAAATATGTTGTACAATGAAAACAGACAGCAACTATACATACACATCAGGTGCTAACATTCAATATTAATTGATATAGCAAATGACCTATGAATTGTTATTTTTTTAAAGGATATAATAAGCATTTAAAATATTTGTAAAAATTGTAAATAATTTAATACAAATGTACTGCGAATTTTTATACAATTCCTGTGTATTCATGTCAGACATGACAAGAATGATATTCTCTGCAAAATGTAGCAGACAACATATCAGACTAGAGCACCATCTCCTGCTAATAGAGGTGTTAGGGTGTTTAACACCACTTCCAACGATATTTCAGTTATATTGTGGAGTACTTAGAGAAAACCACTGACCTATCACAAGTCACTGACACAGTTTATGAATGGTATAGTTTGTAAGTATATTTCCATCAAAATATAGTAGGGGTATAATATGATCTTTTTGTGAGAAAATAACATACAAACTGTAGCTTTAGATTTAGTTGTTTTAAAAGTGACACCCCAATCTTTTGACCATTAACATACAGTACAGTCAGAGACATAGCATGATAAATCACTGTGATAGACATATCACTCATCTTGATGGTTTGGATATATCTTTTGTTCTCGTAAAGATATTTTCAAAATTTCTTTTAAATTTAGAGTGTTACTTAGTATCACCCAAAAGGCATATCAAAATAAGTAAATAGATTAAACAGACCAAAAGATATATCAGTATCACTAAGTAGAGTGATAGTCTATCACAGTGATTTATCACACTGTCTCTGACTGTACTATATGCACTCAAGAAGTTCATTAAGGGATTAAGCTACTACAATATTATTATCAACAACACAGTAAAGAGATGTATATCTGCCATCACCAACAAACATTTTATTTTTATTCAAAACTTCATTTTCAATATCATTTATAAATAATAAGAATACGAAAGGGCCAAATGTAGATCTTTGGGGAACTCCAGCATTATAGTTTTCCAGTTTGAGAAATTTTGCACATCCCAATCAACAGATTCATACATTTTAAACTGCACATGTACATATGTTTTTAATGAGCACATGATGGATGACGTCCAGTATTATGCATTCGTGTGATGAGTCAGACGACTCTTTACGAATTACCAGTGTAGAAGTAGAAGTAGGGAAAGTACATTGTACAGAATGCATTGCTAATTACATAACTGTATCAAAGGAAAGACAATATAATGTCCAAAAGAAAAAGGACAAACAATTATCTACAAAACAACACACAGAAAACAAAAGATTGAGACATGCCCACAGGTTTTCGAGCTGAAGTCTGAAGACATAATATGATATAAATTCAAGAATGTCAATGATCAAATCTATATTTTGACTAATTACCATTTTTACGCAGAAGCACAGCCAATTGATTTACAAGTTCATATTCTTTTCCTTGCATCTCACAAAAATAGACACAGAATATAACAAAATTACGCCTTATATAAACGATCAACTACATTTCCTTAATAAGGAAATCAATGAACATCATGTCCGTATTTATTATTTGACATTTTTACTGCCCATGAAGGTCTTATATAGGTTCGTTTTGTAAATATGTATTTTTATAAATATATTTCAGCATTTACAGATGATTTCTATATGAATTTCAAGATTATATTCTGTGTAATTAATATTCAGTGGGCATGTGATTCTGTTTTGTTTTGAAGCATCTTCATGACCCGGATTTATTTTTCACTCTCGGTCATCTAAATGTTTTGATATAGATTTGTTTTTAATCAATATATAAGATCCTTTCTAACTTAATTTAATTCAACTCTAAATTATTACAGGGGAAAAGACATAAATGTGATTGTCATTGTTGATCAGAAATATTTCAGCAAAACATATTTTTAACTTTTGCATCAGATACGACCTTAGTGCAATAGAACCTTTGTTGTTTCAAGGACAAGGTCGTTGAACTATACGGTTGTTTTGCGTCGCACGCACGCACGTAACAGCTAGCTACTCACGTTCACATCTCACGTAGTAAACAAGTTTTGCTATTTCATCAGATCATTGACATTGTGGGACTATACCTATTTCGTATTTATTTCCTGTGTAACACGAAAAGAGAACAGTTCAGCTTATAACTTGTAAGTACTACTAACAAGTTTTATATAATTTAACATATCCGAATATTTAAATACCGTGTATGTTGTGTAATGGCCTGCAAGTTTCATGATTATATAATTTAACATATTAAATAAATGTATGTTGTGTAAGGGCCTGATTTAGATTTTTATATAATTAATTTAATATCCTGATTCCTGTTGAATAAAATAAATTTGCCCTTGTAAGCACTTTAGTGACTTTACATAAGATTCATGGACAGCAGAACTTATACCTTACCTTACCTCCGGATCTTCACACCCTCTGTAGGGGAACCATACAGGGTCCTCTGTATGTAGAACTATTGTTCCAAAATTATATACAGTGATTTATCCTCCACCAAATGCATATTTATGCCATCAAGTTTACAAAAAGTAGAAAACAAAAAGTTTATATTTAACTTAAAACTCTCAAGTGGGCTCCCAGTTCAAATCAAACCTTATGTTCATAGTTCCATCCCTAGACAGAATTATTCTGTCATGAAAACTATTTTGATCATCCATTTCCATCTTTTTCTTTATTGTTATAATTTTCATTCTTCTACTGGATGTTAATGGTTGAATCTAATAAGAGGTAGAGACTAGAATTATTTTCTTTTATACATATAGAGTCAAGAAGATATTAGTGTTATAACTTGTTTTTTGTTTGCTTTTTTGGGGAGGAGGAGGGGGGCACTTGTAATAATTACACATTGGCTCGTTCTGAATATAACTGATGTGATGACCAATCCTGTTTTCTGAGGGTGGCTCCCATAAATTGATACATGTACCAATACTTTATGGATTCTGATTACCCCTTTGCTATCTTCAAGCTCTTCTTGTATCAGTTTTAAAAGAGTTGTGTCACTTTATTTATAAATACTGCAGATAATTTAAATAACTGAATAACAATGCTTCAATTTTATTAACAAAATCTACATATTAATGTCTAAAATATATTATTGTTTGTCTGCACTTGACACGAGGAGGAATGCTCATTGCTAATCTTAGTACATTTGTAGATGCAATACATTTCCTGAAGCACTGTCCCTTGGTGTCTGTTGCAGATAAACGATACATCTATTTATTCCCATTTTTGTTTATTACTTGAACTACTTGCTTTCCTGGATCAGACACGGAGAGAATCGAAATGCAATTCTTAAGCGCCGTCCCCTGGTGTCTCCTCCAGCTAAGTAATCACAGAGTCCTTTCATCAAACACATGGTGTTTTACTACTTGAGCCGCTTGCTTTTCTGGATCAGACACGGGGAGAATCAAAACACAATTCTTAAGCATCACCCCCTGGTGTCTCCTCCAGCTAAGTAATCGCATACATGTAGTCCATTCTTCAACCATATGATACACAGCAACTATACATTACTCATTGCCTCTCCTCGGTCGTGCTGCCGAACACTGCCTATTTATTTATTTATATATTTTTTGTAACATATCATTTAAATAGTTAGAATTGTCTTGTTTAAAAACATATGTCCCCATTCTGTATTGTTGTAACTGTTGATATAATTATGAATGTATATTTGTTATTGCCCCTTGAGGGACCCTAATTGGAATAAAAATATTGTATTGTATTGTATTGTATTGTATTGTACTTCCTCATAGATGTTGAAAACTTGTATGTAATCAATTTCTATAATTTATCCTTGATGTATTTGAAAAATGATATATAAGTGTTTTCAGGGTCAAATTAATTGCTCCGTTATGTACAAAATGTACACCTCATTGAGAAATAATCATGACCTTCAAATATGAAATCATGGACAATTGATCATGACGCAATCACATGCCATCTGGAATTTTAATGACCTAGATAATAACCTGTAATAATAATGACCTAGATAATAACCTGTAATAATATGGGTGTTTAAATCTATTGTTCTAAAGTTCCTGGTAAAACAGAAAGTTATCATGTCTTCACAGATTAGACTTTACTGTTAAATCTTGAAATGCAGCCAAATGTGATTTATTCACTGTGATGACTAGAGTTTCTTCCCTTGCTTTATTGATTTTTTTCATCATATTGAAATTATTTGGGTTAAGGATTGTCAAAATTGACATTTAAATACTTTGATTTATTATATTAAAATGTTTTCAACAATTTTATGTGAGAATGGTGTTTTTCATAGTAATAATGAATGACATTATTCTTTTTGTAGTTGCTTCCTTTAATATTAGGGGCTGTGTTGGTCATGATCATATGGTACATTTGTAGTTGGGTTAACAATGTAGTTGGGTTAACAACTACATGTACCAATGCCATCAGTGCCTATCGCCACTAATGCAGTCTGCCAAAAACTTTTTCAACAACTAGCCCAGGGGGCAAGTCAGGTCCCACAATTCACTAGCCCTCCCTGATTTTAACTAGCCCGAATAAAAGATAAATTGTGTTTAATTTTTATTGAATAATTCCTTTTTTATTCTTCATAGTCCTTCAGAAAATTTAGAAATAGTCATTTATTAGGCCAAAAAAAAAAATATGTGTGTTTACGGTCACCCGACCTACCCTAATTTTTGCTAGCGGCCCTATGCAATTTTACACAGAATTTGGATAACCATTTTTGTTGTTTAAACAGCAGCAATGTTTTATTTATTCAATTGCTAGCTTTTTGTCGAAATTGAGAGCAAAGAAGGTAGAAAAACTGCATAATTCGTCATTTTACCGGAATTTTCGAAAATTAAATACCGGAATCTGATTCCGGAACCGGGAACGACTATTTCCGGTTTTGTCGATAATAAAAAAAAAAAAAAAAAAAAAATCCCGACCAACTGACCCTAGATTTTTTTTGACATGTGACAGTAAACACACATATTTTTTTTTGGCCTTGGCTAAGAACATCGATCAAAAACATTATCTTATATAAATCAGGGTCTTATATACCACCCCGTTGTACGAGGAGTCCAGAGCTCTTCCTACATGTAGTTGGCAGGTGGGTCGTTGTTGGAATATTTTTATCGGTAATTAGTTGTATTATCAAAACGGAATCTCTCTGGATTTTTCTCTTGTTAACCACGATACAAAGCATATTCCGAACTTGATTCAGGTGAACTCCACGAGGTTAACAACATGACAAATGCATTTGTAAGGGTAAACAAACAGCGGCGAGACGTTCATGCATACAAATAATCGTACCAAGAAGTTATCTGAATACTCAGAGCTTTTTTTGTAGATAAAGGTCATCGATTTTCACTAGCCCATTCGGGCTAGCATTATAAAGTTTAACTAGCCCTCTCGTTATTTTACTGGCATCGGGTTAGTGGCTAACGTCGCAGACTGCTAACATTGTGAGTTCGAATCCCACTCATGACGAGTTGTACTTGATATACATGTAGCATTATGTGATAAAGTTTGTCAGTGACTTGCAGCAGGTCAGTGGTTTTCTCTGGGTACATCGGTTTCTTCCACCAATAAACCTGTCCCCCATGATATAGGTGAAATATTTTTAAACACCATGACCCCACCCACCCCTTTAATATTGTATTGTAACCACATCAGCTGTGTAATAGTTATTAGCATGCTCTCCCCCATCTTCGCTAGCCAAGGGTTACGATTCGGGTCCCCCTTCTCTCCACCCTTGGCGGATCTAGAATATATTTTGAAATTCGCGCACAATGCCACCTGGTGGTTTATCGAAGTTGCGCCCCTTAGATAGTCGTCATCGCCAGCCAATCAGAATCGTTTTGTTATACGTATGTTGGAGAGTTGAAAATGGCAGCGCCTAGTGAAGAAAAACTTATTTGTGATAAACTTAATTTGGAAGCACTTGTTGTCAACCAAGTGAAAGTTTCAAAGCTTTGGCAGACGGGAAAGATGTTTTCATTGGAACCAAAACGGGAAGTGGCAAATCGTTATCATATGAGAGCACTCCGGTGCCATCTTTGTTTACATTTCGTCGATAACATGTGCTCCGTGTAAAACATCTTCTGATTGGATACGTGTACTGGTAGCCGTAACCAATGAAATATTAAAGCGTGAATCCTCAAAATGTATTCTAGATCTGCCAAGGGTGGAGAGAAGGGGGACCCGAATCGTAACCCTTGGCTAGCGAAGATGGCTCTCCCCGAGTATGGTAGATTGTGGGTATGAGTCTGGATCAGGTCAAACCAAAGATTATAAAATTGGTGTTTGTTGCTTCTCTGCTAAGCACACAGCACTAAGGAGTAAGAGCAAAGACTGGTTGAATCAGAATCAGAATAATGTGTCCTAGTGGAGAGACATGTCTACCCTCCAACTGTTGTTTTGAAGTGAACTACAATGTAGCACTATAAAAATCAAACTCGGCATATTTTGGTCTAGTAAAATCGGACATCATTATCATCTCATTCTCATTGATTGCCACTTGTTCTCGCCATGATATAGCTGAAAAATTGGTCATTTGGCATTAAGCAACAATCACTAACTCACTCCTCTGATATTGGACAGTACAGTCTGAGACGTGATGCTGACTGTTGTATGTTACTGTAGATGTATATTGATCATGATATTTGAGTCAACGCCAACACAGCAATTTTTCAGCTATGTCATGGCGAGAACAAATTAATTTTCAATGAGATGATGATGAACCCTGCCATGTACTAGACCAACACGCTTAGTTGGATTTTTTATAGTGCTAGCTCACTGAAACAACAGTCCACGGATAGACATGTCATCAGGGTCTCATCTCACTCGCATACACATCTTCGCTAGCCAAGGGTTACGATCCGCTCTACTCATCTTCACCCTTGGCATAATTAGACGGATTTTCGTAATTCCCGCTCACTGCCACCTGCTGGATTTTGACAGTTACGCCCCTTGTAATGATGTCATTTTCAGCCAATCGACGCGAGGCTTTCATTTCCTTTCGTTTGAATGCCCTGAAAATTGACTCGAGATTATAATAGGCAGTGTCTCCTTGTACAAACTTTTTGTACGAATAGTGTAGCGGCTAATCGTACAAACTTTTTTATTCTATCAAAATCGTGCCAGACTGACGATTTTTCGCATTTTTATTTTGTTGACATTTTTCCTACAGAACATGTGCTTTTTGTAAAGCCCATTCTGATTGGTTGCAGCTACCACTAGCTGCATTACATATAAATAATCACTGTGTGACCTCGAAAATCTGTCTAACGATGCCAAGGGTGAAGATGAGTAGAGCGGATCGTAACCCTTGGCTAGCGAAGATGTTGCATACATTGCCCGGATTCAGAGCCAATCAGTCCTTACTCTTTCTCCTTAATGCTGCGTGCTTAGCCGAGAAGCAACAAATATCAATTTTATAGTCTTTAGTTTGACCCGACCGAGGCTTGAACCCTCGAGGTGAACACGCTAACCATTACACCACCGATGCAATTCATAATATATGACAAACAGCTACATACATGTATATAATAATATTATATCTTGTTATTCTATTTCAGAACAAACAAGTTAATTAAGATTTAATCATGACTCAGCGACCAGATTTAGGATGGGATGTAGAGATGAGCAATACAGATAAAATTATTGCCAAGGCAAAGGCAAACCCTATGCTTCCTCTCGGTAAGTAGATGCTCTTCATATTTTACAATTATACCATACATGTATACTTGTACACACAGGGCTGTCAGGATCGTATGGTAGTTAGATATATACAAAAAAAATGTAACTACCTATGCAATTAGTACCTATCGCCACTAACGTGAGTTCTAAACCAGCTCGGGCAATACAACATAATTCATTATGTGATTAAGTTTGTCATTGACTTGTGACAGGTCAGTGGTTTTCTCCGGGTACTCTGGTGTCCTCCACCAATAAAACTGGCCGCCACGATATAACTGAAATATTGTTGAAAGTGGTGTTTAACAGGATTTAGGACAAATGTCAGAGGCTCTGTGCTAGTTAAGTTATAAGGCCCCTTACTTGGGCCCTGAAGGATGTAGACCCGGCAGACCTACACAGGCAGTCAGGCATACGGTACATGTACATGTACATGCTCAGGAAATATAGAAATAGTTAAAATATTACGTTATATTAGGTCAGACGTAAAAAAAAATGTTGGCAGGAAGATGGGCCACATTGGCCAGGGGGGGCTCTGTGCTTAGGCACAATGGTAAATCTGGCACTGATATTTGTCCATAGGCCCAACCCTACTGGTACACAAACAAAAAAGAAGTACATGTAGATCATATTCTGGGACCAAAATGCTGTGGTTTTGTTTCTTGCCTTCCAAGACAGCGGTGGATAGGGAGTCATGGTCATGATTGTATGGTAGTTGAATTTATAACTACCTACATTTGTATCATATGCAATCAGTGCCTAATCACCATTAACGTTGTGAGTTTGAATCCCACTCATTAATTCCCATGTTTTTCCACATAAGGAAAGGAGGTGTACCCCTTGACCTCGTCAATTCACGTGTAAACCCAAATCATAATTTGTTTAAAATTTAATACTAAAGTAAATCTTTACCAGGGATCTGACTTAACACTTGTGTGACTTGTGCCAGATACCAATCTAATTTGGATTCAGACAAGTAAAGTACATTTTATTGACTGGACAATTATTTGGCTTTGGACAAGTGAGGCAGTCATGGTCGTATGGTAGTTGGATTTATAACTACCTATGCAAGCAGTGCCTATCGTCACTAAAGTTGTGAGTTCAAATCCCGCTCATTGAGTGGTGTATTATTCGACACAACATTATGTGATAAAGTTTGTCAGTGACTTGCGACAGGTCGGTGGTTTTCTCCGGGTACTACAGTTTTCTCCACCAATAAAACTGACCTCCATCATATAAATGAACTATTGTTGAAAGTGGTGTTAAACATCATATACCATAACCCCCCTTTGAACAAGAAAAATTTATGAATCTAGTTCTATTAACAGAATGACATAAAGTTATTTAAGAGGTGTATGGCCAGGTTTTTTTAAAGTAGTGTTCTTTTAATACATGTGCTTGCAACGTGTCGAGGTGAGTCCTGTACTCATCATTTTTGTTTGGGACAAAGAATGCACTAGTGGAACTTATGACTTTTCAGTAGGAACTCATCAAACTTTTATCCTACAAAGATCTCTGGTGTTCATTAATAATTTTAGTAAATAAGTATAAAATTTAAAAATCAATTTATGCAGAAGGCGAGAAAACTGCACTTCATATCTTTGATGTGTATTGATAAGTGCAGTATGACTCAGACTGTATACATGCACAATTGCACATCTAATCCATTCAAAAAACAGGATACTTCGTTATATGTACATGCATATATATGACAGTAATTATTATTTGGAGATCTTACAAATTTATATGAAGGATAATTTTGGACAAAATCTATAATATTCTGTCACATATAAATAATATATCGTTAAATTATGCTGATAAGGAATAATATATTCAGGCACAGAGAAGAAAAGTATGTCATTTGCAAAAAAAGTCTGATTGAAACGTGCACTCAGACATGAAACTACATAATGAATTAAACCTTTTTTATGATGTGTTTTTAAATCATAAGATTATTCAGGCACAGAGAAGAAAAGTATGTCATTTACAAAAAAAGTCTGATTGAAACGTGCACTCAGACATGAGACTACAAAATAAATTAAACCTTTTTTATGATGTGTTATTAAATTATAAGATATTAATATTAATGGGTTTATAGGTTTCTCTCTCTGAATGGTGTACATGTATATAATGATTTTCCTTTTGACAGAGGAGTAGTTTGTCCACAAATAGTTAGTAAAATTGTTGACCATATCTGTTTAAATCTTTATTTTAAATTATGTAAGAAAAGTTATCATTTTGATTTGTTGGTCCCAAAAACAAAATTGGCTTCCCTTGGACCCTTTTATGATGTTGGAAACCATATCAGCCAGGTAGTTAGGTCAAATCTGTTTGAAGAAGAAGAGGAAATTTCAAAAGGAATTTAAAGAAAAAAATCTCTTAAAAATACTTTGCTATGTTCTTCATCTAGTAATTGTTTACATCTATCATTAGTGTACCGTATATTAAGTAACTAACTTGGATATCCTTGTACATGTAGATGGGGCCTTTCAGTAAGGGGTGATACCAGGTACTTTTACCTGCCTAAAATGGTCTGACTTTGGTATCTCCTGATTTTAAAGAGTATTGTATAAGATATTCATGAAAATTGTTCAAATTTAAATAAAAAGTACAACCTGTAAATAGTGAAGTACGGGTACACTTGAAAAATATTGAAAGCCCTGATGTAGGATGAAATTTTGATAAGTTGCAACCAAAATATTTCACAAATCTTACTTTTGCATTCTTTGTTATTTAATTTTTTTTGTACAAATAATGTCAGTCACTGCGTCCCCATCATCTGATCATGCTACGATACTCCCCACTCGTAGTGATAAGTGGATAGTATCAATGTGTGGTTAGCTGTGAGTTCCAGACCATGCTGTGTCCCAAACTATACAAATGACGAGTTGCAAGTATTTTCACAAATTTCCATGATATAGGAGCCGTCATGATCGTATGTAGTGGGATTTACAACTACCTATGCAAGCAATGCCTGTCACCACTAACTTCGTGAAGTCGAATCCCGCTCATGGCGAGGTGTACTCAATACAACATTATGTGATATTGATTAAAAAATTTGTCAGTGACTTGCGGCAGGTTGGTGGTTTTCTCGAGCTACTCCAGTTTCCTCCACCAATAAAATTGACCTCCATGATAGAACTGAAATATTGTTAAAAGTTGTGTTAAACACCACAACACCCCATGATATAATTGTGCACATCGGTTGTAACCCTTGTCATGATGAGTGTAGAACAATAGGAGTATGATCAGTCGTAGGCTGCGGGTTACCGAAGATACATTTTACAGTGTTTTTATATATTTTCTGGCTAACAATCTACGATTTTCTCTTTATTATTTGTAGGGATGATAGGTCTATCAGGAGTCGTTGGATACATGGCGTACAAATTTCGGGGAAGAGACAGAACTGTGCCAATGTCAGTGTATCTTATTAAGACACGTATTTACGCACAAGGAACAATAACGGGAGCCTTGGTTTTGTTTGCATCATACCAAATGTACCAAACATTGTCTAAGAAAAATTCTTCCGATTCATAATAACAATAGCGAACAATAAACAGACTCTGAATTAGTGTGTAATTTAAAATTGTCATCTGTGATTTTTTGTTTTTCGATTTGGACATACGCAAGATCTAAATATGCTGTGTACCGATATAGTTTTGTGTGCAGGAAAGGAAATATACACTGAGATTTTACAGATGGCGATTAATGTATTGTGATCATCATCGTGAACTGAACTAGTGGTACATGTATTAACACGTGACCTAACATCAATCATAAAAGTGCTATAGTTTAGGAAATATTAAATTATTCCATTTAAACTTGCCTCCCATAGCCATGGCCATCTCAAGGAAGGAAATTGTGCCATTCTGAGGAGTGAATTTGACATTTCCATGAAATTCAGTTAGAGGAAATACTAGTACCGTATTTGTTCGTGGATACTTGAAACTTTAGATACATATTATAGATTGTCTTCTTGACATTATAGAACTGTTCAAGATTTTGTTTCGAAATTGTTCAATATTTTAACTAATATGCAAATTTACAAAACGTTTGCACCGATATCTGTGCACTTCACAATGTATCATGTAGACGAGAGTCACCATGTACAAATATGTCGTGTTAAGATTACATGTACCTTCCTTGTATAGGAAGTATGTTTAAATGGAAATTTTTATTTTTTATTTTTATGTCATTATGTAGTTGTTATCAGATGTTGAAGAGTGTTTATATTACCAGTAGTAGAAAATGGGATGAGAAAAAAGGGATTGCAAACAGGATGTACTTGATTAAACACTGCAATGTAATAATTGTGTTGTACATGTTTTATGTTATCATATATAGACGTTATTGTTATTTAGAATGACAATATTGAGTGCCATGTATGAATTTTTTTCCAACTCCTAGAAAATAACATTATACCGGTATATTTAATACATTGTCATAATGTACATTTTAAAAAGTCAACTCAAATATGTATCGTCTTTAAAACTATATTGTAATATAAGGTTTGTGACAAGAAAAATATGTCATATACTTGCCTCTTGATTGCCTCTTATGTTTTCTCTAATGTTTATATACAACAAATAATACATCAAAATGATAATTGGTAAGCCTTCTATACTGTTTGGTGGTTTTAAATTTTTTCGTGAAATTTTAGCGATAAAAAGTGCTTAATGTTAGTGATTGATGTTTCGTTTTTGTTTTTGTTTTTGTTTTATTTTATTTACTGTATAAGCATACCATATAGTCATGATAATGACCAAAATTTAACATACAATGTGAATAAGTTCATCCTTGAAGATCTCACTGTGATGCATGAGATAGTTTTTCCTTTATGTCGACATGTAGAAATATATTTGTTATTGTTAAATTTATACTGTACATGTACTGTATGGTATTTGCTGTAGTCCCCTTCTTACATGTATAACGTCACTCCCGTCAAAAGCCATCTCACTTATCAGGCCAGATTTCAGATGCAATATTGGAATTTTTATGGTTTACACAAAAAAATATGCCACAATATAAATGAAATACTACTAAAGTTAGCATTTAAACACTAATCAATCAATCAATCATAACTTGAATTTTAAGAAATTAGAATTTTCTTCATGGAACTTAAGTCAGATGACAACTTCATATTTTGTTTATTGTTTTCGACTTTTGTTGTTTTTAACTAAATAAATTAATAAGTCATTTTGATGTGTTATACCCTTAATTTATACAATTAGTGCTCCACCAATAAAAATGTCAGCCACGATATTATAACTGAAATATTGTTGAAAGTGGCGTTAACACCATAACCACATACAATTTCCTGATAAATACGGTACATAATTATAGTTCATGTAATGCCTAAGTAAGACTGTTTTATATATTCATTCTGCAGAACAAATTGTAGCGATATTATAATTAACTACATAAACAAAAGACAAACTGAGATTTACATCTTTGTAAACAAAAATTTATAACCGAGTTCAAGGTCATTTTATATTAGTTTTTTTCGTATTCATGCATCATGAATATTTTTATTTGTAATTATATGTATTGTTATTTCAGTGTTTTCCATAAATAAAAAAAAAGGTATTAAATGCCTGATTTCATTTGCCTTACTATTTTGTAATCTTTTTCACAGATGATATTTTTCACAGGTAAATTAAGCATATTCAGTACTTTTTTGAGATGTCTGGACATGGTTAATGGAAATATGCATCATAACATGTATATGCACCTGTGTATTGTAATCACCTGAAATCTAGGGCGGGGGTTATGGTGTTGAACACTACTTTCAACAATATTTCAGTTATATCATGACGGTCAGTTTTATTGTTGAAGGAAACTGGAGTACCTGGAGAAAACCACCGACTTGTCACAAGTCTGAAATCTATAAATGTATGGAAGTAGTGAAAGTTTGAAGATACCAAAGGGGTAATCAGATGCTGTAAATCGAAAGACAGACAAAACAATGGTCAAAAGAAAAACAACAAATAATTAACTACCAAATACTACACAGAAAACTAACAACAACATGGACAGTACAGTATTTTATCTGCGTTTATTTACATAAGTAGAATCTTGGGGTCAATGATGACACTACAGCCTGTGCCAAAAATTCCCTAAAGTAAGGCTGTGTCACCAACCTCATTCTAATTTATACAAACTGACAGCTGGATATTGGATCATCAACACAGATTTTCCAAACATGTGGGATTAAACACAACCCAGAATATGGTTGGTTATGGTGTTTAACTCCACTTTCAACAATATTTCAGTTTCACCGTGGTGGTCAGTTTTATTGGTAGAGGAAACCTGAGAAAATCACCAGCCTGCCGCAAGTCACTGACAAACTTATCAAATAATGTTTTATCGAGTACACCTCGCCAGAGCGGGATTCAAACTCGCAACATTAGTGGTGATGGGCACTGATTGCATTGGAAGTTGTAAATCCCACTTCCATACGATCACAACCACGACGGCCCCCAGTAAACTTGTTTGTTTAGAATAGAAATGAGCATTCTTAAACTATTTTGTTTGCTAACAGGGGTTATCAATGATATCAATAAACCTTCCCAATACCCTTCATCATAAAACAGCTAGGACTACGATCTTGTCATACTTTTAAAGATCAGTTTGTTCCAAATATTTCATATACTATATAGCTAGCTACATGTACACCTATAGCAACGAAAGTTTTCAACTACATTATGAATAGACAGTTTTAAACAAAGATGGTCAACAGTTCCATCAATATCAACAAAACAAACAATCACCTCACACCTCAACTTGTTGATAAAAAAAAAAGACCACAACATATGATGTTGGAAATCCAGATCCTGGTTTAGGATGTGCACAAAAATGTACTGGAATTTCTGAATCGACAACTTCAAGCCTAAACCACCCAAGCACACATCCTACTTCCCCATTCAAATATAATGCCACTGCTACATTAAAACTGCACTTCTAAACTAGTTAGCAAAAGGACTAAAATCCATCAATTGGAAATAGAAATGTACCAATAAATAGATTAAAATACTTGTGAATTCTGTTGGACGATTGCCAGAAAATGGGCTGCTATGTAAAAAGAAGAGGTCAATGACTCTTAGGTGATTAACCTGTTGAGTGTGCTAAATTACCTATCTACATTTTGATTACAAAAACCATGGCTTAGATATTCTATACATGTACTTGTATAAATACAATTATGAATGTGTTCCTCAGAATTCCATTACTGTAAATATATAAAAGACTGGTTTCTGGTGTAAACTTGTTTATCTTTCTAATTTGTTTGCCTAATATAGGGTTGGAGTTGTGATGCTTACCTTTTAATTTTTCTCTCCGATTTCATATTTGTGCTTCATGTTTGATGAACAATCCAGTTCTTATTTGTGAAGACATCTGTTTTGACATGCTGTTAGTTGCTTAGCCAGCTTGAATTTCTTGACACTAGGAACTGAAGTCTAGACTTTATTCACTTGATAAACCAACCCATTAAACCTATTCTTTTAATGCATCTTAGCCACGTTTCACTTCCTGTCTTCATCTGATGTCCAATTAATATTATGGCTGTCATGGCCATAATCGTATACATATACATCTACCTCAATCGGCAAACCACTGCTCTCCCTTTGAAGGAATGCAATCGGCCAGGTTGTAATGAGTGACGCCTATTGAATCAGCGACTACTAAAGTTGTGAGTTTGACTTCTGTCTATGACAAGGAACACAGCCTTGTTGACTAAGTGTGATCCAGTGGACAAAGTGTTCTCGATATAACATTATGTGTCAAAGTATGTGAGTGACTTGTGGCAGGTCTGTGGTATTCTCTTGGTACTCTAGTTTTTGCTGCAAAACATCTGACTTGCACAATATGACTGAAAGTGGTGTTAAACATCCATAACCAGGAAATTTCTTTCTATGTATTATAAATTGTTGATGGAGTTTTAAGTACTAAGGTAAGAGCTCGCCATGGAGATAAATGTTGCTAGCCAATTTTTATTTAATAAAAGTAAAACTACAATTTTTATAAGCTTTAATAAAATTATAACAAAAAAAATAATAATAAAATGGCAAATAAAATAATAATAACAAGTAAAATATGTAGCATAAAAAAAATAGATGACACTAACAATCCACTAGCTTTATAATAACATCGTCAGTAATCCATGGCTGATCACGTTACAATTCTCTCCACGGGGAGGAGTGTAGTGAGCCTTGTGTGACTGACGATGGCTTGATAATGAATATCTATTAAAATGGACAATTATATTTATGTGATGTAGTGTCCTGATATAAAACTATTATTTAATTATATGTGGAGTGTGGCTGGAACTAATGGGATGGGTAATGGGTCAGGCGAAGTGTAAAAAACCACAGGTCAAGAAGATCGCATCTAATTATCCCTTTACAAATATGGGGGTGGGGAATAAGAGACCACAAGGAAAAAACAAATATCCTTATTCCTTAACAAATATGGGGGTGGGGAATAAGAGACCACAAGGAAAAAACAAATATCCTTATTCCTTAACAAAGAGTGGAGTGGGGGTTAAAAGGCCATAAGCTTAGCTAATAGAGATTAAATCTAATTTTTCCTTCATGAAGAGGGTCAGCATTTCCCCTTTCCTTTATTTGGAAAATTTTGTTAAATTGATGGATATTTCCTTATTTTGCCAAAAGAGCCAAAAATATAGAAACCCACACTTTTACAGAAAGTCTGGAATCACCTCTGTACTTCTCCTCTAACATATTAACTGGCATTTCCTAAAAAAAATCTTTGAAAATTAATTGACATTTTTCAGAATCAAAATTTATTTTCACAATGACAATACATACATGACTGCATGATATTCAGATTGATATCATTGTCAGTAACCTACGGCTGATCACGCTCTGATGACTTCAATCATCAGTGAAGAGTAATTGGAGTTTGACCAGCTGTGGGTTGCCAAAGATGGATTGACAAAAATATGCAATCAGTACCCATCATAACTGTAGTAATTAAGTTCAAGTTACACTTGAAATTACTTAAATCATTATAAAAAAAAGGTCCTAAACAATAAAAGTCTAAATCAATATGCAAGACAAAATTTTGCTATACAAAAATATAACCATAAAAAAAGAGTACATAGTATAATATTGATGTTAACGAAACTTGTATATTCCAGTAAAAAAATTGAAACAATTGCAAAAAAAATCCAATACACTGTTGCAGGTTTATCAAAGTAGAGGGTTGGTGGAACCCAAATGCAACTGGACGTTTTAACCCCGCTGAACCAGTGGTGGAAAATTCTGTAATCCTCTAGAGGATTAAAATGTCTCGTGCCTTTCCCCCGCAGAATTGTGTAGAGGTCCGCCAAAGGATTTTGAAATAAAGTTCGTGTTAAATAATGGGAGAAACAAATTCTCCTTCAGTTGCCCATGTGGGTTACGATATTTCTCAACTCTCGAGAGTTAAATTTAATTTAACTCTCTTGAGTGGAGAAATATCGCAAAACTACATAGTCAAACCTGCTCATGTAGTGACCTCTATTAAGCAGTCACCTGTATTAAAAGGTAATCTTTTTCTTGTCCGTTCATAGAAATTTTCATATGAATTGAACCTCTTTTAAGAGGTCACCTGTCTTTATAAGGCCACTTTTTCTTTGTCCCAAAGGTGACCTCTTAATATAGGTTCGACTATAATTATTAAATGGGGAATTCACTTTACATATATACAATATGAAGTAATATATTTATTTAGACACCAATTAATTTTTTACCACAAAATAATTTCACAATGTCATTGGTTATTGCTATCACAAGAAAAACTTCATATCCTGCAATTGTATGATATTGAGTACTAGTAGGTAGTTAGATCGTAGGCAATCAGTGCATATCACCACTAATGTCGTGATTTCAAATCTCAACTCCATTTATATTTTTTATCCTGCAATTTTGTGATCTTAAGTACTAATAAAGAGGGTCAAATAAACTTCAGTGTTATTTAGTCATAGACCTAATAAAGTATTTCTGGTATCTGATTATTGTAGAGCGAAAGAAAGAAACTGTTACAGATGACGCAAATGAAAACGATTAGTAAGCGCTTGTTTCAGTTATTTTCAGACAATTTGGCATTTGCTTTGGACTTTTTGATATTGTAGGAAAAATTGTCATTAAATATATAATTAATTTGTATTCGTTGCGAAACAGGCTTGAACATCTGGCCAAAGGTTCACTTTTCTACCCGTTTCTAAAGCTCGTACAAATAATTTTTTTATTTTTCGACAATGTACGAATAAGTCAAATGGCTGATATAAAAATAGGTTTTATCAATAATATTATAACAAAATTCTTCAATTAAAAAAAAAACAAAAACAAATTCCAATAAATGTCAGTAAGAAGAAATTAATATTAAGATACAGATTTCATAATATTTCTTTTACATCTAAATTAGGTTGCATCAATAACAGTTTAACAAAATTCTTCACTTTCCAAAAAAAAAAAAAAAAAAAAAAAAAAAATCCAATAAATGTCAGTAAGAAGAAATTAATATCAAGATACAGTTTTCTTAATACAGTTGAACCTGTCTAATCCGACACACCAAAGGACTAGGGAAATGTGTCGGATATCGGGAAAACTCAGGTGTTAGATTGCCCAAGTTCCATTGTATTTCTTTTACAACTTAAATGTCACATCATCTACAATCTTTTCATATCTAATGTAAAATATAAAATAACAATATCATCAACACATGTATATATATTATCTAACAAAATAAAAATATTAATTGCATATTGATATTGTAATAAAACAATAGCACATACACACTACATTGTAGTGGATTAGTTTATGGTGCTTAACACCACTTTCAACAATATTTAAGTTATATCGTGGAGGTCTGTTTTATTGGTGGAGAAAACCGGAGTCCCCGGAGAAAGCCACCGACCTGTCACAAGTCACTGACAAACTTTATCACATAATGTTTTATTGAGTACACTTCGTCATGAACAGGGTTTGAACTTTAGTGGTGATAGGCACTGATTGCATGGGTAATTGTAAACCCAACTACCATACGATCACGGCCATGATGACCCCTCATTGTAGTTATAACCCGAGACATACAATTTTACTGGAGGCTGTCGTGGCGAGGTGTACTCGATACAACATTATGTGATAAAGTTTGTCAGTGACTTGCGGCAGGTTGCTGGTTTTCTCTGGGTGCTCCGGTTTCTCCACCTATATAACTGGCCGCCACGATATAACTGAAATATTGTTGAATGTGGCATTAAACACCATAAACTTAACCGTAACCTACAATTTTACAAAAACTCTGAGGTCTTTTATTTTAAATTGAGCAGTGAAATAATCTGTCATGAAAAAATTATTCATTCCGTCTTAAATCAAAAAAACATTTTTACATGTCACAAAGAAATGCCCTGTCATAATAGTTTACTACATGTACAGTATATACAAAATGTATATTTTCTAAAGAGAAAATCAAATTAAAAAATTATCAATCAATACTGTTTAAAGCCATTTGTAGAACTGAATCTTTCTTTAAGGAAAAGAATTAATGACATGATTTTTTCAATTCCCATAATCTACATTTTTATTGAGTAAATAGACACCACTTTTTAAAGATACCTTTCTTAATCTACAAAATTTGTGGGCATTTTTGCATCAATACTAACAAATACGGAACCCAGTTTTGACATTTCCATGAGAAATGGTAAATATGGCTGCATAAAAAAAATCAACACACCATGCTTTTCTGTTCAAAATTCAAATTTAAATAGAATTAGTGGCCTATTTTCTTACCAATTTTTTTTATTACTGGTATATGATATAATTAAAAAAAACAGAATCTCCATGTCTTGTGACAAGACAAATATTATTTAATTTCTGAGAGAAAAAAAAAATGGCCATTAAAAAGGCATTAGTTTTAGTTTACAATCTTGTCATAAAAAAACAACTTTAAATTGAATATATGGGTAATTTGATACCTCGTTTTATAATTTGATGATCATGATTGGGGGGTTTCTAACATGTGAAAGACAAAATATGATAAAATAATGAATACATAATTGACTGGTAGCACTATGAACATGCAGTTCTATATTTTTCTACTCATTTTTATGACTTCACTGCATGGTATACTGCATCATCCCTCTTTTTACATTTTTCTTCAGTTTTTCATTCTTTAATTAAAAGTTCAAAATCATTCATGAAATAATGTATTAAAAGTACAAGTCAAATAAATAAAACAATACAAAACATTATAAACTGAGATCTAGAAGCATGAGAACTCTCCATCAATTGCTGAATTGAGTATATATCCCATAAGTCTTTGCATATCAGCATAGCAACCAGCTACAATGTCATTCTGTCACTTTCTGATCAATTCTGTGCTGCTAACAGATCTGAAATGTAATAGTAAATTTATAGATTTTACACTATATAGAAGTTATACCACAATTTCCTCCACCAATAAAACTGACCACCATGATATAACTGAATTAAAGTTTGTTTTTGCCCGCAAAAACGTATGTCTCCCCTCGTCCCACAAACTGTAGTCAAAGGTAAAAAATCTATTTAGGTAACAAATAAAATTAAGCTTCAATGAATAACAAAAAAACTGTTTTTAATCCATGAAACACAAAAAAAAATTGATCAAAAGTGCTAAAGCAAGGGTTACAGGTTTTTTAGTTTAAACATATTTTTATTTGCTAAATATAACAAATAGGGATCGGACACAAGTTTTTCCAACTTATGAAGTCTTCTCCCGAATACAATAATTTACAATATGGATTAGCATGCGCAATGAAATGATATAATATGTATATAATAGCATAGAGTTAAATATACAAAGAATGACTATATACAAAAACATAATTATAGACAATATACGAAAAAAAAAAAAAAAAATAAAGAAAAAAGAAAAGAGAATAAATACTTTTAGAGATGTGTGTTGGTTCTTTAGATCATTTAGACAATTGTAAATCTTTTGGAGTCTTTAATATATTTAAAAGCATGTTTAAAAATGGTTATATTTTCTTCATATGTTAGGAGATCACTTCCTTTTGTCAGTAGATTTACATCAATATTAATGTTAGAAGGTAGCCAGTTAAGACTATTAAATATTATTTCCCTATTATCTGTATATTTATCACAATCAAAAAAGAAATGGTGAGAATTTTCACATGGTGCGCCACAGTTACAGGAAGCATTTGATAAAATTTTTACTTTACATAAATCGTAATTCAAGAAGGATGCATTGCAGCGAAGCTGTGTTAGAATTATATTTAGTTTTCTAGAACCATAAGAATAGTGTCTCGGAATTGGCATTGAGATTGAACTGTTACAGGTACTATTCCATATTGTTATGGCAAAGTTCCCCATTCCAGAAAATTGCTCAGCCTATGTTCCATTGATTTTAAAGGAGTTTTGTAGTTTCAGAGGAGTTGCGCTGACAAACTGTGTGACGGACAGACGGACGGACAGGACAAAAACAATATGTCTCCCCACCAAAGTGGGGGGAGACATAAATATTGTTGAAAGTGGCATTAAGCACCATAAACCTAACCTAACCAAACTGAGGTCATGTCTTTTGTTGGCTTATTCAAGACGGTATCCCCATGATCTATAAAAATGTAATTGACTATAACTTATAAGTTATTCACTAGTTTTAAAGAAAATATTTAAATTTGTATCTGGTTTCTTTCTTTTTTTCTTTTCTTTTTTTTTGGAGGGAGGGGGGTTGTTGATCATTTATTTTGCTTCAGGGATAGGATATACATCCAAGATATTATAAAAAGCATATGGACACCAAATTCAACAACAAAATCATATGTTCATATTTTTTCCATATCTTATTGATATAAGGATAACCCCTCCCTTGGCTATTCTTAAATATTTCAAATTTCAGATATATTCCTGGAAATACAGGATATATCCTCAAAAAAATTATAAACAAGATGTACTCTGGAAAATAAGTTTGTTATCAATGGAAAGGATGTTTACAAATACCGAAGAACGTTGTTGAGATTAATTCTGAGAAAAGTCATTCATCACTAACTCTTGTATAAACATCCTGGTTTGTCAACAAGTACAAAAAGGTTAAGATGTGACTGAGGAATGGTTTGTATTGTTGTGGCTGGTTTTGCTGTTTAACTTCCTAATTTGAATATACCTATTATCATATATACAGTGAAACCTATGTAAACCGAACCCTGGATAAACTGGAATTAACTGTATACACCAAACTTTCAACAAAGTCCCAATGTAGAAAATCTTTATTAATATTTAACCTGTATAAATCAAACACCTTTAGATTCCAAACACAAAAGTTGGTCTTTAGGAGGTTTGGTTTAGACAGGGTTCACTGGAATAAGCAATTACAAATGTTTTAAGTCTTGTACACATAAATATGTAAGTATTTAAGAAAAAAAAAACAACAAGTAAATTGAAACAACATAACAAGCAATAAAAACTCCAGGGCGAGGCTCTTTAAGATCCGAGCCTAATTGGAAGCAATTGGTACAATTGCATGGCTTAAGGACAGCCCTGGTGCTCATTTTCCAAGTTAATAGCTGATTGACAATATATTATACTGTGATTAGCTGAGTACAAGTTACAAAAATCAATGACAGTAAAATAAATTAAAAATGTTAATATATACAACAGTTCTGACACCTTTGCAAGTAGTTCTATCTTCTCCTTTGTCATCCCCAAGCCATTAGAAATTTAGATAAAACTAGAAAAGAAGTATGCCCCCGCCCTTGATAATTATGGACAAAGTTGTTTTGTTAGGAGTGATTTTTTAAAAATGAAATGTGTCTGTAAGACACAAATGATGCCTCCGCCTGACCATAATAAATTATAAACAAGTCAAAAACTGTAGTAGGAGCCATACAAACCATGTTTCCATTATGTAGCTAGTAAGAAGGAAATGAAGTCCAACTACCTGTCATTTTGTGAATATTTGACAAAAATCCCCCCCCCCCCCGACTTTTCGTCGTGGGGGCATAAAAAATGACTAAGTCCAACTACCTGTCATTATCAAATATTTGATGAAAATCAAAATCCTGTGGACATGCACACCTCCATTACGTGTGTAAACATCATGCAAAATATTAAAGCTGTAGCTCCAAAACTGTAGGAGGAGATAGCCGGACAAACCATGTTCCCTTTATGCAGCTAGTACAAAAAATATGACTAAGTCCAACTACCTGTCATTTTGAGAATATTTGAAGAAAATCAAAATCCTGTGGACATGCACACCTCCATTATGTGTATAAACATCCTACACTATATTAAAGCTGTAGCTCCAAAACTGTAGGAGGAGATAGCCAGACAAACCATGTATCTATATCCGGATGGACAAAAGGACGGAAGGATGGACGAACCGACGGAGAGGGGTAAATTAATATGCCCCCCCGACTCTTCGTCGCGAGGGCATAAAAATAAATGTTATGGAAAAGTTCTTTTATTGATCTTTTTCGGTCTTAAGCAATTTTGTCTACATCATTGTGTACTTAACGTTTGATAAATCTGTTTACCGCATTGATATTTCACATTATTTAATAATCCAACAATTTTACTACGCAATTGTTTACTTAACATTTGATAAATCAGTTTACAGCATTGAAATTGCACCTTATTAAATAATAGGGGATAAATGATAATGCTAAAATCCTGTGAATTTTAACATTACGGCTAAACAACGATGATCTACGAAATCATATATTATCTAATTGACCTCCAGTAAACATGAAACTTATCCGATATACTTAATGATCAACATCAGTAACGGATCATAATATGCATATTACCTAATATGTCTCTCGTAAACATTAAACTTATCAGATATACTTAAATAACATTTTGTAAAATCCATTTCTATTGATATAAGATTGACGGAAAATTATCCGTAATAAGATCAGGAGATGAATATGTAATTGATCTCAATACATAATTTAGCTGTAATATGTAACAAGTTCTTTTGGTTTAGATACTGATAATAGGATTATTTTTTTTATCAGCCATTACATAAAAGCTTTGTGCAAATCTGATTTATGTACACATGGCATTAACATGGACACGACACACTAGATGGCTCTGCAGCGTGATATAAACAGTGATGAAAAATTCTGTGCATATCTCCTAAAGATGGATTTTTTGGGGGATTTAGGCTTATATTAACCACTTTTCAATAAAAAGAAATAGCTCATTTTCTGTATTGACTCATAAGAATTGTTTGAAGATACCAAATGGCCAATGATCAGATGCCATAAATCAAAGGACAGGCAATACAATGGTCAAAAGGACAAATACTACACAGAAAATTAAATGAACCCTGCTAAAAACTGGGGGTGAACTCAAGTGTTCAGGTGCTCTGGAAGTGTAAGCAGTTCCTGGTCCACTAGTGGTTCCCATTGCGTTCCTCTTATTACAAACCCTGTGATAAGTCATGAATGAGGAAAGGACAGGATTGTGATTATGACAAACGGAACATATCTGAGATCATTTGTGGTAACGGTTAACAAAGTCATGGTGGCGACACTAAGACTATCGAAGTGATGACTTAAACTTAACCATTAAGTAACTCATAAAGATGAACATTTTGCAAAGAAAAACCAATAGAGGTGACTGCATGGGCAGGTTTGACTGTAACTTCCAAATATTCAAAATTTCAGAATTTAGGCCCCTTTTGAATCCCTTTTCAAAATAAAAAGGTTAAAATAATTTAATTCCTCATCAGCAACCTGTAAATTTGAACATTTTGCAATAAACTGCATTAAAATTGGATGAAAAATTAAAAATTTTAAATTCTCATGTCATAAAAAAAGCTATATAATGATGCTATGAATTTTGCTGAAAGGAATTTTCTACAAAATTCATTAAAAAACCCCATTAAAAGATAAAACAATCCACAGTTAAAACAAAAAGTTGCATGATCAGCCATGCTGGCCATGTTGGATAATTGATGGACATAATTTTTGAAGGAGACCACCCAAGGACATTTCATACTGTGGTTCTAATGAAGAATATTTTCAAAGATAACTAGTTTTCAACCAATCAGAAACTATGACAGCCATCTTGAATGTCAAGCAAGGTCATTGAACATAATTTTACTAGAGAACCATGCAGGTAGAGCCACATCCAAGTTTGGCCCATTGATTCTTGAGAAGAAGATGAAAGATGTAAAATGATATCTGAAGCTAGATGCAAAGTGATATGAAAAGTTAAATTGAGCCTTTGGTTCTGATGAGGTCAACAGCAAAACAGCAACATTTTTTTGTAACCGATGTTATTTCTTTCTTGTAAATCTTCAGCCCATCGTGGTCGTGATCATATGGTTACGGTAGTTGGATTTTCAACTACAGGTGCAATCAGTGCCCATCTCCCCATACCTTGTGAGTTCGAACCTCATTCATGGCGAGGTGTACTTGATACAACATTATGTGATAACATTTGTCAGTGACATGCACAGGACAGTGGTTTTCTCCGGGTACTCTGGTTTCCTCCACCAATAAAACTGGCCGCTATGATGTAACTGAATATTGTTAAAAGTGACGTTAAACTCCATAAACCACAAAAACAACATCTTGTAAGTCAAAAAGGGCAATAACTCTCACATTACAACTGTACCACAAAAATTGTCATAACTCTTTGGAAACAACGATGCAAATATTACAGAGAACCAATCAAAATGTAAGAGCTACATACACTAACTTTGTGACAGATGGTTGGTTGGTTTGGTTTATGGTGTTTAATGCCACTTTCAACAATATTTCAGTTATATCGTGGTGGTCAGTTTTAATGAAGGAGGAAACCGGAGTACCAAGAGAAAACCACTAACCTGTCGCCATTCATGGACAAACTTTATCACATAATGTTGTATCGAGTACACCTCACCATGAGTGGGATTCGAACTCACAACATTAGTGGTGATAGGCATGGATTGCATAAGTAGTTATAAATCCAACTACCATACGATCACGACGACTGCCCTATATAACTCCTTGGTAAAAATGATGAAAATATCACAGAGAACCAATCAAAATGTAGGAACTTTATGACAGATGGCAATAACTTTATCTCTTTTTCTTTTTATTTAACTATTACCCAACTTGATCTTAGGATAATCACGGCCATTGCACTTTTAAAAACTATATAACCCCACAGTTTAACATATACATTTTAGAACATTATGTACCCAGTATATAATAACTGGATGCTATACAGCAGAATATTAAGCTGTTACATGTATACTACAAGGATCAGATCATACATGTAATATTTACTCACAATGACAATGAATTGTGACTTGTTACACGAGAGTACCTGATGAAATACCTGATTCCAGAAATGCACACTAACTTTGATATCTACGTTTTTATTGCATAGCCATGGTTTATATAGCAAATAGTTCATGGCACTGAGGGTCATATGGCAGTATATGGACCGGTCTGTCACCAAAAAAATATTATATAGACCGAAGCTTCTGAGGTCCATATAATATTTTTTTGGTGACGGACCGGTCCATATACTGCCATATGACCCGAAGTGACATGAACTATTTGCTATATTATACTTTTTATCTAAAATAATAATGCAGGTACCGTTCCGGAACCGAATCGAAAATGAGGCAGTTCAGTCCCGGTCCATATAACGTTATATTGACTGGCTGCGCTAACAAAGACAAATAGGGAAAATAAAAACGTAAAGTATAATATATTGTAATAAATAACTTGTTGATATCTGAATTCATTACAAAGCTTTTAGAATTTATTTATATTTATTAGCAAACTTTCTAAACATATCAGGTTAATGCTGAACACAAACAAACAAATTACAGGAATGCAAAATGTTTGACTTTTAACTATTGGTCTACACTTTTCTTTACTATAAATAATAGTTTTCTCATTTTATTATTAAGATTGCTACAGTACATGTTTAATGTCAAAGTAGCAGAATTTCAGCTACCATATTCATGACAAAAACAAGTTACAAACAATGCACTATGTAGGTAATAAAGGGTAATGCAGAGCGAAGTATGTCAACAAGGGAAAGTTGAACAAGTGTACTGGGGGTATATGATACAGTATTTTGCAAGTGCTGGACACAGTTATGGTATATGCTGGATCCATTTTGTCTTGTTTTACTATTTCAAGACTTAAATATACCTTCCAAATATGCAAAATTTCAGAATTTGGGGCTCATTAAACCACTTTTCGAAATAAAATAGCAAAAATATTTTTATAGTCCATTAATAACCCATAAAGATGACAATTTTGCAAAATAAATGCATTCAAATTGGATGGAAAATAAGAAGTTCAACTTTTGATATTCGGGTTTTGTTAACCTCTTTCGGTTGAGTTTATCTCTAAACCTGTAAGAGATAGATGATATCCATGAACACACCATTGGAAGCTCTCAATGCAATCAATTCAAAGAAAAAAAAATCATAAAAATCGATGAAAAATTAAAATTCTATATACCTTCCAAACATGCGAAATATATGAATTTCGGCCCTTTTAGATCCATTTTTGAAATAAAGTACCCTAGGTGATTGAGTGGTTAAGGTAATTCACTTTTGACCACAAGTCTAACAACAATGACATGGATTCGCACCCAAATACCCACTTCAAATGTTAAGGTGTCAAGACAATTAACCAAGAATATACCAGGGGTTTCATTGGTCATTTTAGAATATAGGTCTGAGCTTTAATATATTTTTGAAAAATTTATAATGTGTGAGTGTTTAATCTCCCTTAGTATATTTACAATTCACTGGTATCGTGTAGTGACATCGAAAAACCTTATTAGATTGATTAATTGATTAAATTAAGTAGGGACGAAAATATTAAGTCTTTTGTAGTGGTTACAATGCACCTGTTCTTTTCCTAAATTTACAAAAGAGGTCATTAGCATGCAGGGAGCGTGGCACTAGAAATCAACAAAAGAGGTCATTAGCATGCAGGGAGCATGGCACTAGAAATCAACAAAAGAGGTCATTAGCATGCAGGGGGCGTGGCACTAGAAATCAACAAAAGAGGTCATTAGCATGCAGGGAGCGTGGCACTAGAAATCAACAAAAGAGGTCATTAGCATGCAGGGAGCGTGGCACTAGAAATCTACAAAAGAGGTCATTAGCATGCAGGGGGCGTGGCACTAGAAATCAACAAAAGAGGTCATTAGCATGCAGTGAGCGTGGCACTAGAAATCTACAAAAGAGGTCATTAGCATGCAGGGGGCGTGGCACTAGAAATCTACAAAAGAGGTCATTAGCATGCAGGAAGCGTGGCACTAGAAATCTACAAAAGAGGTCATTAGCATGCAGGGAGCGTGGCACTAGAAATCTACAAAAGAGGTCATTAGCATGCAGGAAGCGTGGCACTAGAAATCTACAAAAGAGGTCATTAGCATGCAGGGAGCGTGGCACTAGAAATCTACAACAGAGGTCATTAGCATGCAGGGGGCGTGACACTAGAAATCAACAAAAGAGGTCATTAGCATGCAGGGGGCGTGGCACTAGAAATCACCAAAAGAGGTCATTAGCATGCAGTGAGCGTGGCACTAGAAATCTACAAAAGAGGTCATTAGCATGCAGGGAGCGTGGCACTAGAAATCTACAAAAGAGGTCATTAGCATGTAGGGAGCGTGGCACTAGAAATCTACAAAAGAGGTCATTAGCATGCAGGAAGCGTGGCACTAGAAATCTACAAAAGAGGTCATTAGCATGCAGGGAGCGTGGCACTAGAAATCTACAACAGAGGTCATTAGCATGCAGGGAGCGTGGCACTAGAAATCTACAAAAGAGGTCATTAGCATGCAGGGAGCGTGGCACTAGAAATCTACAACAGAGGTCATTAGCATGTAGGGAGCGTGGCACTAGAAATCTACAAAAGAGGTCATTAGCATGCAGGGAGCGTGGCACTCTCCCATTATCGTCCATGGTCAGGTTTTCTGTATTATAACCTGACAACCTCCAACCGAGAAGACTACTATTCACCACCCAGAACATGCTGAGCAGCCCTATAGATTTGAGCCTTGTGAACCTTCACCAGTACCCAAACGATATTAGTGTTTGACTTTTTCATTAATTAACATAAACGGTATCCAGCAATTATCATCATACATAACAGTATATAATATTTAATCGCTATATAGGATATACATGTATTTACTTAATAAGAAATCCTATCAAATTAACGTCAATTGATAATTACGGTACATCATTTGATCAAATAGGATTTCCAGCGATGTAAACCTTTAAAAATTAATTAACACAGACAATTTGTTGTATAACAGTTTATACGACGTATGGAACGTGAATTGCCTTAATAAGATTAAAATACATTATCCGCAGTGTAAGTAATTCATTCTTATGCAATGATTAAAAGTAATTTAGTTGTAGTGGAATAATTATGGATAATGCTTTGACTTTTGTTCTGATTCACATTGGCTTCTGAGTCAACAGGGTCAAAAGTTAGGCTGTTAGATTAAGGGTGCTTACCGCCACTGTCAATGTTGCGGAATCTTAGCTTTTTACAGTCTTTTTCGTTTTGTTTTAAAAAAAAACATGCTTAGAGCTATAATTCCACATTTATATTGTGGCGGTCAAATTTAGTGGTGCAGAAAAGCAGGTTTACGGAGAAACTACAACGTCTGCAAGTACCACTAACAGATAAACTTAATCATAAAATCTGTATCGAGTCAACCTCATCATAATTGTGGATCAGACTCACAAACTTACGGGGTCAAAGGCACTTATTACTTAGGTAAGTGAGTGACTGCAAATAGTCTGCAAGTTAATGTCAAGTAAACAATAATATCATGGAGAGAATAATTTATCTTTTATGATGATGATGTCTGCTTTGTACTAGACCAACACACATAGTTGGAGTTTTATTGAGCTAGCTGAAACACTGACAACGTAACAGTCTACAGGTAGATTTGTCAGTCAACTCTTGACACAATATAATGACTCTGAGCCAACCATTTTTTACTCTTATTTCTTAATGCTGCATACATAGGGACCGACCATTTAACTTGCAGGGGGGGTTATGGTTTTTTGTTTCGTTCATAATTTTTTTTTCGGACAACACAAGAGCTAGAATATTTATTTTTTCTGTCGAGCAAAGTGCGAATTATTTTCCAGAATTCAACATTAGGTTATATGACAAAAACTCTGAATCAGATTATTTTTTTTTCCACCACCAAAATCAGAATATTTTTTTCAGCAACTTTGGGAATCAGAATATTTTTTTAAAAAAAAAACATAACCCCCCCCCCCCCCCCCCCCTTCAAGTTAAATGGTCGTTCCCTTAGCAGAGAAGCAGCTAACAACAATTTTAGTTTTTGGTTTCGGAGATAGAACACGTAAAAAATACCACACTCAAGGTGAGTATGTTAACCATTACATCACTGAAGCAGTGATTGCATCTATATGTACTTTATGTAACAAACAAACCGTTGAACTACATTTGTCATATCTTTTGTTTTATAATGACCCCTGAAATTAAGTTTCCCACATTTGTCTTGTACTGGTATTTGTTTTGTTACTAGAATATTCTAGAAAAAAACACACTTTATGTATCAAACCCTTTAACTTCCTTTGTCATTTCCATTGTTTTATAATGACCCAGGACATTCCACAGAAGCCAGGCTACTTTGTTTTCAAAAATTAAAATGTCAAAGTGAGATTAAAATACAGCTTTGTTTTGCATACTGGTTTTGCAGGATCCACCCCCCCCCCCCCCCCTCCCCCTTCTACTTTAGAATCATGACCTCCTACTTGAAAATGATTTGAATGCCATAAGGACCCTTGAAATTCAGTTTCATACATTTGTTTTGTACTGGTAGTGGTAATTGTTTTGATATTTATTAAATAGCATTGATTAATCAGACATAATATTATTTGATAATACTATATATTTAGTAATAATCGTTCATATAATATAAGAAAAAAATCCTTTCATATGATGATGATGACATGATATTAGGAGTAAAATTAATATTATCTCATTTGATTCAAAGGTCTTTGTGTAAATACTATCAGGTTTACAAGCATTATATCATAACAACACATAATATACAAAATTGTCATAAAACTAGTTAATTGCATTGAAATAAGAACAAAAGATTTTTTTTTTTCTGTTTCTATGCTTTAGATCCGTTGCTATGGACATTAAATTGTGTTTTTATTCCGAAGATTTCAATAGACTTCAGCGATTGTTTTTTTTTAAATGTGTTGTATGTTTTTTCCCCAATTTAATTAAATTTAGAGTTTTGCTGTATCATTTTTTTTTATTTTTCAGGGTTCATATGATTTTCAGCAATGATCTTACCAAATCTTGAAGTATTAAAAATGGGCACACAATGACAGCTGTTTTATTTAATTTATTTAATTTTTTTGCATATTATTGCACTTTCAAAGAAAAATGAAAGGTTACCTGACATGACCTAGTAAGGGATGTTATTAGAGGTTAGGGGTTAGGGGTTATGGTGCTTAACACCATTATCAACAATATTTGAGTTATACCGTGATGGCAAGTTATATTGGTGGAGGAAACCGGAGAGCCTAGAGAAAACCACCGACCTGTCGCAAGTCACTGACAAACTTTATCACATAATGTTGTATCAAGTACACCTCGCCATGATAGGGATTCCAACTCACAAAGGGCCCCGGTGGCTCAATGAGTTAGGTAGTTGGATAACCTAACAACTCATACAAGCCTATCACCAATATGGCATGGGTTCGCGCCCGGCTTTGTAAATTGCAAAAATGGGTGCACTCGACTCACCGCCGCGAGTGATAAAAGTTTACCAGTTGCTTGCCCATGGTCGGTGGTTCTCTCCGGGTACTTCTGCTTCTTCCATCACTAAAGCTGGTCGCCATGATATAGCTGAAATATTACTGAAAGTGGCATTAAACACAATAAATCAATCAATCAACCAACTGGGCACTAATTGCACAGGTAGTTGTAAATCCAACTAACATATGATCACGACCATTTGCCAGATATTCAGCATTATGTAATGCATTAATGTGCCGTGACCCCCCACCCTCATTTGCCAGGTATACAGCAGCAAAGTACAGCATTAGAGTAACACAACCGTAGAATACAATAACATTACATAAGTAATGCATATTTACATAGAATAAAGAGGGTATTAAAGGTTATATAAGTTAATATATAAGTACATGTATATGTCATGTTGTACATCATGTTATACTGTTACCTGAGATTGCTTAACAGTTTTATGAACTTACTGTGGATTGCTTAACAGATTTACGAGGGAATGAACTTTCCATTGTGTATACAAGGTGATAAACTGTGGTATATTGACTCTGATGGAAGATTATTTCTTGGTCTATGACATTATGTGAAGCAGAATATTAACCATGTGAGCACACCTTGCCACAGGTGAAAATTAACATTTTTAAGACCAAGATTACAGTTTCTCCTCAGTAGGTACTTAACACTTTTATAAGACACATTTTGCCTAAAATATGAAGATTCCCAATAACTGATCAACATATGACACAGAGGGCTGATATTTGACAGCAAAAGTAGAAAGCTGTACAATCTGATAAAAGAGTAGAAAGTTGTGCAATCTGCTAAAAGTGTAGAAAGTTGTGCAATATGGTCAAAGCAAAGGGTTGAGTTGTTTTTTGCAGAAAGTAATTTGCAATAATATGTTCTGATATATAGTGCATGATCCCTAAATGGAAAAGATTATGTGGTGCTTTCATTTTTTTCATATTTAAAATGATAGAAAAGTGTTTCAATATTCCATTGATTCCACGGACAAGTTTTTCAATAGAAATTACATGGTTGATAGTGATATTTCCAGGGATAGGATGGTCCTTACAAGATTAACATTTCTCATTTCTTCATGTATAAAACTTGCCAAAGATGGTTAAAAACCCCCGACATTAATCTCCTACTTGTTGAAGGAGGTCACAGGGGCTAGGTGCGTCCGAAAAAAAAAAAGAAAAAAAAATACTATATAATACTTTTTTTTTTTTTTTTTTTTTTTCGGATGCACCTAGCCCCTGTGAAGGAGGTCAGTATTTGATAGCGGCAGAAGAGGTAGAAATCAAAATCTGAGCAAAAAGGAGTGAAGTTACTGAACTAGATGTATATGTAACTATTGGGTAAGTAAGAACGTTATAAGTGGTCTGGCATGGCGACATACCTTTTATATAGCTGAGGTAAACTCACTCTATGAGGTCTTTGATCTGGAGTGTTATCACCTATATAGTAATAATTAACTCTTTTAAGAAAGTTGTTTTTTCCTGTCTCACAAGGGTGGGTTTATGGTGCTTAATGCCACTTTCAACAATATTTCAGTTATATTGTGGCAGTCAGTTTTATTGGTGGAGGAAACCGATCTGTCGCAATTCACTGACAAACTTTATCACATAATGTTGTATCGAGTACACCTCACCATGAACTTTAGTGCTGATAGGAACTCAATGCACAGGTAGTTAGTTGATCTAGAGTGTTATCACCTACATGTATATAGTAATAATTGACTCATTAAGTAAGATGTTTTTGTCTCACAAGTACAAAGTATAATCACAACTGTCAAAGTTCGTTGACATGTTGTCATGGATACCTTGATTTCCTGTATACATTTAAATTCCTCATTCTCTAACTCCTTCCCACTGATTTGATGCTTGTGACTGAAGCATTAGCTACCAGTATTTTGTGTTTTCTAATGCCCTTTATGTCTATTCTAAATATAAATGTATGATTACCACCCCCCCCCCCCCCCCCCCCCACACACACACACACAAAATAATTATCATGCACTGTGTACAATGGTGCATAACAATGTTAATTAAATCTTTTAATAAGGTAATTATCCAAGGGAGCAAGTATTTGATTTTTATGTGGGCAGTTGGAAGTTTCCTGATTTTTTGGGGATTTTTTTAACTGTTATATTCTGTAGATTTTTTGTTGTTGCTTATTCAGAATTGTTTTAAGTTATATATTGAATTCCAATAAGTAAGAAATATATCCTGTGGTTAGCTAAGAACCAAATGAGAAACCTTTCGAGGAAACAACAATAGATAACACCATCAAGGTTTTGGTTAAATCGGCACAATGGTTTATATGCAGAAGATTTCTTTTATCATTAAACTATTCTGAGAATATCAATTCACATGGTGACCATATCATTTCGGAAATAAATAAATGGAAAATGCCTTTAATGAGCCTTCCTCCTAAAAATCAGACATTTGCTCCTTAAACATTCAACATCAAAATCATAATCTTCATACAACAACAAAAAACTTGTAAGCAAAAGTACAGTCGAACCCCATAATATTAAACTGACAACATTTATCATGCAACTCATCGTCAGTAATCCATTGTTGAATATGTTCATTGTTCCTCCATTACTAATGGGTCATTTTATATGAAAACAGCCAGTTTGTTATTGTTTCATAACTGATCTGTATTTAGTAGTTTCCATGACAACATAGCAATATTCAAATTTTCCCATTGGCCAAATTGAACAGCATGTAAGTACAAACACAGTTGTTGTCTTCAATACTATTACTTATGGATAAGGACCATTCCATTATACTTACCAGCTGTAGGGGTGTCAGGTTGTAACACATTAGTGTAGACATTAACAGCAACAATAAGGCAGCAGAGCAGAATAGGTCCTATAATGGCACCTTCCAATCCTAACCAGAATATACCACCAGCTATAGCAAGACCTGTCATGTAGGGATGGCCACTGTAAACAGAACAAACTAGAGGCATTGATATCTTTATTGAAAGACTTTTAATAGTTTATTAGATACAAATGTATCTTTATCATTGAAATTTACAGTTCACAAATAATGTAATTATTATTAAAACTAGGGTTCACCTCCCTCAGGCATAGGTGACCTTTGCCAATTTTACTTATTATGTTTAGGATCTTTTATTTTATTGCTCCCCGAAGAGTTTTAAATGATCTGGCTTTCTAATCTTTTGACAAGATCATAGCTGATGAAGACTATTCCAGAAAGGGGTCATGCACTCTAAATTAGTTCTCTACGTTTTTTATTACACATGTGATACATGATTTTTTTTTTTTTTTGTGTTTTAACGCCACTTTCAGCAATAAGGTGATAAAACAATATCAAATCTGAACATCTCTAGCAAAGGTCAATAACTCTTGATCTAAAAAAAAAATTGAAAATTGATAACATCGGTAATACTATCCAAATCTGTCTAAAAACCAAACCTTGAATAACCCAGAATCCTTTTTTAAACCAATTTTTAATATAGTATATGTATATGTTGATTTAACCTGCATAAAACAAACATCTGTGTACTTCAAAACACACAAGTTGGTCCCAAGGAGATTCTGTTCATATAGCATTCACTATATCACTTATCCTTGACAGCCAGATAAGTCAAAGGTTACTCACCCTTTGATTTCACTGAGTATTGTTGTATCTACAATATATGTTGGTAACAGGTGAAGGACAAACAGTAAAATAGACAAGACACCTTGACCTTGAACTAGCCAGAGTTGAAGGACGGCAGGTATAGCAGCCCAGTATGTCCCAACAAATGGTATTGCTGCAAATATGGCTGCCAAAGCTGAAAAAAATGTGACTGTTTCAATCTCAATTTAAAATACAGATTAACATATCTAAATTTCCAATACACTTAATTTTAATATGACATCTTTCATTGAATATTTTGTTGATATTGCTTGGGATAAAATCGGTATGAAAATAATGTTACGGGTACGAGTAAAATGTGAATATTAAAAAGGTCAAGTGACATGGACCAATAGGAATGAATTCTGGCATAGGAGTAGCATCACTTTCTAGCTACCATGCATCAAATTAACATGCTTTTATTATATTTTGAATATACATGTATAGATAAACAAGATATGATTATAATCTAACGATTATGAAGTCTCCCAAACCGGCCACTGACAACCGGTTTAAAAAATTAATTAAAAGCTACCTTTGAAATCAAACAATGTTGAATTTTTGCGGCATTGTGGTGGCCATTTTGAAAATGGAGACTGGTAGAAATTTTTCGATGTCGGGAATCAATTCAGGACGTTGAAACCGAACAATGTTGAATTTGTGCAGTATTTTGGCGGCCATTTTGAAAATGGCAACCGGTAGAAATTTTCCGATGTCAGGAATCAATTCGGGACTTCATAATCTACCCACATATGAAATGTTGTTGAAATCGGACAATGTTGAATTTGTGCGGTATTGTGGAGGCCATTTTAAAAATGGCGACCGGTAGAAATTTTTCAATATCGGGAATCAATTTGGGACATCATTATCTACCCACATATAAAATTTTGATGATATCGGACAATGTTGAATTTTTACAACCCATTTTTTAAGCCGTGTTTGGGCAGCCATTTTAAAAATGGCAGAAATCTCGAAAATTTTGAAAACGCAGAATTGCTCTTCTAATGGTGACCTATCACTATGTCAAATTTTATGTTTCTATCATTATCCATTTAGAAGTTATCAACATTAATGTACGAAATTTCAACTTTCCAATAGGATTCTATAGTAACCCCCACCCCCTTTGAACCCCTCAAAATATGACTTTGACCCCCTTTACCACAAAGCTGAAAACTTTAGGACTAACTATAAACATATATCTATAACTCCACCAAGTTTCATGAAATTCTGTGTAGTAGTTCCTGAGATCTGCCGTGGACAAGTTCATGTGCCACGGAAAGAAAGAAAGGAGAAAGAGAATAATAATAATAATAATAATAATACAGTGGAACCTGTCTAATCCGACACACCAAGGGACCAGGGAAATGTGTCGGATTGCACAGGGTGTCGAAAAACTCAGGTTTTCTTTTTAGTTAACAGAAATTTGCAAAAATTTAACAAGAGAAGAAATTGTGTTTGATTATGTAGGATGGTTTAAATAATTGGAACTACAATGTAGATGAAAATACATTTAATATATAATTTATACAAAATTAATATATTTAGAACAATTTCATAATCTGATCAGATAATTGTTGGTTGTAGCCATGTCCTTTACAAAGCAAGTGAAAACAATTATCTGTAAAATTTTAATTATTATATTCTTGGTAAACTTACTTTAACCCTTAATAATGAGTCTTTAATCACCTGCCAATCAATAAATTCAAATAATAATGTATTTGTGTACACAAGCCTAGAACAATTTCATAATATATCAGATAATGGTTGTAGACATGTCCTTTACAAAGAAAGTGAAAACAGGTAACTGTAAAATTTTAATTATTACATATATATTCTTTGTAGACCTACTTTTAACCCTTACTAATCAGCCTCTAATTGCCTGCCAATCAATCAGTTAAAATCACAATTTATCTGTTAGCTAATCCTGTCAATTTGTTAATGGTTTATATTTAATGATACACATGGAAGAATGGTAATTTATTAATGAGCAGATCAAAGGGTCGGATAAGACAGGATTAATTAAGTGTAATTAATAACATTGGGACTGTAAAACAGTGTAGGATGTCGGAAGTGACAGGTGTCGGAATACTCAAGGTTTTTTAACAAAGAATGTTAAAGAAATATTTTGGGACCTGAATTTCTTGTCGGAAGTCACAGGATGTCGGAAAACTCAGGTGTCGGAACGCACAGGTTCCACTGTAATAATAATAATAATAATAAGAAGAAACGGAGCAAAAACAATAAGTCTCCAAACGTTGTTTTGGGAGACTTAAATATCACAATCGTTATAAACAGACGGGTGTAGGTCCTTTCTATTGATTTACTACATTACTTATGTACCTACGATCACCTATTCAATCAGTGAGTTCCATTGCCGCCCAGGGGGCCGTTGTGGCTGTGATCCTATAGTAGTTGGATTCACAACTACCTATGCAATCAGTGACTATCACCACTGATGTTGTGAGTGCGAATTTCGATCAGGGCGAGGTGTACAACATTATGTGATAAAGTTTGTCAGTGACTTGCGACAGGTCGGTGGTTTTCTCCGGGTCCTCTGGTTTCCTCCACCAATAAAACTGACCGCCACTATATAACTGAAATATTGTTGAAAGTGGCATTACACACCATCAAAGAAACAAACAAACAAAACCATTGCCGCCCTTGTTGAGTTTCGGAGCACCCGAGTTCACTCCCGGTTTTTAGTGGGGATTGTGTTGCTCGATCTTTGTTCTGTGTATTGCCGTGTAGATTGTTGTTTGTCCCTTTGTACTTTTTCTTTTGGCCATTGAGTTGTCTGTCCTTCGAATTACTGATTCTGATTACCACTTTGGTATCTTCAAACTTTTCCTGATATAACTTTTAAATTTGTCAGCTTGTTTTCATCAGACACTCCAGTTTCTTCCATCAATAAACACATCAATAAAACTCACCATGACATATTGCTACTTTTGTCAAAACAAAATTGATACATATAATTATTATTATTTTTTTTTTTTTTTTGTGATATTTTTATTGAAATCTGTACATTTGTTAGTTGAATACATGAAGTACCTGTATCTTATCCCGGCCTCGTTAAAATTAGTAGAAAATGACAAAATGTGATGATGACACAACACATTTAACATATCCTACGAGCATGCTTAAACTCTGCTTATACAATTTGCCTTCCTAATGAAGTACATTACTCTATAATAATGAAGCTTAATTACTTCCTTACCTGACGGTATAAAGACAATGTTTACACCAAAAATAGAGTGTGTCAGCCATGTGTAAAGTCCGTAAAAGGCAGCCATCTTTAATGAAGCCATAAAAACACCACTGAAAAAGAAAACCCGCAGTATTAGGATTATCTCAATTACAGAATTTCAGCTAGACTTTGAAATCTTCAGGGCAATTGCCGCTTTTATCCAAATTTCCTCAGGACATTCTTTAATAATTAAACTAATTCTTATAAAGTTCTTCAGGAAAATTTGAGAAATAGGTGGGCGAATGTCCTCAGACTGATGCCTAACTGAATTCCTGCAATTGTTCTGAAGATTGAAAACTATTTCACTGTCTGATTTTGCATAATAAAATACTTCTTTATCATTAATCTTAGGATACAGGAAATGCAGTCTGTTTGTTTTCTCTTGACTGGAAAACTATATTCTACCTGTTTGTTATTACTAATTAAAATGTAGTTTGGTTTTAAAATGGTAAAAAATTATGTTGAAAAATAAAAATGGCAATCTGGTCTTGAAATATATATAACTTCATCAGTCATATGCAGTAATTTTACATTTTGTGGACACAACGTCACACTACCAGATAAGAAGGTACTTCGGTTGCCTATAACTTTATTGATATTTATCATTATGTTACTAAATTTAGACACCATAATTTCCAAAATATGACGTGTTAGTGATGTAATTTCCACGTGCGTACATAAAACGTAAATGCTACAAAAAGGGAGTTTCCAACATGTCTAAAAAAACAAAAGAGATGAGCCATGACTAAAAACGGCAGGTATTACAGCTACATCAGGATGGATTAAAAAAATCAGAAATCGGAAAGATTATTGGATTTAGTCGATCTGCAGTGTCTAAATTTTTTAAAAGATTTGATCAATGGGAAAATATAGAAAACAAGCCGCGAACAGGTCGACCCTGATCTACGAGCAAGCAAGGTGAGCATACATTGATAAGGCTTGTAAAACAGGATCGTAGAAGAAGCTTACGCGATTTGATGAATGGATTTAGTCAGGCTGTTCCAGTTCCTATTTGTAAAAGGTCAATTCAAAGATGATTGAGTAATTTATGGCTTTCACAACAGAATTGTTGCGAAAACACTGACGATTTCGTTGAAAATAGAAAAAATTGTGTGTGATGGTGCCGAAATAGACTACACTGGACAATTCAAGAACAATGGAATAAAATAATATTTTCTGATGAAATGTGGTGTTAACTACCGGTAGGTAAAAATTCACGTGTGTATGTGTGGTGAAAAGCAAAAGAAAGGTGGAACACGCAATGCTTAGGACTGTATGAAAGTCGTAATGGCGGTGCCCGTGTGTCTAATGTTTTGGGGGTGTATTTGTAAAGACGGGGTTGGTACAATCACAGATGTAGAAGGAAATATTAACTCGGCTAAGTACATAGACATCTTTGACAATAATTTTTTGCCAGTCGTTTTAAAATTCGAAAATTATGAGTGGATTTTCCAAGATGACAGCGCCACCGGTAGGTACACCAGTCCGTACAGACAAAATTGTAGAAAGATGACAATGATGTCGATTGTCTTGATTGGCCATCCCAATCACCTAATTTATTATTGTTTGGCTCTACAGACTTAACGAATACCCTAAATACAGATATATTCTTAAACGTGTAGAAGTTCATCATAAGTAGTAAACGATTCACCTCTTAACCATATTCACACAACTTAAACATGTTAAAAAAAAAAAGCACTTGCACCTTTACACTTCATTTGTTTGTTTCTTTTTTTTTCTTTTTTTTTCTTACTAAAATACACCAAATAACATTGACAACAACTGATTAACACTTGATTAATTCTCAATACACTTCTACCTTTCGATATTAATTAAACCTTGAACATCAGATAACAACAGGGATACAGATTAATATAAGTTTAACCACTTGTTTCCGAATCCTATTGATTAATTTAAATGTATATATAATTTATATGTGTATTATCATAATGTGTAATATTGAATTAATTAATAAAATATGTTTATACTAATCACCAGACCTTAAAATAATTGAAAATATTTAAAGATTAATTAAAATATTACTAGAACTGGAAAAACACACAATTCATTCCAAGAATGACATAGTCCGGGCCGCCACAAGTATTTAGTATTCCATTTCAAGTGTGTACATTTCAAGCTTATATCAATCTCTTCCAAGACAAATAAGACATGTAATTAAAGCTAAAGGTCGTGCTACTAAATACTGAATGTTTGGTGAGTATAATACTATTTATTATGAAGCTATAGCTTCTCAAACATCAACAAACTGCAACTGCTTAACTTAACGTGACATCGTAAACGTGAAATACTTTTGTCACCTAAGTGTAGCTTTACACATAAACAATATAGAAACTGTTATGCCCCCCAAATTGTATAACAGAATGTGCCAAAAACATTTTGACAAGATAACCGGAACAGCATTTTAGAAGAATTTTTCTATTTGATTAAGCAAATTTTATGCAATTTTTACTAGCCCGAACCAATTTTTACTAGACTAGGGCATTGGGCTAGTGGTATTTGGCACAAATTGGCATAAATAAAAGTTGAATTAGTATCAAATAAATATACTTACGCTATAGCTTCTTCAACTGCCTGTCCAAAACTGTTCCCCTGTTGAGTTGGATTAATACCAGAAAACCATTCAACTGGTTTATAGTGGTTTCCACTAGATGCCAAAAGGTAGAATAGGGTTGTCATAAATATTGCCTATAACCAATAAAATATGAAATAAATTAAAACTTCTGTATTTACTGGTATTTATAAAAACATACTTCTATAAAAGAAGTCTGACTGTATTCTATGTACATACAGTGTAACATGTCTAAATCAAATCTCTGTGGTACCTACTTTTGTATTCAGAATAGACAGGTGTTCGGTTTATACAGGTCAAAGCAACAAAGATGTCCTATATTTGGATTTTATATTTAAAGTTCCGTTATACAGGATTTCGTTTTATTCAGGGTTCGGTATAGACAGATTTTACTGTAATTATTTTACACATGTTATGGTAGAATGTGACTACTACATTTGACATTAAGTTCAACAGGATATTCTTAAATTCTTCTGACTGCTCGTTTTTGTTGGATAACTCAAAGTAAACATTTATATTCGTTCATAGAAGTTTTCAGCTTAATCTATCCCGGATAACTCAAATACTCTAGTATTTCAAAATAATATCATTGGTCTCGTCATCTTCAATGTATTAAGATTTGACTGTAAATCAAAATTGATTCAGTGAAGGTATGTTGTCTATGGCTATACAGTCAAACCTGCCTTAAAGGGCACCTCTATATAACAAATCACTGTCTATAAAGGGCAGCCTTGTTTTTCCCTATAATGAATAGTACATATAATTTTAACCTGTATATAAAGGGCAACTGCTTATAAAGGGCACATTTTCAGGCTCCCTTGAGTGCCCTTTATATACAGGTTTGACTATACCTTGGAGCTCCCTTAAGGGTTCTCTATAAGATTTCTACTTTTTTTAAATCATAAACGCTTTAGTCAATACAGAATTTTTTTTAACCAATGCAATTTTATTTTGCATAAAGATCAGAACAAACAAAATTTCAAATAATTTTATATATACCGTGGATATTACAAAATTAAGTATTGCAGTTCCTCCTCCAAACACCAGTGATAAAATAGCTGTTATTAGGTTAAACACCAGATTCATGTTACCTTTTAAAACCATCCAGATTGATTCTAGTACCTGAAAAAAAAATGAAAATTTTTGTTTTTAACAATATACACGTAAATACCGGTACATGTACTTATTTTAGATGTACATGTAATTTGTTTATTCATCACACGAATAAAACTTGGTTTATTAAAGAATAAAAAACCACACTTTTAACTTCAATGTTTGATTGATTGGTTTATTGTTGTTTAATGTCCAGTGAGTAGTATTTCAGCTATAGTCATGACGAGCAGAAGCTTACAAACAATTAATCAAGTAAGTAAATGATGGCTGATGGTTATACTTTTTTATTACTACAATTATGATGGATAGTTAAGGAGTGTTGTTTCAAAGAGCTAGGGCTATAAAAATGCAACTATGTACCCTGATCTAATATAAAGCGGACATCATCATCATTGAAATGTAACTTGTTTTCGTCATGATATTATACAGCTGAAATATTGCTCATTTGGCGTTAAACGCTCACTCACTCATTAACTATTTACATACCTTGATATAGGAAAACATTTTGTAAAGATAGATAGCATTTCTGTTTAAAAATGAAACACTTGCAGACATGAAAGGTCTGATATTCTCTTTGTAACTTGTTCTCATCATGGTATATAAAAAATGCTCATTTGGCATTAAACAGCAATCACTCACTCAATACATACTTACCTTCTTTTTCATTACCAAATTACCCCCCTTTATAAAGGAAAACATAAATAGCATTTCTGTTTAAAAATGAAACACTTACAGACATGAAAGTTCCGATATTCTCTTTGACAAACGGTATAATTTGTCCTAACTTAAAACTATCCCCTTTAGAGACGAGTTCCCACAATGACTGCATACTCAGAAAGTCAGCTGGATTAATCTGAAACCCTGTAGACACTTCCTGTGTAATACTGCTAGCATTCTAAAAATAGATATGAAATATTCCTATAGTACCAAAGATCAATTTAGCCATTACTAATTCAAATATATACACATTAGTACATCTCCTTTTAGCTGTTTTATGTGTGTTTTCATGCTCTAGGTCAGCTGATCTTTAAACGACTTCATAATGATCTAATTAAATATAATCTTTTAAAGATTTTTATTACAAAATTTTAACAAATATGCTGAAAATTCCATTAATATAACACAATTATTATATTTTGAACAAATTATTATGCAGTCTTCGCACTAACCCACTTGCCCGAAGCCCAAGACAAGTAAAACTGGATTCAGACAGGTGAAAATTATGAATGAATTTGTTTGAATAAATAGATTTTTTTTCTAATTTGGCTTTTGGGCAAGTAGGTGAACAAAATTGAGGCAAAGACTGTTATGCTATTTTTTTTTTTTTTTTATATATTGTGAAGAAACCAAGGCCTTAGGTGAACGTGAATATCCAACAGCCATTAAATCAGATATTAACTTATTTATTTTACTGAATTGCTTCATATCATTTATAAATCCCTTCAATGTTACAGAGTAAAATAACATAATCAGACATACTTAGACATAACATGATACATAGAAAATAAGAGGATGATTAAGAAAATCACTATTTAATCTGAAAGATCGAAGAATACAATTGACTAATGAAAGTTCATCTTATTATTTGATTTCAAAATTACCATACTGTAAAATGATAAATATGCCCGTTTTAATTTTTGTTGTTTTATTTTTTTTTATTATTTTTTTTTTAATAATTTTTTTTTATTGTAAACATTTCTCGACACAAATAAGCAGTTTTAGTCATTTATGACTTGAATCAGATATATATGATTCTTACTCTTTACTTAAGTACTCTATGCATCAGAAAATCTTTCAAAAAATTGGTATGTACAATTATAAAATTTAATTTACACTTTCACAACAGTGCACAAATCACCAATGATATATATTTCACCAGGGATCAATCTTATCATCTCTTCTATAACAAGCACTGTTTATTCCCACCATCCACACATGCATCACATTTACTACTAACAAACAGTCATACAAACTAAAAAATCATGGGTAATTTAAAAGAAAAAAAATATTGTTTTGTAAAATTTGATTGGCTCAAGTATCAATTTGTGACAGTAAAATCAGCGATTGACATCTACAAGCTTAACATACAATATAATTATCTTCTAATTTACACATCTGAATGTCACTTTATAATAATACTTAAGAAATAATTCATGGAAACTATAGTTTGTATGTAGCCTTAACATGAGTAAAATTATTTATGTAAAGATTTTATTCTGAGCGATAGCGGAGTAAAATATATCAGGAATTTTATCATGGCATTGCTTATATAGCCAATGAAGGATGTCAAATTAAAATTAAGAAATAAATCATGGAAGCCAGAATGTGTTGGGAGTTTTAACATGGATTGGCGGATATTAGTATTTTATCCCGAGCCAGAAGCAAGGGATAAAATTTACTAATATCCGCCAATCCATGTTAAAACTCAAAACACATTCTGGCTTCCATGATTTATTTCGATTCTGATATGTCTAAGAGTACAAATATGGTAGTATACTTTGATTGGAAGACGGTAATTTATATTTACGCTTGCGGAAAATGTCGCACACAATTTATGCTGCCAATGGAAAAGTCAGTCACATTCACCGGCGCATGTGTTAATGAGATTATATCGAATGGATAACTCGTTCGTTTGTTAACAAAGCAAAAGAAGGAGGTCATGTTGGAATAATATGTATTTTTAATGGAAGGATTTTTATGGTCCAGTAAACCATCATATACTATTTTCTTTATTCTCCCTCTATTCCACCAATACAACCTAGCAACAGAAAATATTACCCGGTTACAAAAGAAATTTTATTTAAAAAATTGTAAGAGTATAATTTTCATGTTTTTTCTTACATAAACATTACTCACAAAATGAAGACTTTTTTAATATGTAATGTGTTATTTGAGATATGCTAAAAAAGATAAAGGTTAAAAGGGAGTGTTTTGTAAAGAGAAACTTGTCTATAATGAACAACCTTGGAACCAACAATTCATTGGAATAGACAGGTGTTCAGATTAGACAGGTTGTTTGTACACAGGTTCCATGGTGTCAGAAAAAAGATTATTACTATTAATATCTATTGATTTTTTGTGATTTTTGTGATACATCAAACATTATAATGAGTGCAATTATTTGATTTATGGTATATTTAATGCTAATAGTAAATTAGTCGAAAAAATAAAGAATAGGAGGAGGTACCAGATACTTTAACCCTTTTAAAATGGTATTTGATACCTCCTAATTTTATAGAGTGTTGTGTAAGGTGGTCAATCTACTTAAAATTAGATTGGTGTAAAGTACACTAGAAAAAATAATGTCTATAATAGAAACATACAAAAGTACAAAATGTACTTACAAATACTTAAAATTAATGATGATATGAGTATTCATGTATGTCTAATCTGTCATTGCAAGGGAAATTAAACCTTTCCTGTGTACATATCACTTGCCGTCCCTTTGAAGCGATCAAAATTCATGTATCAAATCCCCACCAATACAAACTAAAATGAAAATGTCTTTTTTAGAAGTGTACAATTGACATCAAGTTGTAACTATAATCACTTGTTTTGACAAACTGTGTCCTTATTTAGTAAAGATACATGTATTTTCATCTCTAAGAGTTTTATTTTTTTTGCACAGCAAAATTAATCAAGTTATGATTGAAACATTTAACTTCCCAATGAATGAACTCCACAAATGACAATAGGTATTGTCTTTATTCAAAGGGAGAGTTATTTTAGCTTTCCTGTTTAGGTTCTTTGGTTTTATTGCTTCCAAAACTTTAAATTATTTGTTTTCCCAATATTTCGTTATTGAGCGTACATGATGAAGGTTATTCCAGAAACGCGTAGTGCGCACAAAAATTGATATCTACGTTTTTATTTTATTACCTTTGAAAAAATAGTAACCCTGAGGAATACAGGAAAGGTTTTATTTCCTTTGTAATAAAAATGGCTTTATCCCAATGAGCAATGAACAATACACCAATGATATATTTAGCTAAGAAAAACATAGACAGATACATGTATGAAATAAAATATGACATCATTATCTGACAGCATTTAATTGGTTAATGAAATTAGAAGTTACAGGATAAAAGAAATCTCACTTCTAACAATAGAGAAAATAGATTTTTATCTCATTTTTTCAGCACAAACCACAAAAACTTGAAATGTCAGAGTCCAGTTCTATGTATAGATTATTACATGGTCAACAGTGTATTAGAAAATTTATCCAGTCAAGATACATATTGAAGCTATAATTTTAAATCTGGGTTTTTAAAAAAAGCAGTTTCTGCTCCACTAGTGGCACCCATCATGCTACTAATGTTAAAAATCCAGTGAGAAGTAATATTCAGTGCTAAGTCATGAACGAGAAAAGAAGTGTGGAACTGTGATGAAGACAAATGGAGCATCTGTGTATGACAAAGATATTGCAAAATTTTTGAGACACGATTACCCCTAAATTCAGAGGTTTAAGTTAATAATTTGAAAATATGAGTATAAAGCCCATATTATCTTATACCCTTCACTGAAATCCATTTCGCTATTTACATCTTTTTTTGTTACTATGGATGTCTATTTCATCATGTTTCTGACATCACTTTCAAACTCCATTCCATTGATTGGCAGTGTGCAGCTAACAATTCGTAAAAGTTTCCCATTAAATAAGTAAAGCATACTTATTTTAATACTAGTTTAACCAACCAGCCACTTTTTATTGAAATGCCTGTATCAAACCAGGAAAGTGAGTGGTCATGTATACATGTGTTAGGGTTATCGATTTTGCCTCTCTATGATTTTTCAATAATTTTGGAACTTCCAACAGTGTGGTATTTTTTGCTTTTCATTTTATTACAGGAAAGTTATTTTGCAAAACTTTTGGATGGAGTTTTCTCCAATCTTTAGCAAGAGATTTTTAAGAAACATGACAAACTTTTCTTATTAAATTGCTTACGCTTTACCTGTCATATATACATAAACACTATGACCAGATTTTTAGCTTTAAAGATACAACTAGGACAAAAAACTTGACAAACATTAAGGAGCCAAAACCCATCATCAGTTACCCATAGCTGATTACATTTTTATACTCTTCACTCATCAACTGTGGGTCACTTCACAGAAAATTTGTCATACTTATGGATAATTAATCTCAAATCTGATTTGCCCCGCAGCAGTTGAAGGACAAATATTTGCACCTATAACATTCCACTGGACCATAATTTATTTTTTATTTTCTTTTATTGTGATCTACCGACCAATCATAAAATTTGAGTAATGTTATGTACCAATAGCAACTTCTTAATGCCAAATCAACAACAGTACAACCCCAAAATAAATGTAATTTGTTTTAATTGACCCACTGTTCATGTGTGAAAGTCATCAGAGCATGATATCAGCCGTGGGTTACCAATGATGTCCAAAACCAGACATAAATCAGTATTCCAATAACAATATTATACTTATGAGAAAAAAATGGGAACAAATAAAACAGGCTCAAATGACGCCACAATGAAATTGGAGTATATTATTAAGCTACAAGTTTGTCTTGAGAAAATGAATCACATGTCATATCTAGAATTAAAACATACAGCAGACTCTGTTTCATATATTGATTCTTTGGAAAGAAACCACAAAAAAAATCAAAGTACTGAAAATACTGTAGAACTGGAACTGACACATCAAGCATTGCTTCAGGTCACCACAAATATATTATATCTTACCGCACGATACAACCAATGTCTCGTATCTGAAAGCTGTCACAATAAAATATTCTACTGGTTAAAATGGCAACTAAGTATAATAAGTCAAATATTCTGCATTTTCAAAAAAATAAAGTTTTCAAAGTTCATTGCAATACCAGAAATGTTTGAAAAATATGTCACAATGTGTGTAATAACCTCCCCCCTCCAAAAAAAACCAACAAAAACAGAAGATATATACTTATATACTACAGTGAAATCTGTCTAATTCGAAACCCTCCCTGGGATCAACTTTTGTGTTCAAAATTGACAGGTGTTCAGATTACACAGGTTATAGTGAAGCTATGTACAGAGTAACTGACATTCACCATTCACTCACAAATGAACTGCAAGTGATGAAATAAATTTTTGCTGTATATTTGATTGAAAGAAAGAGTCGAGTGTCCAATATATTGTAAGTATGTACAGTACATGTAGTTGTATATTGTATTTCTAGACTACATAATTTTTGAGTCATTTACATATTCACCAACTTCTATTGAAGTTTGGATCTACAGTAAATAAATATGATAAATAAACTTTCTAGCATTGTAAATATTTTGAGTATCCTGTTGTAGAATAACAAGTAAAGGAAGAAATAGCTATGCATGCATCACCTATTAGCCATGTCTTTTTCTCTCTCAAAAGAATGCGATGTACAGTCAGTATTACTAGTGATATATTTGCCAACATCAATCACAGATTTTACGGATTAAAATGTTTCTAATCTTTATAGTAGGAGGTACAAAATTAATTTTTTTAAAGTTTATTTTTTCAATATAATCATATTATACTATAATATCTCACGAAACACAAATTGTACATTTCTTTTTCTATGAGTGCTTAAAATTTGAGAGCAATCGACAAAATTATTACGCATTTACCATAATATAATATATGGTGAGGTAGGCCAAGAACTCTAAAATTTATCCATAGACAACATAGTTTCTTACTTGATTTTGGCTATACTATGAAACCTGTCTAAACAGATACAAACTTTTTTGTCTAGAATATAAAGGTTTTTGTATTAGACAGGTTGAACTGTAATAGTAATGGACACAATCAAAAAAATTATGTGGTACAATCAAAGATATCAAAAAATTCATTTGTACCCTACCCTGGATCTTGTGATGGAATAGTCCAAATTACAACTTAAAAAATATAAGAGGTTTTATTTGTTGCATTAGAATAAGTATCACGAATAGTTTCTGACAGTAAAATCTGTGATTGACAATAGCTAATATTCAATTCAAATACACTTGTAGGCTTAAGATACCATGGATATTTTTGCGATAAACTTTTTTTTTAAATTCCATGACTGTACAATAGAGAAACATTTATTTGTTAAATAATGTACTAAAATTATATAACATAATGAATTAAGTACTGCGAAATATGTCTTGAGAGAGCTCCCTTAAAGGGAGACAACCATGTTGATTCTAATTCAAAATGTCACAACTCAGTGTTAAAACAAAAATCATCTGTCTTGAAAAACCACATTTTGCTGAAAGAAGATATGGTCTCTCAAGCAGGAATCTGAACATTTCTTCAGCAATAAAAACGTAGATATCAAATTTAGTGTGCACAACATACTACTGCTATCAGGTTTGGAATACTGAACTGAAATATTTTCCATTAGCATGTCTTTTCTAATATTTCAAAATTTAAGTGGAAAAAATGTAACGATATTTATTATTTCATTCATGCCATGATTTCAGTCATGTCACATATTTCGCCATTTTCCAGATCAACGCTCTCAAAACAAGTTTGACAGTACGTGTATAGGCTATAGTTAAAATAACACAACCAAATGATATATATCCACTACAACATACATCCATAAGTAAAATATAATACCTTCAAACTTAGTTGTGATCCATTCTAAAAATGAAGATGAAACATGTCTACTCTTGTTCAAAATAAACATTTGGATAATTTATAAATATATATAAATGGTAGACAGGTCTTTCAGTATGGAGCGATACCGGGTACTTTTACCCGCCTAAAATGGTAATTGGTACCTCCTAATTTCAAAGACTGTTGCATAAGATTTTTTTTTTCAATTCAAATTTGAAGATAAAGTACCACCTATAAATAGTGAAATACTGATTCCCTTGAAAAATATTGAAAGTCATGGGTAGATAAAGCTATTTACAAAAGAATCAACACCAGAATGTGATTTTGTTATAGACTTATCCTTGATAAAGGCCTGATGGCTGAAACGTTTGATAAAGAGCAAGAATATTATATTGAATATTTATTATATTATTTTCCTTATTTGGAAAAAAAATAAGCTAAAAAAAAATAACAAAAGATTAGTTTGCAACATGAGCCATTAAAACATTTTGGAATGAAATTGTATACAACTTTACAGTTTATCACTACTTAGGGTGAATTTCTTATTATTTGTATGGTTTCAATCTACATGTATTTGGTGGTGAAGTCCAAAATCAAACTTGGTCTTCCTTTTATGATCCCGGACCTCGTGTATAAATTTAAAATGATTTGCTAAAAGGGGAACTTACGTTACTGAGCAGAAACCAAATGCTGGGCATACATACAGACGGACAGACATTGGTAAAACTTAAGGTCATGCCGACACCTAGCAACAGGGCCATAAAAATTTAGACAGATTGAAAACAAAAATATATCATATCAGTCATCATGCTTTCAACATATTCAAATGATCAAAGATAATCATAAAAAGTTTGCATATATGATTTCTAAACAAGCTGGGGTTTTTTCAATGGTGAGTAGTTTTAGCTTCAATTAACTTTGAATGTTACAAACTTACTCAAGAGCAAAATTACTAAATATACCAATTTTATGAGATGAATCGGTAGGTGTTTCTTCTGTTTTCTTAGTATGCATATATATTGAGATTTTGAGATAGATAGGTAGCATATGTGGTTTTTTTCAGTATGAAATTAAAATAGAATGGAAATTGTGTTAGAACGTTTCAGATGATCTGTAATCATAAAACATGCATGCATGTTCACATTCCACATGCTCACAAACAGAGCCTCAATTTGACTGATCTTCTTCGTTCTTTACCACAAGGTCAAATCTGACATCAGCTATGAAATTATGAAAAGGTCTGGCAAATCATTGTCACTGAAGCATCTTAAGGTTTGGTCTGTGACTCATTAAATAAGAGGAAAGGATAGAGAATTTTTCCCATTGACTGAGATTTTCATTATCAATATGTTTGTAAAAAAAATGGTTGAAAATTTGAGATTAGTCAGTTTAATTTGTTATTATGACACCTTTTTTTCATGGTTTGCAACTAGAAAATTAGAATATATCATGTTACATGAATGTGGAACCTCCCCCCTCCAATTTATCCCCCATGAGTATCTTTTAAAAATATCAGCATTCAATTATTCTATCCAATAAAATGCATGTAGACTCACATACATGTTCTAAAAGAAAAAAAATAATTTCAATAAGAAACAATAAGCACTAAATAATTCCTAAACCTACCCTTGCTAGCCAATTTTCATAAAGTCTATCCCAGACTTCTAGCACTTGATTTTCTAACTGTGTGTTGTTACTTGTGCCACTTTCTCCATTTACAAGATCACGTACCTATAAATAAAACCATAGACAATACCGTCACATATTAATAATATGCATAAATCCTGGGAAGAGCATTATGTTCTATACTACAATTATCAGTGTGTACAGAAATTTATTTTGAGAAATGGGAGAATGTGTCCATAGCTAACAAAATGGAAAAATTGACCATTTCCGAAATCAAACTTGGACTTTGTGTATAAATTTCAAATAATTTGCATAAGGGGAACGTATGTTAATGAGCAGTAACCAAATGCAGGATGTACTGATGGACGAAAGTACATACATAGGTAAAATCTAATCCCATCTTATGCCCAGTGAGGAATGAATAACAAAACAGAAATAAAACTTGTGAGGAATGTATAAACAGCTACAAGCAATAGAGAGACATACAAAATTTAGTACACAATTGAGTAGATTATACATTAAAGTGTACCTTAGAAGCTATCCAGTTTCTACCATACAAATAAGCATTTCCAACCATTGAATCCATGGCCTTATGAACTTCTTCACCATCAGGTAACCAACTACAAATTATATCAACAATATAACAAATGTATATAATAAATGTTCAACATTATTGCTCTTTATCCAATGTTTCGGCCATCAGACCTTTATCAAGGATAAGTCTATACAGAAATAACATTTTGGTGTCCATACTCTTAAATAAACATTCGAGAAACTGGCTATATTGGGTACACAAGACAAAGAAAACCAAAACAAAAATACAACACAATATGTGTTGGACACCACTATGTGCAAACAAACACAAATAACGTAAATAAAACATAAGCCATCCTACAAACAACTGGAGGTAAAGATGAACCAAATATTCATGATTCATAAAATGTTCAATGTTTATGTGCACAAAGTTTTATGACATTACCACTGAACATTTTATGAATCATGGATGTTTTTAAAGGTCATAAATCTGAGTACAAGTTACGTACTCGTACTTCAAAATCGTCCAATCAGAACGCTTTTTTATTGCATATGATATTCTGATTGGATGTTTTTTCAAGTACAAATACAAAACTCCTATTAGAAAATTTTATGGCCACAAGGTTAGAATGTGATTTCTGTATAGATTTATCCTTGATAAATGCTTCAAGGCAAAACGGATGAAGACAAACAATACTGAAATTATATTATATTGTTTTCCCTATTTGGAAAATGAATTGAAATAATATATCACAGCTACATGCAGGGATTTAGCCAGGATTTTGAGACCATTAGTCACTTTTGCGGAACAGATTTTTTTTTTTATAATTATGAATAAACAAGAATATAATGGGCTTAATCTTATAATCAGTTAAGTTGCTTTATTGGTTAGTAATGGAGATTGAAAACCTCCTAGGATGGGAACATATTCTGCAAATTAACAATCAACTGATAAAACATAACATTGCCACTATTTTGATCTCAATACCACACAAATTGTAATAACCCGCTCCCCCACCCTTTTTGAAATGTTACTGTGCTTTGGTCTAATACCACACATATGGCAAATACCCCCTCCCTCACCCTTTTTGAAATGTTACTGTGCTTTGGTCTAATACCACAACAATTGTAATAACTCATATTTGTGTAGTCTTCAGCAGAAAAAAAAATTCTGCCAGTTTGCTCAATGGTCCAACTTCTATCTAGATTCTTTGTAGAAAATCAGTATAGAACACGCTTCAAAAACTGAAGCAAGTTGTAAAATAAATAGTTATTTCTCAGACCTCATAATCAAATTGCAACAATTTGAATAAAAAATACTGTAGTTATTTTTTTTAATTGCGGCAACGTGTCTGTTTGTAAATAGTTCTATAAATAGAACGCAATTGTTACCCGGATGCTGATCAATATATAACAAAAACTTATATGCGTCCTCGTGTAGTGCATTTCAACGAATTGAATGGCCATCCTTTGCATATAAATGAAATATAAAATATGAGAACTAAGATTTCATTTCACAGAAATGAGAATAAATACATCAAAAGTTTGTTTGGTTAAAAGTAGCTTCGGTAGATTGCGAGCCCCTGTTGATCGCGCCATTTTTATTTTTTTAAGTTTCTTTAAAGGACGTGTATACACGTCCCTGGTTTCTTTAATGAAAGTTATGACTTATCGAGAAAATCACTTTCAAAATACTTAATGGATACAATAGATTTCAATAAACATGATATCGACATTTTCATAAATTTGGCAAAAATAGTTTGTTAAGGCAGACATTGAGACGAATCGTGCAATGAATGACGATTACTATTAATTATATATTTTGACGGCATATGCGAAAGCGCCCATATGACGATTACAAAAATATGTCCACTTTAAATACATACTGTGGCATTTTGAGTACATGTCATAACTATAAAAAAATTATTATCGTTGATTGAATTCTTTGTCCAGGTGAGATCAAAGATTACGCAATCAAAACAAAAATTCTATAATCCGTTGATTGGCTTGTAACATGTAATAAAATTGTCTTTGTAGTGACTAATTAGTTTTAATCAGCAAATGAAGAAGAATGGATTGTTACAAACATTCTTTTACAATTTTTTGAAAATTCAAGTGACGAATTGGGTACGGGAAATACTTGCCACTTTCGAAAATCAATTGTCAATGATGAAAGTGACGAGCGCTAGCTAATACACTGTACATGTCTTATGCAAACATCTGTTTATTTCATTATTCACTAATTATCTGTATATAAATATGATAAATTATTATTTATTTCATCTTATATTTATTCATAATATATAGGTTAAGGGTTAAGGTACTTACCGTCACTCAGTAATATATAGGGTTAATGGTTAGGGTACTTACCGTCACTCAGTAATATATAGGGTTAAGGGTTAAGGTACTTACCGTCACTCAGTAATATATAGGGTTAAGGGTTAGGGTACTTAGCATCACTCAGTAATATATAGGGTTAAGGGTTAAGGTACTTAGCGTCACTCAGTAATATATAGGGTTAAGGGTTAGGGTACTTACCGTCACTCAGTAATATATAGGGTTAAGGGTTAGGGTACTTAGTGTCACTCAGTAATATATAGGGTTAAGGGTTAGGGTACTTAGCGTCACTCAGTAATATATAGGGTTAAGGGTTAAGGTACTTAGCGTCACTCAGTAATATATAGGGTTAAGGGTTACGGTACTTATCGTCACTCAGTAATATATAGGGTTAAGGGTTAGGGTACTTAGCATCACTCAGTAATATATAGGGTTAAGGGTTAGGGTACTTAGCATCACTCAGTAATATATAGGGTTAAGGGTTAGGGTACTTAGTGTCACTCAGTAATATATAGGGTTAAGGGTTAGGGTACTTAGTGTCACTCAGTAATATATAGGGTTAAGGGTTAGGGTACTTAGCATCACTCAGTAATATATAGGGTTAAGGGTTAGGCTGCTTAGCATCACTCAGTAATATATAGGGTTAAGGGGTAGGGTACTTAGCGTCACTCAGTAATATATAGGGTTAAGGGTTAGGGTACTTAGCATCACTCAGTAATATATAGGGTTAAGGGTTAGAGTACTTAGCATCACTCAGTAATATATAGGGTTAAGGGTCAGGGTGCATAGTGTCACTCAGTAATATATAGGGTTAAGGGTTAGGGTACTTAGTGTCACTCAGTAATATATAGGGTTAAGGGTTAGAGTACTTAGCATCACTCAGTAATATATAGGGTTAAGGGTCAGGATGCATAGTGTCACTCAGTAATATATAGGGTTAAGGGTTAGGGTACTTAGCGTCACTCAGTAATATATAGGGTTAAGGGTTAGGGTACTTAGCATCACTCAGTAATATATAGGGTTAAGGGTTAGGGTACTTAGTGTCACTCAGTAATATATAGGGTTAAGGGTTAGGGTACTTAGCGTCACTCAGTAATATATAGGGTTAAGGGTTAGGGTACTTAGTGTCACTCAGTAATATATAGGGTTAAGGGTTAGGGTACTTAGTGTCACTCAGTAATATATAGGGTTAAGGGTTAGGGTACTTAGTGTCACTCAGTAATATATAGGGTTAAGGGTTAGGGTACTTAGCATCACTCAGTAATATATAGGGTTAAGGGTTAGGCTGCTTAGCATCACTCAGTAATATATAGGGTTAAGGGGTAGGGTACTTAGCGTCACTCAGTAATATATAGGGTTAAGGGTTAGGGTGCTTAGTGTCACTCAGTAATATATAGGGTTAAGGGTTAGAGTACTTAGCATCACTCAGTAATATATAGGGTTAAGGGTCAGGGTGCATAGTGTCACTCAGTAATATATAGGGTTAAGGGTCAGGGTGCTTAGTGTCACTCAGTAATATATAGGGTTAGGGGTAGGGTACTTAGTGTCACTCAGTAATATATAGGGTTAAGGGGTAGGGTACTTAGTGTCACTCAGTAATATATAGGGTTAAGGGGTAGGGTACTTAGCATCACTCAGTAATATATAGGGTTAAGGGTCAGGGTGCTTAGTGTCACTCAGTAATATATAGGGTTAAGGGTTAGGGTACTTAGTGTCACTCAGTAATATATAGGGTTAAGGGGTAGGGTACTTACCGTCACTCAGTAATATATAGGGTTAAGGGTTAGGGTACTTAGCATCACTCAGTAATATATAGGGTTAAGGGTTAGGGTACTTAGCGTCACTCAGTAATATATAGGGTTAAGGGTTAGGCTGCTTAGCGTCACTCAGTAATATATAGGGTTAAGGGTTAGGGTACTTAGCATCACTCAGTAATATATAGGGTTAAGGGTTAGGGTACTTAGTGTCACTCAGTAATATATAGGGTTAAGGGTTAGGGTACTTAGTGTCACTCAGTAATATATAGGGTTAAGGGTTAGGCTGCTTAGCGTCACTCAGTAATATATAGGGTTAAGGGTTAGGGTACTTAGCGTCACTCAGTAATATATAGGGTTAAGGGTTAGGGTACTTAGTGTCACTCAGTAATATATAGGGTTAAGGGTTAGGGTACTTAGCGTCACTCAGTAATATATAGGGTTAAGGGTTAGGGTACTTAGTGTCACTCAGTAATATATAGGTTTAAGGGTTAGGGTACTTAAGTGTCACTCAGTAATATATAGGGTTAAGGGTTAGGGTACTTAGTGTCACTCAGTAATATATAGGGTTAAGGGTTAGGGTACTTAGCATCACTCAGTAATATATAGGGTTAAGGGTTAGGCTGCTTAGCATCACTCAGTAATATATAGGGTTAAGGGGTAGGGTACTTAGAGTCACTCAGTAATATATAGGGTTAAGGGTTAGGGTGCTTAGTGTCACTCAGTAATATATAGGGTTAAGGGTTAGAGTACTTAGCATCACTCAGTAATATATAGGGTTAAGGGTCAGGGTGCATAGTGTCACTCAGTAATATATAGGGTTAAGGGTCAGGGTGCTTAGTGTCACTCAGTAATATATAGGGTTAGGGGTAGGGTACTTAGTGTCACTCAGTAATATATAGGGTTAAGGGGTAGGGTACTTAGTGTCACTCAGTAATATATAGGGTTAAGGGGTAGGGTACTTAGCATCACTCAGTAATATATAGGGTTAAGGGTCAGGGTGCTTAGTGTCACTCAGTAATATATAGGGTTAGGGGTAGGGTACTTAGTGTCACTCAGTAATATATAGGGTTAAGGGGTAGGGTACTTAGTGTCACTCAGTAATATATAGGGTTAAGGGTTAGGGTACTTAGTGTCACTCAGTAATATATAGGGTTAAGGGTTAGGGTACTTAGTGTCACTCAGTAATATATAGGGTTAAGGGTTAGGGTACTTAGTGTCACTCAGTAATATATAGGGTTAAGGGTTAGGGTACTTAGTGTCACTCAGTAATATATAGGGTTAAGGGTTAGGGTACTTAGTGTCACTCAGTAATATATAGGGTTAAGGGTTAGGGTACTTAGTGTCACTCAGTAATATATAGGGTTAAGGGTTAGAGTACTTAGTGTCACTCAGTAATATATAGGGTTAAAGGTTAGGGTACTTAGTGTCACTCAGTAATATATAGGGTTAAGGGGTAGGGTACTTAGCATCACTCAGTAATATATAGGGTTAGGGTTAGGCTGCTTAGCATCACTCAGTAATATATAGGGTTAAGGGTTAGGGTACTTAGCGTCACTCAGTAATATATAGGGTTAGGGTTAGGCTGCTTAGCATCACTCAGTAATATATAGGGTTAAGGGTTAGGGTACTTAGTGTCACTCAGTAATATATAGGGTTAAGGGGTAGGGTACTTAGTGTCACTCAGTAATATATAGGGTTAAGGGGTATGGTACTTAGCATCACTCAGTAATATATAGGGTTAAGGGTCAGGGTGCTTAGTGTCACTCAGTAATATATAGGGTTAAGGGTTAGGGTACTTAGTGTCACTCAGTAATATATAGGGTTAAGGGTTAGGGTACTTACCGTCACTCAGTAATATATAGGGTTAAGGGTTAGGGTACTTAGCATCACTCAGTAATATATAGGGTTAAGGGTTAGGGTACTTAGCGTCACTCAGTAATATATAGGGTTAAGGGTTAGGCTGCTTAGCGTCACTCAGTAATATATAGGGTTAAGGGTTAGGGTACTTAGCATCACTCAGTAATATATAGGGTTAAGGGTTAGGGTACTTAGTGTCACTCAGTAATATATAGGGTTAAGGGTTAGGGTACTTAGTGTCACTCAGTAATATATAGGGTTAAGGGTTAGGCTGCTTAGCATCACTCAGTAATATATAGGGTTAAGGGTTAGGGTACTTAGCGTCACTCAGTAATATATAGGGTTAAGGGTTAGGGTACTTAGTGTCACTCAGTAATATATAGGGTTAAGGGTTAGGGTACTTAGCGTCACTCAGTAATATATAGGGTTAAGGGTTAGGGTACTTAGTGTCACTCAGTAATATATAGGGTTAAGGGTTAGGGTACTTAGTGTCACTCAGTAATATATAGGGTTAAGGGTTAGGGTACTTAGTGTCACTCAGTAATATATAGGGTTAAGGGTTAGGGTACTTAGCATCACTCAGTAATATATAGGGTTAAGGGTTAGGCTGCTTAGCATCACTCAGTAATATATAGGGTTAAGGGGTAGGGTACTTAGCGTCACTCAGTAATATATAGGGTTAAGGGTTAGGGTGCTTAGTGTCACTCAGTAATATATAGGGTTAAGGGTTAGAGTACTTAGCATCACTCAGTAATATATAGGGTTAAGGGTCAGGGTGCATAGTGTCACTCAGTAATATATAGGGTTAAGGGTCAGGGTGCTTAGTGTCACTCAGTAATATATAGGGTTAGGGGTAGGGTACTTAGTGTCACTCAGTAATATATAGGGTTAAGGGGTAGGGTACTTAGTGTCACTCAGTAATATATAGGGTTAAGGGTTAGGGTACTTAGCATCACTCAGTAATATATAGGGTTAAGGGTCAGGGTGCTTAGTGTCACTCAGTAATATATAGGGTTAGGGGTAGGGTACTTAGTGTCACTCAGTAATATATAGGGTTAAGGGGTAGGGTACTTAGTGTCACTCAGTAATATATAGGGTTAAGGGTTAGGGTACTTAGTGTCACTCAGTAATATATAGGGTTAAGGGTTAGGGTACTTAGTGTCACTCAGTAATATATAGGGTTAAGGGTTAGGGTACTTAGTGTCACTCAGTAATATATAGGGTTAAGGGTTAGGGTACTTAGTGTCACTCAGTAATATATAGGGTTAAGGGTTAGGGTACTTAGTGTCACTCAGTAATATATAGGGTTAAGGGTTAGGGTACTTAGTGTCACTCAGTAATATATAGGGTTAAGGGTTAGGGTACTTAGTGTCACTCAGTAATATATAGGGTTAAGGGTTAGAGTACTTAGTGTCACTCAGTAATATATAGGGTTAAGGGTTAGGGTACTTAGTGTCACTCAGTAATATATAGGGTTAAGGGGTAGGGTACTTAGCATCACTCAGTAATATATAGGGTTAGGGTTAGGCTGCTTAGCATCACTCAGTAATATATAGGGTTAAGGGTTAGGGTACTTAGCGTCACTCAGTAATATATAGGGTTAGGGTTAGGCTGCTTAGCATCACTCAGTAATATATAGGGTTAAGGGTTAGGGTACTTAGTGTCACTCAGTAATATATAGGGTTAAGGGGTAGGGTACTTAGTGTCACTCAGTAATATATAGGGTTAAGGGGTAGGGTACTTAGTGTCACTCAGTAATATATAGGGTTAAGGGGTAGGGTACTTAGTGTCACTCAGTAATATATAGGGTTAAGGGGTAGGGTACTTAGTGTCACTCAGTAATATATAGGGTTAGGGTTAGGGTACTTAGTGTCACTCAGTAATATATAGGGTTAAGGGGTAGGGTACTTAGTGTCACTCAGTAATATATAGGGTTAAGGGTCAGGGTGCATAGTGTCACTCAGTAATATATAGGGTTAAGGGGTAGGGTACTTAGTGTCACTCAGTAATATATAGGGTTAAGGGTTAGGGTACTTAGCATCACTCAGTAATATATAGGGTTAAGGGTAGGGTACTTAGCGTCACTCAGTAATATATAGGGTTAAGGGTCAGGGTGCATAGTGTCACTCAGTAATATATAGGGTTAAGGGGTAGGGTACTTAGTGTCACTCAGTAATATATAGGGTTAAGGGTTAGGGTACTTAGCATCACTCAGTAATATATAGGGTTAAGGGGTAGGGTACTTAGCGTCACTCAGTAATATATAGGGTTAAGGGTTAGGGTACTTAGCATCACTCAGTAATATATAGGGTTAAGGATTAGGGTACTTAGTGTCACTCAGTAATATATAGGGTTAAGGGGTAGGGTACTTAGTGTCACTCAGTAATATATAGGGTTAGGGTTAGGCTGCTTAGCATCACTCAGTAATATATAGGGTTAAGGGTCAGGGTGCATAGTGTCACTCAGTAATATATAGGGTTAAGGGGTAGGGTACTTAGTGTCACTCAGTAATATATAGGGTTAAGGGTTAGGGTACTTAGCATCACTCAGTAATATATAGGGTTAAGGGTCAGGGTGCTTAGTGTCACTCAGTAATATATAGGGTTAAGGGTTAGGGTACTTAGCGTCACTCAGTAATATATAGGGTTAAGGGTTAGGCTGCTTATCGTCACTCAGTAATATATAGGGTTAAGGGTTAGGGTACTTACCGTCACTCAGTAATATATAGGGTTAAGGGTTAGGGTACTTAGCGTCACTCAGTAATATATAGGGTTAAGGGTTAGGGTACTTAGCATCACTCAGTAATATATAGGGTTAAGGGTTAGAGTACTTAGCGTCACTCAGTAATATATAGGGTTAAGGGTTAGGGTACTTAGCATCACTCAGTAATATATAGGGTTAAGGGTTAGGGTACTTAGCGTCACTCAGTAATATATAGGGTTAAGGGTAGGGTACTTAGCATCACTCAGTAATATATAGGGTTAAGGGTTAGGGTACTTAGCATCACTCAGTAATATATAGGGTTAAGAGTTAGGGTACTTAGCGTCACTCAGTAATATATAGGGTTAAGGGTTAGGGTACTTAGCATCACTCAGTAATATATAGGGTTAAGGGTCAGGGTACTTAGTGTCACTCAGTAATATATAGGGTTAAGGGTAGGGTACTTAGCATCACTCAGTAATATATAGGGTTAAGGGTCAGGGTGCTTAGTGTCACTCAGTAATATATAGGGTTAAGGGTTAGGGTACTTAGCATCACTCAGTAATATATAGGGTTAAGGGTTAGGGTGCATAGTGTCACTCAGTAATATATAGGGTTAAGGGTTAGGGTACTTAGCATCACTCAGTAATATATAGGGTTAAGGGTTAGGGTACTTAGTGTCACTCAGTAATATATAGGGTTAAGGGTTAGGGTACTTAGTGTCACTCAGTAATATATAGGGTTAAGGGTTAGGGTACTTAGTGTCACTCAGTAATATATAGGGTTAAGGGTTAGGGTACTTAGCATCACTCAGTAATATATAGGGTTAAGGGTTAGGGTACTTAGTGTCACTCAGTAATATATAGGGTTAAGGGTCAGGGTACTTAGTGTCACTCAGTAATATATAGGGTTAAGGGTTAGGGTACTTAGTGTCACTCAGTAATATATAGGGTTAAGGGTTAGGGTACTTAGCATCACTCAGTAATATATAGGGTTAAGGGTTAGGGTACTTAGTGTCACTCAGTAATATATAGGGTTAAGGGTTAGGGTACTTAGCGTCACTCAGTAATATATAGGGTTAAGGGTTAGGCTGCTTAGCGTCACTCAGTAATATATAAGGTTAAGGGTTAGGCTGCTTAGCATCACTTAGTAATATATAGGGTTAAGGGTTAGGGTACTTAGCATCACTCAGTAATATATAGGGTTAAGGGTTAGGCTGCTTAGCATCACTCAGTAATATATAGGGTTAAGGGTTAGGGTACTTAGCATCACTCAGTAATATATAGGGTTAAGGGTTAGGGTACTTAGTGTCACTCAGTAATATATAGGGTTAAGGGTTAGGGTACTTAGTGTCACTCAGTAATATATAGGGTTAAGGGTTAGGGTACTTAGTGTCACTCAGTAATATATAGGGTTAAGGGTTAGGGTACTTAGCATCACTCAGTAATATATAGGGTTAAGGGTTAGGGTACTTAGCATCACTCAGTAATATATAGGGTTAAGGGTTAGGCTGCTTAGCATCACTCAGTAATATATAGGGTTAAGGGTTAGGCTGCTTAGCATCACTCAGTAATATATAGGGTTAAGGGTTAGGGTACTTAGCGTCACTCAGTAATATATAGGGTTAAGGGTTAGGGTACTTAGTGTCACTCAGTAATATATAGGGTTAAGGGTTAGGGTACTTAGCATCACTCAGTAATATATAGGGTTAAGGGTTAGGGTACTTAGTGTCACTCAGTAATATATAGGGTTAAGGGGTAGGGTACTTAGCATCACTCAGTAATATATAGGGTTAAGGGTTAGGGTACTTAGCGTCACTCAGTAATATATAGGGTTAGGGTTAGGCTGCTTAGCATCACTCAGTAATATATAGGGTTAAGGGTTAGGGTACTTAGTGTCACTCAGTAATATATAGGGTTAAGGGGTAGGGTACTTAGTGTCACTCAGTAATATATAGGGTTAAGGGGTAGGGTACTTAGTGTCACTCAGTAATATATAGGGTTAAGGGGTAGGGTACTTAGTGTCACTCAGTAATATATAGGGTTAAGGGGTAGGGTACTTAGTGTCACTCAGTAATATATAGGGTTAGGGTTAGGGTACTTAGTGTCACTCAGTAATATATAGGGTTAAGGGGTAGGGTACTTAGTGTCACTCAGTAATATATAGGGTTAAGGGTCAGGGTGCATAGTGTCACTCAGTAATATATAGGGTTAAGGGGTAGGGTACTTAGTGTCACTCAGTAATATATAGGGTTAAGGGTTAGGGTACTTAGCATCACTCAGTAATATATAGGGTTAAGGGTAGGGTACTTAGCGTCACTCAGTAATATATAGGGTTAAGGGTCAGGGTGCATAGTGTCACTCAGTAATATATAGGGTTAAGGGGTAGGGTACTTAGTGTCACTCAGTAATATATAGGGTTAAGGGTTAGGGTACTTAGCATCACTCAGTAATATATAGGGTTAAGGGGTAGGGTACTTAGCGTCACTCAGTAATATATAGGGTTAAGGGTTAGGGTACTTAGCATCACTCAGTAATATATAGGGTTAAGGATTAGGGTACTTAGTGTCACTCAGTAATATATAGGGTTAAGGGGTAGGGTACTTAGTGTCACTCAGTAATATATAGGGTTAGGGTTAGGCTGCTTAGCATCACTCAGTAATATATAGGGTTAAGGGTCAGGGTGCATAGTGTCACTCAGTAATATATAGGGTTAAGGGGTAGGGTACTTAGTGTCACTCAGTAATATATAGGGTTAAGGGTTAGGGTACTTAGCATCACTCAGTAATATATAGGGTTAAGGGTCAGGGTGCTTAGTGTCACTCAGTAATATATAGGGTTAAGGGTTAGGGTACTTAGCGTCACTCAGTAATATATAGGGTTAAGGGTTAGGCTGCTTATCGTCACTCAGTAATATATAGGGTTAAGGGTTAGGGTACTTACCGTCACTCAGTAATATATAGGGTTAAGGGTTAGGGTACTTAGCGTCACTCAGTAATATATAGGGTTAAGGGTTAGGGTACTTAGCATCACTCAGTAATATATAGGGTTAAGGGTTAGAGTACTTAGCGTCACTCAGTAATATATAGGGTTAAGGGTTAGGGTACTTAGCATCACTCAGTAATATATAGGGTTAAGGGTTAGGGTACTTAGCGTCACTCAGTAATATATAGGGTTAAGGGTTAGGGTACTTAGTGTCACTCAGTAATATATAGGGTTAAGGGTAGGGTACTTAGCATCACTCAGTAATATATAGGGTTAAGGGTTAGGGTACTTAGCATCACTCAGTAATATATAGGGTTAAGAGTTAGGGTACTTAGCGTCACTCAGTAATATATAGGGTTAAGGGTTAGGGTACTTAGCATCACTCAGTAATATATAGGGTTAAGGGTCAGGGTACTTAGTGTCACTCAGTAATATATAGGGTTAAGGGTAGGGTACTTAGCATCACTCAGTAATATATAGGGTTAAGGGTCAGGGTGCTTAGTGTCACTCAGTAATATATAGGGTTAAGGGTTAGGGTACTTAGCATCACTCAGTAATATATAGGGTTAAGGGTTAGGGTGCATAGTGTCACTCAGTAATATATAGGGTTAAGGGTTAGGGTACTTAGCATCACTCAGTAATATATAGGGTTAAGGGTTAGGGTACTTAGTGTCACTCAGTAATATATAGGGTTAAGGGTTAGGGTACTTAGTGTCACTCAGTAATATATAGGGTTAAGGGTTAGGGTACTTAGTGTCACTCAGTAATATATAGGGTTAAGGGTTAGGGTACTTAGCATCACTCAGTAATATATAGGGTTAAGGGTTAGGGTACTTAGTGTCACTCAGTAATATATAGGGTTAAGGGTCAGGGTACTTAGTGTCACTCAGTAATATATAGGGTTAAGGGTTAGGGTACTTAGTGTCACTCAGTAATATATAGGGTTAAGGGTTAGGGTACTTAGCATCACTCAGTAATATATAGGGTTAATGGTTAGGGTACTTAGTGTCACTCAGTAATATATAGGGTTAAGGGTTAGGGTACTTAGCGTCACTCAGTAATATATAGGGTTAAGGGTTAGGCTGCTTAGCGTCACTCAGTAATATATAAGGTTAAGGGTTAGGCTGCTTAGCATCACTTAGTAATATATAGGGTTAAGGGTTAGGGTACTTAGCATCACTCAGTAATATATAGGGTTAAGGGTTAGGCTGCTTAGCATCACTCAGTAATATATAGGGTTAAGGGTTAGGGTACTTAGCATCACTCAGTAATATATAGGGTTAAGGGTTAGGGTACTTAGTGTCACTCAGTAATATATAGGGTTAAGGGTTAGGGTACTTAGTGTCACTCAGTAATATATAGGGTTAAGGGTTAGGGTACTTAGTGTCACTCAGTAATATATAGGGTTAAGGGTTAGGGTACTTAGCATCACTCAGTAATATATAGGGTTAAGGGTTAGGGTACTTAGCATCACTCAGTAATATATAGGGTTAAGGGTTAGGCTGCTTAGCATCACTCAGTAATATATAGGGTTAAGGGTTAGGCTGCTTAGCATCACTCAGTAATATATAGGGTTAAGGGTTAGGGTACTTAGCGTCACTCAGTAATATATAGGGTTAAGGGTTAGGGTACTTAGTGTCACTCAGTAATATATAGGGTTAAGGGTTAGGGTACTTAGCATCACTCAGTAATATATAGGGTTAAGGGTTAGGGTACTTAGTGTCACTCAGTAATATATAGGGTTAAGGGGTAGGGTACTTAGCATCACTCAGTAATATATAGGGTTAAGGGTTAGGGTACTTAGCGTCACTCAGTAATATTTCGATGTTTGTCCTTTTGTACTTTTTCTTTTAGTTATTGTCTTGTTTGTCCTTCTTTGATTTACGGAGTCTGATTTAGTGATTACTCCTTTTGTATCGTCAAACTCTTCTTACAGTACGCACAGCGCGATTTAGCAAGAAATCACTCGGGTTAGACGTCTGTGAAATCAAGAAAATGTCGGAGAAATTAAAAATAAAGTCGGTGTTTACACCGCGAAATGTCAGAGAAAAATCGAACACGGTGATTTACTATAAAACGCCAACAAAACACCGACATTAACCTTTATTTGTACATTTGTATGTTCTTGAGACTGTCATTTTTGATAATATGAATGATTCATAGCAAATACTTATTTTCTTTTTCAGGTGTGCAAGCTATGTGATCATTTTTCGTTCTTTAATTCTGATATTTGCTTTTGTTTTAATTTATTATGTTAAGAAAACAATGCCGGTACAAACGTTTAGTATTATGTGATCATTACCATTTATAAGCTTGTGTTGTATTATTTTGTTAATTAAAATAAACTTGATCTTTTGAATGCAAGCTTGGTATCCCGAGTTAATTTGCTTTCGGGTGTTCAATTAATGTCGACTTGGCACGTGACTTAAGTTCACCTGTTACAAAAGTTTCTAGATCCCCAAAACCACGCTTTGATCGATAGCATGTGGGAAGCTTTCTAGATTCTCATTCACGTGAAAAATATGTGTACAAATCAGAAATGGATCTTTTATTAAAGGTAAAACGACACGTGGCTTGCAAGGGGATTAACGACATACAAATACGAAAAAGCACGTTTGCTTTAGATAAAAAATTACATCGATTTTTTTTTCTTTTCAATCATTATCGGTGTGTTTTTAAATCAATCCCTCAGCCTCAGGTAACTGTGTATTTGACATTTTAGTGACCGAGTTCAATGTGTGCACTAGATAAAAATAGACACATCCGTACATTGATAAAAGACAGGTGATTATCAACTCGTGAGAGAAAAAAAAATAACACCGATATAAACCAATCGAAATGTTGGGATTGGACAAGGATTTATATACATGTAGTAGGACTACTATATAAATCCTTGGATTAGATAATATACGCAAAACAAGATGCGTGCTCAGCCTTATATATCCTATAAATAAAATGCAAGCCATGCTGGGATCCCTGAAAAAAAAACCGGTATCAAATTGAAATATAAAGCACGAAATAGTAAAAAAACAAAATTAAGCAACAAAAAACAAAAGAACACATGAAGTGCAGTTACATGTACGTGTATACACGTATGATTTTCTCCGCGGTGTTGTCATCGACAATTAAAATATTTCACCGACATTTAGGTCCTAATTTGTAAATTTACGCGGTGAAAGGTTCACCGTGATTTCTCCGACATTTTACCGTGATTTTATGACATATCCCCAACATTTCACCGCGAAAAAACACCGACCAAGGTGATTTCTTGCTAAAACGTGCTGTGCGTGCTGTATATCGTGGCGGTCAGTTTCATTGGGAGAAAACCACTGACCTGTCGCAAGTCACTAACAAACATGCAATCGTAACTACCATATAATCAGGGTCCTGATGACCACTCTATACCTCATTGAAGAAACAGTAAACAATGACCTAATGTGTGGTTTTTTTTAAATCTAAATCTAAATTTAATATGGCAATTTCTGAATATTTTTTTGTATCAATTTTCAAGCTTTTTAAAATAAAGTTTTACTTACCGGTATACAATTTTATGAATTCTAATTTTAAAATAATTAGAGATACTTGAAACTCAACCAGGGTAGTTCTGGACTCATCATTTGCATTTGAGATTCACATTTTTTTTAACAAAATATAATAAATAATTAATAAAGAATGAACTATTGGGACTTTTTGATTGGGACACATCAACATTTTATATTACAAGGATCTCTGATAATCAAACAATTTTACATAGTAACATATTCTACCATCTTCCCGTAATAAATACAATAGATAATTAAAACAGTCATGCTCATGTTCATTGGTTAGGTTAATGGTGTTTAACTTCACTTTCAACAATACTTCAGTTATATCGTAGCGGTCAGTTTTATTGGTGGAGGAAACCGGAGTACTCGGAGAAAACCACTGACATGTCGCAAGACACTGACAAACTTTATCACATAATGTTGTATCGAGTACACCTCGCCATGAACAAGATTTGACCTCACAAATTTAGTGCTGCTAGGTACTGATTACACAGGTAGTTGTAAATCCAACTACCATACGATCATGACAACGACGGCGACGGCTCCTATTATTCATAATATGACAATAGGCAACATGATAAATACATTTTCATAATTTGAAATTCTCTTATCTTAGGTACATGTACTTAATAGTTACCCAGTAATCTCTGGATGAAGAGTCGTGTTGAACAAGTTACTTGTCATATGTACTAAGTGCATGCTTTCTTGTTGTACCTGTTGAATAACAATCATTACTCTTCATGTAAGAAACTTTCATTATAATTGACATGATATTATTGAAACATAATTTTACAAAGAATAAATAGCGTCGTTGGTACTATGCGAGTATACTATGCACTCGCATAGTACTATTGTTGGAGTCATTACTATGCTGATGGGCGGAGCTTAGAACAATGTTACGTCATTTAAATAGGCGGGGTCTAAACAGGATCACCTGAGCACTTTTAACAGTGTACAATTTACAAGGTATTATACGGTTTTTTTTAACGTTGATGCTAGTTCCAGGTTTGGGAATTAAATATTTGACAGTTCATTGTTATTGTTGAAATTAAATATTTCTTGAATTTAAATGAATATTATTTGCCAATCTTTATACTATCAATACATTTTAGACAAATTTCATTTTTTAAAATCACCAAAGACATTCAGAGTAATAATAACAATAATATTGTGTTGTCCGTCCATGTTATATGCCGAAATATGTCCCAAGGTTAGAAGGCATAATGCACGACCCGAAGCATGCTTTTCAACCTTGGGACATATTTCGGCATATAACATGGACAACACCATATTATTGTATAAATATTTATATTGTAAATTTGTGCATTGTATATTAAAAAAGCAATTTTGTAGTGGATTAATATAGTTAAAGAATAGATATGCCTTAACAACACTATATAGTGAATGGGAGCGAATCAGTGCAGATTTTGCTTACTGTTTGTTTATATCTGTCTTGTCATTGGAATCCTATTTTCAAGAGGGGAAGGGTTGGGATCACAGTAAATGGTTTAAACCAGACACGCTATTATGACACATGTCATCACTTCAAAAGTTTTACGGTCGACACCATGACTTGGTTAACCGTTACTGAACATCTGTGTCACAAATGACCACTGGTCATAAACACTTTCCAATCCTTTCCTAATTCATGACTTATCACCAAGATTCTAACTAGAGTAACACGATGGGTGTCACTAGTGAAGCAGGAACTGCTTACCCTTCCAGAGCACCTAAGTTCAACCCCGGTTTTAAGTGAGGTTCGTGTTGCTCTATCTTTAGTTTTATGTGTAATGTTTGTAGATCATTGTTTGTCCTCTTTTTCTTTTGTGTTGTCGATTTACAGATTCTGATTACCCCTTTTTACTACAAGCTGATTAGTTCAAAGACTGGTTTCTACTATATATACTTACCTGTGCAGCACAGAACACAGTCAGTAAACTGGTCCCCACCAACAGTAACAGTATAAACAGGATACTAGTTGCTTTGTCTAGAGATTGTTCCAAAATTCGTATTATCTGTAAAATTACAGAAATATCAAAAGAAAGAAGTTTTTACTCCAAAATTTGTATTATCTGTAAAAATAATGTAAATATCAAAAGAAAAAAGTTTTTACTCCAAAATTCGTATTATCTGTAAAAATAATGTAAATATCAAAAGAAAGAAGTTTTTTTTTATCCATGGTTCTTTGGTTCACAAATCATTAATGGTAATTCCTGGAATATATTAACCAGCTTCAACAGTATACTAAATTGATCTGAAGTTTAATTGTCTCCCTTCTTGATTATCTTACTTAAGAAAGAAAATACTATTTTTTTTATATTCAGGTTCGTTTATTGTTATTATTTATATAGATAAACTGTAATATTTATTCTTTTAATTTTAATAATTTAATTTCAATTGCATTCTGAGTCCAATTTGTAATAAATTTGCAAAAAGAAACTATCAATTGGTACCTTCAGCTTGTTGAATAAGTTTTGTAATACCCTTATATTTTTCAGGGGTGCTGGAGGGTAAATGTTCCACTAAGACCTGAACTGAGAAAGCTCTTCAACAACAGCTTGATCCAAAAGCCAAGTCTCTAGAAAAAGCGATACAAACAACCTTCAAGCAGGAAGACAACCCATCCTGACACACTTCCAGAAACCAAGATTAGAGAATATGAGAACCCTCTTAATAATATATTCAAACCATTTTTGTTTATTGAGGATTGTTAAATAAATTGAATTAATTCAATATCATATATCATTTTTGTTCATCAAGAAATCCTAAAACTAGAGTCTTCAGTGTTTCGATTAATCACCCTTAACTTCTCCCAGAAGTCTCCCACTTCTCGGAGTTCTCTATGTTGTCTTCCAATTTTGCCTGTGGGCTCTCTGAAAGAGAAGTCACTTATACCTGTAATTTGAAAGTAGTGAGAGTCCTGTATCATGGCAGTCAGTTTTATAGGTGGAGGAAACCGGAGTACCCGGAGAAAACCACAGAACTGTCGAAATTAACTATGAACCGGAAAATGTGCCATTTATGACCAGTTGTCCTTTATATACAGATTAAAATTATATGCACTAACCATTAATGGGAAAAATGAGGCTGTCCTTTAATTCATAGGTCAGGTGTCCTTTAAGACTGTATGATGTACATTACCTTTGCATCTCCCCTTTTTATCAATAAAAAGAGTCCACAAATCCATCTTGGGGCTAAAGCATCTTTTCTGTTCGTCAACCAATCCTCCAAAGTCTTCCTCACAATCTTCATACGATCGCCAAATATACCTTCACTACTCAGCTGGTAACCTAGAAACGAAGATCACATGGTAGGAATAAAGATGACATCATATTGTACTGGCATATCATCTGTTAATACCCATTACATACACACTATAGTTGATTTGTTTTACAAGAATAGATTTCTCAGATCAATGTCACATCGATGGCGAAGCCTGAAACGTGAGAGTTCTCAGATCAATGTCACATCGATGGCGAACCCTGAAATGTGAGAGTTCTCAGATCAATGTCACATCGATGGCGAACCCTGAAACGTGAGAGTTCTCAGATCAATGTCACATCGATGGCGAAGCCTGAAACGTGATAGTTCTCAGATCAATGTCACATCGATGGCGAACCCTGAAACGTGAGAGTTCTCAGATCAATGTCACATCGATGGCGAACCCTGAAACGTGAGAGTTCTCAGATCAATGTCACATCGATGGCGAACCCTGAAACGTGAGAGTTCTCAGATCAATGTCACATCGATGGCGAAGCCTGAAACGTGATAGTTCTCAGATCAATGTCACATCGATGGCGAACCCTGAAACGTGAGAGTTCTCAGATCAATGTCACATCGATGGCGAAGCTTGAAACGTGATAGTTCTCAGATCAATGTCACATCGATGGCGAACCCTGAAACGTGAGAGTTCTCAGATCAATGTCACATCGATGGCGAACCCTGAAACGTGCGATTTCTCAGATCAATGTCAAATCGATGGCGAACCCTGAAACGTGAGAGTTCTCAGATCAATGTCACATCGATGGCGAACCCTGAAACGTGAGAGTTCTCAGATCAATGTCACATCGATGGCGAACCCTGAAACGTGAGAGTTCTCAGATCAATGTCACATCGATGGCGAACTCTGAAACATGAGAGTTCTCAGATCAATGTCACATCGATGGCGAACCCTGAAACGTGAGAGTTCTCAGATCAATGTCACATCGATGGCGAAGCGTGAAACGGGAGATGCGATTAGAATTCCATTTTGAACAAAACATATCGTAAGTTTATCGAGGATTTGGTAACATGACGTCAATGATGTCATCGTAACGTCATATCAGAAAACAGCAAGATTATGTTAAATCACGCTAGTTTCTTCATAATAGTTATTAGAGTGTGAAAAGATCTGAAAGAGAAAATGTACAAATCATCGAAAATTATTTTGATTGACACATTATAGTGAGTGAGTGATTGTTATCTAACTCCAAGAGAGATTAGTTCCAACTATATAATAGTAAGAGAATTAACTTTCGTTGAGTTGATGATGTCTGATTTTCATAGTGCTAGCTCACTTAAAGAACAGTCCCGAGGTGGACATTTCCAGTTGTCACAATGAGCACAGGTCCTCCTGCCCAAGACCAGTAAAACTTTGTGGGATCAGTAAATTTTTCAGTTTTTATTTAGATATATATATAAAATAAATTCATGAATTAGATTCGGACCAGTAAATTCAAATTTTCATTTTGAGGACTGCATTTCGGTCCACTCAGACACATTATCCAGATTCCGAGCCAAACAGTCTTATTTTGTTCTCATTGATATTGCATGGTTAGCAGAGAAGCAGCTGCAAAAACTGATTTTACGGTCTTTAATTTGACCTGACCGGGGCCCGAATCCATATTTTGTTCCATTGTTGATAACCCCGTATTTGTGAAATTAAATTATATACAACAAATGACATCAAACAACATAGATGCCCAATTGTAGCATTTATCGACAGAAGTAAGAGGTAACATTCTCAAATGCAGGGAATGGGCCATTTTACATTCATTTTAGGGTATGAGCTATGCTCATTATTGAAGACCTTACTGTGATTGTGAAATGTAGAACAGCTATCAAAGCTCTGTTTCTTTGCATCAATTTGTGTAAATTTGGATAGTCTCTCATGTTCATTTACATCTATTTTCTTTCTTACTAATTGTATATTTTGAATAACTGTCTATTACAGACAAAAAATGTTTGACACAAGTGTATACAGTTTACACAGGATTCACAGCACAGTCAAATCTGTCTTATGTGCCCGTCCAAAAAAACATTGAAATATAGTCATATAAGACAGGTGGTCACTATAGGTTAACTTAATATATTTTTTTACTTTAAACATATTTTATTGTCAAGCAACTATACAGACAATGGATCAGACACAAGTTATAAACTTACGAGGTCTTCTCCATAATATGAAATGCACTACAGAGGGAAATGAAAGTTGAGGTAACTCAAAACAAATTATTGCTTAATAGAGGTGGTCACTAAAACAAGTCTGACTGTAGTCCCAATTATCGGTAATTTAAATATTCTTCCTTTGATCTTAACTATTAATATTGTCTGTATCAAAGAACTGACTCTGATATTGAAAATTATCGGGCGGTGTGACATCAAATACACAATGGTTTGGTTTGGTTTTATGGTGTTTAATGCCACTTTCAACAATATTTCAGCTATATCGTGGCATAAATACACAATGATGTTACCGAATAAAACAATAACATTAGTTTGAACGTCTTAGCATACATTGTCACTAGTATTGCAGCGAGTCCAATATGAATAGCTGCGATACTAGGGAGAACAGCTGTGTTGACCTTCGAACCTGCCGCTATTCTATATTTACTACCATACCTAACGATTTGATCATCCAAATGATTACAACCAATGGTAACAACAGTTGTAATATCCACATGTTCATCCAAAGTCTCGTTAAAACTAACATCCAAAAAAGAATGAGAAAGAAATTATCACTATCAGATCCTTTTTTCTTCTCTTTTAAAGGTGAAGGCCGTAGATGAGCTGGTTTTGCAGTCGGTTCCTTAGTTGCAACATGTTCTCGAGTTTGTACTGGATCCTTCGTCAACCCAGCCAGTTTAGGTGTTAGATTTCTTGGTGGTGGTATGTTGGTCCCAGTAATTCTCATTGGTAAACTGGTTGGCTTTTTCAAATCTGCTTCTGAAATACAGTACCAGTATATTAAATTATAATTCCCATACTGATGTGTGACATAACAGCATGATAATAATCTATAAATAGTACTGTTTTGGCTTTCTGTAATTTAAAAAACGTAACATACATTTAAAATTTTAAATTTTCATACTTCCAATCCAAGGATGGCTGTCATCTTTTATTCATGAACAGATTGCTATATTAAATACAATGTATTTTGTTCCATGATGATGGCCATTTTGAAATTAAAGTCACCACTATAAGCCTTAAAATACCTTAAAAAACAAAAGTGTGTAGAAATTATTTTAATAACTCCTGTGATTTTTCTACAAAAACATAAACTTGTCAACGTTATATTAATTGATTTTTCATTTACAGTTTGGGTTCAAATGGTAACTTCTGAAAATAAAATGTTCACATATTCCCTATAGACTAAAATATTACAAAATATAAACCAGGGATCTGGCCTTTGTGGATTTCTCATCAGTGCCAAAAAACTGACATAATAAATAAGGAATGATCCATTTGATATTCAAAAACAGCTTAGATACAAACAGTTACCGGTACTGGTCTACGACAAAAAGGTTTTAAAAAATGTCTCCAAGAGGGTCTACGTTGAGTAGAGTTTGAAGATACCAAAGGGGTAATTAGAATCTGTATATTGAAGACAAACATACAAGACAATGGCCAAAAGAAAAAAATACAAAAGGACAAACAACGATCTACAAAACATACACAAAATTATGTTCCCTGGAGGAAACAAAAATACAATCTTTATATAATATATTCAAGGAATATTCTTAACATTTGAATATGGTTTCCTAAAAGAAAAACTACTGTCATTTTTTTACTAATAACATTATTTCATGATGGTTATATATGTATTTTAATAAATATATCATATTTCTAAGGAAAACAGAATATTAAACAGAAATGTAATGTGAGTAAAAAATTGTTTTGGTATATGGTTCTATGTTTGTTTCAGATCTCCAGACTAAATGTATGTAAATTACTAACAAATACTAACATTTTTATATATTATGTGCTTTATTAATGTTAACGAGGCCGGGATAAGGTACCGGTACTTTATGTATTCAACTAACAAATGTACAGATTTCAATAAAAATATCACAAATTAAAAAAAAAAAAATTGTTTTGGTATACGGTTCTATGTTTGTTTCAGATATCCAGACTAAATGTAGGAGGAAAGCCAGAACAATAATACCAAATTGACAGGTGAGAACCCAGGTCATGTGTACATGTCTGCAATCCTTAACTCTTAAGATGGGTGTCCACGTGTGAACCTATATCAGTGGTATTAGGCTGATGATCAGACATCAATGATCTTAACCAGACTTATAAAAAGAATAGGATTAAATTTGATGATCAACTATTACTGGACATTTAAAATATGTGCAAGGCATGCCTACACTAACATCTCACAATATCCAGCATGGGGTCATGTCAGGGTTAAAATCAACGATGAGCCTACTCAATCATTAGGTATTAAAACTGGGTACCCAACAAGAGCTGTTGTCTGATTGGTCAATATAATTGCATATAATTGGGCAATCAAAGATGAATGCAAGGTTACATGACATGACTCGAAATAGGATGTTGTTAGATAATAAGGGTAATAACAAAATTACCAAACTCCGATGTTAGGAGTATCACCAAAGAAAAAAACATTATATAGATAAATTGATTTTGACACTATATTTTACCTGTTTTATCTTCTGTCTTCAGACTATCTCCTGCAGTCTCAATTTGAGGTACATCCTCGTCTTTCTTGTCTGATTCAGTTGAATGTTTATCCATATGTATACTCTCATAGTCTCCAGTTATTACAATCCATGCCGTCTCTACTGGCGATGGTGTTATAATTTTCCCTGAAAAGACAGAGTACAGAAACTGAACACTACTCTTAGAACCCTGCCCTTAATTACAGTAATTTTGAGATTTGAGGCAAAGGGTTTGTGTGGGTTTATCGTATTTAACGCGACTTTCAACAATATTTCAGCTATATCGTGGTCGTCAGTTTTATTGGTGGAGGAAACCGGAGTACCTGGAGAAAACAACCGACCTGTCGCAAGTCACTGACAAATTTATCACATAATGTTGTATCGAGTACACCTCGTCATGACCGGGATTCGAACTCACAACTTTAGGCACTGATTGCAGAAGCAGTTGTAAATCCAACTACCATACGATCACGACCACCCCCTGTAATTTTGAGATTTGAGCCAAAGGTGCAAGTGAGCAATAAATAATGAAGCACATCTATTTCTCAGTGGTGATATAACATTCAATTACTGGTATATCTAATCTCAAATGGCAATGGATCTTTCTCTTTTACGTAGATTTTTTTCTAACCTGTATTACAAACAACGCTTTTAATGGGCTTAACTATGAGTAACACGGCAGGCATCTTATAAGAAACAGGAACTGCCTATCCTTTGCGACCACCTCAGCAGGTTCAGCATCGTTTTTTTGTGGGGTCCATGTTGTTTCCTATCAGGTGATATATATATATATCAGTGTGGGAAACGTTTTTTTCTCTTATCTCGCCATTTTGGCTAGTTGCTTCAAAATTGTACTCACCAAATTAGAATTGCACTTGCCAAGTTTGACCAGTGGGTAGATATTTCTACTCGCCAATGATCTAATGCAAATATTTTACATGAGAAATAATAACAAAGATTTATAACATCTTTATTCATTCTGCATACAAATCAGTTACTTTTTCAATTAATATCATAACTCGATTAATTGCTGCAAAATCCGACCCTGACTCGAAAATTACGATTTTTTAACATTTACCTTTTTACCATAAATATAAAGTTCACTCAAACCCAATTTTATTTTATATCATCAAGTTTTACTCTACCGAAACCGTATTTAAGATAATTTGAATTGTTTGCATTGAACTTTGGGAGGTATATATTAATTTTATTTGATCCCGGTTCGGAATAGGATGCAATCTTTTAGCGTTTTCTATCAATAAGAGAAATCAATATGGCGGACGTGAAACATTGCACTGCTAGTCCTATCAACGATTTTGAAGGATTTCTTAACATCTTTTATTGTCAAATCAAAAATTTTACGGAATCATTGACTGAGAAACTACTTCGTCAAGTTGGTTGACAGGGGCGAGTGCAAAATAATCGGAACTCGCCTCACGTTGTTCGGTCTCCGGATAGTCGAGTTCTTGCCGAATTTTTTCTCATCTCGTTTTTGGCAAGTTGGCGAGCGGTGATTTCTTTCACTGATATATATATATAAAGTGGATGTGGCCGAGTAATCTAGGGCGCTGGACATAAGGCTAAGAGATTGGTGCTGCAGTGTATCAATAGTGTGAGTTCAAATCCTGTCGAGGGAAGAACAAAAATTTGTCAGCTCAAAGATCTAATTTTAACACTGTTTGGTTTAATTTTCAAATGTATGTATATATATATGTATATACATGTGTATATTGGTTTTACCATAACTAATGGTGGGTTATGGTTTGGTATCATATCTCGTTTTTTTTTTAATAACATAATACTTTATTGTTTGACTCGCCTGTTAACAAAACACCTTAGATGTCTTAGTCTTAGCAAGTTCATAAAATTTCTCAATGAACTAAAGGCATTTGATAACAAGTCCTACAATGTAATTCATCATTTCAATGTGGTGAAATATCTTCCTCTTATGATAACAATACAGAATTTCTGGGGGAAACAAAACAGGTGATATGCATGCAACAGATATTTCATACCAGGTGATATGCATGCAACAGATATTTCATACCAAGTGATACATGTACATGTATATCATGCATTTGTCCCTTATACATGTAGATACATGTACCACATCGAGTGTAATTTCAAACTTAAACGATTATGTGATAAATCACCTTCAATTTTTCTTGGCTTTCTGACTTCTCTGACCTCTGCCACGAATCCAACCAATATAACAATCAGTAGAAATATAAAGAGTGGCACACGTAGATATCCTGCCACTGTGGCAATGTGTAGAATCAGCACACACCAAACAGGCAAAGACAGATATCTCAAGCAACGCTTGGAGTCAGGTGACCACATAAAACTTACAGCAAGAATGTAGGCTACAACAATCGTCCACACCTTAAAAATATATTTAAAAAATTGACAGACATCTTGAAAAACTTTTAAAACATACAGAAAGCAATATTCACATTCTATATTCATCTATATATTCAGAGGAGATGTCGAAAGTTTATGACCTTTTTTTCAGTAGCAGCCGCCATATTGAAGGCGGGCTGACCTGTCAGACACAATTTCTAAAGAGGGTCTATTGACTAAGGACCCTACTAGTCAAATTTGTCCCATTGGTTTCAACAATATTTTAGTTATATCGTGGAAGTCAGTTTTATTGGTGGAGGAAACCGGAGTACCCGTAGAAAACCATCGACCTGTCACAAGTCACTGATAAACTTGATGACATCAAATTGTATCAAGTGCACCTTGCCATGATCAGGATTCGAACTCACAACTTTAGTGATCATGATAGGCACTGATTGAACAGGTACAATGTAGCTGTAAATCCAACTACATGTACCATACGATCACGACAGCATAATAGCCAAAATTTTACTGTGTAATTAATGTGCGAAAAACTTTGCTTAAAAATTTCAAAGCATATGACCAAGGGAAACTAGAGTGAGAACATGAAAAGCCATATTAATCTGCCAACACACAACCACAGGGCATTATGGAATATTATGAGTGTGATTGTTGTTTAACGCTAACTCAGCAATTTTTCAGCTATATCATGGCGAGAGCGAGGTAATTTTCAAAAAGATGATGTTGAGATCCACTTTGTAGTAGACCATCATGCTTAGTTGAATTTTTATAGTGCTAGCTCACTGAAACAATTTTACAGTCCATGGATAGACATGTCTCCCCACATGCGGAACTGTAGCACTTGTAACCAAAAGCTCTACTGAAAAAAAAACAAGGTATGGCTTCTCCTAACAAATCTTACCCAAAAGGATGTAAAGTATTCCAATGCATCATACACAAAAAGCAAAATGGATTGCATAGCACCAAATATAGATCGAAGTGGACCAAAATGCCACAGTAAATAAGAGGAAAAAACAGTCGAAAGTCCTCCGAACAGCGGCTTCATATGTTGCACAATCTTCGAGTAGATGCTCTCATAGGCTTGGTTAGCAGAGCTAATTGGTAATGTTATAACACCAACTATAAATGGTGTTCCAGAATCATGCAACCCGGTAAGCCATTTCCTTAGAGAGTTTGTCAGTGAACGTTTGAATGGGTACAAAAATGTCCCACATAACACAGACCATAATAAAGGTCCAAGGAAGGGTTCTAAAATAAAATACACTGCAATTGCAGCAGCTCCTGCTAGCAATATGAAAATGTTCGCTGCTGCGGCATAAATGGCTTGCTTAAAGGCCTTGTCGTGGCCCTGTGGTAAGTTATTTATCACTGAACTGATGGAGGATCGAAAATTGACAGATGGAGATTCCATCTTTACGGGGGGAAATGTATTTAGGGGAATTCAACATGTACTCGATAGAGACTGATATGATTGCGACTTTCGATTATCTTCCTTGCTTTCAGATGTAAACAACACATCTATTAATTCCTTTTATATTCATTATTCTGAACAAGAGTATATATAGTGTATTGTATTTAAAAAAAAATAACATCAATGTATGTTAATTTCCTAATAAATAAGAATATTAAATGTGCACTACGGTGCCAAAAAATCTAAATAACCAGCATTTGGTTTTTAGAAATTTTATAAATAGTATACAACTATAACATAATTTATCATAAAACAGCTTAATAAATCAATAATCGTATATATAATTATTTTAAATGTAAACAAAATTTATTGCTTAATAAGATTATATATTCCCTATATATTTGCAACCTCAATTTATGATAAAAAGGATTTTTTTTCTTTGCTCTCGACTTTATCGACAAATTTCCAATGTTCCTTTATTAGAATTTTTTTATTATTCCATTCGTAGATTCGGGTGTTTTCATAACAATCGTTGAAATTACAAATATATTCCGAATCCTATTTCTTTCTATCTTTTCATATAGATCACTCCAATATTTGGAGCACTACTCGAGGAGTGTAAGGAGTGAGTGATTACTGTTTAACGATTTTCAGCTATATCATGGTGAGAACAAATTACTTTTCAAATAGATGATGATGAGGTCCGTTTTGTGCTAGAGAAACACGCTTAGTGCTAGCTCAATGAAATCAGTCTTTCTCCCTAATGTTGCGTGCGTTTGGCCGGGCCGATCGCGGGGCTCGAACCCAAGACATACCGCACTCGAAGGGTACTATAGCATATAATAGTACAGTGGAACCTGTGTAATCCGACACCTGAGTTTTCCGACATCCTGTGACATCTGACAAAAATTTATTGTCCCAAAGTATTTCTGTTAACTAAAATAAAACCTGAGTATTCCGACATCCTGTACAATCTGACACATTTCCCTAGTCCCTTGGTGTGTCGGATTAGACAGATTCCACTGTACTAACATAATTTAAAAGCACATATATGATATACATGTATGAAAGCATTTAAAGTTCGGATACGTTTGAGACAAATAAAATACTAGCAGAATCTAAAAGTACATTTCTCTAGTTTATACTGTGAACGTTAAAAGCCAAAAACGGAAAGAATCAAAGTAATTAAAATCATACACAGAAACTGCAGTGGCATTGGTTCTTAAATTGATTGAAAGATGTTTCTTTCCTGAAGTGGTCTGTCAGCTCATTCCAAGTTTATGAAACAAACTATTTTGTGATATTTAGCGGCTGGTAGAAGTTCTATTGCTGACTTGCACCCCGGGAAAGTCGAAGGAGTATCTGAGAATCTGTCGATGCGCATGTGTTTGAATGCTAATGTAGACTTTCCGTTTATGTTAAGTTAAAGTTGTGTTTAACGTATTTATCTGTGTGTTGTTATTCTTTACCACGCGGATTTCCGGACAAGAACGAAATTCGTGTCTGCATTCCATTTGTGCGGTATTATCCTCCAGTATTTTATTATAATAACATGACCGATTCACGGTATATATAGACCACCAGTAGACCCTGATCAATCATAGTATATGGTCTCATTCCTGCTGGTTTTTTTCCTCGAGTGCGTGATCCGCTTTTTGTTGTCTTATTTTATATGTTATGGTCCAATGCATTATTCCCTGTAATCTGGGAGTCATAAATCTGTAATTTTGCTCCTAACAAACCCGACAAACAAATATATTAATGAGGATCTATGGGGGTTTTTTTCTTTTTTGTATTCGCTATTTTGTTCTAGCAAGCATGCTCAGGCTGGAGAAAGAAGTTCACTAGTTCACAAATCGTTCGGTTAACGAAGGCTTTGAAACATCGTCATTTTCCTAATTCCTCATTCATATTACCATAGAACAGTAACTAAACAATGTCCTATGCTGTCTGCCAAATAGAATTTCAGATCCATAGAAAACTGAAAATTTTCGATCAAAATATTAAAACTTAAAGGAAGAAAAACAGGTATTGAAGAGCAACACAGGGGAACATTCAAGACAAGTTTGCTATCAAATAGTTTTGTGGTTTCAGATAACAGAAATATTAAGACATCAAGCAAACCAAATAAGATAACGTTGTCATTACAACTGAGGCTCAAGGTCAGGTGACACGGGGTTTCGAGATGGACATCTCTACTATAAAACAAACATCTTGACCTTTGACACGTACAATGACGTCAGATGCAGCTTTATACAGTGACCAACATCCCTAAACAGTATATAAAATAATTTTGCTCATTTGGTTCGACGATTGTTATCGCCCCTTGCTGTTTTAACAAGTCCACGGGATACAATGTTCAGCTGTGCATTCCTATGTTCATCCTTGACATGTAGTAGTTCTAGAGATCTTAGTCAACCATTTCCAGTCAAATCGGCCCCAAGTCAAATCGGCTTCAAAATGAAAGTCAAATCGGCCCAAAAAAATAAAAATAAAAAAAGAATAAATAAATAAAAATTATGTATTAATAATCAATTAATATTTTTGGTTAAAAGATGTAAAAATTTTAATTTTATTGATGAGCGGATTCTTTTATTTTCGTATCAATGGTAAACATTTACTGGTACAAAACACAACTGTACTAGACAGTTTTAATTCTTCAATAATTAAAACGTATTGAATGTATTTAATTATTTTGTTGAATAGTGTCCAAGCAATTTAAGAAATATTTAACTTTGCATGTTGACAATGGTAAACAAAAAAAATGACGGACATGTGATTTCCTGATCTGAAAAAAAAGTGAAACACATTGTTCTTGTTTATAATGCGCACCCCTCCTGCAAAATAAAGAAGCTATGTAAAATCCAGCGCATTATGCACCAGTAATTACGGACATATTATCAAATTAAATAAACAACATAATAAAACAATGATTTGATTAGGAATTAAATAAACAACACAATTAACAATACATATTATCAAATTAAATAAAAAAACATAATAATACAATGATTTGATCTGGGGCCGATTTGGCTTGGGGCCGATTTCGTTTGGGGCCGATTTGACCTGCTACCGTAGCCAAAGAAGCCTTCTGGAACTTCAAGAGGAGCATGTCTGTCAATTCTAGTGACATGGCACATCTTTTTGACCTCAACAAAGTTCCTGAACTTTGGATCTTTTAAGTGAATAAAACAGTTCAACCAACTCGGACCTGACATTCGGGAGATTAAATAGCAAATATATCAGCTAACCAGAACCGTCTTGTTTAATTCTAAGTCTCTTCGAATGTAACAACCTATAGAGAAACATTCCTGGCAGGTCTCGTGACTTGGCATACAGTAGTTTCAGAAAACAAGTCGAAACTGTTGCAGCCAATCAGAATAAAAATGTAAGATATCAAATTTAGTGCGCATGATGCGTTTCTGGAATAACCTTCATCAGGCACGTTCAAACTCGAAAGATTGGAAAGTCAAATAATTTAAAGATTTGGAAGCAATAAAACCAAACGGTATAAACAAGATAGCCAAAATGGGCTAAGGTCACCTATACCTGAGGAAGGAGAACCTTAGCTTTATAAATAATTACATTATTCAGGAACTGTAAATTTCAGTAATAAATATATCTAATAAACCATGTCATTGCCGAAGCACGGACTACTTGGTGGATGATACCCTCGGGGACTACTAGTCCACCAGCACAGGTATCGACCCAGCAATAGACGGATAGTAATAAAAACGTAGATATCAAATTTAGAAACCACGGTTGTCATATTTTTGGAACTGTTCAGGAAATAACAACACTTCATGAAGATCAATATAGAGGAACATTGGTGACTAGTCTGGAGACCTGGCATGCACTAGTTCTAGAGATCTTAGTCAACCAGTGGCCAGGGAAGCCTTCTGGAACTTCAAGAGGAACATGTCTGTCAATTTCCGTGACATGGCATGCAGTAGTTCTAGAGATCTTAGTCAACCAGTGGCCAGGGAAGCCTTCTGGAACTTCAAGAGGAGCATGTCTGTCAATTCTGGTGACCTGGAATGCAGTAGTTCTAGAGATCTTAGTCAACCAGTGGCCAGGGAAGCCTTCTAGAACTTCAAGAGGAGCATGTCTGTCAATTCTGGAGACCTGGCATGCATTAGTTCTAGTGATCTTTGTCAACCAGTGGACAGGGAAGCATTCTGGAACTTCAAGACAAGCATGTCCGTCAATTCTTGTGACATGGCATGCAGTAGTTCTGGAAAAATCTAAAATGTCTCAGCTAACTAGATGACGGCCATCTTCGATTTTGAAAAGCAACAACACTTCTTCAGATCAGTGTAGGACAATTTCATAGTTTAAAATATAATGTTTCGCCCAATCAGAGACCAAGGCTGCCATGTTGGATATTAGATCATTGAAAGGTAACAATCCTTCTTCGGAACTATTCTAGGAAAAATTCTGGCAAGTCTGGTCACTTCACATGCAGAGAAAAGATTAGTTTAAAATGTCTCAGCCAATCACAGGCCATTGCCTATCATCAAAGATAAGTATTTGACTTCTGTCCATGTCGAGGTATATTAGATATAGCTATGTGATAGAGATTGTCATTGACTTATTGCAGATTTCTAGTTTTCACAGGGTTCTCCTGTTTCCTCCACCAATGAAACTGCCCTAACCAATATAACTTAAATATTGATGACAGTGGTTTTACACACTATTACCCATAATTCTTAGTTAGTTCATTGATAAAATGGTGGCACGTCTAGTTGGCAGAAATCATTAATTGATTGAATGTTTCCCTTGTATCACCGTTAGTAAATTTTTTTGCTATACATTGTATTTTAACAAGGTTTTGCATTGGAGGAAGCAGAAATCCCTGGAAAAACCAATGAGGGTCAGGAAATACCATCTACAATACATTTTTGTACTTACTTAACCTAGCAGCTGAGATACCTTGCAGTGAGTTTGTTCATTTGATGGTGTTTAACACCACTTTCAACAATATTTCAGTTATATTGTGGCGGCCAGTTTTATTGGTGGAGGAAACTGGAGGACCCGGAGAAAACCACTGACTAGTCACATAATGTTGTACACCTCGCCCTGATTGAGATTCTTGGATTTTTATAGTGCTAGCTCACTGAAACAACAGTCTGCAGAGAGAGATGCCACCCTACTCATTAGCCCGATCCCGAGCCAACAAGTCTGCTCTTCCTCCTTAATGCTGTATGCTTAGTGGAGTAGCAACAAATAACAATTTTATAGTCTTTGGTTCGATCCGATACGGGATCGAATCCACGATCTTCTGTACTCGAGACGAGCACGCCAACCATTACACCACCGAAGCGGTTCCAATAACAATAAAAGACTTTATTTTAAACCTGCAGTTTGTTTATTATCAACATGCACATAAATTGTCAAACTGAGGTAGAAATTCTATACATCAATATCCCTGAGGTAGAACTTGTATAATTATCGAATCATAACTCACGGCGGAGCAATCATACAGAATTCTGTACCACGCAATTAAAGGGAGGTAATAAAGATAACATCAATCTCAAAAACTGTAATATTTGACAATTCTTTATCAGTAAAAAAAATATCTGCTATGTAAAAATGTCAAATTGTTTAGATTGGTCAATACCAATATGACTCGTACGAAATATACAAATATACGAGTCATATTGGTACTGACTGATCTAAACCAGTTTTTTTATCTTTAATTTTTAATATATTTGGTTCAATTGGTCCACTTCCCCTTTTTAACAAAGAAAAATAACTACATTACAATTAAGATGAGCAGTCTCTGTTGATGGAAAAGAAATCATTTTCTATTACTACGATTTTTCTATTGGATTTCGGAACTGTCTTTATTTTTTTTTTTATCTAAACAGAAAATGAATCTGACATTATTAAAATGATGTGGGATTATGGTGCTTAACGTCACTTTCAACAATATTTCAGTTATATCGTGGCGGCCTTATTAAAAGGGTTGGCCTTGTGTTCAGAGGACTTATATTTGATAGGAGCAATATTCAATTGTGAAAAAAAATTGTAGATTAAGAAATCTGTATGATCCTCGTTCTTACAAACTGTATACACGCTTGCTGAGCTATGAATTTGATTTGTAAAAATATCACATTGTCAACACTATACAAAACAATAACATATTTACAAAGGCAGGATTCAAGGTGCTGTTATTTCTCCGATGGATTTGACATTATTTCATATTACTGGTATTTTCAACTTGCAGTCACCTGTATTAAAAAGTCACCATATTCTTCTCTTGCCATAAAACATTTCATATGAATTGACCCTCTTTTAAGAGGTCACCTGTCTTAAAAGACCACTTTTCCTTTGTACCACAGGTGGCATCTTAATACAGGTTTGACTGTATAAAAAAATATTGTGTTTTATGTCAATGCCTGATATATAAGTAAAGTTTGACCTGCCCTCAACTTTTGATTATATGAGGATTTTTTTAATTTTATTTTTGAATTTCCTGAGGTGAGAAAGAAACAAAAATTGTGTGATTTAGGCCAAGTATAAAAATATTGTGCTTTACGTCAATGCCTGATATATAAGTTTGGCCTGCCTTTAACTCTTGACAATATGGGAATTTTTATTCTATTTTACTTTTAAATTTGGTGAGAAAAACAAAATTTGCATGATTTCAGTACAGAATTTGAAATAAATTAATTAAAATATAGGAAAATATAATATATTTTCTTGATTCTTTTTTTAAATTCACAAATTAAAAATTAATTTTTATACAATTAAAAATAAGAATATTAGTGACTCATCTGAGCCTGTATCACTCATCATTTACATGCCTTGTGGATCTGTAGTTTCTAAAAAAAAATTCTAATAGGGTCCTATGTTAAACCATGTCTTTTAGCAGACAAAAATCACATACTTTGTATAGAACCACACAAGGCTCATTCACAGAAGGCTAAACTTGAAAAAGCCAAATAGTTTTAGAATCATAAGAGTCTTAAACTCGGCCAAACAAATTACATTGTTAGTTCTGGCAGCCATGTTGAATATTGGATCCAAACCAAAGTGACAAATTGTGACGAGATCCACTAAAAGGGCATTAATGTAAAGTTTCTTTGGCTCAGTAGTTATAGAAAAAAAAAGTTATAACATGCAAGGCCAACAAGGAAAACTGCTTGTAGCCATCGACACTCCTCATTAAATAAATAAAGAATTAAATTAAGGCCAACGACGAAAAACGATGTCAAGTGATTACTATAGCTCACTTAGTCCTTTGGACAAACGTAAGCTAAAAACTGCTCATATGTCTAAATAAAAATAAAAAAATCAAAGAATAACAAAAGGTTATAACAGGCATTAGACATAGATAAAAATTGATAAGCTGTGTAATGATTAAAACTTGATGAAATATACATTATTATAAATTATTATACGTGTACAGTCAAACCTGTCCATGCAGTCCTGTACCTGTATCAAAAAGTCACCTTCATAGAAAATTTCATATCAACTGCACCTCTTTTACAAGGTCATCTGTCTTATAAGGCCACTCTTTCTTTGTCTCAAAGGTGACCTCTTAATACAGGTTTGACTGTACTTTTTTTTAACTGGACCCAATAGATTGATGGTTTTATGATAGACCATTTTGATATGCATATTTCGGCTTATACCGATTTTCAATAATAGTGAGCGGAAGGGATTTATGTGAGGCTAAAAAATGGTAAATAGAAAAATGTGTGAAAATAAACACTTGCAATGCCAGGAAATAGGGTTCACATTAATGAGTACCGGTATTGTATTGAAATGAATTTATAATAATGAAATGCAGACAAACTTCTATGAAAATAAAACTCTGTTTTTCAACTTGAGTTTTACAATAAAAGGCAAATTGTGCAAAGGACGGCAAAAATTGTGAAATTCTTATTAATCGTAGGGTTCTAATTTTCGCTGCTTTCATTGTCCATTTAAACCATGAAAATAAAAATCCAATGAAATACAATTTTCCCATTGATTGTTGCCTGTAGTGTTTAAAACCACAAATTCAAGATCCCATGGATCAATGTATTTTTTTAGAAACCACGAAAATTAGTGTCAACGAATAAAGGTACTTTCACATTAGTAGATCCATTAAGATAAGCAAGCATCGATATCTAGACTAAATGTTTTATGTACACAAATTTGAGTCTTTTTCTTCTTTTTTTTTCTCCAAATAAAATTTAAATAGAACTATTATTATACAATAAAGAATTAGCACACTATATGTTATAGCTAGCACTTTTGTGCTAAAGAAAGCTCTAAATTCGAAAACACAAAATTATTTTCTAAAATTTGTAAAAGATTGGATATTTATACAAAGACATTAAAACAAATTTAATCAAAATAAATATAGTATATTAAGTCATTGATTATTGTTAAATCTGATCTGTATAAAATAATTTTAAACTTACTCGTTATTTTTGATTTTATAAGAAACATTCTGAATGTAACAGGTTAAATTTAGTATTGAGAAAATTTATCTCTTTCACCCTTTGGCCCTAATGGCGAGGAGTTTGGAGGTTAATGTCCTTTATAACCACTTTCACCAATTTTTCAGCTGTATCCTGTAGGGGGAATGTGGTTACTTCCTATCATCGTTATTTAATTCTGACACATTGCACCATATTCAAATAAAATTTCAGTTATTTGATGGTGTGTTTTGGTGGTGATGAAACCATGGAAACCACGGAACAACTATAACTGGTAGCCTTTTTTACTTTAAGATACCAGTTGAACATGTGTATCTCACTGGGTAATGAAGCTACACCTTATTAGTGAACATTATAAACAAATGATCACCTTGACGATAAATTTACCCCTCTAAATTGGTTAATGGAATATTTACTCATTTCTTCCCCCGTGGTCACGAATTAACGGAAAGTGTAAATTTCAATTAACAGATAATGATAATTTAATACATTTGAATAAGTACAGTACAAAATTTTAAAAATAGAACCGAATTTTCTTGGATAATGAATCATGACCCTCTTGTACAGAATAACCTTAGTGTAAAGAAACTTTTCAAATAGGCAAGCACTAGATAATTCAACATGAATTCAAGATCAAGAGAGGTCAGAAGACGAGTGACAACACATTGTTGGGTTTTAATTATTTGATATGCTAAAATTTATTCTAGTATTTGAGTCGTTAGGACATATTGAGCTAACACTTTCTCCGTCTCAGAACAGATGTTATTCCATACGTTGTGTTATTCAAGAAAAGGACCTACAGACGACTTAAAACATTCAAGAAAACAAGATTTGAATGCAGTTGACCCAAGTTCATTATTAACAGTTGATTAAGTTATTGTAGCATAAAAATGGTTAAAATTATTTTGCAAAGGTGTAACAACAGGTAATCATGGTAACAGTAAAAATACACACGCACACACGATCTCAAACACACACTGACCATTAGATCCCATACATTTAAGAAAGATACAAATGTACATATATCTAACACAATCATCTAAATCAACTAAATATTAGTGTTATAACAATGAAAAAGTGTCTAGATCAAAAATCAAAAATATACTGGATTTATTACGATTAATTGATAGTCATATTTGAAAATAAGAGTTCTGAGTTAGAAAGCAGACATACATGTACGTAGGTGAAATATTTAGTTACAGAAAAAAATGCATTGTAAAATACAGTCTAGCTTAGTAGAAGTCAGACATATTAGGCAAGACTCAAAATACCCTGATAACTGTTACATTTTCAAAATCAGATTTATTAGTAGTACTTGTTATCTCCCATCAATAAGTTAGGCAAGGGAGATAAAAAAGAATTGCTTGCTTTATAAAAAGTTATCTCCCTTATGTCCAATATGGTGAATGGAGACTTGATACTTGCTAATGTTTTTCATCAGAAAAGAATGTATTTCAATTATTTGCACATAAGGCTTTTTTTTTCTTCATATAATGGAAAAGAATGAATAACTTAAATATGATTGATTGGTGTTTAATGCCAACTTTAGCAATATTTCAACTATATCGTGGCGTAACTTAAATGTGACTACCAAACAAAATTTTAGGACATTTAAGAAAAAATGAATGCAATATTAATGGCATATACTCAGAACTCTTTACAAATACAATTGGGCAAATACCACTGGGCTAATGCCCTGTATAACATCATAAATCACCGGAATTTTATATAAAATTGCACATTACATACTTTATTGGAAGATAATGTTAATCGTGAGTTATTATTACATGATTTCATTTGTGTTCATTTAATCGTAAAATTAAAAATGATTTTTTATAATAACATGATTTCATTCTATCATAAAATTAAAAATTCAAAGACGATTTTTTTAAAAAGAAACGTAAAATTTATAATATGACGTATATGTCTTTAACATCTAAATGTTTCATGTAAATTTTGCTTAAGCAACACAAGCCAAAATAAGTATGCGTAATCGGCCTAAATTAAGTGTTGCACATATAACTGATCATAATTTACAGAATATTAAGCTACCGATAATAAATTTAAATGTTTAAAAATCTGAAAATATTATCATGATAAATGACAACAAAACAATTCCTTATTAGTTAACAATAAAAATTACATATTTTTCACATACTAAAATATTCAAAGGTAACATTAGGGAGGGCTTATTTTACCACAATTCCTCCCCTAAAAATATAGGTTACAAAAACTTCTAAAGAATATATATTACTACATTTCTAACTAACAAGGGTTCATCTCAAAATGTTGCTTATGTTATCTAAACAAAACTTTCCTTTGTGGTTTTTAGTTCGCTTCATTTCTAGAAATTTCTGTGATCTTGACTCGTTACAAAATATTCCTCAAATATGAAAAAAAGCTGTGTGGGTATATTTTTTTAATTAATACCGGTACACATTTTTGTTTTATACAGAAATTGTACTAAAATAACTTTTGAGATGACCCTTACAGATATCATACAATATACAATGTAAGATATATATATAACAAAATTTGAAAAAAATCAACAAATTTTATCACTAATTATTAACATTAAAATTAATAAAATGGTTAGTTATTGATATCACCGAGATCAAAACAATAAAACAAACTTCTATGGTTCTCAAAATACATACTTAGGAGTTAACAACTTTATATAATATACTGATAACAATGGTAAACTGCAGTTACCTCCCTTCAAAGAGATGGTAAACTGCAGTTACCTCCCTTCCATGAGATGGTAAACTGCAGTTACCTCCCTTCAACAAGATGGTAAACTGCAGATACCTGCCTTTAACAAGATGGTAAACTGCAGTTACCTCCCTTCAACGAGATGGTAAACTGCAGTTACCCCCTTCAACGAGATACAAATTCCTAAACCTTGTCTTCATGAAGTAAAATTTTCCAAAGGGAATCTTTTGGATAATATTTCTCATTGATAAATATCATTTCAAAGTATTCTCTCATAAAGCAAAATATCTTTTGGAATTTTTTTTATCTAGTACCTGAGTTTTTCTCCTAGAAATACCTGAGTTTTGAACAATGTCATTATTTTAATGAGTTTGTATGAATAAATGTCACAAATTTTACCCTTTTTAGTCCTACTAAAATCAAACAAATAGTATGTTAATATTTTTTTTACTTGTACAGGGACATTTTTTTTTGCATAAACATCAATAACAAAACATGTCTGGAAGACATTAAAAATTTATAGAAAAATACTTGAAAAAAATTGGTAAGTAAAAACATTGTTGTACCTCTGTTTGAGATCTCTATCGGAATACTATATATCTATGAAAATAAGGTTACATTGGTTGGTTTTATGGTGCTTAACACCACTTTCAACAATATTTCAGTTATATCATGGTGGTAAGTTTTATTGGTGGAGGAAACCGGAGTAACCGGAGAAAACCACAGACCTGATGCAAGTAACTGGGAACCTGAAATCTTTATCACATAATGTTGTATCGGGTACACCTCACCGTGAATGGGGTTCGAACTCACAACTTAAGTGGTGATAGACAGTGATTGCATGGGTATTATTTTGATCTTGAGCATACCGGATGAAGGTTAAACCAAATACGCTTTGTTTCCACAAAATTAGAAATCTACGTGTTTTTTTATTGATAAAAACAACAATAATTTTAATTAAAGAATGTAACCCACATTATAACAACAATAGAAGCAACTATTCACAATTTCTAGTGTCTGTCTTTGCCTGTGATTCAACTCAGCTCAGCGTTTATATGATGATAATTTAATCCAACAATTTATTGTAACCTTATTTTCATAAGACAAGAACATAATAAATTAATCTCTAGAATTCTATGTTTTTTATTTTTGTCAAAATTTCGTAAGTTGAAATGTCATTTCCCCCCTGTGTATAACATGCAGTTAATAATAGTCTCCTTGAGAAACAAGTGCATTTTCTTGATTGGAAAAATCATTGACAAAATTTTGGGTTAAGTGTTTTACCACACTTTCAACAATATGTCATTTACAAAAATGTACATTGTGGCGGTCAGATTTTTTTTTATTGGGAGAAAATTGGAATACCCGCAGAAAACCACAGACCTGCCACATTCAAGTCACTAACAAACTTTATCACATGAAGTTGCATTGAGTACAACTTTAGTGGTGATATGCACAGATTGAATAGGTAGATGTAAATCAACCTACCACACAGTCATTACCATGACGATACCATTAACAAATTAAAATCTAGAAAGTAATTCATTATCACCCAACATTAATCTTAACATACAATATTTAAAAAAAAACAAAAAAAACACCGGCATTTTAGAACACATCCTCAATGGTTAGAATGTTTGTGAAACATTATGTCAAACTTCCTGCTATGTTCTCCCGCGCTTCTGTAACAAAAGATGTTTCAGTGATGAGGCCTCTTCTCGTAATGTCGCCACTTGTGCTCTTAATATTGCATTTTCTTTTTCCAGAAAACTGGCCCTTATTGCTATTTCGTCTTCCCTTGATTTCCGAGCATCTCTGGACTTCTTAGCAGCCATGTTGTTTCTTTTTCTACGTTCGAAATATTTACCATCTTTCTGTTCTGAGGGTATTGGTTTCTTTTCACTTCTGGGTCTTTTCTGTGTTTGTTGGACAGCTGCTAAAGCACGGGCCAAGGTTGGAGAAGCACTGGCGGCTGCAGCTGTAAATATATAAAAAAAAAACAATATGACAATTTTAATAGGGTTAGGGGTTATGGTGTTTAATGCCACTTTCAACAATATTTCAGTTATATTGGTGGAAGAAACAGAGTACCCGGTGAATACCACCGAACTGTTGCAAATCACTGACAAACTTTATCACATAATATTGTATCGAGTACACCTCGTCATGAGTGGGATTCAAACTCACAACGTTATTGGTTCTAGGCACTGATTGCATAGGTAGTTGTAATTCCAACTACCATACGATCACGACCACTATTTTTTTGGGGGGCCAGACAAAAAATCCCAAGCCCCCTGGTTAGAAAATGGTTGGTGCTTAAAATGGTGGCAAACTTTTTACAGTCAAGTCTTCACTGTGCCAGCTGAACAGTAGGCATGGATGATTTTGTAGAAACAAATATGGCCTTGGGGAGAAAATGTAATTCCAGTGACAACTCAAAATGAACAGTTCTGTTGTAAAAAAATAATCAATATGTACATTGTGTATCAATGGCCTGTTTTATCACAGATAGACTGAAAACAATTTCAAACATAATTTTACATAACTTAAGCAGGGCTTTCAATATTTTTCAAGTGTACCAGTACTTCACTATTTATATAATTACAGGCGGTACTTTTTTAATAAAATTTAAACATTTTTTATGAATATCTTAAACAACACTCTTTAAAATCAGGAGGTACCGAATACCATCTTAAAGGGGTAAAAGTACCAGGTACCGCCATTTATTGAAAGGCCTGTAATAAAGACTCCTGCACAGAGTACATTTTTCCCCTTTTATAATATCCCCTAATTGTGACCCTCTTATCAATTAAGCAATACACATTACACTTACACAATAATATGGTTATATCATTATTACACAAATATCATCTGAAAAAGCAATATATATAGACAGATAGTTTATAGGTCAATAGTTTAATTATATCACCCTTGTCTACCTGTATTGAGGGTGATATAACATTATATCAGCCTGCTTATGGTACCTGGGGTAACACTACCCATAAACTTTCCACTAAATTAGTTAAATCTGTATTACAACATAAAATTAATGACATTGGACAATTCTAAAGGTGAAACGAAACGTTTGCTTTATTTCAAGGCCACACCAAGGGAAATAACTATATATTTTTATCGTTTTATAAATTTGTCAAGTATATTATAGACTTTTAAACTATTTAAATACAATATTTTTAATTTTATTTTATTTTAAATTTTAAATACAATATATTTAAATACATGTGTAATGAATGAATGGTTGTTGAAATTACTTTGAAAAATATTTTTAAATACAGATGTAAATAATAAATATAAACTCTCTCTTGCGATCACCCTTATTTAGGATCGGTGCATGGGATGACCACTGGTCAAGTATGTGTCACAATTTTCTTTTGAAATGGCTTAAGCTTGTTGTCTAAAATAAAAAATTACTCATGACAGTTACCAAATAATTATGATTCATTTGAACCTGTACAAATATTTCAGCCTTTCTGGTAATTTCCTTGCTTCCAAATATTTTTAAATTACTGTGCTTTTAATTATTTTGACTGAGTCTACATGATGAAGTTTATTCAGTCTAAATTAGATCCATGCAATCAGTTTTATTGGTGACGGAATCCAGAGTAACTGAAGAAAAGCACTTATCTGTCACAAGTCAGTGACAAACTTTATAACATAAAGTTCTATCCAATGACAATTATCAAATTACAAAATATAAAATAAAGGTGGGTTTGTATGGTAAAATTTTTCCTTGAAATTTGCTTCCAACTTGACCTGCTAACCCATTTCAAACATGAATTTGAAAGTATACAGGTCATCCAACATGTTTGATAGGTCCATCAAATATTAGAAGGGAGTTGAATAGGTGTTCAGACTGTCAAAGTTGTGTTTGAGACAGGTGGATAGATAAAAATTGAAGTGAATTTGAAGGACAAATTTGATCATGTAAACACACCTTACATGATGAATGGTTTTTTTTCTAAAAAAATATTCTGATTCCCAATGTTGCTGAAAAAAATATTCTGATTTTGGTGGAAGAAAAAAATAAAATAATCTGATTCAGAGTTTTTGTCATATAACCTAATGTTAAATTCTGGGAAAAAAAATTGCACTTGGTGCAACAAAAAAATAAATATTCTAACTCTTGTGTTGTCCGAAAAAAAAATTATGAACGAAATAATAAACCATAAACCCCCCCTGCAAGTTAAATGGTCGATCCCTTAGTTCGATTATGACTTTATGTAGTCCACTGAAACAACAATCTGAGGGTAGACATGTCACTCCACTCAAGACACATTACCCTAATTCTGAGTCAACCAGTCTTTGCACTTTCTCTTTAATGCTGTGTGCTTAGCGGAAAAGCAACTACTGCACTTGAGAACATGCCTACCAATACAACACGGATCGTGATGCAATACGTTTTCATGAAGATACTGATGGATATTTACAAACAGAAAAATAATGCCAACTAAATAATCTTCAAAATAATGATATTTCTTCACTCCTGTTTACACTCTGCAAGTGAATATAACGATTGTCATTGGCTATGTTGTCTTTAGTAAAATGTCTCAACACAGTTGTCTCCCTTATGATTTTTTTTTTTTTAATTATTTTATTTTATTTTGAAGAGTTAAATCAAAACAAATATACTGTGGCATATTGTTTAAAAAGTAGAAGAAAACTATACCTGGTAAGATAATAATAATAATATACTTCCCAAATGTTATTTACAAATGTTTTCCTTATTAAAAATCTCTCAGACCCCCACCCCCTATTCTAATTTGAGTCAAGCCAAATTTTGGAGAAAAAAAAACCAAAACACATTATTGTATTTTTCAGAAGAACATCTTATAAATGTTATTGAAACAAAATATATACTACTTGTTTTACCTTTCAGGTTTATCATTGGAATGTTTTGTTATAAGATTAATTGATTGATTGGTGTTTAATGCCAACTTTAGCAATATTTCAGTTATATTGTGGCATGAACAAATTTTATGTTAACTTAAGACACCTAGAAGACCATCAGAAACAAAACACACTTGTCTATAAAACAATTGGGTCATATGTACAAATAAAAGATACAAAATATTAATCTGTAAATACTTGCAGAAAACAAAAATTTTCTTTTTTTGTCAACTGACGAAATAATAACATTAAAAAAAAGGATGAGCAAAATTAAATACGATTCCACTATTTCTCTAATTTGATTGGACAGGAGAAACACTGTGTGTACATGACCTTGATACATGTAGTTAATTCTAATTCCAGCACAATTTGCTGTCTTTATTTTCCTTAATCCTTCTATAACTCAAGGCAACATACCGATAGCTATCGATTTTTCATTTTATTTGTTTTTTACATAATCCTAAATGTAATACACTTGTATTTTTAAACAGCTAACAAACAACTACAAGTACAGCAAATTAAAATTAAAAAAATTGTTTAAATATAATAAGCTGCCAAAATCATTTAGAATATTCACATATTTAGGGACCGACCATTTAACTTGCAGGGGGGGTTATGGTTTTTTGTTTCGTTCAGAATTTACACAAGAGTTAGAATTTTTTTTTTTTGTCGCGCAAAGTGCGAAATATTTTTTCCAGAATTCAACATTAGGTTATATGACAAAAACTCGGAAACACGATTTTTTTCTTCTTCCCTCCATCAAAATCAGAATATTTTTTTCAGCAACATTGGGAATTGGAATATTTTTTTTAGAAAAAAACCATAACACCCCCCCCCCCCCCCCCCCCCCCCTCTTCAAGTTAAATGGTCGTTCCCTTAGTCACTTTCAAATAATTTAGCCGTCTTCAAGCAAATTAACAACAAATTCATGACTTATATCATTAGAAGCAGTATACAACGATATATACAGGTATATATGTACATATGTTAGGCTGTTAAGTAATTCCAAGTGCCCTCTGAAAATTATAGAGGGCAAATGCTAAAAACCAATTGGATATACTGTGAAATCATTATTAATCATGGGGTTGTAATTTTTGCTGATTTCATGGTTCACTTACAGCCACGAAAATAAAAATCCAACAAAATACAATTTTCCCAATGATTGTTGCCTGTAATGTTTGAAACCACGAATTCAAGAACTCATGGATCTATCCATTTTGAAGAAACCACGAAAAATCGTGCCAACGAATAAATCTACTTTTACAGTACATGTAAATGTGACCCAATTAATTTGCAAAAATAAAGGATCAATACTTATATCATAAAGTATAATATTATAAGTACAAGTAACATCAATTATTTAAAAAAAAAATTATTTGAGCAAGATGATATTTTTCAATTGTCAATAAGAATTTAAGACAAAATAATATGTATTATAAAAGACTTTACCTAGCCCATGCATCTGTAGATAAGGATTGATGTAACTCTGAGATGTTGGATAGCTACTCATTGATGGCGGGTACGAAAAAGACGAAGACAATGAGGTTGACCCTTGGTATGGCGTGAAAGATGATCCCATCGGCATGGAGCTCGGACAGAACGATGCACTGGCTGGTTCCATGCTCGATGACAAGCCATGTAAATATCCGTCATTCAGTCCATTCATCCTGATAGACTTATAATAAATCCATATACAGAAAGAAATATCAAGCCCCTGAACAAGGTGTCGAATTTATGTAGAGTTACTCAATGGTCACCTTATGAACTCTGTGTATAACCCTTTAAAATGACCACTGGCAAACTTGTTCCTGACAAATACTTCCTTTTCTCAAAATATCCACTTCAATACACAACAAGATAATATGTTCAGTCAGTACAAACTCATTTTTTTTTCATCCTACGAAAAATTTAAAATTGCAGAGATATTTGCAAGAAGTTGAAACTCGATATTTGCAAGAAGTCGAAACTCGAAAACGTCCTAGTACCTAATTTTAAATCAGTTAGTCAATAAAATTTAATTCATTTACTGTAACGGATGTTAAGGTATACGTATTAACATATACTGTATGAATGGTAGATGACTTTAATTAATCCGTAATGACAATTTCCTCCACGGTAGATCCTTTAACTGGTTCCTGGTCTCAGTTTTATAATCCTCTTACATTTGTATTTACTAGTGATGCATAAAATTTTGTCAATTGTATCTTTTTCACAAATAATCCACTATTTGAAATATTTTTCTAATTAAAAATTTATGTTCCAAGTTCTGTTTTCTCAAAATTCTCAGGATCAAATAAAAAAATATGTTGTCTTTTGCTTTGGTCTTTTAATGCTGTTTTTCAATTAAATTTAATCAAATTTAACCAAGTTTCAATTTTTCTCCTATGCAGTTGATGAAATAACATAGACTTTTTTTCTTCTTCAGACTACCATGAAATAAAATCCGTCTTTTCGTCAATTTGTTTTAATCCAGTATCAATAAAATGTGTCCAACTTCTTTGCTCCAATGTTTTCACATTTTTAAAACAGTAATTGAATAAAACCCTTTATTTCTGTAATAGATTTTGATATTGACCAATCAATGGATTGTATTTATTGCTTAATATTATCCAACATTCAGACATAATTCACAATACACATGGTCAGACAAATGTTTTATTATATAACTAATCATAAAGGTCAACTAAAGCTTTGTTAGGATTACCATCAGTAATGTATAAAACACTATTTAAATTATAATTACTAGTTGTTCGTTCGTAACTGAGAAAAAAAATGTTATTCTCGCTGTTTTCTTTTCTTTTTGTAAAAATTTAATTTATTTTACTACAAATTTAGAATATTCCCAAAAATTTGTCATAATCTACAATTTTTGCAAATAAATTGTACACAATTTTTTTTTTCTTTTGTAAAATAATGAATGCCTAATTAAATCGGTAAGATGTTGTCTAAGCCTCCATAATTATTTCCTGACAATTATAAAATCTCTATAGCTATTCCTCTACCATTCAGTCCAAGATAGCTTAAAAAATTCTTCTCCTGAGGTGAGATAAATCTTTCACTTTTATTTTCACTCATACAGTTTTTCTCAATTCTTTTTGTCACTTAATTTTTCCTCTACATTTCATAGCTTTCATATCAAAAATTTCAGTCCACATAACATTTACATATATATTCCTCCTCCAACTGATTTAACAGATATATGCATACATGTACACACAGCAAAAATCAAATTTCAGTTCGCATAACATTTGCACTATATTATATTCCTCCTCCAACTAAACTTTTTCAACAGATATACACATACATGTACACGCAGCAAACATGAAGACGAAGATCAAACCAACACTATTTACAACAAACGACTAACAAAACAATAAGTCAACCTGCGATGGTAAACTGAATGAACACCTCCAGGCCATTACTGACCAACTTTTATCCATTATTGAGGGAAATGACCACTAGATGTTATATCAGTAGATCATTCATGCATGTAGCAGAGAGGTTCAAAATGGGGATGCATTTCCATTAAATACATATATCAGGGATAATCCTGGTTAGAAAATAAAATAACTGAAATCAATGAAAAATAGCTGAAACTATCTACACCCCTTTTCAAAATGTTCATTTTTTATGTTTTCTGACCGTGTCAAGCAACTTTCGGAGAACAATTTTCAGAAGAAAATAGCTGAAGTAGGTTAAATAACTGACAAAAAATCATGCCTGATATATTTTGTTGTGGTAGATTCATTAATAGACCTTTTGCACATTTCCAAATTTGATTCTAAAATTATATGATTTTTTAAAGGAGTTATTTTTCTTAGAACAGGCAAAAATAAGGTACCCGTTCTAGCAAAAGCAATGGAAAGAACAAAGAATTTGAGTATAATTTTCTTATTATTTGTAAATATTTGAAACTTGTTAAAAATCAGAGGATAATTTGTTAAGCAAATAGAAAATTCATAAGTTGTAACTCCTCTACTAATAAAACTGATTGCCATGATATAACTGAAATATTGCTGAAATTGGCGTTAAACACCATAAACCTAATCTAACCCATAAGTTCTAACAACATTAGAATTTTGCAAAGATTATGAGAAAAATTTGTTATTTCCATTTAACTTTGCATGAAAAGGAGCAATTTGCTCACCTTAAAGGGAAATAACTCCTATAAAAACATATAATTTTAGATTCAAATTGGTAATGTGCAAAAGGTCTATTTTTAGTAGACTAACTAAAAAGGAGCTGTTTAATTGACATTTGAAATATATGGTTTTCTAATGGGACATTGAATTTTGTTGATTGTAGATAACTATGGAAACTAGAATTCAAGTAAATATAAGGTAATTTTACACCATATTTCTGTTAGAAATATCAGTTATCGTTATGATTTTTTTGTCCTATGAGTTGTGGCCCCACAAAATGCAATTAAACTGAATACATGTATTTAAAATTTTGAAATTTGGCACTTGTTGGCCTCTTTTGGTTGAGTTAATCTCGGAAACCGTAAGAGATGAAATCAGCGGACGAAGTTCCTGAAGCACTCAGCAAAATCAATTTCAGACTATAGATCCAAATATATATAGAGCTCCTTTATCAGTTATATTTCTTGGCCCATAGAGATGATCATTTTGCAACAACAAAAAAAACAGTGTAAAAATTTGCCACTTTTTTGGTCCCTTTTGGTCAAGGTTATCTCAGAAACCAAAAGGGATAGAGCAAATCCATCAACATACAGTCATTGGTACTACCACAAGCTCTCAGCATAATCTTTTCTATCAAGTCTAATTCAAATCTTAATTGTGAATATACAGGTATCTATTTTCATTTAAGTGCATTTACATCTAGATGCTTGCTTTTTAAAATCATATGAAATTTTGAATGCAATGAAGTTATCAGCAAACAGCTAAAACTATAAATTATATCCTTAGGGCTACCAGTATTAAATTTGAGTCCACTGGCTACTTTGTGATATAAATTGAAAAAATAAGTTCAAATCTATTTTTCTTTCTTTACACATTTCATCTGTAATGAAAATGTTGCCAATTCTTGGGTTTCAATTTAAATTGAACTAAAGATACCAGTTCTCATGAGCAGCTACACAAAACAAGATGAACTGTGAGCTAATGCTCACCTACATATACCCCCACTCTTCGGCAAACAGGAAGTAGGAATCTGACGGGTCAAAAAACGCTTCCCACGATATGGGGTACCTATATGAAGCTTGTGACCAAATATCAGATTTCTGCCATCAACAGTTGTTGAGAAAAATGCGACGAAAAATGAGCATATATGTTCAATGTGTATAAAAATCAACAAAGTCGGCAAACAGGAAGTAGGAATCTGATGGGTTCAAAAATGCTTCCCACGATATGGGGTACCTATATGAAGCTTGTGACCAAATATCAGATCTCTGCCATCAATAGTTGCTAAGAAAAATGTGACGAAAAATGTGCATATATGTTCAATGTGTATAGAAACCAACTAAGTTGGCAAACAGGCAGTAGGAATCTGACGGGTCCAAAAACGCTACCCACAGTATGGTATACCTATATGATGCTTGTGACCAAATATCAGATTTCTACCATCACCAGTTACTGAGAAAAATGCGACGAAAAATATCTTGGACGGACGGAAGGACAGATGGACAGAGGTAAAACAGCATACCCTCCTCCCCCTTCGGGGAGTGGGGGTATAATTATATAATAAGTCAGTCATAGAACAGTATTTTCAAATTTAGCTACATAATAAACACATGTAACAAATAACTACCGTGTTTTGTTAAGCTAGCTATCCATTTTTTTTTTATTTCATTATTCAGAAAAATACTGATCCAAATTGTAAGAACAAAATTATAATAATAATTGTTGGAACAGAGAAGAATGCATTCACAAACAGTGTTTTTATAAAATAGTTTCTATATGGTCACTGACTAGCTATTTTACTTTGACAAGTTGCTTTCTTGAATTAAAATTATGGTTCGTTTATAGTAAGGGACCGACCATTTAACTTGCAGGGGGGTTATGGTTTTTTGTTTTGTTCAGAAATTTTTTTCCAGACAACATGAGAGTTACAATATCTATTGTTTTTATATATGCATTTTTTTTCTAAATTTCAACATTAGGTTATATGACAAAAACTCTGAATCACATTATTTTTTTTCCCTCCACCAAAATCAGAATATTTTTTTCAGCAACATTGGGAATCAGAATATTTTTTTTAGAAAAAAAACATACCCCCCCCCCCCTTTCAAGTTAAATGGTCGTCCCCTAATTGTTAGTTAAATTTGCCCTGCTAACTGCCAAACTTCACAAATTCAAACTATAATAGTAGGTGCATTCAACTGAAGACTCAACAAGGTGCTATAACTAACAATATAATGGATATTTATTCTCTTTTCAGGGAATGACATCACATTATGAAACTGACCAATCAATGATTAGTATTTTTGATATGAAGAAAATGTTAGGAGGTGAAGCCAAGTATAATCCTCAAGATTTTACATTGAATCCAATGCTAATTCATTATATGATATTTATCAACTGAAGATTTTTTAAGAAAAGTAACACCAATATCACACACAATTTTATAAACAGAAACAAAGAAATGGGATAACCAAAGAGACTCGAAGGATATAAATATTCTAGGAAATATTTTATGTATGTGATAATCATAATTTTCAAACAGTAAAAAAAAATATCTTGTGACCCTTGGCAGTGAAGGACATTCCTAACTTCTTTTATACTTGAGACGTCAAAATGACATTGTTTGTATGTGTTGTCAAAATGACATTGTTTGTATGTGTTGTACAGAACCGAAGATTACAAGGAATCACGTCCATTTCATCTTTTAACTAAAACCCCTTCATGGTACCTCATATAGTATTTCCACAAAGTACTAGTAGAATTGTTTAGTAGATGACATAAACTGATAGTTCATGTCACTTCAATACACATAATACATGTATATTAATTATATCACATGTCAATACACAAACCCATTAATTATAACAGGTACACAATATACCTGGAAATTAATTGTGCTACCTGTCAACAGGTGAATAACCTTCAATGACCTGTACAGGTACAACTATATATATTGTTTTCTCAGCAATTCGTTGTCCATTGACATGTATATCTTGTACATGTATGTACGGATGTAAAACATATGTATTTACAATTTCCGTGCGTAAAATTTACTTTTTTGGCATTATTTAAAATACAACACAACTACATTACATGATACATATTATGCATAAATGAAATTGCAGATGAAATGCATTTTATTTTATTATGTCCATCATTCAATGTATTCATATGAATATTTTTTGTGTTATAATCATGTGTTGTATTTGTATATATTATACCTATATGTTGTATGACATTGGTACCATAAATGAACATAAAAGTGTTCAATTAACAAAGTTAACACTGTTCAGGGGTCATGGGTTCAATTAATTAATACAACTTTCAAAAGTATTTCATTTATATTGTGGCAAATAGTTTTATTTGTGGGGGAAATTAGGTTATTTTTGACACAGAAACAGAGTCTCCATCCCCACCCCTCCAAATTCCTTTTTATGAAATATTCAAGAGTCAAAAGGGGCAATAACTCCTCTAAAAATTGTCTGATAGAACAACCACAAATGTAAAATTCTGTATGCAAATCATCACATGGTTAAAAGGAAGCATGCAAAGTATACGGAATTCCCATTTAAATTGTAGGAGGTGTTCCAGCACAAACTGTTTGAGGCTAAGTTAGGTTAGGTAAGGTTTATGGTGTTTAATGCCACTTTCAACAATATTTCAGTTATATCGTGACTTTGATGAAATATTCCAAGTCAAAGAGAGCAATAACTCCTTCAAAACTAGAGGCTCAGTGGGCCGAGTGTCGCTCACCTTTCATTCTGCTTTGAGGAAACATAATATAGAACCTTCCATACATGTAGATGCTTCCTACCAAGTTTCGGTTCATATGGCTAAGCAGTTTAAAAGGAGAAGGTTTGTTAGAAATCGACCAATCAGAAACAAGAATTGGATGTGGTGGTCATGTTTGCTAACCGATCGGGACGAATTGAGCAATCTTCATAGAGGACATTCCATAGATGATTCCTACCAAGTTTCGGTGGTAGCCATGTTTATTAACCAATCGGGACGAAATGAGCAATCTTCATAGAGGACATTCCATAAATGCTTCCTACTAGGTGTCGGTTCATTTGGCCAAGCGGTTTCAGAGGAGAAGATTTTAAAAAATCGGCCAATCGGAAACAAGAATTGCCTGTGGCAGCCATGTTTGGTAATGGATCATGGAAAATGTGCACTCTTTTTAGACTCAAGAGAGGACCTTCCATAGATGTTTCCTACCAAGTTTCAGATCATTTGGCTGAGGGTTTTCAGAGGAGAAGATTAAAATGTGAAAAGTAAACGGATGACAGACAACGGACACCAAGTGATGGCAAAAGCTCATATTGTCTTTGGCAAGGTTTGCTAAAAAGAATATTAAAATGTGAATACCTACTTGTAAATGTATAGAATAAACATGTTACACTATATCAGCATTAGTTAATTTCTAAGGGAGATAATGGCAAGAGTTATCTTTCTTTTAACATTTTAGGCAAGAGTTATCTTTCTTTTAACAGAGGAGAAGATTTTTTAGAAATCAACAATCAGAAACAAGAATTGCCTGTGGTGGCCATGTTTGTTAACCGATCGGGACAAAATGAGCAATCTATATAGAGAACCTTCCATAGATGCTTCCTACCAAATTTCGATTCATTTGGCCGAGCGCTTTCAGAGGAGAAGATTTTTTAGAAATCAACCAATCAGAGATAAGAATGGCCTGTGGCGGCCATGTCTGTTAACGGATGTGGACACAATGAGCATTCTTTATAGAGGACCTGCCATAGATGCTTCCTACCAAGTTTCGGTTCATTTGGCCAAGCGGTTTCAGAAGAAAAGATTAAAATGTGAAAAGTTAACGGACGACAGATGACAGACGCCAAGTGATGGCAAAAGCTCACATTGCCTTTGGCAAGGTGAGCTAAAAAGTATGATCAAACTGCCATTATAATATGTGGATCTTCATATGGTAATAAACAAGCATGCAAAGTTTTAAGGAATTCCAATACAAATGTATATGAGGCATTTTTCCACATACTATTTTATTGATGAAAAATGTCCAAAAGGGAAATAACTCCAAAAAATTAAGCAGACCAAACTGTCACACCAATAGCGTATGCAATTTTTCATATGGTAATAAGCGCAAGCATGCAAATGTTTGAGAAATTTTCATATAAAATGTAAGAGTTGTGTGCATAAACTTGTAACGGACAGACGGACTGGATGAAAACAATATATTTCCCCTAGAAGGAAGGGGAGATAAAAAGGTGACCAGCACATGCACAGGTAGGACCTCCTATAATTTTTCTGTCTTTAGAATTTTTGATATTTTATCAGTAGAATCTCAGTAACTATCAGAAAATTCATTTACAATAAGATACTTGTATTGAATTTTTTATTTATATATTTTAAAAGAAAATACCCATAAATCAAAAACCACATACCCAGTAAATGAAATAACCAACAATAAAGGAATTTAATGGTTATTTTTTCCATGCCGAAATTACTAGCAAAGCAATCTTAATATTTCTGCAAACTAAATGCAAAAGGTATACTAATATAATTTAATTTGATGTTAATACTGCAATCTGATCTGCCTGAAGAACCTGAACAGTTTTGGTACCATTAGTTCAGTTACTTCTGAGAGGGGCTACATGTTTTTAACTTTTTCTCCATATCTTCTTACATTTACCTTTCTAAATATGTCCCTTTTCGCACTTTTTAAAGGACCATCCAATGAACAGTTTATAGGACATACTTTTTATTTTCTAATAATGCATGTATTCAATGTCAGATATACATCTTTTTATACACAGTCTGGTATGTATGTACCAGTAATTTATTTCTCACCCATGGGATAAAGTAGTCCGTTTATTTACGTGAAAAAGATTTCCTATCTTACCCAGTCTACTGGGTAGGATAAGCTACACAAGCGTTTTCTCTGAAAAATTGTTTTCCATTGATGAAGTAAATTGTCAATTTATCGATATACATCCGTATCTTGGTAGTATTTTAAATGTATTACATAATAAAATATATAGACTGTACCCTTAAATGCTACTACAACAGCAATAAATACCTATAAAAATTTATTTGACCCATATTTCGCATTTTCTGGAACTACTTTCATAGACTTTGGTCAAAGGGGAGGTAAGTTTTTTTTATTTAAAAGTATACAAAAACTAACAAACATTGACAATGGTAAAAAGGGGTTGGAAAGAAGAGTCAAACACAGTGAAAAGTACAAGATTGTAAAATCTGAGACACCCGCTGATAAGATTTATAACCTCTCCCGTTGTTAGACCCTACATGTATATGTCTTTAACGTGTAGCAAAACTTCTTTTGAAAACTAAGGTACATTTTTTGTACTTTTAACTTAAATGTAAAAAATTTGTAAATCAAAGTTATCTTCAACAGAAAAAAAGATCCTTATTCTGGTGTGTTCAATGGTCCAACAAGATACATATAAACATAAATTAAATAAACTCAAACTTCTACAGAAGAAAGATGTTTATACTGATTTGCTCAAAGGTTCAACCAGAGACATACATAGTCAACATGGCCACAAATTAAATATTGAAATTAACTTTCTGGTTCAACAAAGCATCATCTATACATTTCTATGTAATATAGTGCAATTAAGGTGGTACCATACACTTAAGGTAAAATTTGATCTGCTCGTTTAATTTTCTTATTTTTTTGGCAGTGTGTTTGAATATATCCACTGTAATAAATATCAAAATATTAACAAATTCCAACCAACAGACTCAGAGCTATAAATTCACTAGCCACATAGCAGCTTTTCTCTCTGTGGTTTTGATCACTGAGATGCTTGAAATCTGCATACAAACATCATATGATCAAAACGTTCAACTGATTTTAAAGAGTTATCTCCCTGTAGTGTATGGTACCACCTTAAGTAGCATTGTTATATTAATCGATTATGAAATTCCTTATAATAGATCATTTGCACATTTCATACTTGATTCTATAATTATACCTTTTACCCAATTTTACACGAATGATTTCCCTTTAATGCAGACAAAAGCATAGTTCATTTGGACATAACATACATTTTTTCCAATAATTTGTACAACAGTTTAATGCTGTAACAACTTGTGAATTTTCTATTTCCAATAAAATTATTATCTGATTTCTTAAATTTCAAAGTTTTTAAGTTTCAAAAATCCACAAATTTTCAGAAAATTAAACTCAAATATCCTTCCTGTTGCTCTAGATAGAACAGGTACCATTTTCTGTCATAAGGGAAATAACTCTTATATATTTTTATAGTACTTATTTCCCTTACTATGACCAATTAAAAAATAAAACCGCATAATTTTAGAATCAAATAAGGATTGTGTATCAGGTCTATTGGTGTCAAACCACTGATTAATTTCTTTAAGGTTTTCTACTAAATTTGTGTTTTTTCGAGCCTACCTGGTCATTTTATCTTAAGTTTAACCTGTCGAAGACCATATATTTTCTGAAACGTACATGATTCCTCTACGTTCTGTCAAAATATCAGGGCATGTTTAAAATCTTGCAGTGAAATGCCATGCTACGGAAAGCACCTACTCTAAAAATAGCTCGGTCATCCCCACGAAATTCCCTATTTATAGGTCATGCATCAAATGCTCCAGAGGTATTAAAGTACAACTAAATCCATCAAATTTGGGCTCAAAATAATCCTTATTTATTTAACTTCCATTATCAATTTTAATTAGTCCATTCCATTCAGTAGTTTTCACAATACTACAAAGTGAAAGGAACTTTTTTCTTGAAAAGAGACTACTTTCGTATATGTTCCAAGCTCTGATTGGTGAATTAGTGGTTTGACACCTATTCCCAACACTACGTGTCTGCATATGCTTAATATACAGAGGTAAACCCCACACACACATATATACAACAAATATATATGTACTTGAGAATTATCTGGAACTCACATAATTTTTTAGTGCAGAGGGTATTTACTATTCATTTTTGAAAGTGAAGAGTAGTTTGTTTTCTGTTACTTATTTGTACTCCTGTCATTAGAAGTGTTTGCATACAGGGTATTTTTACTAGAGATGCAGGAAATTTCACAATCACTGTGCTTATATAAATTTACAATGATTTGTACTAGTACAGAAAGATCTTGCTGTTAATACATATTTAACATTATACACACAGCAGGCAAAAATAAAAATCTCAAATTTAACCTGGCAGGTAATCATGGCAATATAAAATGTAACGTTTTGCATTCATAATGTCAAAAAGGGTCTTGGAACAAAATTTAATGAATATAATAAAGTTTAATATTTAAAAATTTGAAAGGGAGCACCCTCCATGAACTATGTGTTAATAGGTACCAGAGTAAAAGATTAATATGTAGGGTAAAAGCAGGATTATTCAACAAATATTAATGAATATCAGTGATACCTGTAGCAATTTATTTTAATGAGTCTAGAAGATATATCTAAAAATTTTCACGAGTCTCAACATTGTGAAAATCTAAAATTCAAAACTTTGGTGAGTACCAACTGAAAATGAGGAGTCCATGACTCATCGTGGCAAGTTGCAAGGATATCTGATCCATTCACTATTCTTGGCCTTCACTATCGTACTAACCTGGATGATACATAGTTTCTAGCATTGCGTCATGACTTGACATTGAAATTCGAGTGTGGGCGATACTTTTCTCAGACAATCTTCTCATTGCTACAGGTTTGGCAAGATAATTTTGAGATGAGTGGTCATGATGATGAGAGGATGATTCTCCTGAGTCCATGTTACTTCTGTGATGAACAGTTACACCGGGATTGGGCATGTTTTTCGGTCGATCTGGACTTCCTGTAAAGGTACATGTATAATTAGGCATAAAAAAGCAAAATTTTGGTCGATCTGGACTTCCTGTAATGATATAATTAATTGGTTTAGTTAATTTAGTTGATTAAATATTTATATGGGATGAACATATTTTAATGAGAGTTTGAACCTTAGAATGTACTTGTATGATTTTTTTAATGATATTTTAACCTTCAATAGGTACTTTTATCAGTTTTATTGATTTTTAACCTTAGAATGTTCTTGTATGTTTTACTGATTTTTAACCTGTTACCATAGAATTTTTTTGTATATTTTACTGATTTTTAACCATAGAATGTTTTTGTATGTTTCACTGATTTTTAACCATAGAATGTTCTTGTATATTTTACTGATTTTTAACCATAGAATGTTCTTGTATGTTTCACTGATTTTTAACCATAGAATGTTCTTGTATGTTTCACTGATTTTTAACCTTAGAATGTACTTGTATGATTTTTTTAATGATATTTTAACCTTCAATAGGTACTTTTATCAGTTTTACTGATTTTTTCTCATGAGAGTGTTCTTTCATGCATTCTATTGGTTAGCTTTGTCTGAAGATGTGCCTCCACGTGTTTTCCTAACCAAGTTACTTTGATTTGTGCTTGTATATTTTACATTGGTTTTTTACCTTGTTTAGTACTTATATTTTTTTTAATTTAATTTTTACCTGGTAGTGTGCTTGTATCTTTTCTATTGCTTTTTAGTGTCATGTGTCTTCAACTATAAGATGTGCTTGTAATTCTTAAGAGGATATTATAACTTTGAGATACAGTGGTACAGAACAGCAATAAAAATGATGCTTTAATTTGTATCGATGTGTAAAGTTCAATTGCCTCCAATATTCATTTACATCTATATCCTTTCTTACTAACATTTTACAGTGAATGCCACGAAATAAATGAAATACTACTAAAGTTGGCGTTAAACATCAATCAATCAATCAATCATTATTTTACATGGAATTCAGCATAATTTTTTAATTGATCATTTGTAAATTTTCTCTTTGATCTTTATATGTGATAATATCTATTAACAAGTTACTATCATTATATTAACATAACATCGCTGTTTTCAAATGCGACTTTATATTAATATTCCTTTTATAAACATATATGATTTTAATAAAAATCAATGATTTCTTAATCCTACAGTAATACATGATGCAAAATTAGTTTGTAAATTTATCAAAGAAGCCATGTTTTTGAGAGAACATCCATCAGTCGACCAAAGCTAATCTTCACACTGTATTATCTTTCACTATTAGTAGTGACTTACTATTATTATTATTATCAGAGATGTGTACATGTCTCCATTTTTTTATACAATGTATGAATACTTAACATTTATGCTATAACTAAATGTCTTATATCTAATGTTAAAAAAAAATATTGTTTACACAAAAAAAAAAAAAAAATGTTAATTGGATCACGCCAATATACTGTGCTATTTCCATTAAAATATTGAATTGAATATTAACGTCACGTTACCAAATCCTCGATAAACATTCTATTATTAATATTTTTCGCTCGAAATTGACTTCTCATTACATCTCATATCTCAGGCTTCCCATTCAATGTGATATTGATCTGAGAAATCTATTCTTGCAAAACAAATCAACAATAGTATATATTTACCTGGTGGGGTAGGTGGAAGATTTTTCTCTGGTTTCATTGCGTAATTTACAGGATGTGGTTCATATAAACCTGCTGTTGCTGTGCTTGCTGTAGTTGCCATGGAGACATTATTTCCTGATGTGTGATTGGCCATATTACAATTATCTGAAGGTCCATAACTGTCCATGTAATATCCTGTTTTTCCATCTGATTCTGAAGAAATCAAAGAATATAAAGGGTTAGAGTTAAGGTTATGGTGTTTAATGCCACTTTCAACAATATTTCAGTTATATTGCACGGTCAGTTTTATTGGTGGAGGAGATCGGAGTACTCAATGAAAACATGCGACCTGACACAAATCACTGACAAACTTAATATTGTATCTAGTACACTGCATCATGAGTGGGATTCAAACTCGCAACTTTAATGGTGAAAAACACTGACTGCATAGGTAGTCATAAATTCTAACTACTACGACAACATAATATATAACAAGGAATGATATGAATCAAAAATATGAAAACTTCTGAAACTCAGGTTAAAATCAGAAGAAACAGTTCTTTTTTCACAGGTTCTTCATCTCAGGCTGCCACTAGCTGAACAGGAACTTGGCCTACCCTTCCAGAGTACCTCAGTTCACCATTGGTTTTTGTGAGGTTTGTGTTGCTCAATCTTTAGTTTTCTGTGTAGTGTTTTGTGGACTATTGTTTGTCTTTTTCTCCTTTTTCTTTGGGCCATTGTATTGTCTGTCCTACGATATACACCCGCTGATTAACTCTCTGATATCTACACATTTTTATCCCACAAATAATAATTTTAAAGTGACTATAAGTGGTAACAATAACTTCAAACCTATGAATGCTACATTTGTGCTAAATGTCCTCTCACAGACATAAAGCTTAACATTTTGCATAAGAGAGACTATTTAATGCAGAATATGCAAGATGCCCTTTTCCCCTAGGATTCATATTTTGATGTAAAAGGTTTGAAATCTCAGTAGACTATATATGAGGATGAGTATGGAGTACCATGTAGAGCGATTCAGTTTATCATTCACAATTTTTTTTCAAAATAACGGTAACGATATAATTTTCTTCAAATTGACGGCAACAGTAGCTAAAGTACAGGTTTGACAAACAGGTAGGGCCGGAATTCACCAAAGCAGTCGCAACCATTATTCTGTAAAAAGGTTAAAGGTTAAAAATTGATCGACAATCCACACAAGTGTTCATGTTTTTTTAAACTTCTAATAAATAATGTGCCAATGATTGTGCTAAAATTTCCAATGGGTCTACAGACCGACACAATGACAGACCCACAACATTCATTGTAATACAACCAAAAATTTTTGAGGTCATTTATAAAAAACAAAAATATTCCACATTCGCATTCGATTGCTATTACAGTTTCATTGACCAGATAAAGGATTCTGAAAAGCATACAAAAAGAAGCAATCTTCTGATAAAGCCATACCCAGTCAATATTTATTTGACCAAAAAAAAAACTTGTATTTTCTTGAAAAAAATAGTGCAGAATAGAAACTTTATTGTAGACACTTAAACTATAAACTTAAGGTCATTGGTGTTCGTGGAAAATACCGGTACCAGCATTATTTTGTTTCTGTATTATATCCAGGATCTTGGATTACGAAAGGAATCCAACAGATAAATCTATAACTTGTATAAAATAAATAAGTCTTCACAATTTGGGATCGACATGAAAAAAATTGCAGATGGCAAATTGTTGAATAATATTAAATAGGGGGAAAATATCATATCAATTTTCCTTTGATGAACAGTGGTGTTATTTATATATTTTTTATGGAGTTAACTCTTACCTTGTAATTATAACATCTTGTTTACTAAATGTATAGAGTCGTGTATGGTTAATTTGTATATCGCTGATTAAATAACAATAAAATGTTGTAAACAAAACCAAGGATAAATAAATATATTAAATGAGGAAAACTTATTAAAAAATGTGACTCATCTTCCATTAATTGAGAAAAAATTATAAAAATAATTTAATCACAATTTTATGGTAATTTTATATAGGTACTTCAGTCTTCATATAAAACAGTTAAAATATGTTATGCAAATAAATAAATTATTGTATACTTTATAATGACAAAGTACATGTACTAATTATATGTGTCATTGTACGATAATTACAATGTATAATTTTGTCAAAACACATTTGATTGGTAAACAATTAAGTGTTAGCAAATCGTTTTGAACAGGTATTTTCACGTCTTATAGAGCGTTATATAATGTGGCATATATTCCTACACAAGATGGCCACTATATTTTGTGTACGTACCAAGGTCAACGAGAACTGACCATCAGGTTACAATGACCTCTCTTACCGAAATTTTCTGCTCCTGCTCGCTGTGAAAAATTTTGCAATTGCGCGATGATGTGTGGATCCATTCCAGGAGGAAAATCACAAAAATCGCCGTCTGCCATTCTTCAAATTTGTAATATTTTTTCTATAAACATTGATTTCATTGAACAGTTACGTCATTACAAACTTCGGCCTTGTCCATCCTTCCCAATCAGTCGAGTCCAAGTTCACATGGGGGGACCACAATTGGGTGTAAAGTTAAATAATGGTATTTTCGCGGTAAAAATTACTTTTAAAATATATTAAAACTTCTTTTGTTACTTCAATATCACGATTTTGATATCAAAGTGTTTCTTGTTCTTCCAAACAGACTTTCGTTCCACGTAAACAAACATCTTTCTCTACCCTTGTGGCCAAATCCATTCGTCCGTCACGCTAAACTGTTATACTGACCAGTCACGTGATCGTGTTTATTGATAAAAGATTTGCGCCATCTGACCTGAATATTTAAGTACTTTATTGATTGTAAAATGGAATGTGTACGCAAAATACTATTAAAATTAAACTACAAGTGTTTGTAAATAGGATATAGATTTATTTGACAGAGGAAATTTTGGTTTATAAAATGCGATTGAAAAGAAAACCCAACAAAGTTATATTAATTGGGTCTTTTTTTTAGATAAACGAGTCATATTCTATATTTTACATAAATTTCACATGATACTGTGTGCGACAGCATGTGATTCAACAAAATGAACCGTGAACTTCAACAGTTTATTTCAATTGGCAATTTTCTAACCATGATAATCAGAAACACATAGGTGGACCGGACAGTATGGAAAAAGGGGTGTGTGTGGGAGGGGGAGGGATTGTAGTTTAAGGAATGCTTCCATTCTAAAAATTCCGTTTTTTCTTAAATTTTGCCGAAAATGGGCCACCGGCTCTTGCGCCTCTGATTATGTATGCCTACCGAGCATCTATCATATCGACCGTGCCCACCCCATCGGTTTTTAGTGGGATTTGTGTTCCTCGATCTTTAGTTTTCTGTGTAGTGTTTTGTAGATGGTTGTTGGCCATTGTGTTGTCTCTCGTTCTTCGATTTAAGGATTCTTATTACCCCTTTGGTGTCTTCAAAACTGTTCTTGTGATGGCTATTTTTAGAGTACCACATGTGTGAGATGTTTTATCTCTGCGTTTTCCGTCAGTCGTTCGTCACAAATCTTCTCAAAAGTGGATCTATAAATACCCACTCAGGAATCGGTAACAACCATCGCACGAAATTTCCAGCTTCCGAGACCTTTTTTTTGTCATCACCCTGTTGTGATGAAACTAAACCAATTTTTTTTTAAATTCTTGCTTAAAATCGAAGGAATCTTTTATTTCAAGAGAAAAAATACAATTTGATTGATTGATTGATTGATTATTGCTTACCGTCCAGTGAGTAATATTTCAGCCATATTCAAGACGAGAACAAGGTCAATCATATATAAAACTATATAGGAATAATGGCTTATGGGATGGAGCAACCGGATCCGGCCTTAAGCATATTGGGTCCCGGGCTGAAGTTATCTACTCTGGGCTGTTCAAGTACACATAACAACAAACTGCAGATTTTACAGAGAACAATTGGGCTCCACACATCCCAAGGCCGGTCCTGACCGGGTCAACAACGTTTGATTGCCACTGAAGAAGTATGTAGAGTTGAGTACGCACGCCTTTAGTCTTTTGTAGCGGCAACAATGCGCCTAAAGTCTTTTGTAGCGGCAACAATGCGCCTAAAGTCTTTTGTAGCGGCAACAATGCGCCTAAAGTCTTTTGTAGCGGCAACAATGCGCCTAAAGTCTTTTGTAGCGGCAACAATGCGCCTAAAGTCTTTTTTCGAAATCTACAAAAGAGGTCTTTAGCATGGTACACTCCGAACATGTTACCCTCTATGGTCCATGGCCAAGCTTTCCATATCTATAACCCGACAAACCACACCGAGAGGCCCCATATCCTGCTCCACCCGGGGTTGCGCTTAGCAGTTCTGTTGGTTTGAGCCCTGGGAACCCTCACCACTATTCCCAACAAATAATATTTGATTTGTGTGGGGGTAAAATCAACAATTGTAGCAAAAATAATTAATAAATAATCTTCCAGTCGCGAAAAATTACAGGGAACTGACATTATCTTCATTTTGGGTGAGAATGGAGCCATCTTTTCTAGGAAACGTAGCATTTCTTCAGGTGGGAACACGACAGAAGACTACGGCGCCGAAATCTCGACAAACTCATTAAATTCGAGTTTGAGAAACACTATTTTTTTAACAGCAGAATAAATAAATAAATAATAATAATAATAATAACCGCTGTTGATGTAAAATGCATTCTAATTAAATTAGATTGTGCAAAATTAAGTTTTAAAATAAAATAAAATGCAACGAATTTATACACTGATTTTCTGTGAGAATAAGAACGTAGAATTCTAATATTAGTTCTAAGCTCATTTTGTAGAATGTCCCCGGGGCCAAGGAAGAATGATAAAACGTCCCAGGGTGATACTTTGACATGCATGTCAATGGAAGACAAACGAGATTCCCACGATAAAGACAATTGGTGACCAATAGAGTGAGTAGTGTTTTTGAAATGAGCTGTGAAAATGAGAAATTTTTGTTGAAATATGCCTCCAAAAGGCATTAAAAGGACAAATATCTGCAATAGCAGTGATAACAGTTCTTCAAGTGTTTGTGTGGATAAAAAACAGACGAAAAAGAAAAGTAGAAAGAAGTCTAAAATTGTTTTGAAAAATGTAAACACAGGTAATAATACAGGTGACATTTCAAACGTAAACAAACCGTCCGATACATTACAATCTCCTTATTTATATAACGATTTATATACCAATATGAATTCTACGAATCCTACACAGTTCTCACAGGATACTAGTTTCATGTATTCCCAAAATTCAGCCCCTATGTTGCCAATGCAAAACCTATGCTCAGCGCCAAACCCAAATATGATGAATACGATGAATACGATGAATCGACCACAAATGCAGCATGCATCCCCCCCTAACCAACCAGCACAAATGCAGCAACGCCCAGCATGGGTCGACGATTTATTCCGAAAGATGGACAAGGTTGAAAGTAAACTCAATAAACTTGATAGAATTGACACTCTTGTTACTTCTTTAAATTCAAAAGTTACAAAGTTAGAAGTTACAACAAAATCATCAGACGGTCGTATTGATCACGTGGAGAAATCTACTCAACTAATGAGTGACGAGTTCGATAAACAGAAAAAAACAATTGACCGATTTTAGATCAGAGATCGACAAAATTTCTAAGCAATTAAAATCTAGTAAAACAAGTGTTGATTCTGTTGACAAAAAAGTGAGCGACTCGATTCAGGTAACGAAAAAAGAAAACGACAAATTAAAGGAGGAATTAACTGATGTCAAGTTGAAATCAATGCAGAACAATCTCATATTTTATAATATCGACGAAAAAGAAGAAAAAAACTGCCCGGAATTAATAATTAACTTTTGTGACGAAGGTTTAAAAATCGGAAATGCTGCAACTAAAATTAGTATTACTGACGCATTCCGATTAGGAAAGAAAAGTGATAAGACTAGGCCAATTCTCGTTAAGTTTGCTTCTTTCGAAAACAGGGACTTCGTCAAGAAAAATGCAAAAAATTTGAAAGGTTCTTCGTACGGAATATCAGAACAGCTACCCGCTGAGATAATGAAAATAAGAAAAGTAAAATTGCCCATTTTGAAGGAACTGCGCGATCGAGACGTCAAGGCTTATTTCGTCAAAGACAAAATTTTTGTCGGTGGTAAAGAGTACATCCCATAGGATTTACACAGAGAACAATTTGAGAAATTAAAATGTTTATCTTGGAACGTTCATGGTTTGACTTCAGTGTATAATGACAATGATTTTTTTGAATTTAGTTGATAGTTATGACATTTTATTTTTAAGCGAAACCTGGTTAAATGATAGTAACTTGATAGATATTGATGGTTTTGTTAAAATTTCATGTGTCAATAGATCTGTTAATATAGGTAAGAGAAATGAAGGTGGACTAGCTGTGTTTTGCAGACATTTTTTAAATGATGGTATTACTGTTGAAAAAGAATTGAACTATGGTATTGTTCTTGTGAAGTTAAAATGTGATTTTTTTTTATGTTGAAAATGATATGTATATATGTTTTTCATATGTTCCACATGAAAAATCTAAATTTTACGAATTATGTGAGTTTGATTTTCATGAAACTATTGAAAGTATTGTTCTTGAATATAGTGATAAAGGTGAAGTATGTGTTTGTGGTGATTTAAACAGTCGTATTGGTGAAATAAATGATTTTTTGTATAATGATGAATTAGATCAATATGTAATGAGTGTAGAGCATGTTGAAAACCCAACTATTCCGAACAGAGTCTCTATGGACAAGACGGTAAACGCTCTTGGTCGAAAACTGTTACAAATGTGTTACAATACCGGTCTCACTGTAGCTAATGGTAGACTTGGAAATGATATGGAAGGGCGTTTTACATTTTGTACTACAAGAGGGAGGAGTGTAAATGACTACTTGTTACTTTCGCCAATAAACTATGATAAAATTAGTGCTTTTGAGGTGAAACAGTTTAACGAATTTTCTGACCACTCGCCGATATTTTTTGAACTAGACTTTTCGAACAATCGTCAACCATTCGAACCTCCAGCGGTACATTCCTTCATAAAATGGAATAATGATAAAAATCATGAATATATACAAAAACTACTTTCCAATCAGAACACACTTTTCTCGTTAGTGGATGACATTGCATCTGTTGATGATATGAATTCCGTAGTACGGAATATCTCGGACATACTTTACAAATACGCTTTTGAAGTCTATGGTCGTTCAGTTCTAATTAGAGACAATGCTTATCCAGAAAGGCCAAATAATGAATGGTTTGATGGAAAATGTGCTACAGCTCGACGAAACTTTCATAGTGCAAGAAACTTTTTTCAACGACATCCCAGCGATGCAAACCGTCATTCATACATTTTTGCCAGAAACCTGTTTAATAAAACCAAGCGCAAGGCACAAGCTATCTTTAAGCGTAGAAAGGGTATCGAACTTTGTAAAATTGCGAAAACGGAGCCCAGGAAATTCTGGTCAGCTGTAAGACCAAAACGAAAAACGAAATGTGCAGTTGACAACGAAACAATTTATAAATACTTTGAAAATGTTCTTGGTGCAGATCCACCAGAGCTTTCTGAAGAGGTGTTGAACTTAATCAATAATGATCATTTTGAAAACGTAGACGTAGACGCTTTAGATTCAGAAATTACAGAGGATGATATAATTAAAGCAATAGCGAAACTAAAACCCGAAAAAAGTGCAGGAAGCGATAACATTATTGGTGAAATATTTACCGCTAGTCCGATATTCTTTGCTCCATTATTAAAGAAGTTATTCAATTTTATATTTAACCATGGAATATACCCTGACTTTTGGACTGAATGCTTAGTCATTCCAGTTCCGAAAAGTGGTGACTTGTCGGATCCGAATAATTATAGACCTATTGTACTTGTAAGTGTTCTGTCAAAACTGTTTACTAGTATACTAACCGAACGTTTATTATCTTGGTCCGAAGATGAAGATAAACTAATAGACAACCAATTTGGATTTCGTCCAGGCCGTTCAACCGTTGATGCTATATTTATTATACAGAGAATTATTTCAAATATTCTTCAGAATAAATTTAAATTATATTCTGCATTCGTGGACTTCCGCAAAGCATTTGATAAGCTCAATAGAAGAATCCTTATATACAAGCTATTACGTAATGGACTTAGTACTAAATTTGTAGCAATGGTAAAGTCTATCTATTCGTCCGTTCGACTTCGTGTCAAAGCTGGTGGAGTACTTTCAGATGCGTTTGATAACTTACTTGGTGTTAAACAAGGAGAACCACTATATCCTTTGTTATTTCTATTTTTTATTAATGATATCATTGATGATATATCCACGGACACAGCTGATGGTATTGTAACATTGAACGATTATTTGATATACCTTATTTTATTTGCCGATGATACTGTTTTGTTTGGAAAAACACCTGAAATTCTACAACATCTGCTCGATAAATTATTCATATATTGCAGGAAATGGAATATTGAAGTTAACATTGACAAAACCAAAGTAGTTGTTTTTCGAAATAGCTGGCGGCCGGTAAATGATCATTTCTTTTATGACAATATGGAACTTCAAATTGTTGATTCTTACGTTTATCTTGGCATGTTGTTGCATTATAATGGAAAATTTCTGCAAACTGAGAAACGTCTTTCGCAACAAGGAGCACGTGCATTATCGTCACTTATGAACTCACTCAAAAGTGTTTATATTTCAACTGAACAACAGTGCATGTTATTTGACAGTATGGTTGGTTCCGTTCTGAGTTATGCGTCAGAAATATGGGGTTTTCATTGTGCTCATGATATTGAAGTAATACATAATCGTTTTTGTAGATTTGTTTTAAAAATAAGTAAAAATGTACCTACTGCTTTTTTGTATGGTGAACTTGGCCATTTGCCAATATATATTTCTAGACGTTTCAGAATTTTGAAATACTGGTTGCATATTTTATTGTATAAATCTAAGGTTGTTTATGATGTTTATAAACTATTGTATAATGATGTTAATAACGGTAAAACTAACTGGGTTTCCAATGTACGTGACTTGTTATTCAGCCTTGGTCTTAATTATGTTTGGATATCTCAGGATGCATCAAGTGTATCATTTGACTTTGTTAAACAACGTATTATAGATCAATTTGTGCAACAGTGGTCAATATATGTATACGATTGTGAAAAACTGTGTATTTATAGAAATATTAAGGTAGAATTTTGTCATGAGAAATATCTTAATTTTTGTAGTAATATGTATCTACTTACAAAATTACGCAGTGGCACATTAAAATTGAATATTGAACTTGGTCGTTATAACAATACCCCAAGAGAATCACGTTTATGTTTGTGTTGCAATATGAATGTTGTTGAAAACGAATATCATTTTGTGTTAGTTTGTCCTGCATATAGATCTGTACGTACGCATTTTTTGCCAACATATTACTGTTCTTGGCCGAATATTTATAAACTTGAACATTTATTAAAAGCTGCCAATAAAAATCTCACTATAAAATTATATAATTATCTAAAGGCAGCTTGGAAAATCAGATGTCATATAATTAGTTAATATTGTTGTCGATATATAATGTGTTTAATTGTTCTCTACTTTTTGTTATTGTGTTACATGTGTATATATCTGTTTGATTGCTATAGGATGTATATGCTTTTTTCAAATAAAGAATTCATTCAATTAAACGATGATACTTGTCAATTAACAAAAGCATTCATTATTGCTATCCATGTGTAACCAGTATTAGGTCAATGTATTTCAAAGTGAAGCATAAAAAGGGAAAAGGGGGGGGGGGGGGGGGGGGGTTGGTTGGTAAGGGAGGGGTAATACAAGATTCCCACGATAAAGACAATTAAACGATGATACTTGTCAATTAACAAAAGCATTCATTATTGCTATCCATGTGTAACCAGTATTAGGTCAATGTATTTCAAAGTGAAGCATAAAAAGGGAAAAGGGGGGGGGGGGGGGGGTTGGTTGGTAAGGGAGGGGTAATACAAGATTCCCACGATAAAGACAATTAAACGATGATACTTGTCAATTAACAAAAGCATTCATTATTGCTATCCATGTGTAACCAGTATTAGGTCAATGTATTTCAAAGTGAAGCATAAAAAGGGAAAAGGGGGGGGGGGAGGGGGGGGGGGGGTTGGTAAGGGAGGGGTAATACAAGATTCCCACGATAAAGACAATTAAACGATGATACTTGTCAATTAACAAAAGCATTCATTATTGCTATACATGTGTAACCAGTATTAGGTCAATGTATTTCAAAGTGAAGCATAAAAAGGGAAAAAGGTGGGGGTGATTTTTTTGGTAAGGGAGGGGTAATACGAGATTCCCACGATAAAGACAATTAAACGATGATACTTGTCAATTATCAAAAGCAATCATTATTACTATACATGTGTAACCAGTATTACGTCAATGTATTTCAAAGTGAAGCATAAAAAGGGAAAAAGGGGAGGATTTTTTGGTAAGGGAGGGGTAATACAAGATTCCCACGATAAAGACTATTAAACGATGATACTTGTCAAATAACAAAAGCAATCATTATTGCTATGCATGTGTAACCAGTATTAGGTCAATGTATTTCAAAGTGAAGCATAAAAAGGGAAAAAGGGGGGGATTTTTTTGTAAGGGAGGGGTAATACAAGATTCCCACGATAAAGACTATTAAACGGTGATACTTGTCAATTAACAAAACCAATCTGTATATTCATTATTGCTATACATGTGTAACCAGTATTAGGTCAATGTATTTCAAAGTGAAGCATAAAAAGGGGAAAGGAGAGGGTGATGATTTTTTTGGTAAGGGAGGGGTGATACATAGAGTAATACTCTAGGATCTACATGTATATATTTATTTCTCATAAACCAAAATAACAATGGCACAAAGATAATTTTTAATATAAGTGAATATAAATTACAGTATAGTACGTATTTACGAAAGTAAAAACAGAGGTATACTTACACAATATCCAGAAGAGTTTTCTATTTAAGTGTTTGAAAAGTTATATATGTGTAATTTTCCCCAATAACACATAGTAGACCTATATATTTACACCTACTGTATCCTTACTACTTAAGTAACCTGCCCCTGCGGACCACATTTTCCACCAGAAAAGGGGAGGTATCTTTATCTTCAGAAGGCATATCGGTCACAGAAATGATTGTTTGATTGATTTATTTTTTGGTGTTTAACGCCACTTTCAGCAATATTTCAGCTATATCATGACGACCAGTTTTAGTGGTGGAAGAAGCCGGAGAGAACCACCGACCATGGGCAAGTAACTGGTAAACTTTATCACTTGCGGCTGCGAGTCGAGTGCACCCTTTTTGTAATTTACAAACCCGGGCGCGAACCCAACAGGGGAGGTGTCTTTATCTACAGAAGGCATATCGGTCACAGAAATGTGCTGACGGGTTTTGTAATACATCTAATTATTATGTTTCGATCCAATGGAGAGACAAGTGTATTTTATCAAATAAAACAAATATGTTTTTCAATAAGGCCCAATATTTTACAAATGTAACTGGAATAATGTTTCTTACTCTAGAAGCTCATTTTACAACATTTACTTGATCTTTAGTTTTATGTGTATGTTTTGTAGATCGTTGTTTGTCCTTTTTTACTTTTTCTTTTGGCCATTATGTTGTCTGTTCTTCTTCGATTTACGGATTCTGATTACCTCCCTTTGGTATCTTCAAACTCTACTTCATTAACATTTAATGCTCGAACCCACGATTTACCTCACTCGAGGCGAGCACGCTAACCATTACACCACCAAGTGCGGTTAGGGTGACATAAGAGTATAATTACAACATATTTAGTAAGAAGAGTTTGATGATACCAAAGGAAGGTAATCAAATTCCGTATATCGAAGAAGAACAGACAACACAATGGCCAAAAGAAAAAGTAAAAAAGGACAAACAACGATCTACAAAACATACACATAAAACTAAAGATCAAGTAAATGTTGTAAAATGTTTACACCAATTTGTTTACACAGCTCACTGGTCTGTGATAAACAATAACGGTTGACCATTGCTGAACTCTTTAATTTGTGTATCACTGGTTTATGTATGATAAACAACTTACCTACTTACTAAATATCGGTGGACAATTATTGAACTCTTTACCTTCGGTGTTAATGGTTATCATCATACGATCATCTCTATATTATAAAAGTACGTTGTAGATACCAACGCAGGCTATAAGTCGTCGTGGTTGTGATCGTATGGTAGTTGGATTTACAACTACCTATGCAATCAGTTCCTATCATAACTAACGCTGCTAGTTCGAATCCCGCTCAAGAGAGGTGTACTCGATACAACATTATCCGATAAAGTTTGTCAGTGACTTGCGACAGGTCGGTGGTTTTCTCCGGGCACTCTGGCAGTTTCCTCCACCAATAAAACTGACCGCTACGATAGAACTGAAATATTGTTGTCGTTATGTTAAACACCATAAATCTCAAACCAACGCTGGTTGTAAGTTATTACAATGATAGAGAGTGTCGTCGATTTATCTAAATTAAGCTCTCGACGCTTGTGTCTTCTAGAAGATTCAAATCAATCAGTGATTTTAAGAAAACAGAGTTTGAGTTTTGCCTGGTGGTCTATCAAAACACTTTGAGTTGTTCCTCACTGATGATTTTAACACAGTGGCTGTAGATTGGTAGTTCTCGAGTCTCTTTGGCGTTATCAATCTCTTCGGTCGGGTTTTCTTTAAGTAATACCGGCTCTAGATCGATAACGGGAACCAGCCCCTCAGTCACTGTACATAATTTTTTTTACAAGTGTGTCTCGTCTGAAGGTCTTGCAATTCTAGATTGTTAAGCATTATTAGTTGTTGTTTAACGTCTCGTGAACACTAATTGGGAATAAATTGTCATACAATAAATACATGTAGGTAAAAATGTTGAACTGTGGTGTCACATGAAAAATTAGTGGTGAATTGACAGGGTCAGAAAATACAGAATTTGTTTAATACTCGAGTAGAAACTTTGAAACATTTATTGTACAACTGTACAGTCACACAACAAAATCATATCGGTGTTAAAAAAATTACATGGTTCTCCGCTAAGCATGCACCATTAAATTTCTTCACAGTATAATAGGTTTTACATAAACGTTATAGATATGCAAATAAGCAAAGGCTGTAGTATGGAATTCCTTTCCGCACGGAAAATTTGGCAGTTAGTTTATAAAGAAAATTTTAGGTGTGTTCGATTAATGCGACGTTCGTTACAACTCGTAATACGACAAAAATTGTTAGTCACACTCACACCCACCTCTTTTTAGGGGTAAAAATGAAAGATTGAATGAATTTGTTATGTTGAAATATATGTTTATAATAAATGCTATGCGATCTTGTAACGAATGCACAACCATACATTGTGTTTAGTTTAGTCTTATTAATATTACATTATTTTAGTTAAGAAAAAAATATATTTTCGGAGGAGTGAAGAGAGGTAGAAAATAATTCAGGAGAAAGAGAGCAAAGACTGCTTGGCTCGGAATCAATATAATGTGTTCGATTGGGCGACATGTTTACCCGCCGTCAGTTTTATTGGTGGAGAAAATCCGAGGACCCATAGAAAACCACCGACCTGTCGCAAGTTACTGACAAACTTTATCACATAATGTTGTATCAAGTACACCTTTGCCATGAGCGGGATTTGAACTCACAACCGAACGTAAGTAGTGATAGGCACTGATTGCACAGGTAGACTGTAAATCCAACTACCATAGGATTCACGACCATGACTGTCCCTTTCTTTTTTTAAAAATAAATCTTCGAACAACAACACAATACAAAAACATACTAAACACTGAGTGAGGGTTATGGTTTATGGTGTTTAACGCCACTTTTAACAATATTTCAGCTATATCGTGGCGGTGAGTTTTATTGGTGGAGGAAACCAGAGAAAACCACTGACCTGCCGCAAGTCACTGACAAACTTTATCACATAATGTTGTATCGAGTATGCCCCACCTGGGTGAGATTTGAACTCACAACTTTAGTAGTGATAGGTACTGATTGCATATGTAGTTGTAAATCCAACTACCATACGATCACGACGGCCCCCTAAACACCGACTGAGGTCAAGTTCAGACATTTTGACTGATGACTATATCAATAATATATAACAAAAAATATAATTATCTGATACGTATTGTTAAATCTGCTTTATCATAGGTTTATTTATACATGTCACTACCGCTGGGATTTGTGTCAAAATAACTTGAATTATGACTTGCCATATTTATTAATGCATAGTTTTGCAACTCTCTACCATCCCCACCACCCCCCTCACACACAAAATAGCAAACGCATAAGAAATTATGTCACGGATACGAGACGTCTACTTTATTCTTCAAATATTCAAATGGAAAACATGCAAACCGAATTTTTAAAAAGTCTCTTGCAAAATGTTACAATTGGCCTAAATCTGATAATTACTAAATTATATGATAACACACTATTGTTAACGATTTGTGAAAAATTATCAATGTTGACTTGTCGGGCGACACTACTGTTCCATCTGTCATGTCGTGTCCACCAGGGCCGTCCACTACGATATCACCCCCAGTTTTGTTTGTCTCGCCATAAAATACATCCATGAATGTTTCTGCTTTGTCATACCCACATATGATAACGTTCCCTTTCCGAGCATATTTATTAGGAACGATTTGAATTGCGTCATGTTTATCAATAAACACATCCGTCAACCCAAGTCTGTCCACTTCTTTTAGAAAAAGCTGAATTTGTAGCATGGAAGCAGAAAATGTGTAGCAGAACAAGTGGTTTAAGAAGCCAAATGACATTTGGGAGAGGGGGTTGTTTTACTTTCCAGTTTTGATAAAGCTCCCCCCACTTTGTGAATCTCTCTGAAGCTCTACTCCAACAGATTGCCACCTATTTTCCGGTTTACTCATAAAGTTTGTCCCCCACCCTCACTTTCTGGTTCACTCGTACGCCTCTTTTATATATTGTATTGTACCTGTTGCACTCTCAACATCCACTCATAATCACATCCAATGTATCCTTTATTAACTACATGATTTATTGTTTAGAAGGAGTGAGTGATTGTTGTTTAACGCCAATTCATCAATGTTTCAGCTATATCATGTCGAGAACAAGTTAATTTTCAATGAGACGATGATGAGGCCCACTTTGTACTAGACCAACACTCTTAGTTGGAATTTTTATAGTGATAGATCACTGAAACAACAGTCAGCGGATAGACATGTCGCCCCACCCGGACACATTATCCTGATTCCCAGTCAACCAATATTTTCTCCCCAATGCTGTTGTCTTAGCTCGGAAGTAACAAATACTAATTTTATAGCATTTGGTTTTAATTGATCGGGACTCGAACTCGCGATTTTTATTGTTTGCAAACTTGTTCTTATCATAAATATAGCTGAAATACTCTCTCTGTTATAACTTCTCATCAAAATATGACAATTTTCATGCGGTAAAGATGACGTGGTCAGCATTGAACAGAAATCTATTTAAATCAGGTTTATGAATTATTTTGCATGACCGCATCATTTCACTAAGAGGGGAGGTATGTGTCCATAAAACTAGCTTAGCCATGCCACTTTTTATTGTGCCTGTTCAAATCTAGGAAAGTCACCGGCCATGTGAGTGGCATCGATTTTGTCTTTCTATGATTTTGATATATTTTATTTTGGAATTGTTCCGACAGTGTGGTATTTTAATGTTTTTCTAGATTTTAGAATTGTTCCGACAGTGTGGTATTTTTATGTTTTTCTAGATTTTGGAATTGTTCCGACAGTGTGGTATTTTTATGTTTTTCTAGATTTTAGAATTGTTCCGACAGTGTGGTATTTTTATGTTTTTCTAGATTTTAGAATTGTTCCGACAGTGTGGTATTTTTATGTTTTTCTAGATTTTAGAATTGTTCCGACAGTGTGGTATGTTTATGTTTTTCTAGATTTTAGAATTGTTCGGACAGTGTGGTATGTTTATGTTTTTCTAGATTTTAGAATTGTTCGGACAGTGTGGTATGTTTATGTTTTTCTAGATGTTAAAATTGTTCTGACAGTGTGGTATGTTTATGTTTTTCTAGATGTTAAAATTGTTCTGACAGTGTGGTATGTTTATGTTTTTCTAGATGTTAGAATTGTTCTGACAGTGTGGTATGTTTATGTTTTTCTAGATTTTAGAATTGTCCTGACAGTGTGGTATTTTAAGTTTTTCTAGATTTTAGAATTGTTCCGACAGTGTGGTATTTTTATGTTTTTCTAGATTTTGGAATTGTTCTGACAGTGTGGTATTTTTATGTTTTTCTAGATTTTAGAATTGTTCCGACAGTGTGGTATGTTTATGTTTTTCTAGATTTTAGAATTGTTCCGACAGTGTGGTATGTTTATGTTTTTCTAGATTTTAGAATTGTTCTAACAGTGTGATATGTTTATGTTTTTCTAGATGTTAGAATTGTTCTGACAGTGTGGTATGTTTATGTTTTTCTAGATTTTAGAATTGTTCCGACAGTGTGGTATGTTTATGTTTTTCTAGATTTTAGAATTGTTCCGACAGTGCGGTATTTTTATGTTTTTCTAGATTTTAGAATTGTTCCGACAGTGTGGTATTTTTTTATGTTTTTCTAGATTTTAGAATTGTTCCGACAGTGCGGTATTTTTATGTTTTTCTAGATTTTAGAATTGTTCCGACAGTGTGGTATTTTTTATGTTTTTCTAGATTTTAGAATTGTTCCGACAGTGTGGTATTTTTTATGTTTTTCTAGATGTTAGAATTGTTCTGACAGTGTGGTATGTTTATGTTTTTCTAGATGTTAGAATTGTTCCGACAGTGTGGTATGTTTATGCTTTTCTAGATTTTAGAATTGTTCCGACAGTGTGGTATGTTTATGTTTTTCTAGATTTTAGAATTGTTCCGACAGTGTGGTATGTTTATGTTTTTCTAGATTTTAGAATTGTTCCGAAAGTGTGGTATGTTTTGTTTTTCTAGATTTTAGAATTGTTCCGACAGTGTGGTATGTTTATGTTTTTCATTTTACTATTCAAATTGTTGAGTATTTGATTTTGTACAACAAAACGCTTTTAAAATATCAAAATTATGATGGACCGAAATGTGTTGAATTCAGGCAATCTTTTAATACCCCTTCTCCCCGAAGGTGGAGGGGGTATACTGTGTTACCGCTGTCCGTCTGTCCGTCATTCCGTCCATCAAAGATATTTTTCGTCGCATTTTTCTCAGTAACTGTTGATGGCAGAAATCTGATATTTGGTCACAAGCGTCATATAGGTATACCATATTGTGGGCAGCGTTTTTGGATCCGTCAGATTCCTACTTCCTGTTTGCCGACTTTGTTGATTTTTATACACATTGAACATACATTTTGTATATGCCCATTTTTAGTTGCATTTTTCTCAGCAACTATTGATGGCAGAAATCTGATATTTGGTCACAAGCTTCATATAGGTACGCCATATCGTGGGAAGCGTTTTTTGACCCGTCAGATTCCTACTTCCTGTTTGCCGAAGAGCGGGGGTATCATAAGTGAGACTGATTAGCTCACAGTTCATCTTGTTCAATTTTAAAATTGAATTAAGAAAACAGAAATGCATTTGCCAAATTCACAAATATTACGAAAGTGGACATTGAAATCTTATATTGCATGTACCCAGCTTCAATGTATTGCTTCTTTTTTTTAGATTATATTCCAAGTCAATATAAACTCAGATCCATTTTGTCCTTGTGGCGCCAACCGTGAAGACTCCTATCATTTATTTTTTGATTGTTCCAAATACACAAATATGATACAACAATCTCAGCTGGTTTACCCAATGATTGTCTTGAACCACAAACTTTTGACCTCTGGTAATCCTACACTCTCAAACGAACAGAACGAAATTAATGTTTAAGCACCGTGCTTGATTATATAAAAAGGCCTGAAAGGTTCGCTGTAATATTAACGATGCAGTTTATTAGACTTTCAAGCAGACACCATAAATCGTTTACCTACTTCCTTAGAAATGTTACGATTAGACCAAACTAACAACACCACTATTAGTTATGACGAATTTCGCAATAGCCGTTTTCCCTATGCATAATATTCCATCTTCCTTATTCGATTGGCTATTTATGATTACTTGTTCGAATTCTAAATCCAAAAAAAGGGGAATTTTGTTCATCTAAAATATTGAAATACTCCGAAAATCAGCTTTGATAATTTTGCAATTGAAGGCTTCCTGTGAATTTTCAACTGGCATCGAATTCCAATCCATTAAAAACTTATCTATCAATCTTTGTCAGTTTGTACTTTGTATATTGGAAAAACAAGAATCAATCAATATTTCTAATTTTGTCATGAAAACAAATGTTGTGACAAACTGTAGATGATGAACGATATTTGGTATTATTTATATAATTTTATGTAACTTTGCATGGAAATCCTGCATTTTCATTGGTTTACAAGAAGGTGACATTTTTGTCTATCACCCTCCGTAGCGGGTGACAATTTGTTGTCTGTCAACCTCCCGTGAGCTTTTTAAATGTCACGTTCTTTTAAACAAATGAAAATAAAGAATTTCCCGCAAATTTACATAAAATATAATAATCACAATAACATAAAGGTGTGCTGCAGACGGATGGATAATTTTTTCTATCCATTTTTATTATGACACGCTAACAGTTTAGAATCAAAACATATATTTTTTTAAAGTCAGAAGGGTAACATATTAATTTGCACAGACAAAATGACAGAAGGGAACATTCAACATAATAAAATAAATAACCTTTTTGAAATACATTGTAAACCTCGGCTTTGCCTCGGTTGACAATGTTTTCTCGGGTGTGCTTTATACTCGGTCACCCTCTCAAATGGAATCTATATGTTATCTATATATTGTTTCCACGAATAATTCCTGTCCAAAAGAAGTAAATTTAAGTGTGATACTGCTGATCTCGACTAGATAACTACCTAATTCGCCATACATTACATAATTCGGACTAGACGCCTTGATTTTCATAAATTCAATGTACAAAATTTCTTAAATAATTCTTTTTCTAATCATTGTTGTCGCCAAATCCCCATAAAATTCACATCCATAAAGGGAAACATATTATAAATATTATCAATCATATTTATGATGAAGAGAATTAAATGTCCGGAAAAAGCTCATAACTGTTACGTGTTTGATTTGTGTTGTTAGAGTACCGTCCCTTTGCGTTGGAATAAACTGGTTTCCTAAATAACAGTATAGCAGACGAATTTGTTTCAAGTTTTCATGCAAACGGGAAAAGGATGATTGAAGATTGAAAGGATGAGAAATGGGCTTAATGCATTTGGTATTTTTCTTACAAACACATTATATTGTCACTTGGCAAGCATGCATTACATTAAGTATGCAGTAAGGTATTGTAATTTGAAATTGAAAGAACTGTTTAAACACAGTGTCACTGTCAGTGTTGTTTTCATAACATAAACTAAAATGAAAAACAAAATTAAAATACCACACTGTCGGAACAATTTCAAAATCAAATATCAAAATCGCAGAAAGAGGCATAATCGATATCCATAACACACAAATACATGACTGTTGGCGTTAACTTTTCTGTCTTGGCACAGTCAGCGATGTCGATGAGCCGCTTCAATAAAAAATGGAGGGGTTAAACTAGTCTTGACTTGTGCCCAGAGCCGGATAGGGGGCCTCTGGTCAAGGTGTATAATATTTTTAATACTGTCATTGGACTTTCACACTTATGCTGTCATAATGTACTGTACTTTCTAAACAACCCTTCAGTAATTTTTCTTACACAGTTGCACTCCATTTCAGAATGTTGCAGAATTTTAAGCATCCCTCATCATCTTCACCTTCATTGAAATTGATAAATTGGGGACTGCTTATGGCTCAAACTTCCCCACTTAGTCTTAGTAAGTTAGTGAAATGATTGGATAAATGCTAACAATTTCGTTTCCTTTTCAACATTATTGCTTATTTTTCAGAGTCAAATGAGGTGTAAAAGTAATTGTTAGCATGCTCGTCTCTAGTGTGTTAGATAGTGGGTTCGGGCCCCGGTCGGGTCAAACCAAAGACTAAAATTGGTACCGGTATTTGTTGCTTTTCTGCTAAGCACACAACTTTAAGGAGTAAGAGCAAAGACTTCTTGGCTCAGAATAGAAAAAAATGTGTCCCAGTGGAGCAACATGTCTACCTGCGGACTGTTGTTTCAGTGAGCTAGCAATATAAAAATCCCACTGGTAGTATAAAGTGGACATCATCATGATGTAATTTTTTGTTATTGCCACGATATAATTGACCAATTCAATGCCCATTTGGTGTTATGCAATAATCACTCACTCACTCATTCACTACGTTTGGTTCGTGTAAACAGTCGAGTCATTCACTATGTTTGGTTCGTGTAAACAGTCGAGTCATTCACTACGTTTGGTTCGTGTAAACAGTCGAGTCATTCACTACGTTTGGTTCGTGTAAACAGTCGAGTCATTCACTACGTTTGTTTCGTGTAAACAGTCGAGTCATTTACTACGTTTGATTCGTGTAAACAGTCGAGAAGTTGGAATATTATTGAGTTGTTACTAAGCAAAGTCAAACTGACCAATCATAATAATGATATACAGGGAGTTTCAAAGTGGGCCGGTACCCGGTACTTTTACCCGCCTGAGATCGTGTATAGTACCGGTAGAAATTACTGAACCCCCAAAATTAGCGGTGGTCAAAACCACAAGTACGATGGTCGATAGGCTTGTGGAATATTTTTCATAAAAAATTAATGATCACGTCAATTGCTGAATTCTCGCATTCATATCGAACAACTGCGTCACGACCAAGTTGATGGGATATTCCCTGTTTTAAAAATAACTTTACCTTAGAATCGTAAATAACAGTTTGCGCATGCGGTAAATAGATATGTTTTCGCCCCAATATCTTTTCACCCTTGTGTAAAACTCGGACCGGAACAAAGCTTACATCATTTCAAAATAAAAAAAATGACCGATTACAAATTATGTTCAAACACAATTTAGTGTAATCTCCAGTAATATAAGTATGATTATTATGAATATATGACTACACAATATTTTGTGCGATTTTTTTTATCCATTTAAAATCCAGGGTCGAATCATTCTGGGGCGTACTGTCTTGTTGCTTAACTCCGTCCATATTGTTTAACTTCCGGTATAAAAAAATAAAAACCTATGGCTAATTTATTTACATATTTTGACGGGGCCCTACCGCGGTTGTTCACAGAAATGAAAGTGTGCTGAAAAACATTTTTAAAAGGGGGTACGAGGAGATAAGGGATAGAAAATTACTAGAAATCTTGAAAAAGGATCGGACATGGCTCAAATACGAATTGCATTGTAATGGGAAGGTCTAAAACGCGAAGTGGGAAAACACGGATGTAAGCCCAAAATGGGTACTTGAAAGATCATATCTTGAAAAGTACTCAACCTAGGATAACAATCTAAACGGATTCTAAAAGCTATTGTTAAGATCTATCTTTTCATGAAATAAATAATACAATATTTTATTATTTAGGTACTTAAAAGTTGATCGGAAGTGTCAAAAATGAGAACGGGCAATGGACAAATTTTTGACTTTTATCTCAAATGTATCCAAATTAAAAGACCCCGGTCAAAAACCGTTTAGATAATCTTAAAGACAATTTTATACTCTATCAGACGATATAAAAATCTGTTTGCTAAAATATTAGATAAAAGCACAATCTTGACCGGAAGCCTACCTTTTCAGAGTTAGTAGTCGTCTAATTTTCAACTTTGATCTCAAATTTCTCAAAATTCGATGAACCCGGTCAAAAACCGTTTAAATATTCTTAAAGACAATGTTATACTCTATCAGATGATATAAATTTGATTTTATGGAAATATTGGTGGAAAGCACAATCTTGACCGGAAGCCTACCTTTTCAGAGTTAGCCATCGGCAAATTTTCAACTTTGATATCAAATTTCTCAAAATTCAAAGAATCCTGTCAAAAACCGGTTAGATATTCTTAAAGACAATCTTATACCCTATAAGATCATATATGTTTGATTTCATTAAAATATTGCTGAAAAACACAAACTTGACCAGAAGCCTACCTTTTACTTGAAGCAGATTTGGAGAAAAACGTGTCCAATTATCAGCGACCAACTATGAAAAGGTAGTCTTCCGATCAACATTGTGCTTTTATCTAATACCTTAACAAAAATATTTGTATATCATCAGATAGAGTATAAAATTGTCTTTGAGAATATGTAAACAGTTTTTGACCGGGTTCCTTGAATTTTGAGAAATTTGAGATCAAAGTTGAAAATTCGCCGTTGACTAACTCTGAAAAAGTAGGCTTCCGGTCAAGATTGTGCTTTCCACCTATATTTCCATAAAATCAAATTTATATCATCTGATAGAGTATAAAATTGTCTTTAAGAATATTTAAACGGTTTTTGACCGGGTTCATTGAATTTTGAGAAATTTGAAATCAAAGTTGAAAATTAGCCGACTGCTAACTCTGAAAAGGTAGGCTTCCGGTCAAGATTGTGCTTTTATCTAATATTTTAGCAAACAGAATTTTATATCGTCTGATAGAGTATAAAATTTTCTTTAAGAATATCTAAACGGTTTTTGACCGGGGTCTTTTAATTTTGATACATTTGAGATCAAAGTCAAAAATTTGTCCATTGCCCGTTCTCAATTTTGACACTTCCGGTCAACTTTTAAGTACCTAAATAATAAAATATTGTATTATTTATTTCTTGAAAAGATAGATATTAACAATAGCTTTTAGAATCCGTTTAGATTTTTATCCTAGGTTGAGTACTTTTCAAGATATGATCTTTCAAGTACCCATTTTGGGCTTACTTCCGTGTTTTCCCACTTCCGCGTTTTAGACCTTCCCCATTGTAATGTCAAAACGCCGGCCCCCCCTTTTTTTCCAAAATAATTTATCTTTGGTGATTCAAATGTTAATAAATGTCTTCCCGCGAATCGTTTTTATTCGAACATTTTTTTTGCACATAAGTCGTGAAAGTAACAATATATATTGTTTTTGTTTAATTATATTTGTATTGATCTATTAAAAAATTATAAATTTTATTAAAGATTGATGATTGCAAATTAAATTTATATGTTTCATCAAGGACGTATTCTATATACGTCCTTGGTTTCATTAAATATGACACTTATATGTCTTGATCCTGCCAATGGTCTTTGATGAGTTTAATTACTGGTAATAAAGTAAAATAAAACACACAAGCCAAGGTATTGCCAAAAAGAAAAGGACAAAGCCAATAAAAGAATTTTGAGAAGTTTAAGCTTTGATAACAATGGCTTGGTCAAGTCTAGCTGCGGAACCGTAGCTCTTTATGGTTCTTTTGTTTTTTTTAAGATGTGGCAGACTATCTATGAATAATCTTGGCTGAAGTCTGTAAACTGAAATATTCAATAAAGAAATTGGGGGGAGGGGAATCCAGGCATTATGCAGGGTCTTCACTCTTGGTGAAATCTGAACTCTAAAGTTAATGGGATTTTTCTTTCATAAACACTTAATGTTTTGCAGTCTCTGAAGTACATTTTTTGGTCCACAAAATGCTAGATTTCAGGAGCTTCCACCCCCTGGACCCTTTATGGCCCTCCGCCTAATTTTTTAGGTACCTCCTAAAATTTAAGAAGTACCTCCTATTATAAAAAACTTTGAAACCCCTGGATATATACTAATACACTAAGGTTATTAAAATAGCTTACCTATAATAACATGTATCTTATTCTGTTTCCAGTTTTATTGCAAATTTTGTCTTTAGTACTAGTGACAAGATCTCAGTCATGGAAGATAGATGTGTCTGCATCTGAAACATTATTGAATCGGGTAAGATTGTGGTGATTTGGTCTATTTTTTTAAATGATGATCTGTTTAATTATGTGTCAAATCAGGTCCAAGAGTAGATTGTCCTAGTCTATTATATCAGGTGAAAACGACTTGAGTATTTACATAAGAAACATGTATAATGGTTATGAGATGGATAATTGTATGTTGTTTGGTATTTGTTTCATCAACTACTCTATATTTTACATGGAATCATAGGGGCCGGAAACAATCAGCGCACAAAGTTCCCACAAACTCTAATATATACTATTATACCACGTTTTGTCGTAAACAGTGAATATCACCAAGAGAATATAAAAATCACAAGAAAACAAAACTGATTAATATAGAATAATTCCTCTGTAATAAAGATTTATGTCATGTGGATAAATTGAATGCCTGTGAGTACTTGGTAAGTAGATCCCACAGAGGGCATACGCATGACTATATGAGTAGTCTACATGATGATTAGTCACCTTGGGTCACATCACTAACACACACTTTAATTCTTTTTGTTTTTTATTTAAGCAAGTTAGGTTGCAATTATCAATTATGGGGGATTCTAAACTGCATGAAAAAAAAAAATAAAAAAAATAAAGAACAAAACAAAACAAATTAAGTTTTAGTGTTGTGATTATAGCATATTCATTATTGTCTGTTTTCTGCAATATGCAAACTAGAAAATGATTTAATATTAAATTGAAACAGAAAAGAAATTTATTATATTTTTTTCTATCCGTCAAATTTCGGAATAGAATATAGATTAACACTGAGTTGAACCAATACAACATTGACTTTTTATTTCAGTACAAAAGAAATAATTTGAATACAGCAGAACATTTATGGAGTAATTTATTCAAGAAACACAACGCCACTAAAAGTGAGTTGAAAAAAAAATATAACTTTAAATTGCAACACGAAACTGGTATAAAACTATACATGTAATTGATTGAAAGAGCATATAGAAAGGTTGAAAGCACACATGCTGTACTAAAACTTGAATATAGATTTTAATCTGAAGCTTTAAAAGAATTCAGGAATGAAGAAACGAAAGGGGTAAGCAGAAACTGCAAATCGAAAAACAGACATTACAATAACCAAAAAGAAGAAAATAAAGATGAAAAGACCAACAATAGTCCATAAAGCACTACACAAAAGATAAAGATTGAGCAATACGAAACCAAGCAGCTAAAAACAAGGCTGAATTCAGGAACTCGTAAGGGTAAGACATTTCTGCTCCACTGGTGGCACTCATCGTGTTACACATTGAAAATTGAAGTAATCTCTCTGAAGTCTCATTCTTAACAGATACTCACTGTAAATTTTTAGGTGTAGGTCAAGGTATGAAGCAGACTTAGCTGTGTCTGGAGTATACTTTATTCTAAATTCAATGAGGCAGACACGATCCAGATAGTCACCAAACTTATGCACTGTTAGACATTATTTGCATAGAGTCATGTATAATAAAAGGAGTGGGCTAGCTTGTTTTCATTTTTCTTATGAAGTTCCTGCATGAAGTATGATTCATACGAATACAGGAACAAATCTTCTAGAAGAGGAGCACAATTGATACCCACAGGAATGCTAATAGTTGAAAAAAATCTGAGACAGAAAAAATACACAACACAGAAAACTAAAAAGATGCACAACACCAAAAATCATGGATGAAGCTAGTTGCTTGCGAAGGGTAAGCAGTATCTGCTTCTTATAATGCATCCACCGTGTTATTCATATATACAGTCAAGTCCGGTAAACATCTTGGCAGCGATAGAGGAAAGAAAAAATCTACGTAAAAATAAAAGATCCATTGTCATTTGAGATTTTGAAGGTTATTCCAGAAACGTGTAAAGTGCACTAAATTAGACATCTTCGTTTTAATTATCATGTTTATATATTGGTTTTGTTTAAATGTAAATTTTATTATATCTCCATTCCAGTGGTAAATGGGGCAAAATTTGCTAAAATAAATCATGAGAAGCAAAGACATTATATAAAGTTTGGATGTGCATGGAGAAATTCAGCCAAACGAAAAGAAACATTTTTTGCATCATTCTTTGAAATTAGGACTCCAAACAAGAAGAAATATAGAAAAATAGTGGGATTAAAGCGTGGTGGTGCCATCTATTGGGCAAAGGACAATGATTGGCCAAGACAATTTAGAATTGGCTCTAGCTACCACAGTTCAGCAAAGGCAGAAAAATATCGTGATTTAGGTAAGTGCTGTATGTTATGGTAAATATTTTATAATAAAATACTTTCCATTGCTATAAAAAAGTATCCTAGTGTATATTAAACAGGTACATAATATTATTTCCGACACTGATTATTAAATCATGAGACGCATCTGTAATATTATTTCCAACGATTAATGATAAATCACCTGAACCATCAAATGAGATAATCCGGATAAGATTTTATTTAAGAATTGAATACATTCTTTTGAAGTTTCATTGGGGTATGAAAGCGTTGACCGAAGTACATTTTCAATGAAGCGCGGCAGCGCTTCATGTTGAAAATGTAGTTCGATCAACGCTTTCATACCCCAATGAAACTTGAAAATGTACTTCGGTCAACACTTTCATACCCCAATGAAACTTCAAAAGAATGCATTCAATTCTTATAATTATATTTAAATCACACCAAAATTTAATATAGTTGAATTTTTCGTTGTGAATTTTATTTGTGTTAGATTATTTGCTGTTGGAAATTACTACGCCATTGATTGTTTACATCTGACGTCGTCGTGGAGGCATGTGCAAGTTCGGATTTGAGTTTCCTTGGGATGTAAAACATCACTTTTATAATCATGTGACCACTTCATAACCAATCATATTGTAACATTTCAATGAAAAACGGAAGTAATGTAATTATACAAAGGTATGTAATATTATGTCCGACGCTGATTATTAAATCATGAGACGCATCTGTAATATTATTTCCGACGCTCATTGATAAATCACCCGATCCATCAAATGAGCTAATCCGGATAATATTTTAAACTAAAGTATGTAATATTATTTCGATGCTGATTATTTATTAGTGAAGAAGATAATGAAACGGGTAGTGAAAATGAAATTTTGTGTTCTCCTAATCCAAAGCGGCTGAGGAAAAGTAGCAAAAGAATGTCTTATGAATATTATTAAAACATTGTAATTGTAATGATTTATATATTTATTTAAAAAATACTGCAGTAATAAAGAAGTATTTCACTAGTATTAAGTACATATTTATTTGCAGCAATGTTAATTAATTAATTGAGAAAATTAGGAACTTATATAATCAGATTATCTCCTCTGTAATATATTTCCCGGTTGAAAAGTTATAATGTGCAATGTTATCCACGGATATATTTTGATATTAAATTTCTTCCACCTCCTCTGGAAAATATATAATAGCGTTGGAAGAAATTTAATATTGAAATATTGTCCAAGGATAATATTTTATATTAAAAATAATCTGCCAGAAAGAATATTATGGAGGATAAAATAAAATGTTACACAATCAGTGCCTATCACCACTAAAGTTGTGAGTCGTGAGGTGTACTCGATGCAACATTATGTGATAAAGTTTGTCAGTGACTTGTGGCAGGTCGGTGGTTTTCCCCAGGTGCTCCGGTATCCTCAACTAATAAAACTGACCTCTACGATATAGCTGAAATAAGTCTGTATTGTAATCCATAACCGACTTAAAACTATGGGAAATGAACCATTTTATTTCTTGAGGGTCTAATTCATTATCAACAAGACTTAAATGTGAATTACACAGCGGATGTTGTATAAGAAACAGGTATTTACCCTACGTGAGCACCTGGGATCATCCCGTTTTTTGATTGGGTCTGTGAAGCTCATAGAGGATGCGATTCACTTTTTTCTAGAGTGTTGTTTATATGTCAAACCTCGTGAACAGTTGACAAATAATCTGCAATTTCTTGACAGTTTACTTATTGAAACTTTACTATTTGGCGATGATAGCTTATCTGAGGAACAAAATGCACAAATATTCAAATCAGTGCAGTTGTACATCAAACAAACGAAATGTTTTACCCCACAGTGATCACACTTCATATTTTGAATTTAACTATTTTCTTTTGTGAACATTTTCTCCATTGTTGATTTACCCCCACAAATATGACAATTCTGTACTGTTATAACTCAATATATTATATAATTTCAAAAATCTTTTTTTTTCTTTTTTTCCCCTCAATGTTGTTATAAAATGTAATTGTTATTTATACATTATTACTTGCTGGTGCATGGAATATAAAATTGTATGTAAATATGTGGAGAGGACCTTTGTAAGTTGGAATAACTTGTGTCCGATCCAAATGTTATATAGTTAACAATAAAATACATTTAGTCTAAGCTCATCTTATTTTCTGTGTTGTGTTTTTTGTTTGTCTCTGGATTGTTCATTCTTGATTGTCCATTCGGTTTTCTCTAACGTTTCTTCATACCGATATAAGTTTTTACTCTTTATCTAATGAATTTAAGATCTAAATACAAAAGGGGGCCGTCGTGGCCGTGATGATATGGTAGTTGGATTTACAACTACATATGCCTATCACCACTGATGTTGTGAGTTTGAATCTTGATCATGGCGAGGTGTACAACATTATGGGATAAAGTTTGTCAGTGTGACATGTGACAGGTCGGTGGTTTTCACGGGGTCCTCCAGTTTCCTCCACCAATAAAGTGGCGTTAAACACCATCAAACAAACAAAAACAAAGTAGGAAATAGTATATTTATATGATATTGAGATCTTATTATAACATATATGTTAATATTAAGTAAAATATGAAAAATAAAAAAAAAGAGTTTAAGTTGCCACCATCTTACACACGGATCATCAGATATCATTTGAGTAATAGCAATGGAAGTTAAATTGGTTAACGTAGGTAGGGTTCGTGTGTTGCTCCACCTTTAGTTTTCTATGTAATGTTAACTGTTTTGTAGATCATGGTATTTTGTATTTGTTCTTTTTATTTTGGCCAATGTGTTGTCTGTCCTTCTTCCGTTTACGGATTCTGATTACAAACTCTTCTTGTAAATATTGTAGCTGAAATCTTTTATTCAACTGACTTTATACGTGTGTAAAAGCATTCAGGTATTACAGTGACTTACTGAATATCGTTTCAGGAAATTCCAAGCTTGTCCTTTATGCATCTAGAAAAACTTGTGAGAAGGAACAAGGAACGTATAGATGTACTATATTTGTCAAGAAACGTGGCAAACAAATTAGGTATAGGTCAGTGAAGGAAGATTGGACAACTACGAAATGTGAGTATAGCGAGTGTTATTTAATTATTATCAAAATTAAGGTTCTCCTTCAAGCATATGCGATCTTAGCCAATTATGGCTATCCTGTTTTGGCCCTCTGGTATTATTACTCTAGACCAAATTAATCTGTCTCTTGTGTGTCTACATTTGACATTATATAATATATTTCCTTTTTATTATTTTTGACATTTTTTTTTTTTTTTTTTGGACACACAGAAATGTCCAAATAATAAAAAGGAAATATATAATGACAAATATAAACACACAAGAGACAGATTATTTGGTCTATTATTGCTCCTAAGCACGTTTAAATTATTTGGCTATCCAATCTGTTGACTGTGAACATACCTGATGAAGGCCTTGTAGACACTAAATTGGATATCGTAGTTTTTTTTGTCCAGTCTAACATGATGATGATTTTAAGTGGTAAATTTGCAGTACAGAAACATATCGATGGACAACATCTCCCGTTTTCATAAGAGTCATATGTGAAAATACACCGTGGTATCATGTCATATATATTATGAATAATATTAGAAATAAATTGGACAGGTGTAGAAATTTGTCTGCTTTGACAACAACATTTAGATGATGAGACTAACAGGATGTTATTTAATCTGGAAAATGTGATCAATAAATATTTATAATATAATTGATATATAAACAAAACGTAGATGTCAAATTTAGTGCACAAAACACGTTTCTGGAATAACCTTCATCATGTACTCTCAAAATCCAAAGATTGGAAAGCCAAATAATTTAAAGTTTTGGGAGCCATAAAAGCAAATGGCCTAAGCATGATAGCAAAAACGGCTTTGGTCACCTATGCCTGAGGGAGGAGAACCTTAGTTTTATTATTACAAATGTAATTACATTATTTAGGAACTGTAAATTTCAGTAATAAATATATCTAATAAACCATGTCAGTGCCGAAGCACTGACTACTGGGCGGATGATACCCTCGAGGACTAATAGTCCACCAGCAGAGGTCTGGATCCAGTTACTGGGCAGATAATACCCTCGAGGACTAATAGTCCACCAGCAGAGGTCTGGATCCAGTTACTGGGCAGATAATACCCTCGAGGACTAATAGTCCACCAGCAGAGGTCTGGATCCAGTTACTGGGCAGATAATACCCTCGAGGACTAATAGTCCACCAGCAGAGGTCTGGATCCAGTTACTGGGCAGATAATACCCTCGAGGACTAATAGTCCACCAGCAGAGGTCTCGATCCAGTTACTGGGCAGATAATACCCTCAAGGACTAATAGTCCACCAGCAGAAGTCTCGATCCAGTTACTGGGCAGATGATACCCTCAAGGACTAATAGTCCACCAGCAGAAGTCTCGATCCAGTTACTGGGCAGATAATACCCTCGAGGACTAATAGTTCACCAGCAGAGGTCTGGATCCAGTTACTGGGCAGATAATACCCTCAAGGACTAATAGTCCACCAGCAGAGGTCTGGATCCAGTTACTGGGCAGATAATACCCTCAAGGACTAATAGTCCACCAGCAGAGGTCTCGATCCAGTTACTGGGCAGATGATACCCTCGAGGACTAATAGTCCATCAGCAGAGGTCTCGATCCAGTTACTGGGCAGATAATACCCTCGAGGACTAATAGTCCATCAGCAGAGGTCTCGATCCAGTTACTGGGCAGATAATACCCTCGAGGACTAATAGTCCACCAGCAGAGGTCTGGATCCAGTTACTGGGCAGATAATACCCTCAAGGACTAATAGTCCACCAGCAGAGGTCTCGATCCAGTTACTGGGCAGATAATACCCTCGAGGACTAATAGTCCACCAGCAGAGGTCTGGATCCAGTTACTGGGCAGATAATACCCTCGAGGACTAATAGTCCACCAGCAGAGGTCTGGATCCAGTTACTGGGCAGATAATACCCTCGAGGACTAATAGTCCACCAGCAGAGGTCTGGATCCAGTTACTGGGCAGATAATACCCTCGAGGACTAATAGTCCACCAGCAGAGGTCTGGATCCAGTTACTGGGCAGATAATACCCTCGAGGACTAATAGTCCACCAGCAGAGGTCTCGATCCAGTTACTGGGCAGATAATACCCCCGAGGACTAATAGTCCACCAGCAGAGGTCTGGATCCAGTTACTGGGCAGATAATACCCTCGAGGACTAATAGTCCACCAGCAGAGGTCTGGATCCAGTTACTGGGCAGATAATACCCTCGAGGACTAATAGTCCACCAGCAGAGGTCTGGATCCAGTTACTGGGCAGATAATACCCTCGAGGACTAATAGTCCACCAGCAGAGGTCTCGATCCAGTTACTGGGCAGATAATACCCCTGAGGACTAATAGTCCACCAGCAGAGGTCTCGATCCAGTTACTGGGCAGATAATACCCTCGAGGACTAATAGTCCACCAGCAGAGGTCTGGATCCAGTTACTGGACAGATAATACCCTCGAGGACTAATAGTCCACCAGCAGAGGTCTGGATCCAGTTACTGGGCAGATAATACCCTCGAGGACTAATGGTCCACCAGCAGAGGTCTGGATCCAGTTACTGGGCAGATAATACCCCTGAGGACTAATAGTCCACCAGCAGAGGTCTCGATCCAGTTACTGGGCAGATAATACCCCTGAGGACTAATAGTCCACCAGCAGAGGTCTCGATCCAGTTACTGGGCAGATAATACCCTCGAGGACTAATAGTCCACCAGCAGAGGTCTGGATCCAGTTACTGGACAGATAATACCCTCGAGGACTAATAGTCCACCAGCAGAGGTCTGGATCCAGTTACTGGGCAGATAATACCCTCGAGGACTAATGGTCCACCAGCAGAGGTCTGGATCCAGTTACTGGGCAGATAATACCCTCGAGGACTAATAGTCCACCAGCAGAGGTCTGGATCCAGTTACTGGGCAGATAATACCCTCGAGGACTAATAGTCCACCAGCAGAGGTCTGGATCCAGTTACTGGGCAGATAATACCCTCGAGGACTAATAGTCCACCAGCAGAGGTCTGGATCCAGTTACTGGGCAGATAATACCCTCGAGGACTAATAGTCCACCAGCAGAGGTCTGGATCCAGTTACTGGGCAGATAATACCCTCGAGGACTAATAGTCCACCAGCAGAGGTCTGGATCCAGTTACTGGGCAGATAATACCCTCGAGGACTAATGGTCCACCAGCAGAGGTCTGGATTCAGTTACTGGGCAGATAATACCATCGAGGACTAATAGTCCACCAGCAGAGGTCTGGATCCAGTTACTGGGCAGATAATACCCTCGAGGACTAATAGTCCACCAGCAGAGGTCTGGATCCAGTTACTGGGCAGATAATACCCTCGAGGACTAATAGTCCACCAGCAGAGGTCTGGATCCAGTTACTGGGCAGATAATACCCTCGAGGACTAATAGTCCACCAGCAGAGGTCTGGATCCAGTTACTGGGCAGATAATACCCTCGAGGACTAATAGTCCACCAGCAGAGGTCTGGATCCAGTTACTGGGCAGATAATACCCTCGAGGACTAATAGTCCACCAGCAGAGGTCTGGATCCAGTTACTGGGCAGATAATACCCTCGAGGACTAATAGTCCACCAGCAGAGGTCTGGATCCAGTTACTGGGCAGATAATACCCTCGAGGACTAATAGTCCACCAGCAGAGGTCTGGATCCAGTTACTGGGCAGATAATACCCTCGAGGACTAATAGTCCACCAGCAGAGGTAGCGATCCAGTTACTGGGCAGATAATACCCTCGAGGACTAATAGTCCACCAGCAGAGGTCTGGATTCGGTGATAGTAATAAAACATAGATATCAAATGTAGTGCACACGACACATTTCTGGAATATCTTTCATCAGGTACTTCGATAAGGTCACTATGAGAATTTCTCCTCATGACTGTAATCAGTAAAGATTGATTGATTGATTGATTGATTGATTGATTGGTGTTTAACGTCCAGTGAGCAATTTTTCAGCTATATTCAGGACGAGAACATTTAAAAATTTAAACGCCACAGGACTCGAAACAAGGAAAGGTGATGGGTAGGGACGGATAATTTTGCCAGTGCAACAGGTCTCTTATGGACCACTCATCATGAGCATAATGCTCATAATGAGCTGTTACACTGGGTTATTTAACGTGCAGAGAGGGTGGCAATCTCTCAACACGGGACCTCAGTTTTATTTACGTCTCATCCGCAGGACGGGTTGGTTGTGAATTTATACATCCCGCACAACCGACGGACGCCCCTTCAAGCCGAAGAAGCTCTCGGTCCCATTTCTATACCCCGGGGTTCCCGCGGGGTTGACCCCTTTTAGAGGACTAGTGCCTCTAGGGTGGAGAAACCTGGTGCCTATTCTACCCCCGGTAATCAGTAAAGAAAGGTTGTTAGTAAATACAAGTGGTCAGTCAAGATTTAAACTTTCATAGCAGAATGTTTAGGGGATTATTGATAAGAGAAAGAGACATGTAGCAAGTCTAACAAAAAGTATATTTTGATTTGTTGTGTAATTGTTCAGTATTGTCTGTAGTGTCTGTAAAAAATGAAAATTACAACAAAAAACAAAAAAAGTCTTAACGGGTTCCATGCATGGATAGACAGAAGTTTACCTTCAAGCATCTGACCATACTCCTGGTTCTATACATTCCATGTACATCTGTAGTACATTGTTTGCATTTCTTTTACATGTTCAGAATATGATATTTCTACAATTCCCAAAAGATAAATATTTCCCCCACATTAAGCAATACTTACAGTCTGATGATGGTGAGTGAATGATTATTACTGAAAGACAGGTTCCCTTATGTTGAATGAGTGAGTGGGTGATTGATGTTTAACGCCAGCTCAGAAATTTTTCAGCAGTATCATGGCGAGAACAAATTGATTTTCAATGAGATGATGATGAGGTCTTCTTTGTACTAGACCAACACACTGAGTTGGATTTTTATAGTGCTAGCTCATTGAAACAACAGTACGCGGATAGACATGTAGCCCAACTCGGACACATTATCCTGATTCTGAGCCAGCCAATCCACCACACTCGAGGTGAGCACGCTAACCATTACGCCACCGATTCTGTTCATAGGTAATTAAACTCTGAGGATAATATAATACTTCTGATATGCATATAAAACAGTTTCCATTAAAAAAAACTCTCAGTTCAACATATCAACACACATTTTTCAGATTGATATAGTAGATTATTTCAATATTGAGTTGAGTTTATTGGTGTTTATCCTCACTTACTGCAATTTTTCAGCTATATTGAGAATACATTATGGAGTAGAAAAACTGGGATAATTATAGCGAACTAATTATGAAGCCCTTTGTTTTAGGTAGGCTTCTTGAATCCTTAACAGGGCCCGGGTGGCTCAGTGAGTTAGGTAGTTGGATTACCTAGCAACTCATATAAGCCTATCACCAATACGGCATGGGTTTGTGCCCAGCTTTGTAAATTACAGAAAAGGGTGCATTCGACTCGCAGCTGCAAGTGATAATGTTTACCAGTTGCTTGCCCATGGTCAGTGGTTCTCTCCGGATACTCTGACTTCTTCCACCACTTTATTGAAAGTGGCGTTAAACACCAAAAATCAATCAATCAATCAATGAATCCTTAACACTTGAGTTGGGCTATCAGGGTTTATCGATATTGTTATATAAAAAATATTTGATCCGAACTGAAATTTGCATTGGAACGGAGGACACACTTTTATTGTGAAATATCAATTTCTAAACTAGAATCTTATTAATAGCAATCTTTCTATAAATTTTTTTTTATTACAATATAATTGTTCAGGTTTGCAGAAGTACAAACCAAAAGTCAAGAATGGAGTGGGTGGAATACCTACCACAAAGAATTTAAATCAGTTCTTTTACCAGTTCAGCAGCATATCTGGAAAAGTTTTAACAAAAAGTAAGAAATTGAATGACACTATTACCATCCCTTCTTAATCACAGGCAAATAAATTGAAATCCACACAGTATTTTCAATCGCCTTAGATTAATTTTGTTTATTGAAAGAAGTGCTTAATAAAGTTTAAAGGGGTTTTCAAAAGGCATAAATCAAAGAACCACAGACAATGGAATGGCCAAAAGAAAAAGGACGAATAAACCAGCAATGGTTGACAAAAAACAATACACAGAAAACTAAAGATTGAGCGACATGAACCCAACTAAAACCAGAGGTGAACTCTGGCCCACCGGAAGAGCATGCAATCTCTGCTTATCAAAGGGCGGATGTGATTCGACCCGTTTCAATCTTCGTAAACACTTGTAATGAATGTTATTGTTAGATGTCTTGCTTGCATACCAGACCATACGATTCATACAATACACATTTTATTTGTCAACCAAGACAATCTTACAGCCAGAACATAACATGAATTAGTTACAATGATGTTAGTGATAGTGATACTGATCGGATTGTAGGGGCTATTAAAAGTTAATTTTTATTCGGCCCTACCCAAATCACCGCTGACAGTCAAAAATCGTTGCTTCGGTAGTTCAGTGTCTCCCTCATATCTATATAGCTTCAATATTTTGTCGAAATTGGTCTTCTTGCTATGCATGAAATGTTTGTTGCTGCTATAAACCACAAACAAATCAATCTGCTGGAATACTTGAAAGATCCACTGTAGATGTGATAAGTTTAAGTGACTATCTAGGTATATTCTATCTTAAAGATCCGCTGTCAATTCAATATGTCTAAGTTAATATCTGCCGCAAGTGATCCACTGCCAATTCAACAAGGCTTAGTGACTATCTGATTTACTCTACTATATAGATCCACTGTTGATTCATTAAATATTGAAGTGAATATTCACTGCAGCTTAAGCAACAACATAACATTGTATATGCCATATTATCAAGAAGGAAGGGTTGGGATCCCATATACCAGTTTAACCCTGCCACATTTCTGTGCCTGTCCTAAGCCAGGACCTGGATTTCCAAAGTCATATGATGTGGGTTTTTTTTCTGTTCAATGAATTTCGTTAAAATGAGAGGGGATTGTTTCTTTTATTGATATTGGTGGAATTGATGGCCATCACTGTTTACACATTCTTTTCATCATTTTTATACGCCCGTCTTGAGACGCGCCGTATTATGTAATTGGGTATGGCGGGTGGCGGGCGGGCATCCACACAGGTTTCCGCACAATAACTTTATTTCTGTAAAGAACCCGATTTATTTTGGGGTTATTAGGTCAAAGGTCAAGGTCATCGTTACTATAAATAGAATTTCTGACAACAGGGTCGTTTCCACATAACTTTAGTTCTGTATATTGGATCTTGACCAAACTTGGCCACATAATTCCCCTGTGGAAGGGAAAGAACCCTATTTATTTTGGGGTTATTAGGTCAAAGGTCAAGGTCACCATTACTATAAATATAATTTCTGACAACAGGGTCGTTTCCACATAACTTTAATTCTGTATATTGGATCTTGACCAAACTTGGCCACATGATTCCCCTGTGGAAGGATAAGAACCCTATTTATTGTGGGGTCATTAGGTCAAAGGTCAAGGTCACTGTGACTATAAATATAATTTTTGACAGCAGGGTTGTTTCCACACGATAACTTTAGTTCTGTATATTGGATCTTTAACAAGCTTGGCCACATGATTCCCCTGTGGAAGGGGAAGAACCCTCTTTATTTTAAGGTCATTAGGTCAAAGGTCAAGGTCACTGTTACTATAAATAGGATTTTTGACAACAGGATCGTTTCCACACGATAACTTTAGTTCTGTATATTGGATCTTTACAAAACTTGGCCACATGATTCCCCTGTGGAAGTGGAAGAACCCTATTTATTTTGGGGTCATTACCATTATACCGTTTGATAATTTATATAGACAGGCGTATTTTGTGATGCACACATTTCTTGTTTTTTAATATTAAGAGCAAAGAGCATAGCAAATAATAATGTAAATGACTTCAATAATTATTAATAAATGTAAAAACAGGTCACTCTTTTTATTGTAAATAGTCATATCATTATAACTTTTAGAATACTGTTTGAAATTTTAATCAAAGATATTCTTTGTTTATAATTTTAGGCACCAAGCATAAACTGGCAAATATAACAAGCCATCCATATGTATACAAATTCAAATACACTTATAAATATAAAAAGAAGATGAAAACACGGAAAATCGAAAATACCATAATGAAGCATACATGTAGGCCTACAAAGTTGGCCATGGAAAAGGCAATGCAAATACAAGCAATAGTATTTCAATTCAAACGTCCTAGAGCGACCATATATGCACCAATAGTTGGAATAAATGATAGAGGTGATATTATGTGGTCGGGCACTCGGTATTGGCTACGATCCTATCTATGTGGACCAAAGAGACAAAGGTGTGACATGGCGCATGGATCTATGGACAAAAGCAAGTATCTATATATTTAGCGTCATTCACTAAGAGAGGGAGGGGGGGGGGGGGGGGGTGTTTGGGCCCATAGAATTAGCTTAACCCTGCCACTTTTTATTGAAGTGCCTGTACTCTATCGCTATGCTTTTGTTTTGTGTGGGTCTTTTCACAACACAACAGCATCTGCACAATATCATGTTACAGATCAGTGGTAGAGTATATCTCTCAATATAACTTTCAACAATTTTTCAGCTATATCGTGGCAGTCAGTTTTACTGGTGGAGGAAACCGGAGTACCAGGAGATAACCACTGACCTGTCACAAGTCACTGACAAACTTTTATCACATACTGTTGTATCGAGTACACCTCGCCATAAGCAGGATTTGTACTCACAACGTTAGAAGGGATAGGCACTGATTGCATTGGTAGTTTTAAATATGTTTATGTGATTAGATAATAATAAAGATATCATATACTAGATTAGTCTCCAGTAGAACAACAAAATTCGTTAAATAACCGATCTTTTTTTCGAAAAAATCTTCAGTAATAACATGAGATTTTTCAGATCCACATTTCATAATATTGAGATGTATTTGTTTTCAGATCCACATCTAGTGATGTATACCTCTGACTGTAAAAAAGGGAGTGGATTTTATAAGTGTGACATATTTATACAATTCGCCGGATCTCCAGTGACCGAAATGGTTAAGTCTGAAATATTTTTCAACTCGACAATTTGTAAGTTTTGCATTAAATATAGAATGAGGAAAGTTGGAATATTCCAAAAGGGGGGTAACCAGAAGCCAGAAATCAAATAAGGACAGACAATAAAATGACAAAAGAAAAATGACAAAAGGACAAACAGTGATACACTAAAAATCTAAAGAGCAACAGAAACCCCGCAAAAACCAGAGAGCTCCGAAAAGGTATGCGGTTCCTGGTTCCATTACTGACAATCGTCATGTTACTCTTGTTACACATCATGTGAAAATCAAGTGCGAGGGAGGGATTACGTCAAACAGAACATATATGTGGTCCTTTGTGACACAGAATGAGTTCGTAGCAAAAAAGATGATAAAAAAAATGGCTTTACAATGACACTATTTAAATACAAAGTACCCAACCTTTCCGACAAAATTTACGATTCGGATACAAAAAATAACATTAAATTATCGATTTTCCATGTAAATGTATTTTTTTACTATTTTCAGTCTTACAAGGCTAGGGTATATTAATTTTACATTGTTGTTCGTTCCGCCATAAAAAAAAATGAAGACAATCTCAGAAATCGTTGCTGCAGAGCTTGTCTAGGCGAATCCTAGACTCATCGGTTTCATTTGGGAATCACCATACATTTTGTATCTTACAAAAAATATAGCAAAGAATGTACCAGTGGGGCTCATATCTTTTTGGTTGAGACTCGTCAAAATGTTATCCTACAAGTATCTCTGAAACTTTTTTAGCCATGATTGATTGACAGGGATGTCTTTGGCATAACAAATGCAATTATTATCTCATTTCTAAAAGGTTTTGAAAGAATTACATAGCTAATATCTCTGGACAACAGAAACACTTATCGGTTACCTCAAAGAAGATGCCAAAGGGGTGATAAGAAGCTGTAAATCGAAGAAGGACAGACAATTTAACAACCAATAGAAAAAGGACGAAAGATCAAACAACGATCTACAAAATATTACACAGAAAACTAAAGATTGAGGAACATATACGCCAATAAAAACCGGGGGTGAACTCAAGTGCTCTGGAAGGGTAAGCAGTTCCTGCATTACATGTGACACCTGTAGAAAGTAGTGATAACTGCAAAATACAGATGTCTCTATCCGATTCAAAAGAGCAGATAGAACAACACAAACCCCATTAAACCTGGGAAAGAGGAGTTTAAACTTGGGTGCCCCAGAAGGATAATCAGTTCCTGCTTCTCTAGTGGCACCCGTCGTGTTACTCTAGTAACAAAATAGTTAAAATATTGTTATGGTCATTCTACATTTCACAGTCTGACACAGAAGGGTCTTCAAGAATGAGCATCACTCATACCCTTTTAATACAAATGGATTTGATAGAAGCAACTAAAATTCTTTTCTAACGTTAAGCGTTTAGATGAGAATTGTCTATATTTGAGAACAAACATCTAATTTTCTCCAGACGGACCAGGTGAAATTAAAATGACACATTGATGATTCTCGTTGCTCTTTTTATTGGTGTTCATGTTCCTCGATCTTTAGTTTTCTGTGTAGTGTTTATAGATCATTGTTTGTCCTTTTTCCTTTGTATTGTCTCTCCTTCTATTTATGGTTTCTGATTATCTCCCTTTGGTATCTTCAAACTCTTCTCACATACATTCTGATATCAATGAACACCAGTGGCTAAGATCGTTGACTTTTGGCCACAAGTCAATCACCACCGACATGGGCTAGAGCCCCGATTTTTACCGAATTACATATTATGGTGGTTCAAAGATTTGGGAGCACATTGCCCTGTTCTTATATCTGCCCATTCCGGCATTATAGGAGTCCATTGCATGTCGTCCATCCCTTGTATGTTGTAACCGTCTTCAAATATATATATCGAAAACATGTGGTCAATTTGAACCACAGATGAGCTGCATTGTCCGTAGATTGTCTACTGGATCCAGTGCTGTCCGTAGATTATCCACTGGGTCCAGTGCTCCCTCGTATATTTGTTTTGAATGTAGTATATGATAATATAATTTTATTGATAAGATTTGCTTAATTATTGATCTCCTTTCCATAGCAGGGCACTTGGAAGGGTTAGTCTCTAAATAAATAAAATATTTCCATTTCAGGCGGTAAAGGTGATAAACGCAAACTGTCTGCTAACAAGACAGTTATTGTTGGAATAACACCCAAACCAAATGACAACACAACAGAGGTAAGATTGTAGTGCATAAATGGGTTTATATGCTACTTTAAATTCAATGTCAAATAGCAGGGTTTCCACAATGTGTTTCTGAATGTTACAACAACATGAGAAACTAAGACAGAAAAAAACCCAGAATAAAATAGAGAACGACCATTACATTCTTTTAAACATAATTAGCCATTTTTGAAATGGTGAATGTTAGAGTTTTCATCTCGGTACACATGTACTCCAGTTTGCACCATCAATAAAGATTAAACTTACCAACATGATAAAACACAAAATTGAATCATAGCCATATGTGTTTCGGAGAATTATACTGATAACTTACCTTTCAGATTTAGCATACCATAATATGAAAGAAAAGACTATTTTCTGTTATAGAATGTTGTATGCACTGTTATTGCCACCTTCAAGTATATTTTAGCAATATTGTGGCAGTCAGGTTCAATGGAGGAAAGCGGAGTACACTGAAAAAGTTCACAGTTTACAACTACATATGCAATCAATGCCTATCACCCCTAATGTTGTGAGTTTGAATCCCGCTCATGGCGAAGTGTACTAGAGACAACATTATGTGATAAATGTGTGTCAGTGACTTGCGGCAGGTCGGTAGGTTTCTCCCGGTACTCTGATTTCTTCCAACAATAAAATTGAAGGCCACTATATAACTGAAATATTGTTGAAAGTGACATTAAACATCATAACCCACCCTAACCCTTATCAAATCAAAAAGCTTTAGACTCCATGGAGTAATCACAAACAAAGCTTTGTTTTGATTTATTACTTCAAAAATTGGTGTTTCTGAAAATTGGTATACAGTGAAGAAAAAAACCCCATCCATAAGTAGGTCACATTAATGGGGTTAAACACAGCCACATTTCCGTGCCTGTCCTAAGCCAGGACCTAGATTCCAACAGCATATGTCGTGGTCTTTTATATGTTCAATCATTTGAGGTGAGAGGTCATTTTTCGATTTGTTGATATTTGTGGAATTATTGATGATCACTGTTTAAAGTTTCCTTTTATAACTTAAATATAGATAATGTATGCATATTCAATAAAATCTAAACAATCTTGTTTTTTACATTTCATTTTAGATCAAAATCAAAAAAGTTAAAAGAAAAAAAAAAGATAACACAAAGATAATAGTTGGTGCTGTTGGTGGTTTTATACTTCTTATTGTCATCTATGTTGCTTGGTAAGTCACCAGTCAACAATTGTTTTATGGTATTGATGATATGCTACATGGTATTATGGTCTGCAGGGCTTTCAATATTTTTCAAGTCTACCAGTACCTCACTAATTACAGGCGGTACTTTTTATTAAAATTTGAAAACTTTTCATGAATATCTTATACAACTCTTTAAAATCAGGAGGTACCAAAGACCATTTTAGGCAGGTAAAAGTACCTGGTACCACCCCTTATTGAAAGGCCTGGGTCTATATAGTTTGGTAAGTCACCAGTTGATAAACAATTTTGGTATATTGGTGATGTATTATTTCTATTTTTCCATTTAGTTATCATCAATAGACAAACTGTTGTATTTGGTGGAGTTGTATATTCTAATTGACCTTTTGTACATTCCTGATTTGATTTTTAATTTATGCGTTTTCATACGCTATTTTAGGATTGTTTCCTTTACGAAAATGAGATCCGTTCTAGACAGGGCAATGGAAGACTAAAAATTTGAGTATGATTTTCTTATAATTTGTTGGAAAGAATCAGAGGATGATTTCATATAAACACAATTCACATGTTGTTTCAACATTAGAAAAAATGTGTAGATTATGGCAAAAATAAATGTTATTTTCATTGAACTCTGCATGAAAGGAGACCTTTTTCCAACTTTCAAGGGAAATAACTCCTATCAATATCAAAACGTATTAAAACGTATATATTTAGAATCGAGTTGGAAATGTGCAAGTGATCTATTACACGTTTTTCATGTCTTCTTTTCATACTACAATTAGTCTTAAAATAAAAACATAGATATCTAATTTAGTGCACCCGACATCGTTTCTGGTATAACCTTCATCAGGCATGCTCAAGGTCAAAATATTTGAATGCCAAATAATTTCAAAGATTTTGATAGCGAGAAAACCAAAAATGGCCTAAGCAAGATAAACAAAGTTCTTAGTTAGAATGGTTATAGAAATAGTAACCCTAGTTATCATTACTTTATAATAAACAAAGTTCTTAGTTAGAATGGTTATAGAAATAGTAACCCTAGTTATCATTACTTTATAATAAACAAAGTTCTTAGTTAGAATAGTTATAGAAATAGTAACCCTAGTTATCATTACTTTGTAATAAACAAAGTTCTTAGTTAGAATGGTTATAGAAATAGTAACCCTAGTTATCATTACTTTATAATAAACAAAGCTCTTAGTTAGAATGGTTATAGAAATAGTAACCCTAGTTATCATTACTTTATAATAAACAAAGTTCTTAGTTAGAATGGTTATAGAAATAGTACCCTAGTTATCATTACTTTATAATAAACAAAGTTCTTAGTTAGAATGGTTATAGAAATAGTAACCCTAGTTATCATTACTTTATAATAAACAAAGTTCTTAGTTAGAATGGTTATAGAAATAGTAACCCTAGTTATCATTACTTTATAATAAACAAAGTTCTTAGTTAGAATGGTTATAGAAATAACAACCCTAGTTATCATTACTTTATAATAAACAAAGTTCTTAGTTAGAATAGTTATAGAAATAGTAACCCTAGTTATCATTACTTTATAATAAACAAAGTTCTTAGTTAGAATGGTTATAGAAATAGTACCCTAGTTATCATTACTTTATAATAAACAAAGTTCTTAGTTAGAATGGTTATAGAAATAGTAACCCTAGTTATCATTACTTTATAATAAACAAAGTTCTTAGTTAGAATGGTTATAGAAATAGTAACCCTAGTTATCATTACTTTATAATAAACAAAGTTCTTAGTTAGAATGGTTATAGAAATAACAACCCTAGTTATCATTACTTTATAATAAACAAAGTTCTTAGTTAGAATAGTTATAGAAATAGTAACCCTAGTTATCATTACTTTATAATAAACAAAGTTCTTAGTTAGAATGGTTATAGAAATAGTAACCCTAGTTATCATTACTTTATAATAAACAAAGTTCTTAGTTAGAATGGTTATAGAAATAGTACCCTAGTTATCATTACTTTATAATAAACAAAGTTCTTAGTTAGAATGGTTATAGAAATAGTAACCCTAGTTATCATTACTTTATAATAAACAAAGTTCTTAGTTAGAATGGTTATAGAAATAGTAACCCTAGTTATCATTACTTTATAATAAACAAAGTTCTTAGTTAGAATGGTTATAGAAATAGTACCCTAGTTATCATTACTTTATAATAAACAAAGTTCTTAGTTAGAATAGTTATAGAAATAGTAACCCTACTTATCATTACTTTATAATAAACAAAGTTCTTAGTTAGAATGGTTATAGAAATAGTAACCCTAGTTATCATTACTTTATAATAAACAAAGTTCTTAGTTAGAATGGTTATAGAAATAGCAACCCTAGTTATCATTACTTTATAATAAACAAAGTTCTTAGTTAGAATGGTTATAGAAATAGTAACCCTAGTTATCATTACTTTATAATAAACAAAGTTCTTAGTTAGAATGGTTATAGAAATAGTAACTCTAGTTATCATTACTTTATAATAAACAAAGTTCTTAGTTAGAATGGTTATAGAAATAGTAACCCTAGTTATCATTACTTTATAATAAACAAAGTTCTTAGTTAGAATGGTTATAGGAATAGAAACCCTAGTTATCATTACTTTATAATAAACAAAGTTCTTAGTTAGAATGGTTATAGAAATAGTAACCCTAGTTATCATTACTTTATAATAAACAAAGTTCTTAGTTAGAATGGTTATAGAAATAACAACCCTAGTTATCATTACTTTATAATAAACAAAGTTCTTAGTTAGAATGGTTATAGAAATAGTAACCCTAGTTATCATTACTTTATAATAAACAAAGTTCTTAGTTAGAATGATTATAGAAATAGTAACCCTAGTTATCATTACTTTATAATAAACAAAGTTCTTAGTTAGAATGATTATAGAAATAGTAACCCTAGTTATCATTACTTTATAATAAACAAAGTTCTTAGTTAGAATGGTTATAGAAATAGTAACCCTAGTTATCATTACTTTATAATAAACAAAGTTCTTAGTTAGAATGGTTATAGAAATAGTAACCCTAGTTATCATTACTTTATAATAAACAAAGTTCTTAGTTAGAATGGTTATAGAAATAGTAACCCTAGTTATCATTACTTTATAATAAACAAAGTTCTTAGTTAGAATGGTTATAGAAATAACAACCCTAGTTATCATTACTTTATAATAAACAAAGTTCTTAGTTAGAATGGTTATAGAAATAGTAACCCTAGTTATCATTACTTTATAATAAACAAAGTTCTTAGTTAGAATGGTTATAGAAATAGTAACCCTAGTTATCATTACTTTATAATAAACAAAGTTCTTAGTTAGAATGGTTATAGAAATAGTAACCCTAGTTATCATTACTTTATAATAAACAAAGTTCTTAGTTAGAATGGTTATAGAAATAACAACCCTAGTTATCATTACTTTATAATGCACTTTAAATTGTTTTATTATTTCTATATAAACAGGAATACAAGAAAAAACATGAAGAGAGATGAGGAAAGGGAAGAAGAAATTATATTGGTAAGTTATATATTCCTAAAATTTGAGGGGGAAATAAACGTTACGAAAGAACCGAACGGGCAATCAAGAATGGATAATCCAGAGACACTGGCAAAATTGAGCACATAAGATACAGGATGTATGTTAACAACACAAAATCCCAACACAACACAGAAAACTATAAAGATAAGCAAACACGAAACCTCACGAAAAACAGGGATTGAACCCAGGTGCTCGCAAAGGTTACCCAGTTTCTGCTTCTTCTAACACAACCACTGTGTTATTCATATGTGATTTGTTTCATGTTTTAGAGGATGGTGCATTAGTTAACACACTGAAGAAATTATTAATATGTGTGCTCAACTAGAAATTATTAATATGTGTGCTCAACTAGAAATTATTGATATGTGTGCTCAACTAGAAATTATTAATATGTGTGCTCAACTAGAATTTATTAATATGTGTGCTCAACTAGAATTTATTAATATGTGTGCTCAACTAGAAATTATTACTATGTGTGCTCAACTAGAAATTATTAATATGTGTGCTCAACTAGAATTTATTAATGTGTGCTCAACTAGAAATTATTAATATGTGTGCTCAACTAGAAATTATTAATATGTGTGCTCAACTAGAAATTATTAATATGTGTGCTCAACTAGAATTTCAAAATAGTTTATGTAATATCAATAAGATTGAAAACCAAAAATTTGATCTGAAATTCAAATGTCAAATTGAAACACTTTATATGTTCTTCTTGTAAATAAACATAAGAAAAAAAAACCAGAAAGGGCAATCAATGATACACATTCCAGAGACTCTGACAACATTTGGCACACAAGACACAGAATGAAGACAAAAAAAAAAACAAGAGCAACACGAACCCCATTAAAAAACCTGGGGTGAATACAGGAGGTGCTCGCACAGGGTAAGAAGTTCCTGCTTCTTATAAGAATCCACTGTTGTTACTCATGTAATCCAGTAAAACTCTTGTCAGTGATAGAGGAAAGAAAACAAATCTATGTAAAAGAAAAACATCCATTGTCATTTGAGATATAGACCATTATCATGTCCATGAGATACCAAGGAATGTATATTTGAGATATGGACCATTATCATGTCCATGAGATACCAAGGAATGTATATTTGAGATATGGACCATATCATGTCAGTGAGATACCAAGGAATGTATATTTGAGATATGGACCATTATCATGTCAATGAGATACCAAGGAATGTATATTTGAGATATGGACCATTATCACGTCAATGAGATACCAAGGAATGTATATTTGAGATATGGACCATATCATGTCAATGAGATACCAAGGAATGTATATTTGAGATATGGACCATTATCATGTCAATGAGATACCAAGGAATGTATATTTGAGATATGGACCATATCATGTCCATGAGATACCAAGGAATGTATATTTGAGATATGGACCATATCATGTCAATGAGATACCAAGGAATGTATATTTGAGATATGGACCATATCATGTCCATGAGATACCAAGGAATGTATATTTGAGATATGGACCATATCATGTCAATGAGATACCAAGGAATGTATATTTGAGATATGGACCATATCATGTCAATGAGATACCAAGGAATGTGTATTTGAGATATGGATCATATCATGTCAATGAGATACCAAGGAATGTATATTTGAGATATGGACCATATCATGTCAATGAGCTACCAAAGAATGTATGTTTGAGATATGGACCATATCATGTCAATGAGATACCAAGGAATGTATATTTGAGATATGGACCATATCATGTCAGTGAGATACCAAGGAATGTATATTTGAGATATGGACCATATCATGTCCATGAGATACCAAGGAATGTATATTTGAGATATGGACCATATCATGTCAATGAGATACCAAGGAATGTATATTTGAGATATGGACCATATCATGTCAATGAGATACCAAGGAATGTATATTTGAGATATAGACCATTATCATGTCAATGAGATACCAAGGAATGTATATTTGAGATATGGACCATTATCATGTCAATGAGATACCAAGGAATGTATGTTTGAGATATGGACCATATCATGTCAATGAGATACCAAGGAATGTATATTTGAGATATAGACCATTATCATGTCAATGAGATACCAAGGAATGTATGTTTGAGATATGGACCATATCATGTCAATGAGCTACCAAAGAATGTATGTTTGAGATATGGACCATATCATGTCAATGAGATACCAAAGAATGTATATTTGAGATATGGACCATATCATGTCAGTGAGATACCAAGGAATGTATATTTGAGATATGGACCATTATCATGTCAATGAGATACCAAGGAATGTATATTTGAGATATGTACCATATCATGTCAATAAGATACCAAGGAATGTATATTTGAGATATGGACCATTATCATGTCAATGAGATACCAAGGAATGTATATTTGAGATATGGACCATATCATGTCAATGAGATACCAAGGAATGTATATTTGAGATATGGACCATATCATGTCAATGAGATACCAAGGAATGTATATTTGAGATATGAACCATATCATGTCAATGAGATACCAAGGAATGTATATTTGAGATATGGACCATTATCATGTCAATGAGATACCAAGGAATGTATATTTGAGATATGGACCATATCATGTCAATGAGATACCAAGGAATGTATATTTGAGATATGGACCATATCATGTCAATGAGATACCAAGGAATGTATATTTGAGATATGGACCATATCATGTCAATGAGATACCAAGGAATGTATGTTCATTTGTATATATACTAAATTAGCATGTCAATATAGCAATGCTTTTTACAAGGCTAAAGTTGTTCGTTTGAATCCTGCTCAGGCAAGGTGTACTCGATACAACTTTGTGTGATAAAGTTTTTCAGTGACTTGCGGCAGGTCGGTGGATTTCTCTGTGTACTCGGGTTTCCTCCATCAACAAAACTAATTTTCTGACTGCCATGATATAACTGACAAACTTTATCACATAATGTTATATCAACTATATCTCGCCATGGGTGAGATTCGAACTCATGACATTAGTGGTGATATGCACCAATTGCATAAGCAGTTGTAAATCCAACAACCATACGATCAGGAGCACAACGGTCCATGTATGGTAATCTGAAAATTACTGTTATATTCATATAAAAACATGCATTGTATAAAAAAAAATCCAAGAGTTTTCTTGCCAAATGTAAATGTTATTAGAACAACTAAAAGCAGAATATTCTACAGTATCATGCAACATTTTAAAAAATTATTTTACTTCTTGTAGTGTACAAGTATTAATAAATCAATAAATATCAATAGTTTTATATTCATAGTAAATGGATGCCAGACATTCAATTCTATCATAAAATCACAAGTACTTGCTATTTTTATTTTATTTAAATTGGACAGAAAACACACTCTTGACAATTTTTAAAGAAAGTGTGTTTTGATATTAATATATAAGGTAATTTTGAAGAGAATTTTATTTTACTGTGTTCTGAAATGATGCTGTTTTTAAATATGACAAGTTACATTTTGATGTGTTGATACCTGTTTTGTTTAAGACTAACACGCTCAGCTGGATATTAACATTGCCAGCTCACTGATACAACTGTCCCCATGAAGACATGTCGCTCGACATGAAAATAGTATCCTAACTCTGAACACAAACCAGTATATGTTCTCATTGATGCATAGAAGAAGTAAATACACATCACGAGCACCTAGGTTCACCTCCGATATCTTGGTGAGGTCTGTGTTGTTCATCTTTTTAGCTTTCTGTGTTGTATGTTGTTTTATTTTTGTCGTCTGGTGTCTTAGTGGGTCCGTATTGCACTTCGTTTTAGTTTCTGTGATTTGTGTTGTTGTTTTTTGTTTTTCGGTATCTTGGTGGGTCCGTGTTGCTCCTCGTTTTAGTTTCTGTGATTTGTGTTATTGTTTTTTGTTTTTCGGTATCTTGGTGGGTCCGTGTTGCTCCTCGTTTTAGTTTCTGTGATTTGTGTTGTTGTTTTTTGTTTTTCGGTATCTTGGTGGGTCCGTGTTGCTCCTCGTTTTAGTTTCTGTGTTGTGTGTTGTTGTTTTTTGTTTTTCGGTATCTTGGTGGGTCCGTATTGCTCCTCGTTTTAGTTTCTGTGTTGTTGTTTTTTGTTTTTCGGTATCTTGGTGGGTCCGTGTTGCTCCTCGTTTTAGTTTCTGTGTTGTTGTTTTTTGTTTTTCGGTATCTTGGTGGGTCTGTGTTGCTCCTCGTTTTAGTTTCTGTGTTGTTGTTTTTTGTTTTTCGGTATCTTGGTGGGTCCGTGTTGCTCCTCGTTTTAGTTTCTGTGTTGTTGTTTTTTGTTTTTCGGTATCTTGGTGGGTCCGTGTTGCTCCTCGTTTTAGTTTCTGTGTTGTTGTTTTTTGTTTTTCAGTATCTTGGTGGGTCCGTGTTGCTCCTCGTTTTAGTTTCTGTGTTGTTGTTTTTTGTTTTTCGGTATCTTGGTGGGTCCGTGTTGCTCCTCGTTTTAGTTTCTGTGTTATTGTTTTTTGTTTTTCAGTATCTTGGTGGGTCCGTGTTGATCATCTTTTTAGTTTTCTGTTTTGTGTTGTGTGTTGTTTTGTTTTTGTCTTCGTTCCGTGTCTTGTTTCCACTATTGTCTGTGCCTATCTATTATCCATTCTTGATTGCCCCATTGGTTTTCTTTGACATTTATTTATAGTGTGGGTCAACACGTCGGAGGTAGATACCACAATCTTTCACACTGTAGACAAGGACTATGATAAGGCATTTATTAGTATTTACAGCAAACTAATTATAGTCGTGGAAACTAAATTTGATATCTTTGTTTTTGTTGCTTACTTCTGCTGGTGGACTATTAGTTCCTGAGGGTACTAAGTATCATCAGCCCAGTTGTGTGTGTTTCGCCACTGGCATGATTTATTAGATATTTTTTTATCAAAATTTATAGTTCATTAATCATGTATTTATTATTGAAACTAAAGTTTTCCTCTCTCAAGCATATTGGACTGTAGCCGATTTTGGCTATCATATGCTTTTCTTGCTCCCAAAGGCCTTTGATTTATTTAGCTATCAAATATTTTGGCTTTTAACCTACATGATGAAGGCTATTCCAGAAATGCGTTGTGCATACTAATCTTGATATTTTATGTTTTATTAGTTCCATAGGCAAAAGTTGATGGCTAAACGCAGGAAGGAGAACAATGAAGAAACATCATTTTCAGAAGAGAGCAGTGATGGAGAAGAATCTTCTGTGGAAAGTGATGGCAGCTTATCTTCGGTTCTCTCAACTGTTTCACCAAAAAAGGTGCAGAAAAAGAAAATGAATTGGAGATAAATTATCTGTGCATTGTAACAATGGATAGAAATAGAAAAGGGAAGGGAAATTATCTTCCATACACATATAAAAAAAGTCTTCAAAAGGGGATATGGATGGAAGGTTGTTTATAAATGAACTAAGCAGAAATACAAAGAACAAAAAACATGTGTACAAGTTCTTAATATATCAAGGTGCCATACAAATCTCAAAAAACATAAAAGAAAGAAAAAGAACACTCTGGTGTAATTCATATAATGTATACAAAAAAACATGTATACAAGTTCTTAATATATCAAGGTGCCATACAAATCTCAAAAAACATAAAAGAAAGAAAAAGAACACTCTGGTGTAATTCATATAATGTATACAAAAAAACATGTATACAAGTTCTTAATATATCAAGGTGCCATACAAATCTCAAAAAACATAAAAGAAAGAAAAAGAACACTCTGGTGTAATTCATATAATGTATACAAAAGAACATGTATAGAAGTTCTTATACATCAAGTTGCCATACAACACTCAACATATAAAAGAAGAAAAAGAACATGCTGCTTATGTAATTCATGTAATGCATTCTACAGAATAAAGTGAAACAAGCTTGAGTTGTTCAGTCTTAAGTTTTTTGTATAGTGTTTTGTAAATCGTTGTTTGTCCTTTTGTCCTTTTTCTTTTGATCATAGTGTTGTCTGTCCTTCATTGATTTACAGATTAGGATTACTTCTTTGATATCTTCATATAGTGATTAAGTTTATTTGATATGCGGGTGTCAGTCATCTTTATAGATATATTTACACCGACGCAATTGATGTAATTGACCATTCGTAAATGTAAATGACCATTCTAATGTAGTTGTTTAATATACCTGATTTGTGATTGGACAATGTTGTAATATTCACGGTATCAATTCCACGGTTGAAATGTCATGAGATATTTTTAGTATTTTAGCTGATTACTGCTTACGTAATCTTGTCAATAATGTGGCAATGCATATGATTACATTAGAATGGAGATAACTGTATTGTATTTGAAAATTTTACTGCATCAATTGTTGATTTCATAGTCGCAAATATCCGTTTACTGGCTCCGCTAACGTGTCGCCAGTAAACTCAATTTGCGACCATCAAATCTCCAATTGATGCCATGAAATTTTCAAATACAGTCATCTCCTAATTTGTAAACACCCAAACTGTTCTTCCAAACCACTTGCAAAAATTGCAATTCCATGTTTTTTATGACCTTACTGAGAAAAATATGGAAATATTATTGTCTTTTTCTATATTAATTAATTGTGTGGAGTAAGACATACATATTGAATAATTATATACTAAGGGTATCCCTTTTCATGTGGAAAGAAAATGTTGACACTTAAATCTTAATGTCCTGAGGACTCTAAAACCTAACCTCACTTCTTCAAGATTTGTTAAGCGCTATATTCGACGGGTCAGATGAGTTTTTGCTATCACTTGACGTAAGTCGTATATTGTAGTTTTTTTTTTAACATTCCTCCCAGAAACCAAGGAGTCAATTTGAAACAAAGTTGAGCTGCCTCATCAGTCAGCTGCTGTTCGTCTTCTTTTCAAAGATCACACTAATCACCGAACATGGTTACTGTTACTATAAATAGATCATAGAATACAAAACCAATAAAAGCACTTCTTATGTCCTACTAAAAAGATTTGAACAGTTGTTCTAATTTGATTAAAGGTGTGACAAGTTTTTATTTCTGAAATAAAATACGTTTTGCAGATTTTTGTTAAAAATATACAAAAATATTAATGTTTTCTGCCAATTGTTATTGACCAGTGAAAAGTTATGAAGATGAAGATTTCATTTCCAAGTATAGAGAGAGGTCGTCATGATTGTGGTCGTATGGTAGTTGGATTTACAACTACCCATGCAGTCAGTGCTAATCACCACTAAAGTTGTGATTTCGAACCCCGTTCATGTTGAGGTTTACTTGATACAACAATATGTGATAAAGTTTGTCAGTGACCTGCGACAGGTCGGTAGTTTTCTCTGGGTACTCCAGTTTCCTTCACCAATAAAACTAACCACCACGATATAACTAAAATATTGTTTAAAGTGGCATTAAACACCATAAACCAAATCAAACCATCAAAGAAAACAAATACATCAATGTTTTCTGCGGATTGTTATTGACCAGTGAAAAGTTATGAAGATGAAGATTTCATTTTCAAATACACAGACGTGCAAAAAGTATTCCATCACTGTAAGTTTTTACTACACATTTCATATACAATAACATTTTTTTCAAAACATTATTCCCTACAAGGAGCCGTCATGGTCGTGATCGTTTGGTAGTTGAATTTACAACTACCTATGCAATCAGTGCCTTTAACCATTGAAGTTGTGAGTTTGAATCCTGTTCATGGCGAGGTGTACTCCACACAACTTTATGTGATAAAGTTTGTCATTGACTTGCAACGGGTCAGTGGTTTTCTCCGGGTACTCCGTTTCCACCACCAATAAAACTGACAGCCACGATATAACTGAAATATTGTTGAAAGTGGCATTAAACACCATAACCCCCAAAAGTCAATTCTTTCTCTAAATTTATGACATTTTTACCAACAAAGGCAGAATTAAATGCATAATTTTAAAATCTAAGAGTTAAACTAAAAACTAAATTTTGAAAGTTAAAAAAACAATACAATGATAGTACTTTTGAAGATAAATAATTTAAGATTGTGTATAAATGGTGAATATTTAAAATATGTGCTAAAAAAAAACTACATACGTTTTCGCTTTTATGGGGTAAAAATTTCATCAAAAGCAAACAAGAATTGACTTTGGATAATGTTTGGAAAAAATGAGCTTTTATATGAAATATATATTGAAACGTTTAGTGACCAAATACTTTTTTGCACGTCTCTGTAGTGTTATAGTTCATGTTGTTTGAGCTTATTTGACATTTGATAAAAAAGAGTTATCTCTCTTTTACTAGAATTCAAACACATATTTTTGGTAATCCTACGTAGTGAAATTAAATTGCATAAACATTGCATGTAAGTCTTCATTTTATGAAATAGAAGGCCATGAAATTAGAAATTCCCCATTTTCAAACAAATTACTGGAGTAACTACGAATGAATTCACTACATAAGAAAAAACAATTATAAACATGAAAAAGTGCCAGGAAAGAAAATCATGAGAATCATATGTAAATCATGCGTTCAGATACGCATGCATTCGTTCAGATACGCATGCATTCGTTCAGATACGCATGTATTCGTTCAGATACGCATGCATTCGTTCAGATACGCATGCATTAATTGAGCTAGATATAATAATCATGTGTATATGAACATATGATTTACGGGTCAACTCACCTGAGAATCTTCTTCTTCTTCTTCTTCTTCTTCTTCCCGGATACGAGTCGGACTCTGTAGTTACTGAGTGTGTGTGACTCGGGCGCATGAACAATCAGACAGGGTGCCCCTCCAAAACAGGTAAAAGTCCAAAGAGATGGATGGTATATACAAATAAAAGTCATGTACAATATATACATCGTACGGCTGCCCTGTCGTTTATCTGTGTTGTGATGAAAGCCAGGGGATGGAATTCAACCTGACCTTAAAGTCCTCTAGGGAACCAGCATCTACAACTGAAGATGGTACTTGGTTCCATTCCCTGATGGATCTCGGGAAGAAGGAATCTTGGTATGTGTCCTTCTTGGCTCTGATCTGTCTGAGTCTATGGTTTCCTCTTGTTCTGGAGTCCCCTGTTGTGTAATAGTTGGCTGGTTCAATGGCAATCAGCTGATAGTGGATCTTGTAGCACATTACCATGTATTGTTTCCATCGTCTTTGCTGGCGTGTATTTGCTATATATGTTGTTCAATTCTATTGTAAATCATAGGTTGTACTTTTGGCTTTGTATATTTATTTAATCTATAATTTATCACTAAACTCTTTAAAAGGAAGAAAGTAAGATGTTGATAATCACGGTAACAAAATAGGAGCAAGTAAAATTAAAACACTTAGAAACGGTAAAATATTGAGTGTTAAGATTCATAAGGTATTATTTTATTTATTATTTTGTCTTTGTCACAATCAAACAATGCAGGGCGGACTGACAAGAAAAATACTTTCCATTGTTAAATAATGATTCAAGCTGCAATCAGTGTAAGAAAACAGAAACATTCCTTAAGTTATTACATTCCTACTTCATTCTGGTTTGTTTGATTAAAGGTATGCAAATAAATTATAGAGTTGTTTCTTACCTTGTTGATTGAAACTACAAACAAATCAGATGTTTATTGTAAATACAGTCAAACCTGTATTAAGAGGTCACCTTTGGGACAAAGTAAACTGTTCTTAAAAGACAGGTGACCTCTTAAAAAGGTTCACTTGATATGAAATTTTCTATGACAGGACAAGAAAAAGATGACCTTTTAATACAGGTGACTGCTTAATAGAGGTGACCGCATGGACAGGTTTAATTTGACTGTATCAGATGTTTATTGTAGATAACAGTAGAAAAGAGGAGGTGGTGGGTGGGTTTATGTAAAAAGTTTTCTACGAGTTGTTTGATTAAATAACACCAATTTAATACTCGAATCTGTTGACATGTACAATGTAATGTAGTATAAGTATAAGGTAGGTTAAGCTATCATGTATAAACAGATAACCAAATAATGTTGAGTTTTATTATTTTCATGATGGTTATAACACATTAAGAAGGAACCTTTTAGTCACATTTTTCAAAAAATAAATTCTTGGTATTTAAATTGTAGCATTCTTTAAGATTATGGTGTTCAACGCGAATTTCAACAATATTTCAGTTATATCATGGCAGTAATTGTGATTGGTGGAGAAAATCGGATTACCCGGACAAAACCACCAATCTGCCGCAAGTCACTGACAAACTTTATCACATAATGTTGTACACCTCGCCCTGATCGAGATTCGAACTCACAACATCAGTGGTGATAGGCACTGATTGCATAGGTAGTTGTTAATCCAACTACCATACGATTACGGCTGCGACGGCTCCTTATGGCATACTAGTATGTGCATAATATGCAATATTTATTGTAAATAACTATATGTAAATAAAATTAAAAAGAGGAGGTGCTGGGTGAGTTTAGGTTATAAAGTTTTCTATGAAGTTGTTTGATTAAATAACACTAATTTAATACTCCAGTCTGTTGACATCTATTGTAAGTTAAGTGTAGGTTAAGTTAAGTTATAGTGTTTAAACAGATAACAAACGTTGACTATTATTATTTTCATGATGGTAATTATAATATATTAAGAAGACACTTTAGTCACGTTTGTCAAAAATGCTTTCTTGGTATTTAAATTGTAGTATTCTTTTAAATTTTAAAATCACATTATCATTATTAATGTCTTCAAGTGAAGTCGACAAAAGTACTTCCTCTTTTAGTACATTTAGTATTTTCTTTCCAACAAGACATTTACCGGACTTGACTGAGTAACAGTTTTAGTACATTTAGTATTTTCTTTCCAACAAGACATTTACCGGACTTGACTGAGTAACAGTTTTAGTACATTTAGTATTTTCTTTCCAACAAGACATTTACCAGACTTGGCAGAGTAACAGTTTTAGTACATTTAGTATTTTCTTTCCAACAACACATTTACCGGACTTGACTGAGTAACAGTTTTAGTACATTTAGTATTTTCTTTCCAACAACACATTTACCGGACTTGACTTTGAGTAACAGTTTTAGTACATATAGTATTTTCTTTCCAACAACACATTTACTGGACTTGACTGAGTAACAGTTTTAGTACATTTAGTATTTTCTTTCCAACAACACATTTACCGGACTTGACTGAGTAACAGTTTTAGTACATTTAGTATTTTCTTTCCAACAAGACATTTACCGGACTTGACTTTGAGTAACAGTTTTAGTACATATAGTATTTTCTTTCCAACAACACATTTACCGGACTTGACCGAGTAACAGTTTTAGTACATATAGTATTTTCTTTCCAACAAGACATTTACCGGACTTGACTGAGTAACAGTTTTAGTACATTTAGTATTTTCTTTCCAACAAGACATTTACCGGACTTGACTGAGTAACAGTTTTAGTACATTTAGTATTTTCTTTCCAACAAGACATTTACCGGACTTGACTGAGTAACCGTTTTAGTACATTTAGTATTTTCTTTCCAACAAGACATTTACCAGACTTGACTGAGTAACAGTTTTAGTACATTTAGTATTTTATTTCCAACAAGACATTTACCAGACTTGACTGAGTAACAGTTTTAATACATTTAGTATTTTATTTCCAACAAGACATTTACCAGACTTGACCGAGTAACAGTTTTAGTACATTTAGTATTTTCTTTCCAACAAGACATTTACCAGACTTGACTGAGTAACAGTTTTAGTACATTTAGTATTTTCTTTCCAACAAGACATTTACCAGACTTGACTGAGTAACAGTTTTAGTACATTTAGTATTTTCTTTCCAACAAGACATTTACCAGACTTGGCAGAGTAACAGTTTTAGTACATATAGTATTTTCTTTCCAACAAGACATTTACCAGACTTGACTGAGTAACAGTTTTAGTACATTTAGTATTTTCTTTCCAACAAGACATTTACCAGACTTGACTGAGTAACAGTTTTAGTACATTTAGTATTTTCTTTCCAACAAGACATTTACCAGACTTGGCAGAGTAACAGTTTTAGTACATATAGTATTTTCTTTCCAACAAGACATTTACCAGACTTGACTGAGTAACAGTTTTAGTACATTTAGTATTTTCTTTCCAACAAGACATTTACCAGACTTGACTGAGTAACAGTTTTAGTACATTTAGTATTTTCTTTCCAACAAGACATTTACCAGACTTGACTTTGAGTAACCTAAGAACTGTTTACTCTTCACATGCACCTGGGTCCACCAAACACCCTTTTTATTGGGGTCCGTGTTTTTCATTTTGTTTTATTTCTTGTTTTTTGTAGGCACAGGCTACGAATACGACGGAAACGTATTCGTAGTCTGGGTTCTACAAGTACGACGGGTGGAAGTTGTGACTAAATGATCAACCGGTTTCCGGACATGGACACCTATTTTACGGAAATTAATCACGTATTGCTAGCATCTAGAGGCTGCGAATACGACGGATTTTTGTTTTCTTAAATTTATTGTTTTTAGACATTTATTACTGTGATACTAAAGCTTAAAGGAAAAAAATATACATAGATATTTTTAATTTAAGAATTATCATATACAATACGATGTTCGTTATTTCCAGAGTTTCACTATCTTTACAACGAACTCTTATAGACCTAGCCTAGGACACTTCATTTGGAATGTATTGAAAAAACATGTTTACCTGGTGTTAGAATAGGGGAAGGCAAGAGGGGTGCCCATAGGTTAACACAACTTTATTTTGCCAAAAATAGTTAACAGTAAATAAATTTTCATAAAAACATATAACATAACTGACAAATTGCCCAAAACACCTTAACAGAGAAGATCTTTTTCCAACACGGAGCGCACTACCATCGTCGTCCATTTTGAAAATAATTAGTGTTGTGAAATCTATGGGCTTAATCGTGAATTGTAAGACTAGTTTTTCAATGCATCAGATTTTTATTGGAATAAATATGGGTAATAACAAAATTACCGAACTACAAACAGAAAATTATATAAAAAATTCATAAATTGTCATTTAATGAAATAAAAACAATAGAATTAAGAAAATCGAGAAATCCGTCGTATTCATAGCCTCTAGATGCTAGCAATACGCGATTAATTTCCGCAAAATAGGTGTCCATGTTCGGAAACCGGTTGATCATTTAGTCACAATTTCCGCCCGTCGTACTTGTAGAACCCAGGCTACGAATACGTTTCCGTCGTATTCGTAGCCTGTGCCTTTTTTGTATTGTTTGTCTTCGTTTCGTGTCTTGAGCCCAATGTTACCACTGTTTCTAGATAGTCTATTCTTCATTGCCTCTTCGGTTGATTTGATTTGATTTATTGTGTTTAACGCCACTTTCAGCAATATTTCAGCTATATCATGGTGACCAGTTTTAGTGGTGGAAGAAGCCGGAGTACCCGGAGAGAACCACCGACCATGGGCAAGCAACTGGTGATTGCCTCTTCGGTTTCTCTAACTCTTTTAAGCTAACCACAAATGCTCACCAATAAACGAAATTAAATTAAGCTAAATAGAAATAGAGCTAAAAAAAGAAAACAAGTAATAAAAAAGAAAATCAAGTCTCCAGAAACTAAACGAAGCAAATTTAGTTGTCTGTGTAGTGTTGCTCATATTTTTAGTTTTCTGTGTTGTTTTAACGCACTTAGATTTTTGCTTAAAACTACGATTTCCGCTTAAAACGATGTTCGATTCGTCTTTACCCTCACTTGTTTGTAGTAGGGCTCACGTCTTATTTATGCTATTTGTGTTTGTTGCGTTTTGTGGTGTCCAACATGTATTGACTCTTTGAGTAAAATGGCGGGCGTCTTATAAGACGCAGGAACTGCTTACCCTTCGTGCGCATCTGAATTCATTCCGGTTTGTTGGTGGGCGTCCGTGTTACTAATCGGTTCGTCTTTACTTTCAGTTGTTTGTAGGAGGGCGCATGTCTTATTTACGTTATTTGTGTTTGTTTGTGTATAGTGTACTGTGGTCCAACACATATTGTGTTGTGTTTTTGGTTTTATTTTTATTCGTCTTGTGTACCATGTGTTACCAGTTTCTCTGGATTGTCCATTTTAGATTGCCACTTCTGTATTCTCTATTTATAGATCGCTTTTTGTTCTTTTTGGTTTTTCCATTGCATTGTCTGTCCTTCGACTTACGGCTTCTGGTTACCCCTTTGGTATATTAAAACATTTCTTTCAATGGGAAAACAAAGGCCAAACCGTATTGACAAACCTTTTTACTGAGGAATAAATGGTTGAGGCTAAACCTAGAAATCAACACCATCGAAATAAATAAATAAATAATCCTTCTGTATGTCAGTATTTACCGGTTACTTTTCAGAGTGGAACCTGATATACAAGATACATATGTACTTCTTCTGTTAGAACAGATACGTAATTCATAAATGCATCACGAGAATAGTTTTCCACATCACACAGGGTCGTAACTATCATTGAGGCAACCGAATCCACTATCTCAGTTGAAATTGTGTCTAGGCACATATTGTATTATTATGCTATAGTCAAATCGTAAATGAATCGTATTTTGAGCTGTATATACACTTATAATAACCACTGCAAACCAGCTTGTATACATAAAAAAAAAAAAAAAAAAAAAAAAAAAAAATGTCATCTTCCAATTAATGTAAGCAATCCATAATCATTGTATTACATTCTTTGTTAATTGTTCTGCCCGAAAGGGATCCTTAATTGGAAATAAAAATATTTGTATTTGTATTTGTACATACTGTTGTCGATATAGAGACGACTGTGATCATACGGGAACCAAAAAAAAAAAAATGTTTTAATAGCACACAGAGAATACTGTACTTATAATCTGCATTCATTAAATCTGCATCGGTTGATATGCAACCCTATTTGGTGTGAAACCTATAATTAATTTCTTTAACATTTTCTACTAAATTTGTGTTTTGTCGAGCCTGCCTGGCTATTTTATCTTAAGTTTAACCTTTCTAAGACCATATATTTTCTGAAACGTACATGATTCCTCTACGTTCTGTGAAAATATCAGGGGATGTTTAAAGTCTTGCAGTGAAATGCCAGGCTATGGAAACACCTACTCTAAAAATAGCTCGGTCATCCCCGGGAAATTCAATATTTATAGGTCATGCATCAAATCCTCCATAGTGGTATTAAAATACAACTAAATGCAGCAGATTTGGGCTCAAAATAATCCTTATATATTTAACTTCAATTATCAATTTTAATTATTTCATTCCATTCAGTATTTGTCACAATACATCAAAGCGAAAGGAACTATTTTTTTTAAAAGGGACTACTTTTGTATATGTTCTAAGCTCTGATTGATGAATTATTGGTTTGACACCATTTACGGCGCTATCACTAGCTCATGTCTCGGCAATGCAACGCTTCATCAATTACTATCTACACGAATATAAAGATATGTGTGGATAGTACAGGTACGTTGATGGAGGTGCGTAGCTGTGGTTCGCGTGTCATAATTGGCTGAACGCACATCAAGTAGACCACAATTGCGATATTCAAGGCAGATGTTAGCATAACTGCATCAAATATGCACATGGTATAATATATTGCACCTTTTCAATTTCTACTTCAAATCTCTGATATATGATCGGGTTGATATGGTTAGAATTTGCGATGAAGAAGATTTGACACGCAGGACTTGTCTAATTTTAGGAGTTTTCATTAGCTTAATTTGTCGTTTGTGCTCGTGTGCTAAAATATTGGAACACTTTTGCTTTCTTACCTTCAGCAATATCACTGTAGACGATATATTGACTGTCGTACGACGTAGCTGCTGTAATTCTGATAATTATTTTTTTATATTTCAACTACGGTAATGGGTTTAACCGGCCATGACAGAAACTATTTATTTACATATATGTACAAATAAATGTATAAATTCGATATTTCATGAGGCGATGAAGAAAAGTTTGAAGATACCAAAAAGGAGGGATCAAAGCCGTAACTCAAAGGACAGACAATGCCATGGCAACAAATGGACAAAAATACAAGCAATAATCAATATTGTCAGATTCTTCTTTTTAACTTTAGCACGCTATAAGCAAGTGAAGAAGACAGTCAAACGATTAGAATTACCATTTTAGAAAAAAAACTATGGGAAAAACATGAATCTGCATAAGACACAACGTTTAGAAAAAACGTTACAAGTAAATGATTGGCTACCTATGGAATCTTATATTATTACACTACTACGTCCTGACTACTCGTCTGGTCTACTGGTCTGGATGCAAAGAATTGGTTTAATCAATTCGAATCTATATCTTTCGGCCTCAATAATATCACAACTACGAATTCCGAATACATGTGGTCATTTGCCATAAACAGAACTGGATTAAGAGGCCAAAATAAAGAGTTTGAAGATACCAAAGAGGTAATCAGAACCCGTAAGTCGAAGAAGGACAGATAACACAATGACCAAATGAAAAAGGACAAAACGACAAACAACGATCTACAAAACATACAAATAAAACTAAAGATCAAGTAACACGAACCCCACTAAAAACCGGGGGTGAACTCAGGTGATCCGGAAGGGTAACAGTTCCTACTCCACTAGTGTGGAAATATATTTCTACTATGAAGCAGTTATCTATGATGCATGGTCACTTACTTTAGTCTTAATTTGTCTGTGTAGTGTCTTGTAGATTTACTGCTTCTGATTACCACATTGGTATCCTCAAACTTTACTTGTGTGACGTAAACTTGTTATTGACATTTGCTTCACTGGGTTTGGTACTGCTTTGACAACTATTTTATCTATTTTGTTCCAGTATTGTTATAAATACTGTTATAGTGACAACCGGAACCTTTGAGCCGTAATGAAAGCGGGAGGTTTGGCGCTTTAAAATCTGATTCAACCCACCATTTCTTTAGAAATGCCTGTACCTAGTCAGGGTCATTACGGTTTTCACAGTTTTCCGTTTGTTGACTGATTTTGCCTGTTTATATACTTATGAGTTTTGACTTTCCCTTTGTAAGATTGTTCGGAGTTCGGTAATTTTGTTATTACCCTTATTTGCAAGGGGTTTGTTGTTTTGCACGGATTTGAATGTACTATAAACAAGGGCCAATTAGATGACACAGTACAAAAAAATCATAGTACGAATAGGCAAACAGCAAACTAGTGACACATAAATCTATAGCAGAAAAAAGGAATAAAATAACACCAAGTCTGACAACAACAAAAAACTCCCACAATTACCCAAATAGAGACCAGGTGCAAATAAAATATCACAAGATAGAAATGATAGCATTAATGATATACTACGACCGGTTTAAATGGTATTTTATTACTTATATCTAATATATGTTCACGTTGTAAGTAAATCAAAATTGAAATATGTTTTATACACCTTATCAGATTCTGCACTCCACTTTATCAAAAAATTTAATTTGAACGAGTCAGGTTGACATGAATGGCAAAAAACTGCTGCGCAGAAGTTTAATTTGTTGGTATAAATAATTAGGTAGATAATAATATGATACATCTATACTACTACTTTTTATTTTATCAATGAGACCATCCTGTTATTGTGATTTGAATAGATTGCATTCTATTACATTTGGTCCAGAATATATGCTGATTTTTATCACCGATATGCGTGTGCATTATTGTCAATAAAACGTAGATATAAAATTTAGTGCGCACAACGCACTTCAGGAATAACCTTCATCAGGTACGCTCAAAATCGAAAGGTTGGAAAGCCAAATAATTTAAAAAGTTTTGCGAGCAAGTAAACCAAAGGGCCTAAATAGGATCAACAAAATCGGCCAAGGTCACCTTTACCACTACGATTGTCTCCCTACATGTCACAAAGACTTTCAATATTTTGTTTTAAATTAGCCTCTAATTCATATTTTGGTTATCCCATTTATGCATTTTGGCCTTTCTTCATGTCACAAAGACTTTTAAGTTTTAGTTAACATCAGCCTCTAATAAATATTTTGGCTATACTGTTTAGACCCTTTGATTGTCCTGCTCCAAAAGACTTTAAAGTATTAGTTAACATCAGCCTCTAATAAATATTTTGGCTATACTGTTTAGACCCTTTGATTGTCCTGCTCCAAAAGACTTTTAAGTTTTAGTTAACATCAGCCTCTAATAAATATTTTGGCTATACTGTTTAGACCCTTTGATTGTCCTGCTCCAAAAGACTTTAAAGTTTTAGTTAACATCAGCCTCTAATAAATATTTTGGCTATACTGTTTAGACCCTTTGATTGTCCTGCTCCAAAAGACTTTAAAGTTTTAGTTAACATCAGCCTCTAATAAATATTTTGGCTATACTGTTTAGACCCTTTGATTGTCCTGCTCCAAAAGACTTTAAAGTTTTAGTTAACATCAGCCTCTAATAAATATTTTGGCTATACTGTTTAGACCCTTTGATTGTCCTGCTCCAAAAGACTTTTAAGTTTTAGTTAACATCAGCCTCTAATAAATATTTTGGCTATACTGTTTAGACCCTTTGATTGTCCTGCTCCAAAAGACTTTAAAGTTTTAGTTAACATCAGCCTCTAATAAATATTTTGGCTATACTGTTTAGACCCTTTGATTGTCCTGCTCCAAAAGACTTTTAAGTTTTAGTTAACATCAGCCTCTAATAAATATTTTGGCTATACTGTTTAGACCCTTTGATTGTCCTGCTCCAAAAGACTTTAAAGTTTTAGTTAACATCAGCCTCTAATAAATATTTTGGCTATACTGTTTAGACCCTTTGATTGTCCTGCTCCAAAAGACTTTAAAGTTTTAGTTAACATCAGCCTCTAATAAATATTTTGGCTATACTGTTTAGACCCTTTGATTGTCCTGCTCCAAAAGACTTTAAAGTTTTAGTTAACATCAGCCTCTAATAAATATTTTGGCTATACTGTTTAGACCCTTTGATTGTCCTGCTCCAAAAGACTTTAAAGTTTTAGTTAACATCAGCCTCTAATAAATATTTTGGCTATACTGTTTAGACCCTTTGATTGTCCTGCTCCAAAAGACTTTAAAGTTTTAGTTAACATCAGCCTCTAATAAATATTTTGGCTATACTGTTTAGACCCTTTGATTGTCCTGCTCCAAAAGACTTTAAAGTTTTAGTTAACATCAGCCTCTAATAAATATTTTGACTATACTGTTTAGACCCTTTGATTGTCCTGCTCCAAAAGACTTTAAAGTTATGTGGCTTTCCAATATTTTGACATTGACCTTGCTTGATGAAGATTATTTCAGAAATGTGTCTGTCGTGCACACTGAATTTGATATTCACATATTTATTACTATCACTGGGTCGGTACCTCTGCGTCTACACTATTAGTCCCCTAGGTATCATCCAATCAGTAGTCAGTGTTTCGTCACTCATTATTACATTGTTAATTTATACTGAAATCAGTGGAATTACTGCCTATATAAAGGTGTACGTATGAACCTTTGCTTTATACATCTACTATATTTATAAAGTCTACTGGTACCCGGCCTCTTATGTCGAGCAATGCACACACAAAAACCATGAAAAAAGTTATAATGGTCAAGCGCAGACTGCGTTGTAGACACCTATAAGAAATTCAATCAAAATGACCAATGTTTTTGATTTTTTGAGTGTAAGGTTAAGAACATTTTGCACACATGTCATTGCAGTATAAACACAATATACGTACAATGTGGCAAAATAAAAAAAGTTATTTGTATTTGCCTCGAAACATGAAAACAGTTTCATCAGAGACTCTCACTTTTTTTTTCTGTTTCGAAGGTTCATGCAAATAAATAAACTGCTTACCCTTCCGGAACACATGAGTTCATCGCCGGTTGTTAGTGGGGTTCGTGTTACTCGATCTTTAGTTTTATGTGTATGTTTTGCAGATCGTTGTTTGTTCTTTTGTACTTTTTCTTTTTGTCATTGTGTTGTCTGTCCTTCTTCGATATACGGATTCTGATTACTCCTTTGGTATCTTCAAACTCTTCTTAAATTTGCCGACAATGTACGTATATCGTTCTTTCCTCATTCACGACTTATTACTGGTTTTATAACTAGATTAACACGACGGGTGCCACCAGTGGAGCAGGAACTGCTTACCATTCCAGAGCACCCGAGTTCACCCCCGGTTTTTGGTGGGGATCGTGTTACTCGATCTTTAGTTTTATATGTATGTTTTGTAGATCGTTGTTTGTCCTTTTGTACTTTTTCTTTTGGCCATTGTGTTGTCTGTTCCTCTTCGATATACGGATTATGATTGCCCCTTTGGTATCTTCAAACTCTTCTTACGCTTATTGCATAAAGGAAAACTAGTCACTAGCATTTATTGCAAATTGTTTGTAATTGGACGTTCTAGAAGCTCAGTATCCATTATGTGATTACGTTTTTCAAGGCTTTTGACTTTTAATGTGATGATTCTCCACCTTGTCAGGAACATATTGTAATATTTGAACATCGAAACATTTGACTGTCAAACAATTTGAATAAAAATGTTTGTCGAAAAATAACGATTCGATCTAAGAGATTGTTAGGTATTGAGATGAACCAACGAAATGACCACAATCTGCAACATATGTAATTTCAAACGTCCTGATCCCCAAATAGCTAATTGTTTTTGCATAGAGCATTGCAGCAACAGTGTGTTCCTTGGTGGTCAGTTGTAGCACAAATGTTTTCAAGCATTTCCATTATATATTTGTTGTCCTCTTACAATCAAAGCTGTCGTCAATTTAACAATCACAGTGCCACCAATCAAGCAATCAATCAATCCATACTTATTTTTACCATGGGTTTTTCCCTATTTTATACATGTGTGTTATTATAACCTTTTTATAACCCATTACTAATTCAGGTTTCATTTCAGATTTATTTAGAACGTAAGAGACGTAACTGAAAACCGTTATCATTATCAAAGAGGGCACGATTGTATTTTGTCAACACAATTATTGCAATATGAAAGGAAATCCAACTAGACAATTAGACAATGACTTTTGTAAAACGTTCCATCAATGACGACATAATGGGACCAAATTACCCAAAGTGATAATTAAAGTTCATATGATTATTTTTTTACTTAATTCGAAGGTTACCTCCTTTGTTTAATGAAAGCTTAATTACAACGTATATAGACTTTCAAGACAATATAAAGTAAATAAAACTATATCTTTAAATGGTTAAAAACTGGGTGTAACTCGACCCATTTGTTTATAAGTACAATGGGAAAGATATGGGTTTCAATGAGGTAAACCAACGCCCATGTGCAATCATTGTCAGAACGTAATACATTTAATTAACTAATCTATTCGTCCCTGGTTAAATTGTTATCAAGAATATTAGCTGTAAAAGATAAATAATCTGTATTACTCATGACAATGTTTACTAAACGAACTCGCGAACTTTATTACTGTGCCTTTTAATCAAACCTTTCTTTAATCCCCGAAATGAAACATCCTTCCTTTGTCAGATATAGAATATGGTGATACGTAGTTCTTTTCTATATGTACTTATACAGCATACTAAAATAGGGGAAGGGGGTCTATTTACCGATTTAACTCCGCCACATTGTCGTGTCTGTCTCAAGCCAGAACCTGGATTTCCATTGCCAATATCGTGACCTTTTTAGTGTTCAATGGTATGGAGTGAGAATTGGTTTATTTTGTCAATATTGGTCTAATGGTTGACAATCACTGTTTTTGATGATGAAAGTTATTCCAGAAACGCGCCGTGCGCACTAAATTTGATATCTACGTTTTTATTCCAGGAGCAGCTTAATATCGAGCACATCTCTCAGTTGATACGATATTCTATTTCGTGTTGGTCATCTCTTGATTTCCTTGATAGAGAGTTGCTGCAAACAAGGAAGATACTGAACCAATAGTTCCCTGTGTCTAGGTTGAGGTCATCAATTCGAAAGATGTATCGTCGCTACCATGACTTGGTTAACACTTGATGTCACGCATGACCACCGATATGGTCCGTTTGTCGTAGTCAGATACCGTCCGTTCCTATTTAATGACGTATCACCGGTGATTTACGATTAACACGAGGGTGTGTACAATTAATGGTTCAGGTATTGCTTATATATCCACCCCGAGCATGCATCTGATTTCAAGTCCGTTTTAGTTGGGTTTCCCATTGCTCATTCTTTAGTATGGAACAGTGTCGCTTTGCATTTTTCTTTTGGATACTGTTTTTTTTTCTGTCACTTCCTTGAATTACATCATTTTATTCAAACTTGTTTTCTCCATATCCTTCCGTCTTGTTGTATACATACAGATAACAACACAATTCAAAATACAGTTACTTCACAGATAACTACACGTAACGTAGATATCAAATTTAAAGCGCACGGCACGTTTCTGGATTAACCTTCATCGAGTACGCTCAAAATCAAAAGATTGGAAAGCCAAGAAAAGTTTGAAGATACCAAAGGGGCAATCAGAATCCGTATATCGAAGAAGAACAGACAACACAATGACCAAAAGAAAAAAGTACCAAAGGACAAACAACGATCTACAAAACATACATATAAAACTAAAGATCGAGTAACATGAACACGACTAACAACCGGAGGAGAACTCAGGTGCTCCGGAAGGGTAAGCAGTTCCTGCTCCACTAGTGACACCCGTCGTGTTAATCTAGTTACAAACGCAGTAATAAGTCGTGAATGAGGAAAGGACCGGGAAGTGTTTATGACAAGTGGAACATATCCGTGGTCATTTGTGACACAGATATTCCATAACGGTCAACCAAGTCATGGTAGCGACCGTAAAATTTTCGAAGTGATGACTTTAACTTTACCAAAAGGAACCTTTGGTTCAGTAGCTTCCTTGTTAGCATCAACCCTCTATCAAGGAAATCCTGATATAGGAACCACAAGCTCTGGAATATTATCGTATCATCCGAGAGAGATATACGCCATATGCAGGTGCTGCTGGAATGTTGCTACATATAAAGGGAAAGTTCACAATGGGAAAATTGAAATCATCTCTTTTGTCGTAGTTTCGTTCTTAACCGACCCTGACTGTCGATTTCGAGGTGTAATGTAAATCTTTAGGAGCAAGTAAACCAAAGGGCATAAACAGGATAACCAATATCGGCTAAGGTCACCTATGCCTGAGGAAGGAGGACCTTGGTGTTATTAATAATTACATTATTTAGGAACTGCGTATTTCTGCTGAAACACTGACAACTGGATGGATGATGCAATACAATATCTCTTTACACCAACCCACAGGACAAGGTGAAAAGTCTGCTGACGACATACACCTACCCACAAAACATCGTGAAACGTCTATTTATGACAAACACCTACCCACTAAGCATCGTGAAAAGTCAATTTACGATAAACACCTACCCACAAAACATGGTGAAAAGTCTGTTTACGACACACACCTACCCACAAAACATTGTGAAAAGTCTGCTTACGACACACACCTACCCACAAAACATGGTGAAAAGTCTGCTTACGACACACACCTACCCACAAAACATGGTGAAAAGTCTGCTTACGACACACACCTACCCACAAAACATGGTGAAAAGTCTGTTTACGACACATACCTACCCACAACACATGGTGACAAGTCTGCTTACGACACACACCTACCCACAAAACATGGTGAAAGGTCTGCTTACGACGCACACCTACCCACTCAACATCGTGAAGTCTATTTACGACAAACACCTACCCATAAAACATGGTGAAAATTCTGCATACGGCAAAAAACTACCCACAAAACATGGTGAAAATCCTGCTTACGACATACGACACACACCTACCCACAAAACACCGTGAAAAGCCTATTTACGACAAACACACACCCACAAAACATTGTTAAAGTCCTGTTTACGACACACACCTACCCACAAAACATGGTGAACAATCTGCTTACGACAAACACCTACCCACAAAACATGATGAAAAGTCTGCTTTTGACATATGCCTACCTACAAAACATGGTGAAAAGTATGTTTACAACCCACAACAGCCAAGAAGACATGGTGAAAAGTCTGCTTTCGACACACACCTACCCACAAAATATGGTGAAAGGTCTGCTTACGACACACACCAACCAATAAGACATGGTAAAAAGCACATGTGTATGCTAACGACCCACAACAGTATGCAAAACATGGTGAAAAGTATGTCGAAGATACACAACAACCCACAGGACATGCTGAAAAATCTGCTTACAACAGGCATCAACCCACAGGACATGCTAAATAATCTGCTTACAACAAGCATCAACCCACAAGACATGCTGAAAAATCTGCTTACAACAGGCATTAACCCGCAGGACATGCTGAAAAATCTGCTTACAACAGACATCAACGCACAGGACATGCTGAACATACTGCTTACAACAGGCATCAATCCACAGGACATGCTGAAAAATCTGCTTACAACAGGCATCAATCCACAAGACATGCTGAAAATTCTGCTTACAAAAGGCATCAATCCACAAAACATGCTGAAAATTCTGCTTACAAAAGGCATCAACCCACAAGACATGCTGAAAATTCTACTTACGACACAGTGTACTGTTATTTTATATATAATAACAAACGACACCTAATTATAGTCATGTGTTAGCTATTATTCTGTCAAAGCTAGATTAAACTTGCACTATTTTCCTATTAAAATTTACGAGGCAACCTAACACTGCAGTTATTACTCCGCGGTAACAGTTCATACAATTTCTTTCTTTAAAAGAGATCCATATCATATAAATGACAAGCATAATTTACTTTAAACTAATTTATGAATAGTATATAACGGGTCACGTAATTGCTCGTTTTCATTCATAAAACTGTTAGAGTGAAATTTAACCTCATTTTCGTTTAATAATCTAGATGACATTTCTAAACAATGATTTCGTGTCCTTCCATATGGATCTCGTTTCATAACAACGTGAACCTTTAACAGAAATTATTGTTATAAGGTAATAAAAAAAAATTAATGGTTACGAAATCCAATACTATGCTTTTTCATAACGTAAATTTAAAATATCAACGACCACGATAATTCATTTATTTTATTACGACTATAATGTTATTTATTTTTGAGACGTTTTCTTGTTTTATTAAATATCTACGTTGTTATTACTAGCCTTCTGTTATATTTTGTATTCTTTACATCTGTTCGTCGTTTCCTTTTCATTAAATTAAAATTGTTGACCTTGTGGAGTAGCAAAACTCGGAGAAACAGAATCTAAATCGACACCATTAACACATTTATACAAGACCGATCACTGTTCGAGCTTGGCACAGGAACCTCATTAAAAAGTGGCGGGGTTAAATTAGCAAAACTCGGAGAAACAGAATCAAAATTGACACCATTAACACATTTATACAAGACCGATCACTGTTCGAGCTTGGCACAGGAACCTCATTAAAAAGTGGCGGGGTTAAATTAACAATATGGTCGAAACAGATTCAAAATTGTAGACTCGACACCCATAACACACAAATATATGACTGCATGTTCACTTTTCCGGTTTGGTGCAGGCGCATCAATACACACGGTGGGGTTAATATCTAGTTCTACGGCCCAACATCCAACTTTTCAAATAACTAGGCGAGCAGCATTGGTGTAAGAACATTGCATTCTGATTTTGTACTTTATATTTAAATCTGAATACATACTGCAAGCTCGAGCGCAATGTATGACTTGTGAAATATAAACTCCATACGTCGGTGGTTAGGTTAATACTCTCAGGGTGTGGAAAATCTATTGAAATGGCAAAGCAAGTTATCTCTTTTGACAGTCTAGTAGAAATATGACCATTGGTTCCTAATTTGAGGTTAAAGGTCAAGAAATCAGGCAGATGATGCAGTTAGAAAAGTTTGAAGATACCAAAGGTTAATCATAAGTCGTAAAGTGAAGAAGGACAGATAATGCAATTACCAAAAGAAAAAGGACAAAGAAAAGTTTGAAGATACCAAAGGGTAATCAGAAGCCGTAAATCGAAGAAGAACAGACAATACAATTATCAAAGCAAAAAGGACAAAGAAAAGTTTGAAGATATCAATGGGGTAACCAGAAGTGGTAAATCGAAGAAGGACAGACAATACAATTACCAAAAGAAAAAGGACAAAGAAAAGTTTGAAGATACCAAAGGGTAATCAGAAGTGGTAAATCGAAGAAGAACAGACAATACAATTACCAAAAGGACAAACAATAATTTACAAAACAATACACAGAAAAAAAGATCGAGCAACACAAACCCCACTTATAACCGGGAATGAACCTAGGTGCTCCGGAAGGGTAAGCAGTTCCTTCTCCACATGTGGAACCCATCATGTTACTCTTATTGCAAACACGGTGATAAGTCATGAATAAGAAAAGGACCAGCTTGTGATTCCAACAAACGGAACGTATCTGTGGTCATTTGTGACACACATATTCCGGTTGACCAAGTCATTGTGGCGACGATAACATTTTCGAAGTGATGACTTCAACTTTACCACTAGGAACCCCTAGTTCAGTAGCTTCCTTGTTGGTAGCACCGTTCTATAAAAGAAATCATGATAGGACCCACAAACTCTGGAAAATCGAGGCAGGCCTAACTGTATTTGTGGTATCCGGTATTTCGAGGTCAATGTGATAGATGCTATAAAAATCGCCACACTTAGAATTAATCATCTATATAACGGAAAGTAAGATTAAAAGGTCGAACTAGGCACTGTTTGAAGTCTGCCTCGTCCTAATAAAGCAACAATTGATACCCATAGGTATGCCGACTGTCTGTTAAAAAGCACGCCCACCAAGCATAGTGAACACCATGTTAATGTTGTGTTTTTTAACACGCTTTTTCAGAGTATACTAATAGAATCCAATTGGTAAAGTTTAGAAAATTAATGTACATAACATCTTCAATAAACCTGAATGTGATAGTAAAGGCTTTATTCCTTTATTTAGTCTTTGATTAGATTCTATGTAAATTCTGCCATATAGGAGTGAATGGAAATTCGACAAGGAGAAGGGTTACAGTTTATTCCCATGAAGATGCTCGTGAATTGCTGATTACAGATACTTTCCGAACTCGACTTATATTTTATCACTATGATAGAGTGATGAAAGCAAAAATAGACGCAAGGTATGACGGTAGGCTATCTGTCAAATGAAGATGTCATTCACCTTTACAAGGGGTTTACAATTTGCATGTTTCTATGGAGAGGGTTGAAATATGATGTATGTTTTATTAATGTGAGAAAAACGCAGAGTATCCAAGTTCAAGGAGATATCCTAACCAAAGCTAAAAAAAATATATAGCAAAAGCTCCTGGAATATTTTCTTGACGTCAGTGACAGAAACAATTCATCACTTGTGGGTGCAATCAGTAGAGGAACTAATTCAACATGGCAACCCATAGAATGGCCAATGTAGACACAAATACCTTGTCTTGTCTTATTTTGTTAAAACAGACCACTCTGATTCTCTCAAAAAGTTCTCTGAAACTCATATCAATATGCTCGAATATTTGCTTAACAATATATTCATTATATTTGGTGAACGTGTGTTTCAAAGGACATTTGGCATTCCTATGGGTAGCGAATGTGTTCCTATTCTCGCTGACCTCTTCCATTATTCGCATGAGGAGGTTTTTATCAGGTTAAACGAAAAGAAGCTAGCCCGATCCTTTGATTTTACTTTCGCTATATAGATGATGTCCTTTCACTAAATAATTCTAATGTGAAATTACATGTCTTCACGTTTTTAGTTTCGTCATGTTAATCTGGTTTAGCATAAATCATGGATGTTATAGCCGCCATGATTAATTGTTTGATTGAAACGGAATCTTGCCTCCGGAGACTTTTGAATTATTTTATTATTTCCTGTGTTCTGACTTTCGACTTGCCTTATGAAGGTTATTCAAGAAACGTGTGTGTGTGCCGAGTTAGATATCTATGTTTTTACTACAGTGCTTCAACTGGATATAAATACATTTCAAAAAGACGTTAGAGAAAACCGAAGGGGCAATCAGGACAATCCAGAGATTCTGGTAAAACCGAAGGGGCAATCAAGACAATCCAGAGATTCTGGCAACATTGGGCACACAAGACACAGGACGAAGACAAACAAATCACAAAAACACAATATAACACATACAACTAAAAAGATGAACAGCACAGAGTGAATATTCCGGCGATCTTCGCTTTATTAATTGTCTTCGGGAATGAGGACTTTATTGTCGAGACACGAGAAAAACTTTGTCTAACTCCTTGTTTTGTTGACGATCGTGCTTTCTAAGTTTTTTTTAAATTTGCTTTTCATTTATGTTTGTATCTTTCGCTTTTGTAACCAGATTGTATCTTTACTCGATTACAATGGTGGACTTTTAATTATATTTCCATAATGTTCAAGATTATAATCGTTCTCAAATAATAATGCTGTTCGTTCGGTTATATGTGAGAGTTAGAATGTTACATATATGTGGAAAACATTTAAATGACCGCGTCATTGTACAAAGAATGGAGGTTTGGGACTCTAAAATAGCTTAACTCGCCATATTTTTTGAAATGCCTGTATCAAGATATGAAAGTGAGCGGTCATGTATTTGTGTGTTAAGGGAGTCGATTTCACGTCTTTTTACGATTTTCTATAGGATATTGGAACGGTTCCGACACTATATAATTACAATATTTCATTTGAAAGGTGAATGAACACGGTTAAAAATAAATTAATATGACTGGACGTTTGGACATTAATGGAATAATCTATATAATTACTAATTATTATTTTTTAAACGGTAATAGAAATGTAGATATCTAAGTTAGGGTACATCATACGTTTCTGGAATAGCGTTCTTCCTTGAGGTACGCCCAAAATCGAAAGATTGGAAAGCCAAATAACTTGAAAATCTTTTAGAGCAATAAAATCAAAGAGCCTAAACAGGATAGCCTAAATGAGCTAATGTTATTTACCCCTGTGGAAGGAGATCCTTATTTTAAGAAGGATTACATGATTTAGGAACTGTAAGTTTTAGTAGTAAATGTATATAATGTAAATGGGACATTCGACATGTCTGTTTCTTAACAGGTGTCCAAAATGCACCAAAGCGACTTTTCATGTTTAATACGATTTAATCTTTTTTGTATATGTCGAATGAACTACTTATAGCATGCATATATCGTTTGGTGCAAATTAATTTGCTTTATTAATTCTACTACAATCATGGCGTCTCGTGTTGTTTTTATTTACAATATGTACTCTGGGACAGGAAGTACAATTTACCTGGACACAGGTGTTGTGTAAGATTATATCTTCTCACAGATATCTACTCTGAGCACCTGTCCTGCTCATTAAAGACACCTTTATTTGTAAATGAACCTTTGATTCATTTAATAAATTATTTCGTTTTGTTCTATTGATTTGAGTCGTAAATATTATCAGTTATATTGTTCATTTTATTACTTAAATGAAGCGACCTGGCCTGTTATAGTATAGCTGTTGTTCTTTGTTTTATTTATTGAGAATATATGCACTTTTTTTTTGTACAAAATTATGTATTTGCGTTCTTACAACTTACTGGTTTACTATCGATATACATACTTTACAAAATGTGCTTTTATTTCAGTACTATCGAAAAAAATGTGCGATCATATAACTACTACTGTTGGGGCCGTCGTGATTGTATGGTAGTTGGATTCGTAACTACATATGCAATCAGTGCCTATCAAGTTGTGAGCTCTAACTCTGCTGATGGCGAGGTGTACTCGATACAACATTATGTGATAAAGTTTGTCAGTGTCTTGCGGTCTGTCGGTGGCTATCTCTGGGTACTCCGGTTTCCTCCACCAATAAAACTGACCACCACGACATAGCTGAAATCGTGTTGAAAGTGGAGTTAAACACCATAAACAATATAAATACAGTATTTAACTTTGTACCTATTTTCCCATTGGCTTCAGTTGTTTTCATTCATCCCATGCCACACGAGAATCAGGTTCTGTTTGCTCTCCCGATTTTTAGTGATGTTCGTGTTGCTCGATCTTTAGTTTGCCGTTTCTAAGAAGTTCGACGCTTGATAGGGGAGTTGTTCCTACTGTGGTCAGTTATGTTGTCTACAATTCCTGTTTATTAGCTGACATTTTTTATTGACATGTAAGGATAACGGATTGTTATTTATTGCAAGTGTTATATTTCTGAAAATGCATTTACATTTATAAGAATCCGCCACCACGAAAATGCCTGTGCGTTTACCAGAATCCTCACCTATTGAAATAACATTAGGTTTACCAGAATCCTCACCTATTGAAATAACATTAGGTTTACCAGAATCCTCACCTATTGAAATAACATTAGGTTTACCAGAATCCTCACCTATTGAAATAACATTAGGTTTACCAGAATCCTCACCTATTGAAATAACATTAGGTTTACCAGAATCCTCACCTATTGAAATAACATTAGGTTTACCAGAATCCTCACCTATTGAAATAACATTAGGTTTACCAGAATCCTCACCTATTGAAATAACATTAGGTTTACCAGAATCCTCACCTATTGAAATAACATTAGGTTTACCAGAATCCTCACCTATTGAAATAACATTAGGTTTACCAGAATCCTCACCTATTGAAATAACATTAGGTTTACCAGATTCCTCATCTATTGAAATAACATTAGGTTTACCAGAATCCTCACCTATTGAAATAACATTAGGTTTACCAGAATCCTCACCTATTGAAATAACATTAGGTTTACCAGAATCCTCACCTATTGAAATAACATTAGGTTTACCAGAATCCTCACCTATTGAAATAACATTAGGTTTACCAGAATCCTCACCTATTGAAATAACATTAGGTTTACCAGAATCCTCACCTATTGAAATAACATTAGGTTTACCAGAATCCTCACCTATTGAAATAACATTAGGTTTACCAGAATCCTCACCTATTGAAATAACATTAGGTTTACCAGAATCCTCACCTATTGAAATAACATTAGGTTTACCAGAATCCTCACCTATTAAAATAACATTAGGTTTACCAGAATCCTCATCTATTGAAATAACATTAGGTTTACCAGAATCCTCACCTATTGAAATAACATTAGGTTTACCAGAATCCTCACCTATTGAAATAACATTAGGTTTACCAGAATCCTCACCTATTGAAATAACATTAGGTTTACCAGAATCCTCACCTATTGAAATAACATTAGGTTTACCAGAATCCTCACCTATTGAAATAACATTAGGTTTACCAGAATCCTCACCTATTGAAATAACATTAGGTTTACCAGAATCCTCACCTATTGAAATAACATTAGGTTTACCAGAATCCTCACCTATTGAAATAACATTAGGTTTACCAGAATCCTCACCTATTGAAATAACATTAGGTTTACCAGAATCCTCACCTATTGAAATAACATTAGGTTTACCAGAATCCTCACCTATTGAAATAACATTAGGTTTACCAGAATCCTCACCTATTGAAATAACATTAGGTTTACCAGAATCCTCACCTATTGAAATAACATTAGGTCTACCAGAATCCTCACCTATTGAAATAACATTAGGTCTACCAGAATCCTCACCTATTGAAATAACATTAGGTTTACCAGAATCCTCACCTATTGAAATAACATTAGGTTTACCAGAATCCTCACCTATTGAAATAACATTAGGTTTACCAGAATCCTCACCTATTGAAATAACATTAGGTTTACCAGAATCCTCACCTATTGAAATAACATTAGGTTTACCAGAATCCTCACCTATTGAAATAACATTAGGTTTACCAGAATCCTCACCTATTGAAATAACATTAGGTTTACCAGAATCCTCACCTATTGAAATAACATTAGGTTTACCAGAATCCTCACCTATTGAAATAACATTAGGTTTACCAGAATCCTCACCTATTGAAATAACATTAGGTTTACCAGAATCCTCACCTATTGAAATAACATTAGGTTTACCAGAATCCTCACCTATTGAAATAACATGAGGTTTACCAGAATCCTCACCTATTGAAATAACATGAGGTTTACCAGAATCCTCACCTATTGAAATAACATTAGGTTTACCAGAATCCTCACCTATTGAAATAACATTAGGTTTACCAGAATCCTCACCTATTGAAATAACATTAGGTTTACCAGAATCCTCACCTATTGAAATAACATTAGGTTTACCAGAATCCTCACCTATTGAAATAACATTAGGTTTACCAGAATCCTCACCTATTGAAATAACATTAGGTTTACCAGAATCTTCACCTATTGAAATAACATTAGGTTTACCAGAATCCTCACCTATTGAAATAACATTAGGTTTACCAGAATCTTCACCTATTGAAATAACATTAGGTTTACCAGAATCTTCACCTATTGAAATAACATTAGGTTTACCAGAATCCTCACCTATTGAAATAACATTAGGTTTACCAGAATCTTCACCTATTGAAATAACATTAGGTTTACCAGAATCCTCACCTATTGAAATAACATTAGGTCTACCAGAATCCTCACCTATTGAAATAACATTAGGTTTACCAGAATCCTCACCTATTGAAATAACATTAGGTTTACCAGAATCCTCACCTATTGAAATAACATTAGGTTTACCAGAATCCTCACCTATTGAAATAACATTAGGTTTACCAGAATCCTCACCTATTGAAATAACATTAGGTTTACCAGAATCCTCACCTATTGAAATAACATTAGGTTTACCAGAATCTTCACCTATTGAAATAACATTAGGTTTACCAGAATCTTCACCTATTGAAATAACATTAGGTTTACCAGAATCCTCACCTATTGAAATAACATTAGGTTTACCAGAATCCTCACCTATTGAAATAACATTAGGTTTACCAGAATCCTCACCTATTGAAATAACATGAGGTTTACCAGAATCCTCACCTATTGAAATAACATGAGGTTTACCAGAATCCTCATCTATTGAAATAACATTAGGTTTACCAGAATCCTCACCTATTGAAATAACATTAGGTTTACCAGAATCCTCACCTATTGAAATAACATTAGGTTTACCAGAATCCTCATCTATTAAAATAACATTAGGTTTACCAGAATCCTCACCTATTGAAATAACATTAGGTCTACCAGAATCCTCACCTATTGAAATAACATTAGGTCTACCAGATTCCTCACCTATTGAAATAACATTAGGTTTACCAGAATCCTCACCTATTGAAATAACATTAGGTTTACCAGAATCCTCACCTATTGAAATAACATTAGGTTTACCAGAATCCTCACCTATTGAAATAACATGAGGTTTACCAGAATCCTCACCTATTGAAATAACATTAGGTTTACCAGAATCCTCACCTATTGAAATAACATTAGGTTTACCAGAATCCTCACCTATTGAAATAACATTAGGTTTACCAGAATCCTCACCTATTGAAATAACATTAGTTTTACCAGAATCCTCACCTATTGAAATAACATTAGTTTTACCAGAATCCTCACCTATTGAAATAACATTAGGTTTACCAGAATCCTCACCTATTGAAATAACATTAGGTTTACCAGAATCCTCACCTATTGAAATAACATTAGGTTTACCAGAATCCTCACCTATTGAAATAACATTAGGTTTACCAGAATCCTCACCTATTGAAATAACATTAGGTTTACCAGAATCCTCACCTATTGAAATAACATTAGGTTTACCAGAATCCTCACCTATTGAAATAACATTAGGTTTACCAGAATCCTCACCTATTGAAATAACATTAGGTTTACCAGAATCCTCACCTATTGAAATAACATTAGGTTTACCAGAATCCTCACCTATTGAAATAACATTAGGTTTACCAGAATCCTCACCTATTGAAATAACATTAGGTTTACCAGAATCCTCACCTATTGAAATAACATTAGGTTTACCAGAATCCTCACCTATTGAAATAACATTAGGTTTACCAGAATCCTCACCTATTGAAATAACATTAGGTTTACCAGAATCCTCACCTATTGAAATAACATTAGGTTTACCAGAATCCTCACCTATTGAAATAACATTAGGTTTACCAGAATCCTCACCTATTGAAATAACATTAGGTTTACCAGAATCCTCACCTATTGAAATAACATTAGGTTTACCAGAATCCTCATCTATTGAAATAACATTAGGTTTACCAGAATCCTCACCTATTAAAATAACATTAGGTTTACCAGAATCCTCATCTATTGAAATAACATTAGGTTTACCAGAATCCTCACCTATTGAAATAACATTAGGTTTACCAGAATCCTCACCTATTGAAATAACATTAGGTTTACCAGAATCCTCACCTATTGAAATAACATTAGGTTTACCAGAATCCTCACCTATTGAAATAACATTAGGTCTACCAGATTCCTCATCTATTAAAATAACATTAGGTTTACCAGAATCCCTACATTTACATTTACCTGGATTTCCATCTCCGAAACCATGCTTGAATCTGAAGCACGAAATAGTATCATGCTTAGTTGAATAAGAAAAGTGGTAAGATGCCAATGCGGTAATCAAAATCCGTAAACCGAAGAAGGGAGCGCAGACATTTTAGGGGTCAAAGGTTAAGGACAAATGAACAAACAGCGGTCTACAAAATACTACACTGAAAACTAAAGATAGTTTATACTCTAAATTCGCATAATAAAGTAGTTTTTACAATGTTCGCGGGTCAACTCGCATATATGACAGATTGGAATGGAAAAAAATAATGAAATTCAGATCTACTTGTATTATAAAGTCTTTTTGTTTGCAATTTTTACGGAGTAAGCTATTTCTGAAGACATTCACGTCCAATTTAGACAGTGATAAATTAGTTTTGTTAAGATAAAGCATTTTGACGACATACAATATCAATAAAACAATGAAATTAATCGCACAAAAAACATAGCTTGATAGTAGCTATTTACAACAATGATAAAGGAAAGAATTTTTTATGAATGGAAATTTGTCAAATTGTGAATCTTCCATTTATTCAAATTAATCAGCCATATAAATTTTGATACTTAATAACAATATGGTGTTTACTGACACTGCAGTTTTTATTTATCTTCAATTGTAATATACAATCACAAAAATCTTGAAAGACATACGATTTAATCCACATGAACATGTTATAAATCCAATCTTATTGATTTAACATTGCATATGACATGCCTTATTGATCTGTGGTTATGATCAATCGATCAAAGTAAAAAAAAAATATGAAAACGTCATTGTAAATTTTCGTCATTAAATTTAGACATGATTAAAGAAAAAAACCGAAAACAAATATTGGGCGGTCATGTATGTGTGTTAGGAAAATTGTATTTTGACTTTGTTTCTACGATTTTGTCTCTGTTTCTACGATTTTGTTTCTGTTTCTACTATTTTGTATCTGTTTCTACGATTTTGTTTCTGTTTCTACAATTTTGTCTCTGTTTCTACGACTCTGTTTCTGTTTCTACGATTCTGTTTCTGTTTCTGTTTCTACGATTTTGTCTCTGTTTCTACGACTCTGTTTCTGTTTCTACGATTCTGTTTCTGTTTCTGTTTCTACGATTTTGTCTCTGTTTCTACGACTCTGTTTCTGTCTTTGTTTCTACGATTCTGTTTCTGTCTTTGTTTCTACGACTTTGTCTCTGTTTCTACGATTTTGTCTCGGGTTCTGAGATTTTGTTTCTGTTTCTACGACTTTGTCTCTGACAAAAATATATATGGCAATCAATCAATAAATCAATCGTTCTAAGCAGCACACGATAAGTAAATAACATCGGTATGACATTGTGAGCTTTGTTTTAGTGTATGTGTGTGTGTGTGTGTGTGTGAGGAGCAACTATTAATCATGCATAAGTATTAGAATTCTTTCAAAATAACATTAAATTATTTATATTTCAAGACGTGTAAATGCATCGTTCAGGGATTCAAGTATGCAAAAGTAAAGTCCAATAAAAGTTCTCAATGAAAATATTGGAAATAAAGGAGTATTTTCACACGAACCATTTATTGCACTTTTAAAAAAGTATATAGTAATTAATATCCACATATAGGGCGTACACCTCGTAATGAAATTACTTTACTCTTAATAGTTGAAAAAACATCAATTTATTGAATTGAAATTATACCTTTATTTATCTCTGATCAATCTTGCCAATATATTAAAAAATACAATAATCTTTTATATATCTGTCATTTTCTAACAAGTATTTGTGTATTATTTCGTAGGCGTCAATGGTGTTGTAATGGTTAGAGTTCTCGCTTTGATCGTGGCAGATAGCTTTTTCGAAACCCGGTCAAGCTGAAGACTATATAATTGATATTCGCTGCTTCTCCGGTAAGCATGTAGCATTAAGGAGAAAGAGAAAATACTGGTTATCTTGGAATCAGGATAATGTGTCCAAGTGAGGCGACATGTTTACCTGCAGACTGTTGTTTCAGTGAGCTAACACTATTAAAATCCAAATAAGTGTGTTGGTCTAGTACAAAGCGGATCTCATCTTCATCTCATTGATTCTCGCCATGACATAGCTGAAACATTGCTGAATTGGCGTTAAACGACAATCACTCCCTCACTCGATTGTGGCAGATTGTGTCTTCGAGACCCGATAAAACGGAAGTCTATATAACTGGCATTGGCTGCTTCTCAGCTAAGCACGTAGCATGCATCAAAGAGTAAGTGCAAAGACTGATTTGCTCGGAATGAGGACATGTCTATCCACGGAGTGTTGTTACAACGACACTCGTCGCAACTTCGGCTGATTCCGTACCTTCATCATACCTCGTCCGTATTACGATAGCTCCCATTGGAACTACTTTCGGAAATCTTCAATGAAGGAGGTATTGAAATAATTTCACTTTCGCATATTCGTCCAATAATAATATATTTTCATTCGTCGCAATGTCGGCTGATTCCATACCTTCATCAAAGACCAATATTTTTCAAAACAAACTCATCTATTGTCGCCATTTTAGAACTTATTCGCGGTGCGCAATGTTTGATTGAAGTGATACGGTCTTCCGGCGAATAAATGTGACGCGTAGACGCATATCAAATACCGTATTACAGCCGAGGTATTGAGGGAGAGAAGCGGACTCACCCGAGGTTTGCCGATTGGTTACAACGAGTTGGTACTATAAAAATCCAATAGTACGTGTTGGTCTAGTACAAAGCGGACATCATCATTATCATCTCACCGAAATGTAACTTGTTGTCGCCATATGCATAGCTGAGATATTTATCACGTGATGTTGAATAGCACTCATTCACTCACTCACTGTTATTTTGAGTTGTCATGAGAAACTTTTATTGAAGAATACGATTTCGAGATATAAAGAATTCGTTTTATGATTTTCATCTTGTTTGTACCACAAAAGTTCTTTCTTGATCGAGTTCATTAATAGTGATACTTAATATAATAGATACCTTTATATGTACAATGAAACACAAAGGCTGTATAGCGTTGACGTACAATGGACTGATTTCAATATAAAGAGATAGGGTTCAATATTATTTGCTGGTAGTCTTCAAAATAAGGCACGATAGATTCAAATTTAGATAAGCAATACATGTTACTTAGAAGAGTCCTGAAATACTAACTACTGACATAATATCTAAATTTAATATATTTCCTAACTACTGACATAATATCTAAATTTAATATTTTTCCTCCGGAAGTAATTTCCTGATTATAAATCGTTTGTGAAAAGTAGAGCTTTTTCTATTTTGCTTTTGTGTTGATTTTACTTGTGTAATATCATAATTAAATGATTAAATCAGTTATTGCGATTCCAATTTTTCCTGTATTGACCGTAATTTGCAAAAGGACAGGCAATGCAATGGGCAAAAGAAAGGGCACAAAAAGAGAAAAAATAGTAAAGAAAAATACTGAAAACTATATATTGCGCTACAAATACCCCCAATAAATACGGGGATTAAATCGGATGCTTTTGAATTCTAAGTAGTTTTTGCTTCTAGCAACATCCCACGAAATGTTAAATATTTGATAATAAGGCATACCTCGTAAAGACAGAGCAGCACGGGAACTGTTAATCTTATTAAAATGAAACTTTCCATTCGTTTTGACACAACATAAGTGGCCTGGAATATTCTATACATATTTGATGCCTGGACCACTCAAAATGAAAGGATTAGGGTAAGGGTTATGATGATTAATTCCACTTTCAACAATATTTCAGTGATATCGTGGAGGTCAGTTTCATTGGTGGAGGAAACTGGAGTACGAAGAGAAAACCATCGACCTGCCGTAAGTCATTGACAAACTTTATCACCTAATGTTGTATCCAGTACACCTCGCCTGAGCGTGATTCGAACAAACAACTTTAGTGGTGATAGGCACTGATTGCATAGGTAGTTGTAAATCCAACTACCATGCGATCACGACCACGACAGCCCCTCAAAATGAAAGTATTTTGCTCGGAAAATTTAAAAGGTCAATAAGACCTTACTCTGATACAATATCATTTATAAAGAATACGTCAGTATTACCACGAGAATGATAGAATCTCAAGTGTTTTTTTCTTAAACGGATATAAAAGAAATTTAAACAAGACTATTTAATAGAAATGTTCATAAATGTACTTATCATTTTATTAATTGTAAATATAATATAAGTGACCCTTTACATACCATCGTTTGTTATGAATGCTTCAAAATAGAATTTTAAACAGTCCTATATAGTCAATCCTGCCCATGCGGTTACCCATATTAAGCAGTCACCTGTATTAAAAGGTCACCTTTTTTTTGTCATGATATAGAAAATTTAATATGAATTAAACCTCATTTAAGAGGTCACCTGTCTTATAAGACCACTTTTACTTTGTCCTCAAAAGTGATCTCATAATACAGGTTTGACTATATATTGTATTTATTTACCTGCGTTAACAATTGGTGTATTGGCTTAAATTAATAAATGAAAAAAAAATTGAGAACAAACAAACACATATGTCAAATCTAAGACAGTATGACACTTATGAATAGCTCAAAATATTAAGTGCAAATTCAATATTATTAATTTGAAAATGTTTGTATAAGCTTCAGAAAGCTGACAAAATATGAAATGAAATTTTCATTTCACTTTTAAAGTAACTAATAAAAGATTTCTGGTGTAAATATATTATAGTGCCCGTCTAGTTATACCAGGTACAAATATTTCATATTATTGACACCTATATAATACCTATTTTATGAAAGGTAAACAATTGTTTGATATTTGTAATGAGTTATTATGGTATGCAGAGTTATATTGTTCTGACACGATATTTATATATTGGTATATTGTTTTTTTTCGCTTAGTTTGCATTTAGAATATGACAATATTTATAAATTACTTATATAGGTTAATGCACGCTGCTCTGTGTATCACCGCCACGATACAACTCAGATATTGCTGAATGTGGTGCTACACACCATTAACCTTAAACCAACATGTTCTGTGTCTCTTAAGAGCTTTATTCAAAATGTTATTAAAAATTAAGCCTCGATAAATACTAATATGTCCATCAGAAAAAAAAATTTCGGACTTAAACATTCAAAAACATTTTTTCTTGGTGTGTACTAATATAGATATCTACGTTTGTATTATAATGTGTTAATGGAATGTCATGTATTGTATACACATGGTGGCAGTAAACATTGATGTAATAATAGCCTTATAGAGAAAGTCATGACTTTGTTTACAAATTCATATTTAAATTAAGAAATAATTCATGGAAGCCATATGTATATATTGTTTTTACCACGTGTAGGCTTTTATGTCACGAAGTTTTACCCCGAGCGTTATCGAGGGGTAAAAAGCTGACATAAAGGCCTACCCGTGGTAAAAACAATATATACATATAGCTTCCATGAATTATTTCGATTCTAATATGTAAAAATTGGTAAAATATCGTTATAAATTGTCGATGACAATGGGTGTAGGTATATATTATTTTTACCACGGGTTTGGACTCAAAGCGTTTGAAGGACGTCATATTAGAATTAATAATACACTTTTTAGATCGACAAGATAAAATCTGGAAATCAAAAAGGCAAATATAAATCTAGAGAATTAAAAATAAGTCAGTAGAAAATCAGAATACAAATTGACGAAATATATAAACAGACAACACGAAACCAAGATTCATGAATTAGTTAGTTAGCACTTTGAATCTTTATAAACATAGCGATGGTGTTGATAGTTATGATTGGTTGAGGTCATTGTGTTTTACGCTACTTTCAAAAATATTTCAGTTATGTCGTGGAGGTAAGTTTTATTGGTGAAGGAAACCGGAGTACTCAGAGTAAACCACCGATTTGTATCACATAATGTTGTATCGAGTACACCTCGCCATCAGCAGGATTCGAACTTACATATTTAATAGTGATATGTACTGGTTACTTAACTAGTTGAAAATCCAATATGATAAAGACCACGTGTTGATGGTGTTAACGTCAAAGGAGAAAGGAGTGGAATATCAACAATAGACGAAATCAAACGTTTCTCTAGCGATACAGTAGTTATTATATAGATAGGTGTGAATTATGGGGATTTATCCGTGAAATAAATTCCGCAATCGGCAAACCTCGGGTGAGTCCGCTTCTCTCCCTCAATACATCGGCTGTAATACGGTATTTGATATGCGTCTACGCGTCACATTTCTTCGCCGGAAGACCGTATCACTTCAATCAAACATTGCGCGCCGCGAATAAATTCTAAAATGGCGACAATAGATGAGTTTGTTTTGACAAATATTGGTCTTTGATGAAGATACAGAATCAGCCGACATTGCGAAAAATGAAAATATATTATTATTGGACGAATATTCGAAAGTGAAATTATTTTAATACCTCCTTCATTGAAGATTTCCGAAAGTAGTTCCAATGGGAGCTATCGTAATGCGGACGAGGTATGATGAAAGTACGGAATCAGCCGAAGTTGCGACGAGTGATAAATTCCGGTATCTCACATGTGAGATATCAGTTTTCCCTCGCCGGAACTACTTTTACACAACTATACGTGTGGTGATTATGTCCCTTGTTGTGTTACGGTGAATACACATTAAACTCACTTATTCCGCCCACTCGTTTAATCCTTATGCGTACTTCGGTCACTCGTGGTCTTATTTTGATATTCAAAATCTACGATTAGCTATACTATATTTATCTACCGTTCCTGGGAACTTGTGTTCTCCCATGGCTATTAGTGGAGTTTGTGTCGCTCAATCTTTAGTTGTTTGTGCATAGTAAAGTGGACTATTGTTTGTCTTTATGTCTTCTTTTTTCTTTGGAGCATTTTATATGTTCATCTTCGATTTACGTCTTCTGATTACTCTCTTGGTATATTCAAACTTCTCCAGTAATCGACTATTGTTGATTTACGTCTTCTGATTACTCCCTTGGTATATTCAAACTTCTCTGGTAATCGACTATTGTCGATTTACGTCTTCTGATTACTCCCTTGGTATATTCAAACCTTTCTAGTAATCGACTATTGTCGATTTACGTCTTCTGATTGCCCCCTTGGTATATTCAAACCTTTCTAGTAATCGATTATTGTCGATTTACGTCTTCTGATTACCCCTTGGTATATTCAAGCTTTTCTAGTAATCGACTATTGTTGATTTACGTCTTCTGATTACTCCCTTGGTATATTCAAACCTTTCTAGTAATTGACTATTGTTGATTTACGTCTTCTGATTACTCCCTTGGTATATTGAAACTTCTCTAGTAATTGACTATTGTTGATTTACGTCTTCTGATTACCCCCTTGGTATATTCAAACCTTTCTAGTAATCGACTATTGTTGATTTACGTCTTCTGATTACTCTCTTGGTATATTCAAACTTCTCTAGTAATCGACTATTGTTGATTTACGTCTTATGATTTCGTGTTTGGTAATTTCACATTTTTTCTTACAAAAGTAACAGTAAGAGAGAAGGCTTGAATGGACCAATGGATGGCAATTTTGATTGACACAATATTAGTTAGTCAGTCGACACAATATTAGTTAGTCAGTCGACACAATATTAATTAGTCAGTCCTATGTGTATCTATATGTATCGTTTATTTTAAATGAAAACGGCTTATATTGAAATGAAAATTATTTTAATATAAAAAAAGACAAATAGCAAGCAACATTTTGCTTGTAATAAAATAACGTTAGAGAATACCGAAGGGGGCAATAGAAAAAGACTGGCAACATTGGGTACACAAGACACAGGACGAAGAAACAAAACAAAAAGCACACCGCTATACACAAACAAACACAAATAACGTAATAAATAAATAATAAATAAATAACAAATAAATAAATTCATATTTCACAACAATTCCACAATCCAACAAGAAAATCACAGAAACAGGCAATATCGATACCCCTAACATACATAGATATACAGCCAAACCTACCCATATGGTCACCTCTATTAAGCAGTCACCTGTATTAAAAGATCACATTTTTCTTGTCGTTTTATGGAAGATTTCATATTAATTGAACCTCTTTTAAGAGGTCACCTGTCTTAAAAGGCCACTTTTTCTTTCCCCTAAGGTGACCTCTTAATACAGGTTTGAATGTATGTATACACGACCTTTCACTCTCCTGCCAGGGTTCAAATACTACAACTAACAGTAGCCGTGTTAAATTAGTTATATTGAAATGTGAATAACTATGAAAGAACATAAACAAAACATTTTCGAATTCCTCTCATCATGAATAACAATATTAAAACAAAATAAAAGCAAGAAATCATCAGCTGTATTAGTGTAGGGAATAGCAGTGGTAGTTTAAAAGTGCTTGTCAATTAAAAGGTCATTGACCAAGTAGTGTGCTTGTTGTGTCGGGGTGCGAATCACGGGTTACTTAATTGCTTTAACCTACTTACGTTCTTTTTCAGTAATATAATACGCCTATACAGTATATCTATAATAAAGGTTATTGATAATGATACAATAATATGAATAATAATGTCTTAGGCCTAAACAATTTAGACTAAGCATATCTTTGATTGATTTATGAGATGTGCCTGTCCCACATAAAATCATTCTTTAGGTTTTAACTCTGTCCACTAAGCAATGATATGCTCAGTTAGATTTCAATTGATCGTTAGCATAATTTGCAAATGAACTTATTCTGGGTTAAAAAATCTGTGTTAGAAATAACAAATCTCGGGAAGTTATCATTCCTGTGAGGAAAAATTTAAGTAAGACAACTAAAAGAGTATTTAAATAAAATTTGTACTTCAAAATTGAAATGTCAACTACAATTTGTACCATTTTATGTGTATGTTTTGTAGATCGTTGTTTGTACTTTTTTTTTTTGGCCATTGTGTTGTATGTTCGTCGATTTATGGATTTTGATCACCCCTTTGGTATCTTCAAGCTCTTCTTATATTTCTCTCTAGCTGGGAAAATGAGCGGTTATGCATATGTGTGCCAGGGATATCTATTTGGTCTCTTTCTACGATTTTGATATTGGATTTTAGAATTTTTCCCACAGTGTTGTATTTTAGAATTGTTCTCACAGTGTTGTATTTTAGAATTGTTCCCACAAAGTTGTATTTTGGAATTGTCCCACAGTGTTGTATTTTAGAATTGTTCCCACAGTGTTGTATTTTAGAATTGTTCCCACAGTGTTATATTTTAGAATTGTTCCCACAGTGTTGTATTCTAGAATTGTTCCCACAAAGTTGTATTTTAGAATTGTTCCCGCAAAGTTGTATTTTAAAATTGTTCCCACAGTGTTGTATTTTAGAATTGTTTCCACAGTGTAGTATTCTAGAATTGTTTCCACAGTGTTGTATTTTAGAATTGTTTCCACAAAGTTGTATTTTAGAATTTTTCCCACAGTGTTGTATTTTAGAATTGTTCCTACAGTGTTGTATTTTAGAATTGTTCCCACAGTGTTGTATTTTAGAATTGTTCCCACAGTGTGGTATTTTAGAATTGTTCCCACAGTGTTGTATTTTAGAATTGTTCCCACAGTGTTGTATTCTAGAATTGTTCCCACAAAGTTGTATTTTAGAATTGTTCCCACAGTGTTGTATTTTAGAATTGTTCCCACAGTGTTGTATTTTAGAATTGTTCCCACAGTGTTATATTTTAGAATTGTTCCCACAGTGTTGTATTCTAGAATTGTTCCCACAAAGTTGTATTTTAGAATTGTTCCTACAGTGTTGTATTTTAGAATTGTTCCCACAGTGTTGTATTTTAGAATTGTTCCCACAGTGTAGTATTTTAGAATTGTTCCCACAAAGTTGTATTCTAGAATTGTTTCCACAGTGTTGTATTTTAGAATTGTTTTCACAAAGTTGTATTTTAGAATTTTTCCCACAGTGTTGTATTTTAGAATTGTTCCTACAGTGTTGTATTTTAGAATTGTTCCCACAGTGTTGTATTTTAGAATTGTTCCCACAGTGTGGTATTTTAGAATTGTTCCCACAGTGTTGTATTTTAGAATTGTTCCCACAGTGTTGTATTCTAGAATTGTTCCCACAAAGTTGTATTTTAGAATTGTTCCCACAGTGTTGTATTTTAGAATTGTTCCCACAGTGTTGTATTTTAGAATTGTTCCCACAGTGTTATATTTTAGAATTGTTCCCACAGTGTTGTATTCTAGAATTGTTCCCACAAAGTTGTATTTTAGAATTGTTCCTACAGTGTTGTATTTTAGAATTGTTCCCACAGTGTTGTATTTTAGAATTGTTCCCACAGTGTAGTATTTTAGAATTGTTCCCACAGTGTTGTATTTTAGAATTGTTTCCACAGTGTTGTATTTTAGAATTGTTCCCACAGTGTTGTATTTTAGAATATTTCCCACAGAGTTGTATTTTAGAATTTTTCCTACAGTGTTGTATTTTAGAATTGTTCCCACAGTGTTGTATTTTTGTTAGTTTTCCAATTCATTAGACATTGAAACGTTAAAGATCTGTGGTTTGAATACAATTTAAGTAGGAACGTCATTCTAATACACAAGAACAGTTTGAAGATACCAAAGGAGCAATCAGAATCCGTATATCGAAGAAGAACAGACAACACAATGGCAAACAGAAAAAGGACAAAAGGACAAACCACGATCTGCAAACCATACATATAAAACTAAAGGTCGAGTAACACGACAAACACGGTAGCATTAAGCACATGCATGACTTATACCGGATTTCTAACAAGAATAATACGAAGAGTGCCACTAGTGGATCAGGAACTATGTACCTTTCCGGAGCACCTGATTTTATCCCCGATTGTAATGGCGCTCGTATTGCTCAATTTTTCTGTGAAGTGTTTTGTCGACTATTGTTTGTTCTTTTTCTACTGGCTAATTTATTGTCTGTCCTTCAAATTACCGCTTCTGAATACCGCTTCTGAATACCCCTTCTGAATACCTCTTTGGCATCTTCACACTTCTCACTTCTCTTGCTTTTATAAAAGACAGTAAATAAATTCCACAAAACAAGAATTGGCGTTGGAGATCCAATTATCAGAGACGTAGTTGGGATTCCAGTAACATGCTTAACCCATGTATATTGTTGTGCTTGTCCCAATCCAGGACACTGATGTAATCAGTGCCCATCACCACGAATGTTTTGAGTTCAAATCCCGTTCAGGCGAGGTGTGCTCGATACAGCATTATGTGATAAAATTTGTCAGTGACTTGCGACATGTCGGTGGTTTTCTACGGATCTTCCGGTTTCCTCCACCAATAAAACTGACCTCCACGATATAACTGAAATATTTTTGAAAGTGACGTTAGACACCATAAGCAAGCAAGTAACCAACCAACCAACCAAAAAGAAACTAAGATTGGAAATTTGGTTCTTTTATCAAACAGAACTTCTTAAAAGACAAAAAAATAGATTTTCGTTCTTCATCTGCAAAACTACTGGTTTCATACACTAGAAAATTAAGATTTCGAACGAATGTAGAGAAGAGTATGAAGATACCAAAGGGAGGTAATCAGAATTCGTTAATCGAAGAACAGACAACACAATGACCAAAAGAAAATGTACAAAAGGACAAGCAACGATCAACAAAACATACGCAAAAATCTAAAGATCGAGTAACACAAACCTCATTAAAAACCGGGGGTGAACTGAGAATTGTGGTATCATACGTATACTGTAAAAAGGTTATTGACCGAATATTGTTCTTGTTCATATCAGGGTTCGAATTACAGATCGTTTATGGTTGAGCCTAGTTTAGTTTGTTCTCAGTAGTATTGTACGTCAATAGCAAGTTCGGTAATTAATTACAAAAATAGCGAAATGTATACTTTCTTGTTTTAGCTAAAATATTAAATTTGATACATTTATGAAATATGTCTGTCCCACACAAAAACATTCTTATTTTAGATCTGTACATTCAAATTAGTTTTCAATCAATCTGTAACACAACTCGGCAATTATTTGTAATCTGTGTTCAAAAATAACAAATCTTGACAAGTTATCCTTCCTGTCAGCAACATAATTATGTAAGATGATTTAATATAGCATTAACAATTAAAAAATAATGGACCTTTAAATTCTAGTTTTTCTATAATTATAATAGATTTATGGGCGTTCATATTCTGGTTTGCTGATTATCAATAAAAATGACAAAATAAAAACCAACATAAATACCACACCTTCAGAACCGTTCCAAAAATCCAATCGGCATATCGTATAAACAGAGTCAACATTGATAAACCTGACAGACATAAACATTAGGGACCGACCATTTTTTGCTTCGTTCATAATTTTTTTTTTCGGACAACGCAAGAGTTAGAATTTTTTTTTTGTCGCGTGAAGCGCGAATTTTTTTCCCAGAATTTAACATTAGGTTATATGACAAAAATTCTGAATCAGATTATTTTTTTTTCCTCCACCAAAATCAGAATATTTTTTTCAGCAACATCGGGAATCAAAATATTTTTTTAGAAAAAAAACCATAACCCCCCCCCCCCCCTCCCCTTCAAGTTAAATGGTCCGTCCCTTACAAGCATTACAATAAAATAAACTGGCGGGCTAAGCTTGTTTTATAAGCACAACGCTTTGTTTCGTCACATGCTTAAGCATTTTAGGTTATTGAATCTTGGGACTCCCATCCACCAAAATAAAACCATCAGTTCGGTATGGCATATTCTAATGACGCAACGTCATGTTGGAAAGCAGACATCGTCAGTCATTCTACTGGAATTCGACCTTACAAACAACGTTATATTGCTGGCTCTGCCAAATGCTCTACGGTTTATTTGTAAGAGAATTACAGACAAAGTTAAATGTATGTAAAAATATATATTCAAGTGTGTTGTTTGTCAAGATACAAAAATGTATTGAAATATAATTATGAAAAAATATATGATATATGTGTTGTAAAATATTGTTTATAAACGTTGATTATTCCCTGGATAATCAATGATGGCTTCACATGATAACTTCAAAGAAGTTTGGACTTTGAAGATAAATTGTAACAAGCATTGTTGAATAAACTATATCTTGTTGTTAACCCCCCCCCCCCCCCCCCCACCCCCCCCAACCCCAGCTTATATTCTAGGAGTGGTCAAAACTAATCTTCAGAGTTAATGCGACACTGTCTACTCAAGTGGTCGTTGGAATCAGATGTGGATACTTAAAATTTCTAAAGATATGTAAGCATACACATAATCCAGGTCGCTCTCCTCACGCAATAGAATTAAAACATTTGACTTTTCTACCCTCTACACAACTACTCCCACACGAAACGAAAAGTCATATAAAAAGAATTAGTTCAACTGTGTTTCATATAAACGAATGGCCAACATAGATACAAATCGCTTGTCTTAGGAAGGGACAATTATTATTTTGTAAATTTTAAACATTATGATTCTACCGAAAAGTTCTCCGAGACTGATATCATTAAAATACTCGGGATTTTGATTGACAAAATATTTTATTGTGTTTGGTGGCCGTTTTTGGAACAGACAGAGAAATTCCTATGGGTGCCAATTGTGCCCCTCTTCTCGTCGACTTGTTCCTTTATTCGCATGAGGCAGATTTCATACAGTGGCTTCTGACAAAGCACGAGAAGAAACCAACCCCATCCTTTAATTCACCTTACACTCTATAGATGATGTCATTTCATTGTATAATTCTACATTTGCTGATTGTATTGTTCATATTTATCATATTGATTTTGAAATGAAGGATACCACAGGTCTAATTACACCTTCACATACACCTTGCAATTGACAGTGAAGGCTGGTTAAGAACTAAACCTTACGACAATAAGATGACTTCAATTTTCCCATTTTGAACTTTCCATTTATATGTAGCAAAAACCAACCGCACCTGCATATGGAGTATATATCTGTAAGTTGATTCGATATTCCACAGCTTGTGATTCCTATCAGGATTACCTTGATAGAGGGTTGCTCTTAACAGGGAAGGTAATGAAGCTAATGAACCAAGGGTTCTTAATATTTATACTGAAGTCATCATTACGAAAGTTTTGCGATCGCCACCGTGACTTGGTTAACCATGACGGAATATCCGTGTTACATATGACCACGGATATGTTCCATTTGTCGTAATTACAATCAGGTTCTTTTCTCATTCATGTTCATGACTTATCATCGGGTTTATATAAAGAGTAACACGACGGGTGCCACTTTCGGAGCACCTGAGCTCGTCTCTTCGTTTGAATTGTATTTGTGGGGTTTGTGTGATCATGTTGTCAAGTTGCATTTGTTCACGTTTTTAGTTTCGTGCTGTGATGTACGCTATGCGTAAAAACGATGTTCGGTTCGTTTTCACCGCCAGTTGTTTTGTCTGGTGTTCATGTTTTATTCGTGTTATTTGTATTTATTTACGCATACCGGTGTCCAACTATATTTTGATATCATACCGGTATGATGTTCGTGTTGTTTCACAGTAACACGACGGGTGTCACCAGTGGAGCAGGAACTGCTAACACCTCCGGAACTTTCTGAGATCAACCACGGTTTTTTAGTCGGGTTCGTGTTGCTCAATCTTTAGTTTTTGTGTAGCATTTGGTAGATCATTGTTTGTCCTTTTCTCCGTTTACTTTTTGCCATTGTATTATCTGTCCTTCTGATGACAACTTTGGTATCTTTAAACATTTCGTGCAATTGGCTATCGTCATTAAAATATCAACAATTAAAGGTGACGATTACTCATTTTGAAATGTCTTTTGTCTGAAATTGCCATTCCATTCTTTTATTGATTGGACAACCAAACAACGACCTTTGACTGCGCAACAGCAGCATAGATAGTTGGGAAAGGGGAGCATATTTCCCGTTGTAGCGTCTACAATGCGCCTACTTTTTTTCGAAATCCAGAAATGGAAAATGGAGTATTAATAACGAACACGGAGCGTGACAACCACCTAACACTACACCGACTATGATCTACAATGAGACCTATCATATTTTATCTGATGGCAAGTATAATTTTGATTGGCTAAAAAGTTACTTCTAACACTTGAGGGAAGCCGTGTTGTGTATTTCATACTGCACAGAAAATCAACAACCGCTTTCATCTATTGCATGTGCTGTGTATTTCATACGGCACAGAAAATCAATAATCGCTCACTGTGACCTTTTTCCAAAGATACACATATTTATGCTTTTTCTATAATAAGGACATACTTATTAATGTTAGAACATTCAGATAAAAATGTTATCAGTCTCGAGATGTTATATATCCCGTTTTAAAGGGTAGTAGTTTTGCTAAGCGGTGAGGCGTCTACCTGATAACCCTCATCAAGATGACAACTTCTTTTTTCCGAGTACGGGATTGGACTGTTGATGTTAGAGTGTAAAACTTCCTGGAACTTGTTTGCTGTGTGCATTGTCAGTATCAAACAAATATAACCACTAGTAACGTAAATGTTAGAGTGCAGATAGCTCTTTTGAACGATTCAATGTCTTTTGCCATGATCAAGTTAAATACCATTAGTTTAGTGCAATTTTTAAAATATAAATGTGAATGGCTTACTAATGCAGTGTGAGCAATTAACATTACGTCTATTGAAATGTCTAAACCACAAAGACATTTTATTAGGTCACTGTAGCTTTTATGCAGAACACATTCAGGAAGTAGTTGCTAACAAATGTTTTGTTCTAAGACATTCGAATGACTCTTACTATATTACCCAAGACCCCCCGTCAACATTTACCGGAAGTCGTATCTTGTTTGCCAATAAAACTAAATTATGACGCCATCAACGAGACAACAAATCACCTATACGGAAACCAGAATGAAAGAAAAATAATAATATAATTACAGTCATATATATAATTGCCGTTGAACATGAAATTGAAAAATTTAATTAAACATTGGCTTCACCCCATATACTGTGTGTTTGTTTTAGGTACTTTCGTTCTGTTTCTTGTACCAAATGTTGCATGTGCCTCTGGATTGTCGATTTTATTATTGTCCCTTCGGATTTCTCTAACGCTTACTTAAATGCCGTTGGACATGCAATTTGAAGATTTAAATTAATACAAGGTATTTGTATATTGCAGAATCCGTACTGAGTACTACTGACCTATATTTGTGTTGAAATGAAATTGTTTGTTGACGTGCATAATTGTTATTATTAATGTCAATAAACTATTGAAGGTTATTTACTCTATATAACAATAACAATTACAATTACTATTGTTATGTGATGTCCAATTACATAAGATAGCATATAAACTGTCAGTTGGTCGCATGACAGCTGGATTTCCATTTCCAAGGCAATTAGTTCAGTACCGAGCATCACTAATGTTCATGAGTTTGCCACACGTCACATTTATAGTCTATTTCAAAATTTATTTGATATAGCCTTATATGATAAATTTTGCCAGTTACCAGGACACTGGTTTCCGCTAGAATGAAAGCTGAAATATGGCAGAAATTGCATAAAATCCCCATAATATAATCTTATTGCTATCTGTGATGTAATGGTTAATGTGCTCCCTATCAAGTGTGGTTGCTCGATGGTTGGAATCCCAGTCGGGTCAAACCAAAGACAATAGATGTAGTATTGGTTGCTCGTCTCGAGTGTGGTTGCTCGATGGTTGGAATCTCAGTCGGGTCAAACCAAAGACTATAGATGTAGTATTTGATGCTTCTCCACTATGCACACATCATTAACGAGTAGGAACAAAGACTGGTTGGCTCGGAATCAGGATAATATGTCGCAGTGGAGCGACATGTCTACCCGCAGACTTTTTTGGATCTAACACTATGAAAATATAACTAAGCGTGTTGGTTTAGCACAAAGCTGACATCAGCATCATCTCAGATATAGCTAATATTGCTATTTTGGCTTTAAAAAGCAACCACTCACTAACTCAAAATCGAATTACACGCTAATGTAAAACGATTGATTGAATTTTAAAGGTTTAAATCGTAATAATCCATCTTTTGTAAGATAATGTAGGCCTAATATGCCTAATTAAAATCATATAAGTAAGTTGCATTATTGTGTAAGGTTCGTCATTGTCCGTTCACAATAGGTTTTCCTTCCAGTGATCACGCATTTGACGAATTTTCCCTCACTATGGTATAATGCAGTAGAGCTGTATGTTAAACGGATTTATTTCAATAGTTTTTATACTGGTAGCGTCTATAGAACTGGAAATTTCTTCAGGAAAAGTTATCACAAATGGTCTGCACGCCCCAGTGATAGCGAATTTGATTACATTAAGGATATGGCTGATATTTCCTGGGTATCCATATACTAATGAATTCGAATAACATCTCAAATATGTAATTAGACCTTTTTTCTTCTTGTAATAAACATGTAAATTTCAAATTAGTCACACGGCGCGTTTCTGGAATATATCCATCAAGGTCAAGGTCAAAATATTGGAAAGCCAGATAATATATAAGTCTTTGGAAGCAAATAAATGAAAGGGCCCAAGTTGGATAGCCAAAATCAATTAAGGTTACTTGTGCTTGAGGGAGGAGAACCTTCATTTTAATAATAATTTAGGAGCTATAAATTTCAATAATAAATATATCTAACAAACCACTGACTACTGAACGAATATTACCCTCGGGGTTAAAGATCACTAACGGAGGTATCGACCAAGTAAAAATAAACAGCGAGAGCCAAATTCGGTTATGGTTACATATGACTGAGGGAGGTTGACCTGTGTTGTAAGAAAGAATATTTTATTAAAGCGACGGAGGATTTGTGCAATGTATACATATACAATTGATTAATTGTCAAAATATGTTACTTGTGAGCTATTTAAACACGTAAGACGACAAAAATAAATATATTAAGCACCGCAAATGTTTAAAGGGGAAAACCACAAAATGACCACAAAACTATTGATCTATTTTATAATACCTATTTTTTATCAGGCGGGATGACGTACAATTTCCGATCACTACACACCCGAATAATATGAATTGTCTATTATGAATACAATAGAAATGAGGGTATATTAAAGACGTAACTATTCATTTTACTTTTATTTTGTGTATTTTTCAGGTCAAGATATTTTTTCTATAAAAATTATAATCCCTGTGAAGTAGGCACGTCAACAGTGGTGTCTCGTTTGGATTGATTGATTGATTGGTGTTTAGCGCCAACTTTCGCCTCGCTTGGGAGATAATACGTTCTTTTAATACATTTACCAAGGGTATATCTACTAGATATTTAATTTCTGATAGTCTAAAAAACAAAGCACAGTGGATAAACGGAAGTGCTAATGTTAATCCCAATCTTCAAAATTTTATCGAATATCGTACAAAATGTACTAAACTATGTCAAAATATTGAATAAAAGTTTAATTTTTATGTTTTCTTTGAAGTTCGAAAATTAAATATCGCCTTAATTGATTGATTGATTAATGCTTGATGCCAAGTCAGCAGTATTTCATCTATGTTTTGACGACAAGTTAAAAACATCGTGTAGGTTAACAAGATGGAACTGTAACGTCTCGTGTATTGCGAACGAGGCGTGTCTGAAATAACAGTCATTAGGTTCGCGCAAAACTAAATAATTTAAAAGTCTTTCGGAGCAAGACACATAAAGAGACTAAACACTTTATCAGAAATATCAGTTAGAGGAGAACCTTAGTTTTAATAATAATCACGTTATTCAAGCACTGTATATTTCAATAATAAAGATATCTAATAAACCATGTCAGTGCCGAAATATTGACTACTGGGTGGATGATACACTCGAGGACTAATAGTCCACATGCAAAGGTTCGACCTAATGATAGTAATAAAAATAGAAAATACAATAGAAGTTCCTGTTCAACTAGTGGCTCCCGTCGTGTTTCTCTTGTTACAAACATGGAGTTAAAATTAATTTGACCTTTAATTAAAAGAAAATATTTGCTAAATATTCAGCCAATCAGAAGCAAAAATTGTACATTCCAGCTCTGTTTTATTTTACTGAATCAAGACGAACTAAGACTTTTGATGATGACGTCACAAGATGTTACCTGCAAAGTGGAATTCTAATTGATCCAGTAGTTACAGAGGAGATGAACAACATTCAAAATGTTAACAATAACGTAGACGGACGGACAACGAACGCAACACGATGACAATAGTTCATATGACACCAGAAGCGGGTTAAAATCGATATCAAACTTGCGTGGTGTAGTCATCGTCCAAAGCATCTCCTATAATTATAATATACAGTCAAAGCTTGTTATCTCGAAGTTCTACACAATGTAGACGGACGGACAGCGTAGACGGACGGACAACGAACGCAACACGATGACAATAGTTCATGTGACACCAGAAGCGGGTTAAACCTGATATCAAACTTGCGTGGTGTAGTCATCGTCCAAAGCATCTCTTATAATTATAATATACAGTCAAAGCTTGTTATCTCGAAGTTCTACACAATGTAGACGGACGGACAACGAACGCAACACGATGACAATAGTTCATGTGACACCAGAAGCGGGGTAAACCTGATATCAAACTTGCGTGGTGTAGTCATCGTCCAAAGCATCTCTTATAATTATAATATACAGTCAAAGCTTGTTATCTCGAAGTTCTACACAATGTAGACGGACGGACAACGAACGCAACACGATGACAATAGTTCATGTGACACCAGAAGCGGGGTAAACCTGATATCAAACTTGCGTGGTGTAGTCATCGTCCAAAGCATCTCTTATAATTATAATATACAGTCAAAGCTTGTTATCTCGAAGTTCTACAAAATGTCGAGTTAGCCTAAATACAGAGGACTAAGGGATTAATGAAGAGAGTCCAATATTGTCAGATAAATTTGACAAATGTGGATCTGAACTATTGTTATCCATTATGTCTGAAATATTGATCATCATTTGCACGTATTTGTGTATTCTTCGTTAGCACCTGAGTTCATCCTCGTTTTTTTTTGGTGAGGTCTGTGTTGCTCATCTGTTTAACTTTTGTGTTGTCCTATCGTGTGTCAATACTTTCTGAATTCCGTGTGATGAGGTCCGTTGCGGTATCCGCGTGAAAACGATGTTCGATTCGTCTTTGCTTCTGGTTGTTTGTAGGATGACTCATGTCTTATTTACATTATGTGTGTTTGTGTGCGAATAGTGGTGTCCAATACATATTGTGGTGTGGTTTTCCTTTGTTTGTCTTTCTCTTGTGTCTTGTATACTCTTGGTATCCAACACATATTGTGGTGTGGTTTTCCTTTGTTTGTCTTTCTCCTGTGTCTTGTATACTCTTGGTATCCAACACATATTGTGGTGTGGTTTTCCTTTGTTTGTCTTTCTCCTGTGTCTTGTATACTCTTGGTATCCAACACATATTGTGGTGTGGTTTTCCTTTGTTTGTCTTTCTCCTGTGTCTTGTATACTCTTGGTATCCAACACATATTGTGGTGTGGTTCTCCTTTGTTTGTCTTTCTCCTGTGTCTTGTATACCCTTGGTGTCCAACACATATTGTGGTGTGGTTTTCCTTTGTTCGTCTTTCTCCTGTGTCTTGTATACCCTTGGTGTCCAGCACATATTGTGGTGTGGTTTTCCTTTGTTTGTCTTTCTCCTGTGTCTTGTATACTCTTGGTATCCAACACATATTGTGATGTGGTTTTCCTTTGTTTGTCTTTCTCCTGTGTCTTGTATACTCTTGGTATCCAACACATATTGTGGTGTGGTTTTCCTTTGTTTGTCTTTCCCCTGTGTCTTGTATACTCTTGGTATCCAACACATATTGTGGTGTGGTTTTCCTTTGTTTGTCTTTCTCCTGTGTCTTGTATACTCTTGGTATCCAACACATATTGTGGTGTGGTTTTCCTTTGTTTGTCTTTCTCCTGTGTCTTGTATACTCTTGGTATCCAACACATATTGTGGTGTGGTTCTCCTTTGTTTGTCTTTCTCCTGTGTCTTGTATACCCTTGGTGTCCAACACATATTGTGGTGTGGTTTTCCGTTGTTCGTCTTTCTCCTGTGTCTTGTATACCCTTGGTGTCCAGCACATATTGTGGTGTGGTTTTCCTTTGTTTGTCTTTCTCCTGTGTCTTGTATACTCTTGGTATCCAACACATATTGTGGTGTGGTTTTCCTTTGTTTGTCTTTCTCCTGTGTCTTGTATACTCTTGGTATCCAACACATATTGTGATGTGGTTTTCCTTTGTTTGTCTTTCTCCTGTGTCTTGTATATCCTATGTTGCCAGTTTCTCTGGATTGTCCAATTTTGATTGCCCCTTCGATATTACCTAACGTTTATTTGCACGTATTGTGTAGATATTTTTAACACCTGCATAGACGAAAGTATTAAAATAAAAAGATGAACAGAGATCATGTAAAGTCTTACAGATACTGTTAAGCATTATACCTAGTGTAGATAACGTTAAAGTCTTCTATTTATTTCTTACTAAAGCTATGCTATTAAAGGAACTGGTTGTTACAATATCACATTATATGGTATTATAGGGACTAGTTTGCTACAACCTCACATTATGCAGTATTAGAGGGACTGGTTGTAACATCCAATTACATATAATTACCACACCTTTTGATTTACTAGTAGTTGATGTCTCTCGTTTCTTTTCAGATGTTAAGATTCCATCTAATGTACAACTTCATTATATTGACATGAAGATAATATCAAAATATCTTTAACATATATTTAAACGTGTAAAATGTGATAAATTTCGTGACCTTTAAGATCATGACAATATATATCACACGCTGATAACATCAGTTAATTTCCGGCTTGTTAAAGACCGGCTTAATATGATAGAACGAACCTGTTCATTGTTCAGATTTTCAAGATCAGGACGTCCAAATAAAAGGCCATCCGCTCCGTACTGTGGTCGAATAAGATAGCAATATATTGCACTAAATGTGCAAATGCAATATAAAATAAATCCAGTTTTATCAATGAGCGTAATATAGAAGTACAAACGACATCTCGTACATCAACAATCTGATATCAGGATATGTAAGAAAGATTAGTTTTGTTTGGGAATTATTACAAGACTTTATTAAGATCTTAAGACTAGAATTATTAATTGATTGTATATATATATATATATATATATATAGTTGTTGTTTTGAAATTTTATTTGTCTAACATGCATTTGATTGTAATTAAAACTTAATACCAATTAATGCGATGTACTATCAAATAGGACAAGGTTTTAGGGTTTGAGATAATATATTGTGTGGTTGATTAACTAACTTAAATATATCAGTATGCTCTGATGAAATATTACTACAGTTAATCTAGTTTTGACAAGCATTTATCCCTGGTGTTAAAATTCGATCACGTTTTCTTAGAAATACAAAATAAAATCGAGCACGATAAATATTTGCTGAGCTAAAATATGGATCGAGTTAACAGAGCTCATAGAAAATATGTATGTGTTTAATTTAACAGTATCTGTTGATATAATTCAAGAAACTCGAAGTAAAGTTTTGTTTTGGAACTCGCTTGTATTGAACTAGTACGTTAGAAGAGCTTGAAGATATCAAAGAGGTAATCAGAAGCCGTAAATCAAAGGACATGCAAAACAATGGTCAAAAGAAATGGGACAAAAGAACAAACAATGATCTATAAAACCCTACACCGAAAATTAAATATCGAGCAACACGAACTCCACTCAAACCGAGGCGAACTCTGGTGCTCCGGAAGGGTAAATAGTTCCTGTTCCACATGTGACACCCGTCGTGTTACTCTTGTTACAAACTCGGTGACAAGTCATGAATAAGGAAAGGACCTGAAATGTGATTGTGAAAAACAGAACTTATCCGTGGTAATTAATAAATAAGGGTAATAACAAAATTACCGAACTCAGAACAATTTTACAAAGGGAAAGTCAAAACTCATAAGTATATAAACAGACAAAATCAGTCAACAACCGGAAAACTGTGAAAACCGTAATGACCCTGACTTGGAACAGGCATTTCTAAAGAAATGGTGGGTTGAATCAGATTTTAAAGCGCCAAACCTCCCGCTTTCATTAAAATATGGATTGAGCTAACATACCTCACATAACATGTATCTGTGTTTAATTTAACTTTATCTGTGGATGAAACTCAAGAACTCTTGGCACTCCCTTTGTATCGAGTTTGTGCGTAATTGTCGTTTAATGTCGATAATGAGCAATTTTGTTTAGCTATATCATGTCGTGAAATAATTGTATTTCGATTAGATGATAATGATAAGACTTATTTTGATGCAGTTCATTTTCCTTAAGTAAGTTCTAATTAAGATACTAGGCTGTCATTTTTTAAATATATAGGTTCACGAATAATGACAGTTGGGGATTATTTAAAGAGGTATTAGTTACGATTTTGACCAAAATAAATATATGTTTTGGGAATTGGTAAATAGCTTTAAAATGATGAAATAAAGGTAAATATTTCACATTAAACAGCTTATCGTACCACTTTTCTCCTTTTGAGAACGAAAATTACCATCGATTTATTATTTCCTTGCAAGCAAATAATTTGACCTTGCTTTCTCCGTATGCAACTGACCTTACTAGTGACAGGTAAAAATGAATAATTTGTATTTTGTCGCTTATTAACTGCAAACTTGCATGGTTCTTTGTCCGTAATTAACGCCGACTAAAAGCAGATTCACAGAAAATAAGAAATAAGTGCATTGTTGTACTGATTTAGTGACGATTCGGCAAACTCCGTAAACAATGCCGATAATTAATAAGATGGCGTCTATTTCTTGATCGATCTCAAAACACGAGCAGTTGCACATTTCCCCCCGATGCGCGTACATTTCATAACATTTATAAGTTACAGAAACACGTTTTAATAAGGCATCAATCATATCTGATAGTTTTTATGGGTAGCAAAAATTTACGATTTTGGCAGATAATGCCCCTTTAAATTTAGACTGGTAATTGAGCGATATATCAGAACAAAAAACTACTCATAAAAAGCAATATGGCATAACAATTATGATGACTTATGTGTTTTAAAATGAATGATGCATAGGGGGTGATGTTTATATAAGATGAATTAAGGCAGAATGGTTAAGAGTGAAAAGTTTTTGCTTTGCATATACAAAGTTCAGGTCACCTTTGGCGATAATGTAGGTAAAGGAACTATTCACAATAGGGAAAAACAGTGAAACTGGGTCTTCAAAATATCTACGAATATGTTCTTTTTTGTTTTTTATTATTTGAGTATAAGAATGCTACATCAGCATCCTTTTGCATTAACTTACTTCTATGTCCCGCCATGTTGAATTACATTTGAATACTTCAACAATATAAAAAAAATATTTCATTACTATAAAATTGTAGCAATATATTTGATATTTGCAATTTACAATTCTAAATTATTGAACTGTAATAAAACTAAGGCAAATCTGCCAATATCATAGGTAATCTTAGTCGATTTTGGAAATCCAAATTAAACCTTTTGGTCTACTTGCTCCCAAAAACTATACACGTACATGTGTTTGTCTTTACAATCGTTTGACTATGAGAGGCTATTACAGAAACGCATCTTGTACACTAAATTATATATCTACGCTTTAATTATTACTATAACAATGTAGAACCTGTCTAACCCCGCCACATTCTTGTGTCTGTCCCAAGCCAGGGCCTGGAGTCACAATGTCATATGTCGTGATCGTTTTTAATGCTCAGTGAGTTGAGTTAGGTGAGATGTGATTTTTCGCTTTGTTGATATTGGTGGAATTGTTGACCATAGCTGTTTAAGCAACCTTTTCATAGTTTATTATACCAAGACATAGTAGAATGTGGAAAATCCTGATTTCTTACTCATATATGGCAACTAATATAGGTGGAGCTATAATATAATCACGGAAGTGTAAAATGTATTCCTTCATGGCCGCGATCTAATGGTATTTTGAAATACATCTACCTTAGGCATCAGCATATATCAATATTAAAACAATAAAATTGCTTACTCAGTTGGTCGTCTGCTCGTGTTCATGTGAGGTTAGGGTTATGGGGTTGAACGCCACTTTCAGTAATATTTCAGTTATATCGTGGTGGCAAGTTTATTGGTGGAGGAAACCGGAGTACCATAAAGAAAACAATCGATCTGTCGCAAGTCACTGACAAACGTCGTCACATAATGTTGTATCGAGTACACCTCGCCATGAGGGGATTCGAACTCACAACGCACTGATTGCTCAAGTAGTTGTAAATCCAACTACCATGCAATCACGTCATCGACGGCCCCAGTGTTCATGTGTACTTAATCTAAGTTTTAAGCGATAGCTTCCAATGCATTAAAATTATGCACGGCGATAGCGAGTATACTCGGACAACATAAAAACGATAAATAAATATTTAGTTGCGAGTATGACCTCACATATGACAGACAGTAAGTCAAGAAAATGGTGTTAAACGACAAAATATTCTCGTAAAGTCAGGTATAAAGTGTGTTTTGCCATCAAATGTGACATTTAAATTATAACTCCACTTTTCACCGTGTCCATATTTTGACATGTAATAAATACAGTACCATGTTGGTCCAGAACATAAAGAATATATTATAATATTTTCGAAGATGAAGGACTAATCATATGGTGGTGGACTTTGGTACACTATTAACTTGTCAAATTTGGTCTGAATTTCAAAAGATTACGTCATGGGAAAACTTTTGTATTTGGGTTCAAGCTTTGCAGTGTTATTTAACAATTTTAAACTTCTATATAACCGGCATTCAAACAGACGTTTGTTTTTTGTGTGTTTCGTTTGTCTTCGTCTTGTGTCTTGCGTTCCCAATGTTGTCAGTGTCTCGGGATTGTCCATTCTTGATTGCTCCATGGGTTCTCGCTAACGTTAATTTATTTGTTGTTAAATTTTGAATTGATACACTTCTAAAGATAATAAAACAAATAAATAAATCCAAACAAAACGCACATATAATGTTGAAAAGTGATGCTTCGGGAAATGTAATTTCGTTTTGTCGCAGACATGTTTCACGTGTAACTTTGAAAATATGTTTTCTTAGTAACACTATTTGTAACGATAAAGACCACAGCATATGACTTGGTAGTACAGGTCCTGTCTTGAGACAGGCACACAAATGTGGCGGGGTTAAAACATTGTTGATGAAATAATGATAATGGTGCCTGTTTTTGTTACAAGAACAACAGCTTGGGATGAAGTTGCATGGAACTAGCTCAATAGAACAACAATCTGCATGTAAGAATATCACACCGTTCGGACACACGATCGTGAGTTTATTTTGTCTTTGCATTTACCTTGTCCTGGTATGTTCATATCGGAATGGTAATAAAAACGTAGATATCTAATTTAGTACGCACGACGCTCCTCTGGAACAGTGTTCATCGGGTACATTCAAAGCAAAAAGATTGGAAAGCCACATAGTATATGGGAATAAAAAAGCCAAAGGACCTAAATAGGATAGTCAATAAACATCAGAGAAGATCGAAAGGGCAAACAAAAATGGACAATCCAGAGAAACTGGCATCATTGGACACAGAGACAAAAAACGAAGACAAACACAAAGCAACATGTGTTGGACACCACCATGATGAACCAAGCACAAAAACACAATAAGACATGACCCCTTCTACAAAAAACTGGAGGTCAAGACAAATCGAACTTCTGGACACCACTATGACGAACCAAGCAAACAATACAATAAGACATGACCCCTCCTACAAAAAACTGGAGGTCAAGACAAACCGAACTTCTGGACACCACTATGATGAACCAAGCACAAACACACAATAAGACATGACCCCTCCTACAAACAACTGGAGGTCAAGACAAACCGAATTTCTGGACACCACTATGATGAACCAAGCACAAAAACACAATAAGACATGACCCCTCCTACAAAAAACTGGAGGTCAAGACAAACCGAACTTCTGGACACCACTATGATGAATCAAGCACAAAAACACAATAAGACATGATCCCTCCAACAAAAAACTGGAGGTCAAGACAAACCGAACTTCTGGACACCACTATGATGAACCAAGCACAAAATCACAATAAGACATGACCCCTCCTACAAAAAACTGGAGGTCAAGACAAACCGAACTTCTGGACACCACTATGATGAACCAAGCACAAAAACACAATAAGACATGACCCCTCCTACAAAAAACTGGAGGTAAAGACAAACCGAACTTCTTTTTATGTGAATATCGCTACGGACATTACTATATAGAACTGAGAACGTAACACCACATAATAGGACAACACAAAAACCAAAAAGATGAGCAACACGGACCACACTAAAAAAGCGGGGGTGAACTCAGGTACTCACGAAGCAAAACATTTCGAATGGACAGTTAGCTTTCGTATTTTATCTGTTCATGGTCATCGTTCCATTAGGGTATTCACCTAATGACCACTTTATCTCTACAGGTCAACATTAAGGTAGTACGTACATAAGATGATCGTTGTGTTTTGTTTGTTTTAGGGAGTTCATGGTTAATTGTTTGTGTTATTAAAAAATGTATTGATATTTGAAAAACAAAAATTACCACATTGTCGGAACAGTTCCAAAATCCTATAGAAAAATCGTAGAAAGAGGCAAATTATACACCCCTGTCATCCATACTTTCCAAAATTGATTGATCGGTTTGACCTATCGGCCATTTTAGTTTGAAATAACTGACAAAGTTATTGTGGAAACATATTTATGCAAGGCGGAACAAGACTGCTTTGGGGCCACGGGGACATGCTGAGACTTTTCTCAAAATTTATCATTTAAGGTCCAATAAAACCACTTGTGAACTTTCATAAATGCTCATTTCCTGTGCAGCAGAATGTCTAAATAACAAATAAACTTTATACAAAGCCGTGACTAACATAATCAGTTAATGTAGCAAGGTGCTATTTGTTAAGTTGGCCCTTCAGAGATTCACAGGCCCCTTCTTGGCTCTCCGGTCCCCGGATCGATGTAACGGCTGAACCCCCTCTTTTAAGCCATGTCTTCATATTATAAATAAAGAGAAAATGTTGGTTATACTCGATAACCTGGGTTGGTATTGTGACGTCACCAACGTATTCATTCGCCAACGACAAATTAAAATAGTCACATGATATAATCGCAATTAAAATCTATGAATCATTAAATTTTGTGTTAAAAATTAAATTATAAGGAATATTTGAAATTTTTGAACAGGTTATACTTGCATATCCTGGTTTGGAACAGCTTACGCTTTTCATAAACCGCTTCGCTGTTTATTAAGCGTAAACTGCCCCAAACCAGGTTATATCGTATAATCTGTTAACAATTTTCAAATATTCCTTAATTATTTAAATATCATATTCAAAAAGTATTTTGTCGTATTTTTAGAAAAAAATATTTTTATGATAAACTGCTTATTTGGAATGTATTTGTGTGTTATGGGTATCAATACTGTTTTTTTATACGATTTTTGATGTTTAATTTTGGAATTGTTTCTACAGTATGGTGGTGTATTTTTTGCTTTATCATTATTTAATAATTAAATATAAATATATTTAAGGAATATTTGAAATTGTTGAATAGGTTATACGATATAACCTGGCTAGTGCCAGTTTACGCTTAATAAACCACGAAGTTTATGAAAAGTGTAAGCTGACTCAAACCAGGTTATGCAAGTATAACCTGTTCAACAATTTCAAATATTCCTTATAATTAAATTTTTACAATAAGATTTAATTATTCCACGATTTTAATTACGATTATTTCATTTGACTATTTGAATTTGTCGTTGGCGGATGAACACGTTGGCGACGTCACAATACCAACCCAGGTTATCGAGTATAACCAAAATTTTCTCCGGGCGGATTAGCCATTCAGATTGAAATATTCAAATCAAATTAACTTATATATATATATATATATCCAAATTATCATTCGCATCACCATTATACTTGATTTGAGTGAGCACGCTATTATTGTCTTTAAAAAATATAAATATCATTTCTTTCTTTTTGAGGGTAATTACCCAATAATTTTGGAAAGTTTAACAAATCACTTTAATCCTTTTGAACAATAATTGAAAATATACCTGATAAGTTTCATCCATTTGTAAAAGCTACGAGACAGACAGGTCGGAGATTTTTATCGGTATTAAACAGACTATAAACAGTACAAACAAACCGCTGTCAGTTTGTCTTAGACAGATATCCTACTTTTAAAGTCCCTCATTTTGTTAACTTGATTATTTACTTTTCATACGGATGAACGGACGCGTGTGTATATCACTTTCACCGTCGATCTGATTTCGTCTATCTTTATTGATCTATATAATAGTTCCCGATCATTGTCGCCATCCGCTACAGGGTAAGCTATTGTAACCTTACCTTGCAGCCTATATCGTATAATAGTAAGGCGGTATACCAGTGACGCCTATCTTACACTGCTGGAACCATATATATGTCGACTCTACCACGGGAGACCACTTCAGAGGGTCATCACGGGAATTATTATTATGTGAACCTGAGGTACAGCAAGGGGTTGATTAAATGCATGTAGAGTAAGGGAACCACAATACAACGGAAGACCACTTCAGAGGGTCCCCATGGGAATTATTATGAGATGTTTCTGAGGTACAGCAATGGGGTAATTAAGTGCATATAGAGTAAGGAAACCAGATGGACGAACGAGGTGACAATAAGACAATGTGCATTAATTTACCAACCTCTATATGTGGGATAATATAATACATTAGAGGAGGTAAGGTTATGATGCTTAACGCCAATTTCAACAATATTTCAGTCATATCATGACGGCCAATTTTATTGGTTGAGGAAACCAGAGTATTCGGAGAAAACCACCGACCTGCCGCAAGTCACTAAAATTAGAGCGTTCTGTGTATAACTTGAAGCTCAATGTCGTCTTTTGTAATGGAAATCAAAGGCTAAATAACAATTATTTTGATATTTTAAGTGCTAAAAAGGCAATTGATCAAATACATCACTTTAGATGCTTACAACTCTTCATTCTGTTATATCATGATAATTTAATGTAACATACATGTATTTCTATTAATATATCCAAGATAATTTAATGTAACATACATGTATTTCTATTAATATATCCAAGATAATTTAATGTAACATACATGTATTTCTATTAATATATCATGATAATTTAATGTAACATACATGTATTTCTATTAATATATCTAAGATAATTTAATGTAACATACATGTATTTCTATTAATATATCCAAGATAATTTAATGTAACATACATGTATTTCTATTAATATCTCTAAGATAATTTAATGTAACATACATGTATTTCTATTAATATATCTAAGATAATTTAATGTAACATACATGTATTTCTATTAATATATCCAAGATAATTTAATGTAACATACATGTATTTCTATTAATATATCTAAGATAATTTAATGTAACATACATGTATTTCTATTAATATATCTAGGATAATTTAATGTAACATACATGTATTTCTATTAATATATCTAAGATAATTTAATGTAACATACATGTATTTCTATTAATATATCTAAGATAATTTAATGTAACATACATGTATTTCTATTAATATATCTAGGATAATTTAATGTAACATACATGTATTTCTATTAATATATCCAAGATAATTTAATGTAACATACATGTATTTCTATTAATATATCCAAGATAATTTAATGTAACATACATGTATTTCTATTAATATATCTAAGATAATTTAATGTAACATACATGTATTTCTATTAATATATCCAAGATAATTTAATGTAACATACATGTATTTCTATTAATATATCTAAGATAATTTAATGTAACATACATGTATTTCTATTAATATATCATGATAATTTAATGTAACATACATGTATTTCTATTAATATATCTAAGATAATTTAATGTAACATACATGTATTTCTATTAATATATCATGATAATTTAATGTAACATACATGTATTTCTATTAATATATCTAAGATAATTTAATGTAACATACATGTATTTCTATTAATATATCATGATAATTTAATGTAACATACATGTATTTCTATTAATATATCTAAGATAATTTTATTATAATATAAAAAATATCTTTTTCAATATACAACGAAATGTATAATATATAATTGAATTCCCATCATCCATTGCCACTCCCGGCGTCACTCCCCAATTGATATTTTTCTCAGCTAAACTTTCATTCATTACATGTCACCCGCAATATGACAAGTTAAATATACCCTGAAATGTATGAGAATTTGAAAACAAGATTTTATTTTTCTTTAAGCGGAAATAATTTATATTACATTGTTCGATTTCTCTAATACATACGATTATTATAAAAACTTACGATAAATATACCATCAATTTTATTAAAATTTATACAGACTTGGAAAATAAAACATACATTAATCCAATATTAAATTTAATTTAACTTCAAAAACTGCATTGTAAAATTTTGAAGGCATAACATGTCAAATCCTATAATCCTATAATAAAATGAGACATGCCAATGTACAACTACGTGAGAGGAGAAAACCACACAATACATTTAAGTGGTATAGCAAGAAGGCTTACACAAAAACAAACAGTAGCTTATGAACGAGGATAAACCGTCCATCCCTCCTTGTCTACCAGGACCTGTCGCCAATAATGCAGTTCACTATGCATCATAATACTGTCATTCATAAATTGCAGACAGAATAAATAATGTTCGTATGGGGAGGACAGTCCATATGTTGCGATAACGTTACTGTCATTCATAAATTAATAGATTAAATAATATTTGTATGGAAAGGACACTCCATAAGTTGTGATAACTTTACTGTCATTCATAAATTGCAGACAGAATAAATATTGTTTGTAGGGAGAGTACAGTCCATATGTTGTGATAACTTTACTGTCATTCATAAATTGATGGATTAAATATTATTTATATGGAGAGGACACCCCATAAGTTGTGATAACTGTTGTCCAATCCCATTGCTGTTTTATTTGCAATAAGATAATATTAAACTAAACTAAATAGATTAAATTCTTGCATAATAAATTATTGAATAAATATATCCGTTAACAGTGATTGCTTTACTTTACTCGAAATCAGTATGTTATGTCCCTGTATACTGTATTCACCGATATATGGATGTTCAAATTAACACAGGGTTATCGTTCCTTAACTAAGCCTAATTATAGATTATGAAAAGAAAGTTTAAAGAATGATGGTAAGCAAGCCCACCATTGTATGCAGGAGCGAATCCAGGATTTCAAGTTAGGGGGGACGCACTTAAGAAAATTGTGTCGAGCGGAGGGAGGCGCGAAAATTTTGGGGTATTTCGTGTGAAAAATCACGATTTTACGCCAAAAAATCATATCTTTTCCAATTTTAGGGGGGAGGGGGGCGCTGGGTGCGCACCCCCATGGATCCGCCCCTGGTATGCAATACGAATAACCACCTACTACTTCAAACAATTCAACAACAAAAAATAAGATTACGCCATATAGCAATGGAAATCGAGGTCATGACTTGGGACAGGCACACAAAAGTTGTGGGGTTAAAACGGTTAATGGTATTCCAACCCTTCTCTTTGATAACAGGATCTCTTTTATATTAAATCTTGAGCAAGATTGAGATTCCCGGATCAGGAATATGATTACAACATTGCGGTTCCTTATCCTGAATATGCATGAAATGTTTGCTACTTAATGTTAAGCAACCAACAATCAATCAGTCGTGCTCAACACTTCACTGTTACTGTGCGCATGTGCAGATAATATCATGTTCTATCCGGTATACTTAGTTGTTAATCATGCATCTCTATAAGTTAGAGAACAACAAACTGTAACGATCCGCTACGAACCATTTCTGCACATTCTTCTGACATCACCCACTCCTCCACTATTCATATTAAATATATACATTTGCATATAGAAGGGCCCGGGTGGCTCAATGAGTCAGGTAGTTGGATTACCTAACAACTCATACAAGCCTATCACCAAATACGGCGTGGGTTCGCGCCCGGCTTTGTAAATTACAAAAAGGGTGCACTCGACTCGCAGTCGCAAGTGATAAAGTTTACCAGTTGCTTACCCATGGTCGGTGGTTCTCTCCGGGTACTCCGGCTTCTTCCACCACTAAAACTGGTCGCCATGATATAGCTGAAATATTGCTGAAAGTGGCGTTAAACACAATAAAAATCAAATCAAATCATTTGCATATAGATGATAAAATTTCTTTACTGATCCGATATCTCAGAGCTTGTGGTTCATATCAGGATTTCCTTGACAGAGGGCTGCTCCTAACAAGTAAGCTACTGAATCAAGGGTTTCCTATTGGTTAGGTTGAAGTCATCACTTCGATAGTTTTATGGTCATCATCATGACTTGTTACGTAATATCTGTGTCACAAATGACCACGGACATGTTCCGTTTGTCGTATGTAATTCCCGGTCCTTTCCTCATTCATGACTTACCCCCGGGTTTGCAACTAGAATAATTCGATCAGTGATATTAGTGGAACAGGAACTGCTTACCCTTTCGGAACAACCGAGCTCATTCTCGGTTTTTAAAGGGTTTCTTGTTGCTCTATCTTTAGTTTTCTGTGTAGTCTTTTTTGGGACGTTTTTGTCTTTTTTCTCTTAGCCATTGTGTTGTGTGTCATTTTTCGATTTACAGATTCTGTTTACCCTTATGGTATCTTCAATCTCTTCTTATGAAGCTAAATGCTGGAATAATTCATATATTTGGCCTAATTAAGACGTTCATCACGTTCATTTAAGTTTTGGTATTGACATGAATTTCGGTATTGTAATAAGTTTTGATAATTGAATAAGTGTTGTAATTGAATAGGTTTTACTATTGGAATAAGCTTTGGTATACATTGAATAAGTTTTAGTATACATTGAATAAGTTTTGGTATACATTGAATAAGTTTTGGTATTGGAATAAGTTTTGATAAAAATTGAATAAGTTTTGGTATACATTGAATAAGTTTTGGTATACATTGAATAAGTTTTGGTATACATTGAATAAGTTTTGGTATACATTGAATAAGTTTTGGTATACATTGAATAAGTGTTACTAATGGAATAAGTTTCGGTAATACATTGAATAAGTTTTGGTATACATTGAATAAGTTTTGGTATACATTGAATAAGTTTTACTATGGGAATAAGTTTTGGTATACATTGAATAAGCTTTGGTATACATTGAATACGTTTTACTATTGGAATAAGTTTTGGTATGCATTGAATAAGTTCTGGTATGCATTGAATAAGCTTTGGTATACATTGAATAAGTTTTACTATTGGAATAAGTTTTGGTATGCATTAAATAAGTGTTGGTATACATGGTATTAATTTTGATATACATTGAATATGTTGTATTAATTGAATATGTTGTGTTAATTGAATATGTTGTATTAATTGAATATGTTGTGTTAATTGAATATGCTGTGTTAATTGAATATGTTGTGTTAATTGAATATGCTGTGTTAATTGAATATGTTGTGTTAATTGAATATGCTGTGTTAATTGAATATGTTGTGTTAATTGAATATGTTGTGTTAATTGAATATGCTGTGTTAATTGAATATGTTGTGTTAATTGAATATGCTGTGTTAATTGAATATGTTGTGTTAATTGAATATGCTGTGTTAATTGAATATGTTGTGTTAATTGAATATGTTGTGTTAATTGAATATGCTGTGTTAATTGAATATGTTGTGTTAATTGAATATGCTGTGTTAGTTGAATATGTTGTGTTAATTGAATATGCTGTGTTAATTGAATATGTTGTGTTAATTGAATATGCTGTGTTAATTGAATATGCTGTGTTAATTGAATATGTTGTGTTAATTGAATATGCTGTGTTAGTTGAATAAATGTTGGTAAGTAATGATTTCAGATTGTGCTTCCCAGTTGCTCACATGACGCTTTTTTTTCTTAAGTTAAATGCTGAAAGAGTTCATGTTATTTATAACGAATGTGGCGTTGATCATGCTCATATAATTTAATCACAACGTTTGTATACATTTTGTATATATACTTTACCTATAGGACTAAGAACGTGTCGTGTAAGTCATATCACCATTAGATTTAGATACCAATAATTGTCCCCTTATTAAATATACATAACAATTAAGAAGACAGTTAACGTGGTATTAAATTAATTTATCATCTTGACATTGACAGACCGAATGGACATTTTATTGTCACTGGCCGTTCGATACCTTTCTATCGCCATGTACGTCCTTGTAAGATATAATAGGTATTTTGACACCTGACTTTAAAAGGCTGTTTAATTCGTCATTTATTTGATTAATACGTTGAAATATTGAACTTATCGGTTATAAGAGAGATTTTGTCAGTTTTCTCTGAATGACTTACGTGCCGAATTTATGGAACATAGCATGCATTGTTTCAATGACCTTGCAATATCACTGGCCATCTTTGAAACACGGAACCCGGCTGTCAATTGGTTTATTTTCATACTTTGGTCGCTATATTGACACTCTTAATATAATATTAATGGTAGAATGTAGTATATAAATAAAATGAAAAACAAACAAATAAAACAAAAACAACACAACAACAAAACATAAAACAACAAGAACACAATAAATAAATAAATAATACACTGCTGGAACATTTCCAAGATTTAATAATATAATCGTAGTAAGAAACAATATCGAAACTCTTAACTCAAATACATAACCGCTCACTTTCCTGACTTGGCCCAGACACTTCAATATAAGGTGGCGGAGTTTAGCTAGATTTATGGGCCCAAACTTCTAAAAGTCAAAACATCACATAAGCTACTCTTGTCCACACTTATTTACTGTACATCACGTCAATAAGGCTACATGGCTATATTAGAAATATCTTCAGCTGAAATAATTTAATGTTGCATATATCATTGAACAATAGTGTGAAAAGACATAATATCAATATAAATTAAACCAATTATTATTTTCGAATCAAAAGTACATGGCGATGTGTACTGGATATAACTTTATGTAGTAAGTTTGTCAGTGACTTTTCGCCGGGTAGCTCCCCTAATAAAACTGATCGCCAAGATATAACTGAAATATTGTTGGAAGTGGCGTTAAACACCATTACCCTAGCCCTATTACAAGTACAATGTATATTATCATTATTTTACAAACAAAAAATATGATCATGTGATAAAAAGTCTTAATATTCTGTGATGACGGATGAAATCGTCTAAAAATAACTGTTTTATAGTGGTTTCATTCTTGATATACAAATGTTGTATTTAAGACAACATTCATTGTATTAAAGACAACATTCGTTGTATAAGATTTCGGCCTATAAAACTAGCTTCGTCGCGGCTACAATGTACCTGCTCTTTTTCGATATCTGTATAAAATGGCCTTTGACGTGACAGGATGCTCTTCAAGCACAGCCCCCAGTTGTTCTACATTTCACTCTAAGTATAGATACAGTTTACAAGAAGAGTTTGAAGATACCAAAAGGGGTAATCAGAATCCGTATATCGAAGAAGGACAGACAACACAATGACCAAAAGAAAAAGTACAAAAGGACAAACAACGATCTACAAAACATTACACATAAAACTAAAGATCTGTGGGGAGATGTTATAACGGGTATTTATAAATTTGGTACAAATAATTAAAAAAATGCAGTAAAAATATTCTGCTAATTTATAAATCTATTAACAAAAATCATGGTAACGATGCATTTTGTATACTGGTAATTGTATTTGGGTTGGGATCCCATTAACCGGTTTATCTCCGCCACGTGCTTTGTGCTTGTCCAAAGCCAGGAACTGCATTTCCAACGTCAACTGTCGTACTATTGTTTTATATTCAGTGAGTTGAGGTGGGAAGTGGTTGCTATTTTGTTGATATTGGTGGAATTGTTCGTCATCATTGCTTAAACGTAACTTTTCATAATTTGATTATATCAGAGCGGGTTATACAGAGCTTATACATCTATATTAACTCTAATATTAAAAAGACTCTGGTAGACAACACCCTGGGTATGTATCAATGTATATTTATCAAAGCGATCAGAGTGGGGAGGGGGGGGGGGGGGGAATCGAATTAACAGTTTTAATCCCGCCACTTTATTTTGCCTGTTGGAAGCCAGGATTGTGTTCAGCGAGTTAGGCTAGAGGTGGCAATTCGCTTTGTTGATATTGATGGAATTGTTAACCATGTCTGTTTAAACTTTCTGTTCACATGCTTTCTGTATTAATTCGTATTTTGGTTCAAACGCATATTCATGTAAGTAAATTTTGCATTGAATCGAAATGAAAAAAATACCGCTTTTTTATTTGCAAAATGCTTATCATTACCTCTTGAACTTATCAGATTTTGTTTTCCCTAACATATTATGACTGAATTATGGGTGCATACAAACCAACGTCAAAGCACGTTTCTGAAGCCTATTTGCATATGATAAATGCATTTGTTGATATCAGCGACCGAGCACCTGTTTCTCAAGTCGTTAAAATAAAATATGAAGTTTATTTGCTTAGGGTCAGTAATTGATATTGTAAATTTTATGGTGTGTTAAAACGAACGCCATTAACGCCTTTTTTGAGGTCAATGCTTCTTTTTATAGATTGATGGGAAATATTATATTTCAAAATCCAATACATAAATTACTGCGAGTGTTAAAATTACTATTAATAGCACGACATATCTTTCATTTTGGGTATACTTAACTTTTAACAGACTCGTCCTCTCGCTAACACTGAAAAAAATATATTCGATGTGAAATGCATCCGGATTGGTAATGCTTTATAGCGATTATTTTAATATTTTGCGGTTTATATAAATACATTAATTCAGTGTTTCGGCAGTGACATGGTTTATAAAATATTTTTTTTATGGAAATTTAGTTATCTAGATTTTGTTGGAAAAAATAGCTAAAGAATATTTTAAAGTTTTATGAAAAGAAAGTTTAAACAGTGATGGTTACCAAAAATTGTGAATCAGTAATACTGAAACCAATTTCTATACGTTTGTCCAATGCACTGGGAAGACAGAACGATTGCTACTTTTTTGATGGCGTCCATGTTGCTCATCTTTTTAGTTTTTTGTGTTGTTCTATTATGTGTCTTTAGGTTCTTAGTTCAGTGTAGTGATGTCCGTTACGATTTCCGCATACCAACGATGTTCGGTTCGTCTTTACCTCCTGTTGATTGTAGGGGGTGCTCTTGTCTTATTTACGTTATTTGTGGTTGGTTGCGCATAGTGGTGTCCAACACATATTTTGCTGTGTTTTTTTATTGTTTTTCTTCGTCTTGTGTACCCTATACTGCTAGTTTCTCTACATTGTTCATTTTGTTTGCTCTTTCGGTATTCTCTAACGTTTATTCACAAAGGTTTGATACGTATGTCCAGCAGATTATGAAGCAAGAATATTCATACTTTTTTTTATTATTAATTTATCCAAAACACTGGAGCACAGAAATACAGCTACTTTCAGAAAGTTTTGATTCGTATGTCAAAACGATAGTGAACCAAAAATATTGATACCTTCAATTTTTATACTTTTCACCAATACACTGGGAAATTTGCATGCGTGAATGATAGAACATTAAGGAAATACAATTTCCGTTATAGAGGGTTTCTGGTAACAAGGAAGCTACTGACCCAAGAGTTCATAAAGGTTAATCACTTCGAAAGTTTTACCACAATGAGGCTGACTGTTACATAATATCTAGAATATGATCCATTTGCATATGCAATAAAGGCAAAAGTACATTACCCATAACGGCTTACCCAGGCTGATATGACGTTATCTTTCCAACCGGGGCATAATGATATATCAGCCTGGTCCATATGTGCAGATCAATTAATTGTAAGTATGTATAATAAATAGATTAAAACATAACATTTTCCATATAGGCCTGTTTATCATACCTCAATCCGTCTCTGCCCGCGTCTTCACCTCGGGTGGATATGGGGGTATATGGATGATAACCAGGTTGATATGGAGAAGATAATAAACGTTAGTCAATACAGAAGGGCCAATCAAATATTGATCATCCGGAGAAACTGCCAACGTGACACAAGTCGAGGACAAACAAAACAAAAACACAACACAATACGCAAACAAGCATAACGTAAATAAGGCATAACCCATCCTAATGGAGAAGTTCATGTTTAATCTGTAATTACTAGTTTCGTAGCTATTGCATATGATACATATCTTAGTGAATAAGGAATATCGCTCAGAAAAAAAATATTGGAGGCCGATATGAATCAATGAATTAATTTCTGTAATGTACATTATTTAGATAAACGATTTTACAGCTTTGTTTCAAAGATTTTCAGTAAAGATAAGAATGATTTAGTGTTTGTTTCTCTCTCTCGTAGGTAGTGCTATTTTTGTGGTTATTATTATTATTAGGAGTAACGATCAGAGTTCATTTTTTGATTGATTTATTTGTGCTTAACATCCATTGGCAAATATTTCGTGAATATTCAGGACGCGATCAAGATCAACAATTAATGCAGGTATGAGAGAGGAATGGCACAACCGAGAAAACGACAATTAACTATCGCTGGACATATATGAACAGCGTAATATGGAAGAAAAGTATTGCGTTTGTAGAGACTACAATGCATCTAATCTTTTTCAAATATACAAGTAGTGGAAAAACTAGGGTTCTGGAACAATGGCACCTCCCCAGCGACGTCACAGTAACGTGACCGGATGTATGACCTCATCGTAGTGACGTCCTACAGAACGAGGCATGCCGGGAAGTGGATTTCATATTTTGGAGCCCTTCTGATGGGGTGGGGCAATTATGTAATTATGTAATGTAATTATAATAGATCAAAGGGGTTAATTAAGGAAGTCACATATGTTATTGGACAGTCTATGGAGATTATAATGATAGCATACCAATCATTTTAGGAACAGTGACTTTTGAATAAAAAATATCTGAAGATACCAAAATGGATAATCAGTAGACGTAAATCGAAGAAGAACAGATGATACAAGGACCAAAGAGACGACCAATGATCTACAAAACACTACATGGATATCCAAAGATTGATCAGCACGTACCCCGCTAAGTAAACCGGGGTGAACTAATGTGCCCTGTAATGGTAACATATTACTGCTCCACTAGTTGCATCCGTCGTGTTACTCTTGCTACCAATCCGGTGGATAATAAGTCATGGATGAAGAAAAGACCTGATTGTGATAACGATAAACGGAACATATCCGTGGTCATTTGTGACATAGGTATTCCGTAACGGTTAACCAACTCATGGTGGCGACCGTAAAACGTTCGAACTACTTAAAGTTAGGCACTATGAACCCTTGTATAGTAGCTTCTATGCTAGTAACAACCCTCTATCACGAAAATCACGGTAGTGACGTTAAATTACTTTATTAAGGACAATTCTATATTTGTACATTTGTTTTGTTGTTTTAAGTCAAAGGTGGCGAATTCGAAGTTTTAGGCCCGTTGGCTAACTTGCTCCCAAAGATTTTTATATTATTTGGCTTTCCAATCTTTTGACTATGACCATACCCGATGGAGGTTATTCTAGGAGCGGTTCGTGCCCACTAAAGAAGATATATAGTGTCTAATACCGGGAGAGGTGCAAGATCGTAAAATCTGTGACACCCAAGGGTAAAAATTAAATCGGATTGAACGAGGTTTACCGAGTCGGATGCGATTTAAATGTTATCTGAGGGTGTCTCAGATTTAACAATATTGCACATTTTACGGGATTTGACTGTTTTTCTCACCCCCTTTCTACCGCATAAATGTTTGTTTATTTTGTTTGCTCTCCCTTGTTTGTAACTAACGTTAATAAAAAAATTACCTCCCTTTGACCAACATCAAATAACTTTTGTGGTAGCATCTAAAGATACTGTCTATATATTTTATTATGAAATACATTTAAGATACTGGCAATAAATCGACAATTTATTTCAACAATGGAAAACAATTTTACGGGAAAAAGCGCGTGTAGCTGGTCTTACCCACGAGCCTGGGTAATATAGAAAATCTCCGTTTTTATTCTGTCCGCATACGAGGCATTAACTCTTATCATGTGATAAAAACACAAAATAAGCGCAAATGGGCCTCTGGATAGAGAGAAACAATCTATTATTGATCCATAGTATTTAATTATTTCTATCATTCAATTAATACATGTTTTACATCATGACTCAATACCATACAGACTATATCAATAACATCTGACGAATTTGTCATCAACCTTGATTTTTTCTCATATATTGTTTTTTTCCAGCAATAACCGTAGTAGAAAATAATAACACAATTATATTTCCTTGAAATCTGATAAAAGTTTTGTGTTAATTTTGTACTTCCTTATTAAATCAGGAAACCAACGTAAGATAATGAGGTGATAAACATTCGCCCCCACCTATCATAAATGACAATGTATATTATAATCTCAATGTTTTCTTCGCGAGGGTCATGAACACTTTGCTTGCAAGTCGTAATTTAGTTTTTGAAACTACTTTAATAAAAATGTGATAAACGCAGTGTCCCGTGGTCGGATTGTCTTCAAACTCACAATCTGGATAAAACACAATCATAGCACACACGTGAAGGTGCATGTTACATTAACCAAGAAAACAAACAAAAAACACTAAAACAAAGCAAAAACAAACCTAAGCAAAACCAAGCCAAAAAAAAACAAAAAACAAAAAACAGCAAAACAAAAGACAAAAAACAAAGCAAAACAAAAGACAAAAAAAACAAAAAACAAAAAAACAAAGCAAAACAAAAGACAAAAAACAAAAACGAAACAAGACAAAAAACAATACATGGTCAAGGAGAAAGACCACATGATGGAACAACAATAGTTCAGTATTATCGTAGCGGCCATATTGATGTTGGAAGCTGGAATAGTAGGAGAAGGCCACCGATCTGTCGCAGGTCACTGACAAACTTTGTTATCACATCAAGCTTTATCACGTACAGATTGCGTAATTGTTTAGCTTAAACATATTTTATTTGCCAATCGAATAGACAAAATGGATTAGACACAAGTTTATGAACAAACTTATGAACTCTTCTCCAAATCACAGTTTGTTACATTAAATAAGTACATAAAAGGCATGCACAATACTATATATAGCAGTAATAACGAATCAATGATGAATATTCACAAACAAAAGAAAAAATAAAATTCAGATGGATGCATATTATGATGTGCATGTTCATCCAATTCAATTCCAGTTATACGATAAGGAATCTTTTTGAACATTTAATATAATCAAAAGCATATTTAAATATAATACAATGTTGTTCACAAGTTAAATTGACATAATTGTTTTAACGTGAAGTATGCCGTATTACAGCAATATTCCTGATAAGTCTTTGCAAACAACAGATTCTGTGAGTAAAGCGATGGCATATGGATGAGCCAATTAGACAGAAAGAGGATAAAAGGGAAATTCAGTAATATTTGCCTTGACATGGGCAATCAACGACCACTCTTTATAAGTTATTTCCCATTGTTGCTGTTTCAAGTTGTCTTTTACGTCCAATGAGCGTGATATTCTCCAATTATGAAACACTCATGTATGCCCTGTCCCATGGACGAGCCCTGTTTTTTAATCGTTCCGCACTCTAACGGAGATCAATGTAGGAGTGGCTATGCTATGCAGCAGAAAAACTATGTGCTATGAGTACCCTTAGGCGATTGCATCAAGTAAACCTCGGCACTGGCGAGTATCGAACTGATAGGGGCCGATTAAAATAAGCAAAAAATTGGGGCCTCAGATTCTAAAATGTCTGATTTGTTTGCCAAATTAACCACAATCAGTGATATATGTTCAGTATAATAGTGTAATATCAATAGTTAAAATCACAAATAGTAAATTACAAAATAATATCTCAATATTTTATCTAATATTGGTCATTCGGTCCAGTTTTAAGCCATATTTCGCGTTTTCTATGTTGACATAGATATTTGCTTCCATCATTGCTAAAAGTTAAAGCCAAAATAATAATGCTTCAGTATAGTTTAATTGCTTTCCGCCAAAAAAGAAATGATATAAATATATGTATATATATCAACAGTAGTTAGCATAGACGTGATAATTTTCTATAGTCAACAGTAGTTGCACTTTTGAATTTTTTATCACTATCAAAAAGAGAGAGTGAGTTAGTGGATGTTGTTTAAGGTCAAGTCAGCAATTTGTAAGCTATATCATGGTGGGAACAAATTATGTTTCAATGAAATGATGAGGATGATGATGATGACGATGGCTATGTTCCGTTTGTACTAGACCAACACGCATAAGGGACCGACCATTTAACTTGAAGGGGAGGTTATGGTTTTTTGTTTCGTTCAGAACATTTTTTTCGGACAACACAAGAGTTAGAATATTTATTTTTTTTGTCGCGCGAAGAGCGATTTTTTTTTCCAGAATTCAACATTAGGTTATATGACAAAAACTCCACCAAAGTCAGAATATTTTTTCCAGCAACATTGGGAATCAGAATATTTTTTTAGAAAAAAAACATAACCCTCCCCCCCCCCCCCCCCCTTTCAAGTTAAATGGTCGTTCCCTAATTAGATTGTGCATAGTGCTAGCTCAATATAACAACAGTCAACAGTAGACATGTCACTCCACTCGGACACATTATCCTGATTTGAAGTCAACCAGTTCTTGCTCTTACTCCTTAATGTTACGTACATTGTGGAGAAGCAACACATACACATTTCATAGTCTTTGGTTTGACACGACCGGGTCACTCAAGGCGAGTACGCTAACCATTACACTAAGGATGCGGTTAACTGAAAAGGAATGCCACTTCTAGAGCCTCAACGTAATATATTTTAAAATAACGCTGATTGATATCAAGACACCAACAATTAGATATTAGCGCCAAATATAGTTCTTTTAGCCATTGAGCAATTTATCAAATACATTGTTTCTGTGGGTTTAGAAAGAATATCAGCTTTCCAGATAATGTTAGTTGTTAGGTAATTAGAAAACTGTAAACTGTAAAATTAAAAACGAATGATAAAAGAATTGTAAACAAACCAATAAAAAAGGAAATTTGTTTGTCTAATTAATGTGTGAGGTCGTACAAAAACACGATGAATGGAAGTAGGGATAAGGTTTGGATGAAAATAAACGAATTTGAGACTGACCAATTGTACTGAAATCTCTTTTATGAGTCGGAAAATGCATATCCATGAGAAATAATTGACAAATACTGATATTATTTGTTGTATTGCTTGTACATTGTAATCTGTTTGTATGACTTGTAAAAATTTTAATCTATATGTGAGTTACTGTATTTATACTCATGCAGTGTGGTTGGTTCCTCTGAAAAATTTAACAACAAAATGAAAAACAAAAAATGCCACAATGTCGGGACAATTCCAACAACCAATAGAACATCGTAGAAAGAGTAACATCGATAACCGTTTCACCGTTTTATGGCCCCAAAACCTCCAATCTGGCTCATTCACACCAGAAACTTAAGTTACAAGACGTCAATTGTGAATTTGACAGGTGAAAATTAGCCAATGAGAAAACGTGTTATATAATAATTACATTTGAATAAATAGTTAGTCATAATGTCTCAAAGGTTTGCTTAGTTCGTCGATTTGATTGCTTTTGTGCTAAAACTGTCCACTTTTAATGTTACTGCGTACGCTTATCAATTTGATCACCATTTTGTGAGGGGGGAAAAGTATTTTTTATAACAAATGAATTGAATCATGGCACCAATAAACTTTATTATCATCATCCCTTTTTTGTTAACATCAATCACACGAATTAATATTTCTTCGATGCAGTAAGCTTACAGAAAGCCTATTGTTATCAAAGCCAATACTGCATACAGGGAGCGATAACAAATGCTATATAACAATGGTATAATTTCATTAGTAAAACCCCCGCACAACAGTCTGAACCTCCCCCGCACATGTTTGTTTGTTCTGTATGATATAAGATTAGATTTACCTATAAACAATATTATTAATTAATAAATGGTGGAGTATAGTTGATGACGTGATTATTGCGGAATATTTATAATTTTTACAAACGCCTACACAAGTTTTCAAAATACAACAAGCATTTTGTGTTGCTTTTGTATCAAAAATAAAAATTCAGTCACAGTAAACAAATCACATTTGGCAGTCAGACTGTACTATTACGTTCATATGCATACAGTTGGCAACATCAAAATGAATGTCCGTTCATTTGGCTTTTAAATATTAACCCATGGTGTTTATACAATCAAATGAAAAACTAATAATACCACACTGTCGGAGCAATTCCAAAGTCAAATATCAAAATCCGAGAAAGATGCAATATCTATAACCCTAACACACAAATACATGACCGCTCATGGCGAGGTGTACCATCTATCAAGTAAATTATGATAGTGACATTTAATTACTTTATCCATGCCAATACTACATTTGTACATCTGTAATTATTTCAAAATTTAAATCAAAGTTGTTGAACACCATAACTCTAACCTTAGAGGGGGCGTGATCCAGATGTGACCCGGTCTGAATCCACACCTGATCAATATTAAGCATTATATAAGTATTTCATTCAACTAATTGTGTGATCATGCAATCCTGAAACACTGTTTTTAAATTCATGGAAACAAACATCATGCAAAATGATTGGGTACTCGTTGTCCTAAACATCATGCTAAAGGATTGGGTACTCGTTGTCCTAAGCATCATGTTAAAGGATTGAGTACTCGTTGTCCTAAGCATCATGTTAAAGGATTGAGTACTCGTTGTCCTAAGCATCATGTAAAAGGATTGAGTACTCGTTGTCCTAAGCATCATGTAAAAGGATGGAGTACTCGTTGTCCTAAGCATCATGTAAAAGGATTGAGTACTCGTTGTCCTAGGCATCATGTTAAAGGATTGAGTACTCGTTGTCCTAAGCATCATGTAAAAGGATTGAGTACTCGTTGTCCTAAGCATCATGTTAAATGATTGGGTACTCGTTGTCCTAAGCATCATGTTAAAGGATTGAGTACTCGTTGTCCTAAGCATCATGTAAAAGGATTGAGTACTCGTTGTCCTAAGCATCATGTTAAAGGATTGAGTACTCGTTGTCCTAAGCATCATGTTAAAGGATTGAGTACTCGTTGTCCTAAGCATCATGTAAAAGGATTGAGTACTCGTTGTCCTAAGCATCATGTTAAAGGATTGAGTACTCGTTGTCCTAAGCATCATGTTAAAGGATTGAGTACTCGTTGTCCTAAGCATCATGTTAAAGGATTGGGTACTCGTTGTCCTAAGCATCATGTAAAAGGATTGAGTACTCGTTGTCCTAAACATCATGTAAAAGGATTGGGTACTCGTTGTCCTAAGCATCATGTTAAAGGATTGAGTACTCGTTGTCCTAAGCATCATGTTAAAGGATTGAGTACTCGTTGTCCTAAGCATCATGTTAAAGGATTGAGTACTCGTTGTCCTAAGCATCATGTTAAATGATTGAGTACTCGTTGTCCTAAGCATCATGTTAAAGGATTGAGTACTCGTTGTCCTAAGCATCATGTTAAAGGATTGAGTACTCGTTGTCCTAAGCATCATGTTAAAGGATTGAGTACTCGTTGTCCTAAGCATCATGTTAAAGGATTGAGTACTCGTTGTCCTAAGCATCATGTTAAAGGATTGAGTACTCGTTGTCCTAAGCATCATGTTAAAGGATTAGGTACTCGTTGTCCTAAGCATCATGTTAAAGGATTGAGTACTCGTTGTCCTAAGCATCATGTTAAAGGATTGAGTACTCGTTGTCCTAAGCATCATGTTAAAGGATTGAGTACTCGTTGTCCTAAGCATCATGTTAAAGGATTGAGTACTCGTTGTCCTAAGCATCATGTTAAAGGATTGAGTACTCGTTGTCCTAAGCATCATGTTAAAGGATTGAGTACTCGTTGTCCTAAGCATCATGTTAAAGGATTGAGTACTCGTTGTCCTAAGCATCATGTTAAAGGATTGAGTACTCGTTGTCCTAAGCATCGTGTTAAATGATTGGGTACTCGTTGTCCTAAGCATCATGTTAAAGCATTGAGTACTCGTTGTCCTAAGCATCATGTAAAAGGATTGAGTACTCGTTGTCCTAAGCATCATGTAAAAGGATTGAGTACTCGTTGTCCTAAGCATCATGTAAAAGGATTGAGTACTCGTTGTCCTAAGCATCATGTTAAAGGATTGAGTACTCGTTGTCCTAAGCATCATGTTAAAGGATTGAGTACTCGTTGTCCTAAGCATCATGTTAAAGGATTGAGTACTCGTTGTCCTAAGCATCATGTTAAAGGATTGAGTACTCGTTGTCCTAAGCATCATGTAAAAGGATTGAGTACTCGTTGTCCTAAGCATCATGTTAAAGGATTGAGTACTCGTTGTCCTAAGCATCATGTTAAAGGATTGAGTACTCGTTGTCCTAAGCATCATGTTAAAGGATTGAGTACTCGTTGTCCTAAGCATCATGTTAAAGGATTGAGTACTCGTTATCCTAAGCATCATGCTAAATGATTGGGTACTCTTTGTCCTAAGCATCATGCTAAATGATTGAGTACTCTTTGTCCTAAGCATCATGCTAAAGGATTGGGTACTCGTTGTCCTAAGCATCATGTTAAAGGATTGAGTACTCGTTGTTCTAAGCATCATGCTAAATGATTGAGTACTCGTTGTCCTAAGCATCATGCTAAATGATTGAGTACTCGTTGTCCTAAGCATCATGTAAAAGGATTGGGTACTCTTTGTCCTAAGCATCATGCTAAAGGATTGAGTACTCGTTGTCCTAAGCATCATATTAAAGGATTGAGTACTCGTTGTCCTAAGCATCATGCTAAAGGATTGAGTACTCGTTGTCCTAAGCATCATGTTAAAGGATTGAGTACTCGTTGTCCTAAGCATCATGTTAAAGGATTGAGTACTCGTTGTCCTAAGCATCATGTTAAAGGATTGAGTACTCGTTGTCCTAAGCATCATGTTAAAGGATTGAGTACTCGTTGTCCTAAGCATCATGTTAAAGGATTGAGTACTCGTTGTCCTAAGCATCATGTTAAAGGATTGAGTACTCGTTGTCCTAAGCATCGTGTTAAATGATTGGGTACTCGTTGTCCTAAGCACCATGTTAAAGCATTGAGTACTCGTTGTCCTAAGCATCATGTAAAAGGATTGAGTACTCGTTGTCCTAAGCATCATGTAAAAGGATTGAGTACTCGTTGTCCTAAGCATCATGTAAAAGGATTGAGTACTCGTTGTCCTAAGCATCATGTTAAAGGATTGAGTACTCGTTGTCCTAAGCATCATGTTAAAGGATTGAGTACTCGTTGTCCTAAGCATCATGTTAAAGGATTGAGTACTCGTTGTCCTAAGCATCATGTTAAAGGATTGAGTACTCGTTGTCCTAAGCATCATGTAAAAGGATTGAGTACTCGTTGTCCTAAGCATCATGTTAAAGGATTGAGTACTCGTTGTCCTAAGCATCATGTTAAAGGATTGAGTACTCGTTGTCCTAAGCATCATGTTAAAGGATTGAGTACTCGTTGTCCTAAGCATCATGTTAAAGGATTGAGTACTCGTTATCCTAAGCATCATGCTAAATGATTGGGTACTCTTTGTCCTAAGCATCATGCTAAATGATTGAGTACTCTTTGTCCTAAGCATCATGCTAAAGGATTGGGTACTCGTTGTCCTAAGCATCATGTTAAAGGATTGAGTACTCGTTGTTCTAAGCATCATGCTAAATGATTGAGTACTCGTTGTCCTAAGCATCATGCTAAATGATTGAGTACTCGTTGTCCTAAGCATCATGTAAAAGGATTGGGTACTCTTTGTCCTAAGCATCATGCTAAAGGATTGAGTACTCGTTGTCCTAAGCATCATGTTAAAGGATTGAGTACTCGTTGTCCTAAGCATCATGCTAAAGGATTGAGTACTCGTTGTCCTAAGCATCATGTTAAAGGATTGAGTACTCGTTGTCCTAAGCATCATGTTAAAGGATTGAGTACTCGTTGTCCTAAGAATCATGCTAAGTGATTGAGTACTCGTTGTCCTAAGCATCATGTTAAAGGATTGGGTACTCTTTGTCCTAAGCATCATGCTAAAGGATTGAGTACTCGTTGTCCTAAGAATCATGCTAAAGGATTGGGTACTCGTTGTCCTAAGCATCATGTTAAAGGATTGAGTACTCGTTGTCCTAAGCATCATGTTAAAGGATTGGGTACTCGTTGTCCTAAGCATCATGCTAAAGGATTGAGTACTCGTTGTCCTAAGCATCATGTTAAAGGATTGAGTACTCGTTGTCCTAAGCATCATGTTAAATGATTGGGTACTCTTTGTCCTAAGCATCATGTTAAAGGATTGAGTACTCGTTGTCCTAAGCATCATGCTGAATGATTGGGTACTCGTTGTCCTAAGCATCATGTTAAAGGATTGAGTACTCGTTGTCCTAAGCATCATGTTAAAGGATTGAGTACTCGTTGTCCTAAGCATCATGTTAAAGGATTGAGTACTCGTTGTCCTAAACATCATGCTAAGTGATTGGGTACTCGTTGTCCTAAGCATCATGTTAAAGGATTGAGTACTTGTTGTCCTAAGCATCATGTTAAAGGATTGAGTACTCGTTGTCCTAAACATCATGCTAAGTGATTGGGTACTCGTTGTCCTAAGCATCATGTTAAAGGATTGGGTACTTTTTGTCCTAAACATCATGCTAAATGATTGGGTACTCGTTGTCCTAAGCATCATGTTAAAGGACTGGGTACTCTTTGTCCTAAACATCATGCTAAATGATTGGGTACTCGTTGTCCTAAGCATCATGTTAAATGATTGGGTACTCGTTGTCCTAAGCATCATGTTAAAGGATTGAGTACTCGTTGTCCTAAGCATCATGTTAAAGGATTGAGTACTCGTTGTCCTAAGCATTATGTTATAGGATTGAGTACTCGTTGTCCTAAGCATCATGTTAAAGGATTGAGTACTCGTTGTCCTAAGCATCATGTTAAAGGATTGGGTACTCTTTGTCCTAAACATCATGCTAAATGATTGGGTACTCGTTGTCCTAAGCATCATGTTAAATGATTGGGTACTCGTTGTCCTAAGCATCATGTTAAAGGATTGGGTACTCGTTGTCCTAAGCATCATGTTAAAGGATTGGGTACTTTTTGTCCTAAACATCATGCTAAATGATTGGGTACTCGTTGTCATAAGCATCATGTTGAAAGATTGGGTACTCGTTGTCCTAAACATCATGTAAAAGGATTGAGTACTCGTTGTCGTAAGCATCATGTTAAAGGATTGAGTACTCGTTGTCCTAAGCATCGTGTTAAAGGATTGGGTACTCGTTGTCCTAAGCATCATGTAAAAGGATTGAGTACTGGTTGTCCTAAGCATCATGTTAAAGGATTGAGTACTCGTTGTCCTAAGCATCATGTTAAAGGATTGAGTACTCGTTGTCCTAAGCATCATGTAAAAGGATTGAGTACTTGTTGTCCTAAGCATCATGTAAAAGGATTGAGTACTCGTTGTCCTAAGCATCATGTTAAAGGATTGAGTACTCGTTGTCCTAAGCATCATGTTAAAGGATTGAGTACTCGTTGTCCTAAGCATCATGCTAAATGATTGGGTACTCTTTGTCCTAAGCATCATGTTAAAGGATTGAGTACTCGTTGTCCTAAGCATCATGTTAAAGGATTGAGTACTCGTTGTCCTAAGCATCATGTTAAAGGATTGAGTACTCGTTGTCCTAAGCATCATGTTAAAGGATTGAGTACTCGTTGTCCTAAGCATCATGTAAAAGGATTGGGTACTCGTTGTCCTAAGCATCATGTTAAAGGATTGAGTACTCGTTGTCCTAAGCATCATGTTAAAGGATTGGGTACTCTTTGTCCTAAACATCATGCTAAATGATTGGGTACTCGTTGTCCTAAGCATCATGTTAACTGATTGGGTACTCGTTGTCCTAAGCATCATGTTAAAGGATTGGGTACTCGTTGTCCTAAGCATCATGTTAAAGGATTGCGTACTCGTTGTCCTAAGCATCATGTTAAAGGATTGAGTACTCGTTGTCCTAAGCATCATGTAAAAGGATTGAGTACTCGTTGTCCTAAGCATCATGTTAAAGGATTGAGTACTCGTTGTCCTAAGCATCATGTTAAATGATTGGGTACTCGTTGTCCTAAGCATCATGTTAAAGGATTGGGTACTCGTTGTCCTAAACATCATGTTAAAGGATTGAGTACTCGTTGTCCTAAGCATCATGCAAAAGGATTGAGTACTCGTTGTCCTAAGCATCATGTAAAAGGATTGAGTACTCGTTGTCCTAAGCATCATGTTAAAGGATTGAGTACTCGTTGTCCTAAGCATCATGTTAAAGGATTGAGTACTCGTTGTCCTAAGCATCATGTTAAAGGATTGAGTACTCGTTGTCCTAAGCATCATGTTAAAGGATTGAGTACTCGTTGTCCTAAGCATCATGTTAAAGGATTGAGTACTCGTTGTCCTAAGCATCATGTTAAAGGATTGAGTACTCGTTGTCCTAAGCATCATGTTAAAGGATTGAGTACTCGTTGTCCTAAGCATCATGTAAAAGGATTGAGTACTCGTTGTCCTAAGCATCATGTTAAAGGATTGAGTACTCGTTGTCCTAAGCATCATGTAAAAGGATTGAGTACTCGTTGTCCTAAGCATCATGTTACAGGATTGAGTACTCGTTGTCCTAAACATCATGTTAAAGGATTGAGTACTCGTTGTCCTAAGCATCATGTTAAAGGATTGGGTACTCGTTGTCCTAAGCATCATGTTAAAGGATTGAGTACTCGTTGTCCTAAGCATCATGTAAAAGGATTGAGTACTCGTTGTCCTAAGCATCATGTTAAAGGATTGAGTACTCGTTGTCCTAAGCATCATGTTAAAGGATTGAGTACTCGTTGTCCTAAGCATCATGTTAAAGGATTGAGTACTCGTTGTCCTAAGCATCATGTAAAAGGATTGAGTACTCGTTGTCCTAAGCATCATGTAAAAGGATTGAGTACTCGTTGTCGTAAGCATCATGTTAAAGGATTGAGTACTCGTTGTCCTAAGCATCATGTTAAAGGATTGAGTACTCGTTGTCCTAAGCATCATGTTAAAGGATTGAGTACTCGTTGTCCTAAGCATCATGTAAAAGGATTGAGTACTCGTTGTCCTAAGCATCATGTAAAAGGATTGGGTACTCGTTGTCCTAAGCATCATGTTAAAGGATTGAGTACTCGTTGTCCTAAGCATCATGTTAAAGGATTGAGTACTCGTTGTCCTAAGCATCATGTTAAAGGATTGAGTACTCGTTGTCCTAAGCATCATGTTAAAGGATTGAGTACTCGTTGTCCTAAGCATCATGTTAAAGGATTGAGTACTCGTTGTCCTAAGCATCATGTAAAAGGATTGAGTACTCGTTGTCCTAAGCATCATGTTAAAGGATTGAGTACTCGTTGTCCTAAGCATCATGTAAAAGGATTGAGTACTCGTTGTCCTAAGCATCATGTTAAAGGATTGAGTACTCGTTGTCCTAAGCATCATGTTAAAGGATTGAGTACTCGTTGTCCTAAGCATCATGTTAAAGGATTGGGTACTCGTTGTCCTAAGCATCATGTTAAAGGATTGAGTACTCGTTTTCCTAAGCATCATGTAAAAGGATTGAGTACTCGTTGTCCTAAGCATCATGTTAAAGGATTGAGTACTCGTTGTCCTAAGCATCATGTTAAAGGATTGAGTACTCGTTGTCCTAAGCATCATGTTAAAGGATTGAGTACTCGTTGTCGTAAGCATCATGTTAAAGGATTGAGTACTCGTTGTCCTAAGCATCATGTTAAAGGATTGAGTACTCGTTGTCCTAAGCATCATGCTAAATGATTGGGTACTCTTTGTCCTAAGCATCATATTAAAGGATTGAGTACTCGTTGTCCTAAGCATCATGTAAAAGGATGGAGTACTCGTTGTCCTAAGCATCATGTAAAAGGATTGGGTACTCGTTGTCCTAAGCATCATGTAAAAGGATTGAGTACTCGTTGTCCTAAGCATCATGTTAAATGATTGGGTACTCGTTGTCCTAAGCATCATGTTAAAGGATTGGGTACTCGTTGTCCTAAGCATCATGTTAAAGGATTGGGTACTCGTTGTCCTAAGCATCATGTTAAAGGATTGAGTACTCGTTGTCCTAAGCATCATGCTAAAGGATTGGGTACTCGTTGTCCTAAGCATCATGTTAAAGGATTGGGTACTCGTTGTCCTAAGCATCATGTTAAAGGATTGAGTACTCTTTGTCCTAAGCATCATGTTAAAGGATTGGGTACTCGTTGTCCTAAGCATCATGTTAAAGGATTGAGTACTCGTTGTCCTAAGCATCATGTTAAAGGATTGAGTACTCGTTGTACTAAGCATCATGTTAAAGGATTGGGTACTCGTTGTCCTAAGCATCATGTTAAAGGATTGAGTACTCGTTGTCCTAAGCATCATGTTAAATGATTGAGTACTCGTTGTCCTAAGCATCATGTTAAAGGATTGAGTACTCGTTGTCCTAAGCATCATGTTAAAGGATTGAGTACTCGTTGTCCTAAGCATCATGTTAAAGGATTGAGTACTCGTTGTCCTAAGCATCATGTAAAAGGATTGAGTACTCTTTGTCCTAAGCATCATGTTAAAGGATTGAGTACTCGTTGTCCTAAGCATCATGTAAAAGGATTGGGTACTCGTTGTCCTAAGCATCATGTTAAAGGATTGGGTACTCGTTGTCCTAAGCATCATGTTAAAGGATTGGGTACTCGTTGTCCTAAGCATCATGTTAAAGGATTGAGTACTCGTTGTCCTAAGCATCATGTTAAAGGATTGAGTACTCGTTGTCCTAAGCATCATGTTAAAGGATTGAGTACTCGTTGTCCTAAGCATCATGTTAAATGATTGGGTACTCGTTGTCCTAAGCATCATGTTAAAGGATTGGGTACTCGTTGTCCTAAGCATCATGTTAAAGGATTGGGTACTCGTTGTCCTAAGCATCATGTTAAAGGATTGAGTACTCGTTGTCCTAAGCATCATGCTAAAGGATTGGGTACTCGTTGTCCTAAGCATTATGTAAAAGGATTGAGTACTCGTTGTCCTAAGCATCATGTTAAATGATTGAGTACTCGTTGTCCTAAGCATCATGCTAAAGGATTGGGTACTCGTTGTCCTAAGCATCATGTTAAAGGATTGAGTACTCGTTGTCCTAAGCATCATGTTAAAGGATTGAGTACTCGTTGTACTAAGCATCATGTTAAAGGATTGGGTACTCGTTGTCCTAAGCATCATGTTAAAGGATTGAGTACTCGTTGTCCTAAGCATCATGTTAAATGATTGAGTACTCGTTGTCCTAAGCATCATGTTAAAGGATTGAGTACTCGTTGTCCTAAGCATCATGTTAAAGGATTGAGTACTCGTTGTCCTAAGCATCATGTTAAAGGATTGAGTACTCGTTGTCCTAAGCATCATGTAAAAGGATTGAGTACTCTTTGTCCTAAGCATCATGTTAAAGGATTGAGTACTCGTTGTCATAAGCATCATGTAAAAGGATTGGGTACTCGTTGTCCTAAGCATCATGTTAAAGGATTGGGTACTCGTTGTCCTAAGCATCATGTTAAAGGATTGGGTACTCGTTGTCCTAAGCATCATGTTAAAGGATTGAGTACTCGTTGTCCTAAGCATCATGTTAAAGGATTGAGTACTCGTTGTCCTAAGCATCATGTTAAAGGATTGAGTACTCGTTGTCCTAAGCATCATGTTAAATGATTGGGTACTCGTTGTCCTAAGCATCATGTTAAAGTATTGGGTACTCGTTGTCCTAAGCATCATGTTAAAGGATTGGGTACTCGTTGTCCTAAGCATCATGTTAAAGGATTGAGTACTCGTTGTCCTAAGCATCATGTTAAAGGATTGAGTACTCGTTGTACTAAGCATCATGTTAAAGGATTGGGTACTCGTTGTCCTAAGCATCATGTTAAAGGATTGAGTACTCGTTGTCCTAAGCATCATGTTAAATGATTGAGTACTCGTTGTCCTAAGCATCATGTTAAAGGATAGAGTACTCGTTGTCTTAAGCATCATGTTAAAGGATTGAGTACTCGTTGTCCTAAGCATCATGTTAAAGGATTGAGTACTCGTTGTCCTAAGCATCATGTAAAAGGATTGAGTACTCTTTGTCCTAAGCATCATGTTAAAGGATTGAGTACTCGTTGTCCTAAGCATCATGTAAAAGGATCGGGTACTCGTTGTCCTAAGCATCATGTTAAAGGATTGGGTACTCGTTGTCCTAAGCATCATGTTAAAGGATTGGGTACTCGTTGTCCTAAGCATCATGTTAAAGGATTGAGTACTCGTTGTCCTAAGCATCATGTTAAAGGATTGAGTACTCGTTGTCCTAAGCATCATGTTAAAGGATTGAGTACTCGTTGTCCTAAGCATCATGTTAAATGATTGGGTACTCGTTGTCCTAAGCATCATGTTAAAGGATTGGGTACTCGTTGTCCTAAGCATCATGTTAAAGGATTGGGTACTCGTTGTCCTAAGCATCATGTTAAAGGATTGAGTACTCGTTGTCCTAAGCATCATGCTAAAGGATTGGGTATTCGTTGTCCTAAGCATTATGTAAAAGGATTGAGTACTCGTTGTCCTAAGCATCATGTTAAATGATTGAGTACTCGTTGTCCTAAGCATCATGCTAAAGGATTGGGTACTCGTTGTCCTAAGCATCATGTTAAAGGATTGAGTACTCGTTGTCCTAAGCATCATGTTAAAGGATTGAGTATTCGTTGTACTAAGCATCATGTTAAAGGATTGGGTACTCGTTGTCCTAAGCATCATGTTAAAGGATTGAGTACTCGTTGTCCTAAGCATCATGTTAAATGATTGAGTACTCGTTGTCCTAAGCATCATGTTAAAGGATTGAGTACTCGTTGTCCTAAGCATCATGTTAAAGGATTGAGTACTCGTTGTCCTAAGCATCATGTTGAAGGATTGAGTACTCGTTGTCCTAAGCATCATGTAAAAGGATTGAGTACTCTTTGTCCTAAGCATCATGTTAAAGGATTGCGTACTCGTTGTCCTAAGCATCATGTAAAAGGATTGGGTACTCGTTGTCCTAAGCATCATGTTAAAGGATTGGGTACTCGTTGTCCTAAGCATCATGTTAAAGGATTGGGTACTCGTTGTCCTAAGCATCATGTTAAAGGATTGAGTACTCGTTGTCCTAAGCATCATGTTAAAGGATTGAGTACTCGTTGTCCTAAGCATCATGTTAAAGGATTGAGTACTCGTTGTCCTAAGCATCATGTTAAATGATTGGGTACTCGTTGTCCTAAGCATCATGTTAAAGGATTGGGTACTCGTTGTCCTAAGCATCATGTTAAAGGATTGGGTACTCGTTGTCCTAAGCATCATGTTAAAGGATTGAGTACTCGTTGTCCTAAGCATCATGTTAAAGGATTGAGTACTCGTTGTACTAAGCATCATGTTAAAGGATTGGGTACTCGTTGTCCTAAGCATCATGTTAAAGGATTGAGTACTCGTTGTCCTAAGCATCATGTTAAAGGATTGAGTACTCGTTGTCCTAAGCATCATGTTAAAGGATTGAGTACTCGTTGTCCTAAGCATCATGTTAAAGGATTGAGTACTCGTTGTCCTAAGCATCATGTAAAAGGATTGAGTACTCGTTGTCCTAAGCATCATGTAAAAGGATTGGGTACTCGTTGTCCTAAGCATCATGTTAAAGGATTGGGTACTCGTTGTCCTAAGCATCATGTTAAAGGATTGGGTACTCGTTGTCCTAAGCATCATGTTAAAGGATTGAGTACTCGTTGTCCTAAGCATCATGTTAAAGGATTGAGTACTCGTTGTCCTAAGCATCATGTTAAAGGATTGAGTACTCGTTGTCCTAAGCATCATGTTAAATGATTGGGTACTCGTTGTCCTAAGCATCATGTTAAAGGATTGGGTACTCGTTGTCCTAAGCATCATGTTAAAGGATTGGGTACTCGTTGTCCTAAGCATCATGTTAAAGGATTGAGTACTCGTTGTCCTAAGCATCATGTTAAAGGATTGAGTACTCGTTGTACTAAGCATCATGTTAAAGGATTGGGTACTCGTTGTCCTAAGCATCATGTTAAAGGATTGAGTACTCGTTGTCCTAAGCATCATGTTAAATGATTGAGTACTCGTTGTCCTAAGCATCATGTTAAAGGATTGAGTACTCGTTGTCCTAAGCATCATGTTAAAGGATTGAGTACTCGTTGTCCTAAGCATCATGTAAAAGGATTGAGTACTCTTTGTCCTAAGCATCATGTTAAAGGATTGAGTACTCGTTGTCCTAAGCATCATGTAAAAGGATTGGGTACTCGTTGTCCTAAGCATCATGTTAAAGGATTGGGTACTCGTTGTCCTAAGCATCATGTTAAAGGATTGGGTACTCGTTGTCCTAAGCATCATGTTAAAGGATTGAGTACTCGTTGTCCTAAGCATCATGTTAAAGGATTGAGTACTCGTTGTCCTAAGCATCATGTTAAATGATTGGGTACTCGTTGTCCTAAGCATCATGTTAAAGGATTGGGTACTCGTTGTCCTAAGCATCATGTTAAAGGATTGGGTACTCGTTGTCCTAAGCATCATGTTAAAGGATTGAGTACTCGTTGTCCTAAGCATCATGCTAAAGGATTGGGTACTCGTTGTCCTAAGCATTATGTAAAAGGATTGAGTACTCGTTGTCCTAAGCATCATGTTAAATGATTGAGTACTCGTTGTCCTAAGCATCATGCTAAAGGATTGGGTACTCTTTGTCCTAAGCATCGTGTTAAAGGATTGGCTACTCCTTGTTGTCCCGTGATATCATGAACTTGTCAGAATTTGACTAAATCTTTAAGTCACAATCGGTTTCTTGTATTTAAACAAGAAGTACCAATAACAAATTAATGGTTCGTAGTACACGTTATAATCAGATTGGTTACTATCAGAGTGTGTAAACATGATAACTACATGATAACAACTGTATACCTGTCAAGTGGACTATATACTTGTTATAAATTATCATTTATTTGGTCCTTAGCGCTGAGTATATTGATATGATATAACTCTATCACCTGTCAATCACAGGTTTATGACACTTTGTACATTTTGATATCTTTGTATAATACAAATGTATATTGTTAGCTATATGACGATTTCTGTCCCCTCAATCTTATGATTCGCGTCATAATCAGACTCCCGCCTAATTATGACGTCACGCATGAAATAAAAGTACAATTTCATATTCAAGCAAAGACAATATCAATTTATCTTTAACTGTTTTTATACTGACCAGTTAACAAAATGGAAAACAAAAACAAAAAGACACTGTCGGGGCACTTCTAAAATTAGATAACAAATTGTAGAAAGAGGAAAAATTGATACCCCTAACACGTATACACCTGACATCTCACTTTTCGTCCTTAGTCCAAGCATGTTAATAAGCAAAATGGCGGGGTTAAACTAGTTTCATGGGCCCAGTTGAGGTATGTATATGTATCATTACGTTTTCAATATTTATTTCAGTTCTATTCTACAGGTATGTTGGGGCATGTCTAAGATGGGTTAGAGGAGATAGGTCTGAGAAATAGCACTCAGCAGTGTGTCACATTCTTGTGTTTGTTTTCATTTCAATTCGTCAAATCGGAAGCACATGTTTTAGTAGTAGAACATATTGCGACCACAGTGTATGTGTTCTATCACATGTGGATTTTGAAAAACTCTAAAGATCTTTTGGATAACCTGAAATCAAGATCTTTTTCTCAGGTATCCTCCATCAAAACTTTAGATTTTTCAACTCTATATACCACCCTACCGCATGACAAATTAAAAACCCGCTTTAAAGAAACAATTCATAAAGCTTTTAGTCATAGAAACTATGGCTCAAAATTTGTTGTGTTAGGCTACAATTCCACATATTTTTCAAACAAAATTCAAAAAGGTAAAACATGCTACTCCGAGGAACAAGTGATCAGTATGCTGGAGTTCCTCATCGATAACATATTTGTCTCCTTTGGAGGGACACTGTTTCAGCAGGTCGTCGGCATACCAATGGGTACGAATTGTGCCCCTCTTCTAGCCGATTTATTTTTATACTCATATGAGTCGGAGTTTCTTCAAAAGCTTGTAAAAGATAAGAAACTTTGAGGCTAGAGCCTTTAATTTCACATACAGGTATATTGATGACGTTTTATCTATCAATAATTCTAGATTTGCAGAATTTCTTCCATTGATATATCCTCCAGAGCTGGAAGTTAAAGAGACCACCGATACAGCTTCGTCCACATCATTGTTGGACTTGTACCTCGAATTTGACGACAGTGGTCAACTCGGTACTAAAATTTATGATAAACGGGACGACTTCAATTTTAAAATCATAAATTTTCCAAACATGTGCAGCAATATACCAGCTTCTCCTGCATATGGTGTTTACATCTCGCAATTGATTCGCTATGCAAGGGCCAGTAGCAATTATTCTGATTTACTGAAACGTCATCTTCATCTGAGAAACAGGTTACTGGACCAGGGCTATACAAATATTCGCCTTATTCGATCTCTTAAAAAGTTTATATTCCGATACCAAGATCTTGTCGAAATATATTCCGTCTCTGCAGAAACGATTATAAGCGATGCATTTTCATATAGTGAAAATGTATAAAGATAAAGAAGTCAAGAAAATGTCAAGGATATTTTTTTATCAATGTGTGACGTAAAAATGTTTTTGACATTTACGTCACCGAATATGGTACTGCTTTGACAACTATTTTACCTATTTTGTTCCTGTATTTAAATACTGTTATAGTGACATCCGGAACCTTTGAACCGTAATGAGAGCGGGAGGTTTGGCGCCTTAAAATCTGATTCAACCCACCATTTCTTTAGAAATGCCTGTATCAAGTCAGGGTCATTACGGTTTTCACAGTTTTCCGGTTGTTGACTGATTTTGTCTGTTTATATAATTATGAGTTTTGACTTTCCCTTTGTACGATTGTTCGGAGTTCGGTAATTTTGTTATTACCCTTATTTATTCTGAATGCATGGCTTCGATTGATACTAACAACAGCTTGGAGATACCAAAGGGTAATCAAAATCTCTAAATCGAAGAAGGACAGACATTACAATGGCTAAAAGAGGGGACATATGTTTGCGCATAGTGGTGTCCAACACATATTGTGTTGTGACTTTGTTTTGTTTATCTTCGACTTGTGTCTTTTCCACTTGTGTACCCTATGTTGCTAGTTTCAGATTATACATTTTTCATTACTCTCTTCGGTATTCTCTAACGTTTATTTACAACGTTTTTTAATATTTCTTTTAATAAATATATTATTAAAAGCTGTCATCATCATTTTTTTTAATCAACTTTTATTCCTTAATCATAGTATTACGTCATAAATTCAAAAAAGGTTGTTCAGAATTATAAACACAACAAGAAATATAGACATGACGAAAAATAAAGAAATCTCCGATGTGGAGGCGAAAAACATTTCAAATGTGCATAAATGTTATATGTACCAGGAATTGATTTAGATCAAAACTTAAATAAATCATTAACATGAGACAGAATTACTTTAATTATGAAATAAAGCTTAGCAGCTGACAATCAAGGAAGAGTTGAACATCTACACAGAAAACTGCGTCTTCCGTCATTCTAAAACAATTGTTTATTATATCATTGACTTGTATCAACCCCGGGTGCTTGTATAGCTGGCGTCACAGGAAAAGGCTTTTTGACCTGCCGTAAATAGTTAGATTATGTCAACACTACTGATTGCTTGCAAGATTTCTTAAACTTGACATTTGTAAAAGCATGATTAGAAAATAGATTAGGAAATGGCATGTCGTTATGAAAGAGGGGAAGGTTTTGTTATACATGTAAATTGTTTTATTGTTGCTTTAGTCGCCACTGATATGTACTTGACTTGAATTTTCCTTTTCCAAATGTGAGACGCATTTAAAAATACATCCATATTCTAAAGCGTACCTCTGTACAGACATGCAATTCGTCCCTTTACAGATAACATATTTCGCAATAAATCTGTCAATTTGTATAAGTTCTGAATATATGTGTGTCACAAATGACCATGGATAGGTTCCGTTTGTTGTAATTAAAATCCGGTCCATTCTTTATTTATAACTTATCACCGGGTTTGTTATGAGAGTAACACTACCGGTGCCACTAGTGGAGCAGGATCTGCTACTTACAGAGCACATGTAGAGGTGTTCGTGTTGCTCAATGTTTATTTTGTAGATCATTGTTTGTTCTTTTTCTTTTGCCCATTGTATTGTTAATCCTTCGATTTACAACTTCTGGTTGCCGCTTTGGTAACTTCAAACCTTTCGTCACAAGCAGGAACGTTAATATAATTATTTCCATGAATCCAAAGGACAAAAATAGCTCTTTACTTCTGGTTATTTCTCTAGATTTATCTTTCAAAGTTGGGTCTTTCGTAGTTTGGATGAATCATGCATATATATATATATAGACTGGAAATACCATGTCCTAGCCTACAGATCGATTGTTGTTTGAGATCAAATAAGCAGTAATTCAGATATATTCATGACGGGCTCTACTAATTGAGCAGGAACTTCAAGAGCTCATGCTTGTTATTGTGGTTCGTGTTTCCTAATCTTACATTTGTTGTGTAGTGTTTTGTTAACCATTGTTTGTCTGTTTGTCTGTTTGTCTATTGTATTGTCTGTCCTTCTATCATCTACATTGTCTGATTACTCCTTTGGTAGATCTTTTTCAGGGTTCTAGATATAAAATATGAAACCTTTAGGATTATGGTTTTTAATTCCACTTTCAACAATATTTCAGCTATATCGTGGCAGTCAGTTTTATTGGTGGAGGAAACCCAAAGTAAACCACTGACCTGCCGAAAGTCACTGACAAACTTTATCACGTAATATTGTAGCGAGTACACCTCGCCTTGAGCTGGATTCGAACTCACAACGTTAGTGGTGGTATGCATTGTTGCATAGGTAGCTGTAAATCCAACTACCATATGATCATAACCACGACAAACTCTAAAAAGGTGTGCGCGAATCATAAGTAAAATACTTTATCATTTCGTTGCATGGTGTCAAATGAAACAAGAACACCATACTTGTATGTCTGTGAATCATATGTGACTCTCATATTTATACGGGGCTGTCATGCCGGTGCCAGTACATTACATGTAATTGGTTTAACGTTACTTAATCAGCCAATGTCAAACACTACTAACGATGGGAGTTAGATTCCAACATATACTGTTGGCTAAGGACATCTGCTGTTAATATCCCACAATATTCGTAAAACTTAATTATTTTAGTAGAGGATTTCAAATTTTGAGTGCTCTTTTGCGTTTAAGTGGAAAACATTCTTCAAGAGGGATTTCGTTTTATTTGTAATTGCAAACAAAAAGTGGTATTCATCTTCAATTTACACGATGTATTTACAATCATGTATATATAACTTTGATTATGAAATACCCCTTAAAAACGCCCCTTTTGCATAATGGAATTATGATAATTTACTCTAAATTTTTTGATAACGATTTCGATAAATTTAACATTAAAAATGGGTTAAAATACCATATTTAACATTAATGTTTAATGAGGCATGGTACGTCACTGTGTAATTATACTATGCTCTTTATAAGTGCATAGCTTCGTTATATCGCAGCAAAATAAGTGTATGCAGCACAATCGTAGTCAGGAATTCATGATTTTGATTGTTGATTGATTTTTGGTGTTTTAACGCCACTTTCAGCAATATTTCAGCTATATATATGGCGACCAGTTTTAGTGGTGGAAGAAGCCGGAGTACTCGGAGAGAACCACCGACCATGAGCAAGCAACTGGTAAGCTTTATCACTTGCGGCTGCGAGTCGAGTGCACCATTTTTGTAATTTACAAAGCCGGGTGTGAACCCAAGCCGTATTGGTGATAGGCTTGTATGAGTTATTAGGTAATCCAACTACCCAACTCATTGAGCCACCCGGGCCCCAGGAATTCATGAAATCCTTGCTTAGCGCACATGCAATACTTATTAAGTTATCGGAAGAACAAAATACACCCATGCATCAATATCTACGCTAATTAAATGTTCGTCGTCGTTGGTAACTCACAGTTCATCACGCTCTGATTACTCTCCATTCATCACGCGTGGGTCACCTGACAGAAAAGTCCTCGTTTCGTTAAAGAAAAGTCTATTAATAATTACCAATCAAAAACATCGTCTAATATTGTTAATCTCCTTCTGTCCAGAAAAACAGTGGCTCTTATTAATCTCTTTCTTTGAGGTGGAAATGATATACAGTAAAACGGTGGCTCCTATGTTTTGCAAGCAATTCCTTTCTTAATTTAGATACAATTAAAAGCTAATATTTGATTGGCTATAGAGACAATCGTTAGGACTTATCAACGTGTTTTCAAACGATCACGAGTAATCGAAGCGTGATCAATGAATGCCAGTATTTGTATGTTATACATCCAATGATAATGAAGTAGATGTTAAGTAAGGGTAATAACAAAATTACCGAACTCCGAACAATGTTACAAAGGGAAAGTAAAAACTCGTAAGTATATAAAGAGACAAAATCAGTCAACAACCGGAAAACTGTGAAAACCGTAATGACCCTGACTTGGTACAGGCATTTCTAAAGAAATGGTGGGTTGAATCAGATTTTAAAGCGAAATACATGTGGGTATAAACTAGCTTACACGACGGGTGTCACTAGTGGAGTAGGAATTGCTTACCCTTCCGGAGCACCTGTGTTCATCCCCGGATTTTAGTAGAATTCTTGTTGCTCAATCTTTATTTTTCTGTGGAGTTATTTGTAGATCGTTGTTTGTCCTTTTGTCCTTTTTCATCTGGCCATTGTATTGTCTGTCCTTCGATTTAAGGATTCTGATTACCTCCCTTTTGCATCTTCAAGTTCTTCTTACATCTACAGTTTTGTTTATCCAATGAAACCAGGACGGCTGCGAGGGGAGGAGTGTATGGTAGTTGGATTTACATCTATTTATACAATCAGTGCCTATCACTGTAGGTATTAATACAAATGCATATCATATTTTTTTCAGTGATATGTGGTAAAACTATAATTACAAGCGACATTAACACCTATCACGTAACATCTCAAATAGAGAGTATTTCTCATACCTGTTTCCGTGTGCGACTAGAGGAGCAGAAACTACTTAGCCCTCTGGAGCACTCAGTTTCCTTCTGTTTTTCGTGTGTTATTAATTTTGTCCAATAACACGTGCTCATGTTTTAGTTCCGTGTTGTGATGTCCGCTAGGATTTCCACGTAAACCTGATGTTTGGTTCGTCTTTATTTCCATTTGTTTTGTAGGCGGGTCATGTTTTATCTTATTTTTATATTTATTTACGTATACTGGTGTATAATACGATTTCCATTTCAAATGATCGTGTAGTATACCAGTAACAGGACGATTTCCCGAGTTCATATCAGGTCTTTAGTAAGGTTCATGTTGCTGAATTTATCAGTGTTGTAAATATGCTCACAACTTTAGTGGTGATAGACTATAATTGTTAAAACAACAATTTCCTCAATGTTTAATTATACCTGTAATTAAGTGTATGCGAACCAGGATGACACCGTGATAGGCACTGATTACACAGGTAGTTGTAAATCCAACTACCATCCGATCATGACCACGACGGTCCCATATTGGTGTCATCTTAATATATGCCATAAATTGTAGAAGAATTGCTTTATCTAATGTTGCAATAACTTGTACCCCATCTCATTTTGGTTTTGATATTATGTAAATGAAAATATGTTAATTCAAATGAATATCGGTATTCCATTAAAAGATTTAATCCTGCCTTATATCAGTCAATGTCTCAAGCCAGGACCTATATTTCAATATCGGCAGCTGTCGTTGTCATTTTGTTGTTTGAGCTGGCTGAAAAAGGAATACTCGCTTGCCATATAATCCAATTTCACTTATTCTCGCATTTTAAAAATTCTCAATTAGAAATATGATGATTATGAGTATATATATATGCCTGAGTACGAATGAATATTCATGACGGTCAAGATCCATGCGTAATATATTTAGTACCGGAATTTGCGTTTGTGCTGTGTAAACTTCGTAATACGACCATGTGCCTAAGGTGTATACTCTCTCTCTCTCTCTCTCTCTCTCTCTCTCTCTCATGCTCTCTCTCTCTCTCTCTCTCTTGAATACTATCTTGAAAGTTTCTGAACGTGACGAATATATTTATACCTGTGCCCCTTCAACCTTGACATTATAGATATGTATTATACATTTATTTCAACAGACATGGGGTTTTTATTTTAATTAATACCCATTTTAATTTGTTTTAGAATGTCAAGTAATATTATATTTATTTATCGGTCAATATCCTATGTCGTTTGTTTCTTGTGTGTACATGTATATGTTTTTGTGTTGTGTTGGGTACCGGTGAATGTTCATAGGGATCAAACTCACTGACCAGCTCAGTGTGTCCCCAGGAGGAGGATTGGATGCGGGGGAGACTCTCTCGATGACGAGCTATAATGCGGAAAGCCTTGACAATGAACAACCTGCATGTTAAAGATCAATATTGTAGATTTCGAAAAAGAGTAGGCATACTGAAACCGCTAAAGAGACTAAAGTTTCGTCCTTACCCAACTCTCCATATTTTTTCAGTGACATACAGTCAAAAGTCTACATACATCCCTCCTTCATTTTATATAGTTTTATACCTTGTATATATTGTTCTCATCCAGAATACAGCTAGGGCCCGGGTGACTCAATGAGTTAGGAAGTTGGATTACCTATCAACCCATACAAGACTATCACCAATACAGCGTGGGTTTGTGTCCGGCTTTGTAAATTACAAAAAAGGGTGCACTCGACTCGCAGTCGCAAGTAATAAAGTTGACCAGTTGCTTGCCCATGGTCGGTGGTTCTCTCTGGGTACTCCGGCTTCTTCCACCACTAAAACGGGTGGCCATGATATAGCTGAAATAGTGCTGAAAGTGGCGTTAAACACCAAAAAGCAATCAGAATACAGCTGAAATACTGCTCACTGGACGCTAAGCAATAATGAATGAGTGAATGAATGAATGAATGAATGAATGAATGAATCAATCAATCAATCAATCAATCAATCAATCAATCAATCAATCAATCAATCAATATTTTGTTATGATGTCGGGCCTACTGATGACAGCTGCTTAAAAGATTCACATACTCGTCCGTACTGACTCATCTACATGGTCTGAGCCTACACACATACACACACACACACACAGTAATTGAGCGATGAAGAACTGCAATGTCAGTGTTTTTGTTCCCTAATCTTTTCAGATATTAATATCTCTTTTACGTGAATTTGGGCAGAATTTATTATCGCGTTAAATTTATGTTAAATTACGTAAATACGATGACAGATAATAATATACATGTACTTATAAAATGCAGATTTGTATTGGTGAGTTTTTAACGAGTTATTTTCTACAGGGTTTTAATATATACAAGAAAACCCGGCAGGCTGTTCGCCAAGTTACGACACTTGTCAGGTATATAGATAGGTATAAACAGCTGATTTCAATTCATTCACGTTCTGACACTTCTTGTCAATGGGGAAAACATAATGGCGATATACATTTTATTTGGAGTTCGTCCAAACTTTTGAATTGCTTTATTTAAACATATGAAAATCAACTGAATTATCTATTTTTTACATGTTTGTACAAGATCCTAATGTAAATTTTACTGAGATATAATATTATATAGCCGAAATTTTAATGAAAAGAAAATTTACGATACCCGGGTAAAATTAATGAATGAAAACGTACAAACTAGGTCAACCGTCGAAATTCTAGATTTGTATGAATGAGGGCTTTATTATCTTGTTGTAAATATTTACGTTCGGTTAGAACTAGTGGGGAAGGAGTGTTATAAGATAAACTAATTAAACATTCAAAATGTTTATATATAGAAAAAGTTCAATAAATAGTATTAAGTGTTTTGATCTTTTTGTTTTATAACTTTCATCAATGAATCATATTTAAAGAAAAATTAAAATGTGTCTCTTGCGTAAAAGTAAAGATGAATGATCTCAATTTTGTTTAATGACTTTAAATTTTGTGTAACTGTTGATTTTGAATACGAGAATACCGCATTATGTGATAACGTTTGTCAGTGACTTGCAGCAGGTAAGTGGTTTTCTCCAGTTTCCTCAATAAATAGAACTGACCTCCGCGATGGTGGAGGAAACCGAATCATTTTGCTTCAATGTGTCTCTTGCGTAAAAGATGAGATGAATGTACTCAATACAACACTATGTGATGATGTTTGTCAGTGACTTGCGACAGGTCAGTGGTGTTCACGGGAATATGTTTGTCAGTGACTTGCGACAGGTCGGTAGTGTTCACGGGAGTACTCTGGTTTCCTCCACCAATACAATTGACCGCCGCGATATAACTGAAATATTGTTGAGAGTGGCATTAAACACCATAAACCACCAAATATCAGAGATGAATAATCTCAGTTTGTTCAATGACTTTAAATTTAATGTAACTGTCGATGTTGGGTGTGAGAATATCGCGATGGAGGATCATTATCAACAGGATATTTGTTTTTGTCATTGGGTTAGATGTAAAGGATAGAGTAGGGTTATGGTGTTTAACGCCACTTTCAACCATATTTCAGTTATATGTGGAGGTCAATTCTGTTTATTGAGGAAACCGGAGAAAACCACTGACCTGTCGCAAGCCACTGACAAACTTTATCACATATTATTGTATCGAGTACACCTCGTTATGAGCGTGATTCGAACTCACAACTTTAGTGATGATAGAAACTGATTGTACAGGTAGTATTAAATCCAACTACCATACGATCATGACCATTACGGGCTCGGGGTAGATGTAAATCCAAGATAGCATACGATAGAAGAATGAACCATCAATATAACTCGGCATAGTTTTACATTTTGAGTAAAACGAAAACATAGATGAAGCTCAAGTCCCGAAAACAAAAATATCGGATTTACAGTCCAAAGACCATAAAAAAAACCAAACATCAATGTAATTCTAAGGTTTAAGTTTAATGTGATCTGTAGTTTCTGCTTCTAGATAGGGTCAGACAATTTTGTCTCATTCCCAACAAACTTGCTTATAAGGAGATGCTGCAAATAGTCTTTTACTTGCACGGAGCGTGATATTCTCTTACAGTGGCATTAATTTGCATCCTGTTCTAACAGCGACTTGTGTTTGTGATTCATTTCTCACCATTGGCTCTATTTCAGTAAATTGTAGTATTGACTGGCCTCATTTCTCACCATTGGCTCCATTTCGGTAAATTGTAGTATTGACTGGCCTCATTTCTCACCATTGGCTCTATTTCAGTAAATTGTAGTATTGACTGGCCTCATTTCTCACCATTGGCTCTATTTCAGTAAATTGTAGTATTGACTGGCCTCATTTTTCACCATTGGCTCTATTTCAGTAAATTGTAGTATTGACTGGCCTCATTTCTCACCATTGGCTCTATTTCAGTAAATTGTAGTATTGACTGGCCTCATTTCTCACCATTGGCTCTATTTCAGTAAATTGTAGTATTGACTGGCCTCATTTCTCACCATTGGCTCTATTTCAGTAAATTGTAGTATTGACTGGCCTCATTTCTCACCATTGGCTCTATTTCAGTAAATTGTAGTATTGACTGGCCTCATTTCTCACCATTGGCTCTATTTCAGTAAATTGTAGTATTGACTGGCCTCATTTCTCACCATTGGCTCTATTTCAGTAAATTGTAGTATTGACTGGCCTCATTTCTCACCATTGGCTCTATTTCAGTAAATTGTAGTATTGACTGGCCTCATTTCTCACCATTGGCTCTATTTCGGTAAATTGTAGTATTGACTGGCCTTATTTATGTTACTGGCGTCTGGATATTTGTTACTATAAGTGAATGTATACCTTGTCACTATTGGATCAGGAACTGCTAAACCTTCTGGAGCACCTCAGTTAACATCCGGTTTTTTAGTAGGGTTTGTGTTGCTCGATATTTCGTTTTCTGTGCAGTGTTTTGTAGATCATTGTTTGTCCTTTTCCTTTGGCCATACTATTGTATGTCTTTCTGCCATGTAGGGTTTCTGATTACCCCATTGGTGTTTTCAAAGCTTTCTTAGTACACTAAGCATTACCATAATAACCTACGCGAAATCTCAAACACGTGTAATGTACCATTCAATTATATATAAACGTCTAAACATTTTAAGAGTAAACATGTTCAGATATTCGTCATTTAATAATTATTATATAAACGTCTAAACATTTTAAGAGTATAAACATGCTCAGATATTCGTCATTTAATAAACAATTGGATGGTGGGTAATTTTCTTATTCCGAACATCAAAATTTGAATTGACGTAACGGCATTGTTCAGGTTTCTATTATTTACGACGCTTTAATCAAATACAATTATATTGGTGAGAAGTCTCAGCTTGTACTATGTTCTGAAATAACAAATCAGTCATGTATGTTGCTTATGCTAATGTGTAAGTAATGTGAACAGATATAGATGAATGTTGATATCTAAACTGGTATTGGATTAACAGGTTTTTTGGTGAGGTCAGGGTTGCTTACTTATTTAACATTTGTTTATGTTGTCCTATTATGAGTTTTAACGTTCCGAGTCCCATGTTGTGGTGTCCGTTATGATTTCCAAATATAGACTATGTTCGGTTGCTACTTAACCTCCAGTTGGTTGTAGGAGGACTCATGTCTAATTTACGTTATTTGTGATTGCTTGCGCATAGTGGTGTCCAATACATGGTGAGTTGTGTTTTTTGCTTTCTTTTTCTTCGTCTTGTGTACCCTATGTTGGCAGTTTTCCTGGATTATTCATTTTTGATTGCCCCTTCGGTATTTTCTTTTGTTGATTTAGATTTAAACACGTTAGATCAATTATACATAGAGGTGGTGTCTGTCTTGCTCATCTTTTTAGTTGTCCGTGTTGTGTTTTCTGTTTTGTTTGTCTTTGTTCTGTGTCTTGTCCCAAATGTTGCCTGTATCTGGATTGTCAATTTTCGACTGCCACTTCACTTTTCTCTAGTGCTCATTATTGTTATAAATACTGTTATAGTGACAGCCAGAACCGTTGAGCCGTAATGAAAGCGGGAGGTTTGGCGCTTTAAAATCTGATTCAACCCACCATTTCTTTAGAAATGCCTGTACCAAGTCAGGGTCATTACGGTTTTCACAGTTTTCCGGTTGTTGACTGATTTTGTCTGTTTATATAATTATGAGTTTTGACTTTCCCTTTGTAAGATTGTTCGGAGTTCGGTAATTTTGTTATTACCCTTATTTAATACATATACTAACGAAATAGAAAAAAAGAACTATTTTATTTCTATTCGGGGTAAAACTCCTCCGAAAGTGGTGTTCGCTGCTTGCCGGACAAATCAAGCTACACAGCTCACTATGAGAACTGTGACAAATGTACAAATAGACATACACGTTCGTAAATTGTCGGCAAATATAAAACTCGTTTGTACGAACTTTAAAAACAGGAAGAATAACGAGTTTCTGGCGAGCTTTACCGTTTCTGTTTCGAGGTGAGTACTAATAAAGTTCATACTTGCCGGCAATTACCATAAATTGTGTTTATACTGCAATGTCATGTATTCACATTCTTAGATTTACACACAAACAGGCAAAAACTTTTGAAATGTTGCTTGAATTCCAATTTGGATGTTCTACCTATGTTTCTTGCGCTTCGCTCTATATAAGACACAGGCTACCAGGCGACTTGACACATCTAGTAGACGTATAAAGCAAAGGTTAAAATGTACACCTTTATATAGTCAGTAAATGTACTGATTGCAGTATAAATTATTGTCTCGTGAATGAATATTAAGACGTTTTTCCAATAGTAAAAGACAACTCATGGCAGTTTGCTAGGAGTTGTTGTCGCTGGTGGCCCGTTACAAGGCAAACTCCCTTGTCGCTCCAGGTCCGATCCGCATACTGCTCTCCACTAGCGGAAGCAAACTCGTGACAGTTTCCGTATTCTCTCCGAATACGATTCTCTGCCGGATACAATAGTATGCGGATTGGAGCTGGAACAGCAACGGAGTTTGCAACGGAATAATCATATTCGGAGCGGATGCGAAAACTCTCCGGAGCATGGGTACACGGAACAAATTAATGGTTCGACCCTATTCATTATATCCTCTTTCACTAGTGGAAATCAAAAGACACACACAGATTCATCCCAGTACCACCATTAGCATATGGATAAAATGCTGATCCCTTGATGTTAAACAACAATCAATCAATCTTCAATCACAGCAATATTATAAACAGTCATAGATCCAAGAGTTTGAGATAGGAGACCAAGATAAACAACACGTACTGCACCAAAAAACCATGGGTGAACCCAGGTGCTCTCGAATGGTAAGCAGTTCCTGCTTCTTATAAGAAAGTTTTTGATATGTATGTATATTTACATTTATCAGAAAAATATAACTTCCTGGGAGGGAGTACATCCGTCTAAATCCACATCCGTGCTTTTGCATAGCAATTCAATATTCATATTCATAAACATAATTGTCGACCTATTTCTATACACATTTTCTACACAAGAAACCACCCCTAAATTCCTCTGAAATATATTGGATTAATTCTCAATTTTAATTAGTTCTGGGGCCATCGTGGTCGTGATCGTATGATAGTTAAATTTACAACTACCTATGTAATCAGTGACTAAAGTTATGAGTTCGAATTCTGCTCGTGGCGGGGTGTACGCGACACAACATTATGTGATAAAGTTTGTCAGTGACCTGCGGCAGGTCAGTGGTTTTCTCTGTGTGTTCCGATTTCCTCCACCAATAAAACTGACTACCACGATATAACTGAAACATTGTTTAAAGTGGAGTTAAGAGCCATAATCCTAACCTTCACTCTTTTGTTAGTTATTTCCAAGTTTAACGCCACGATATATATAGCTGAAATATTGTTAAAGTTGGCGTTAAATTCCAATCAATCAACCAATCAATAAAAACGTAAAAGGTTGACAGCCTTAAGCTTAATTAGTTCTTATTTTGACCTAAATTCGGTTCGTTTTTACCTCCAGTTGTTTGTAGGAGGGCTCATGCAATCTGTTGTTTGTTTTGTTTCTCTTTGTACTCTGTCTTGTGTACCCTATGTTGTCAGTTTCTCTGGATTGTCCATTTTTGATCTGCTTACGTCAAATACGTATACACAATGTAGCTTATTCTGTGACGAAAACAGTACACAACAGGCGCTCCGGAATATCGTATTTCTAAATATAAAAAAAAATCAAAAAAAAAATCCGCATGAAGGTCGTCTACTGAGATTAATTATTTATTTCTTTTCATCATCTGGACGGAGTGACTGATATATTACCTCAGACAAAAATAAAAAAACAAGCTATAGTCCTCCCACGCCTCATGTTTTATTTATGGTCCTTATTAAGTAATACATTATTATCTCACAAAAACAGTTGATGATTGCTTTAGAATTATCATTAATAATTCATATTTCTAAGATAACTCATGCATATTGGGGATAACATAGTACAAAATCGCACATTATCTCCAGATTGGTTTCTATTACAATTGGGTAACTAGGAACAAAGCTTGTAGATAACGAGAGGGGTAATCTAAAGCCGTAATACGGAGAATGACAGCCAATACAGGGGTCAAAGGTAATTGCTTGAGATGGGGATGTAGGGGGGAGGGGTTCATTGGTTAAAGTCGTTGGATTCCGACTACAGGTATAACATCCCTGACAAGAGTTGGTGCATGGATACCCTCTTTAATTATCAAAACGTCTGGAAACCTAACATAAATGCTGTGGTGGGGGGAGCGGGTGGGGGTAGTTATCCGGCAGTTCGTTATTACAATCTCGGACCGCCTCCCAACAAGTCTGGTATGAAAGTGACGATACATAGCACATATCAATAAGTTACATACCATTCCATGAACATTTTCTATAGTCTAACGCAAATATCGGGTCCACTTTCCTCAAGGAATAGGGGCCGTCATGGTCGTTATCGTAAGGTAGTTGGATTTATATCTACCAGTGCAATCAGTGCTTATCACCACTAAATTTATGAGTTCGAATCCTGCTCATGGCAAGGTTTATTCGATACAACGTTATGTGATAAATTGTGTCAGTGATTTTCGGCAAGAAGGTGGTTTTCTCCGGATATTACGGTTTCCTTCACCAATTAAACTGGCCTCCACGATATAATTGGAATATTGTTGAAAGTGGCATTGGACACCATAAGCCTAACCCTCAAGGAGTAAGAATGTTATCAAATGGGACAACGCACTGTAGAACTCTTTCAGATGACCAGTAGCTGGAAATCGAATGACAGACAACACAATAGTCAGTACCCAGTGACCAACAAAGACAAACGATGGTGGACTAAACACTACACAGAAAACGAAAGAACTAACAACACGAAACTCACTAACAACTTTGAGTGAACTCACCATTCATTTGAAATAAAAAGATATATTGCTTACAGATATATTTAATGTTTTCCTCAATAAATACATGTAAATACCGTCTTTGTACTATAACAATAACAACGTTCCAGGTGTTTCGTGCACGCTGTACGGACCAACACGCTTACGAGGTCAATACAACATAATGTGACAGTAATAGAATTCGTACAACAGACAAACAAGCTTTAATAATCCTCCCACACGACAGGTTTGACAGTCGCCCTTGTTTTTTCCATTCATATTTAATGTTCGGTTTTCTTTGTTGTCATTCACAATTAAACAGGTGTACTAATTATGATAGATTGAAAAGAAACTGTTAAGCATACCATGAAATTGTATTCTCTTTGAAAACTACATCTGTTTTATATTGGCTTCGTTTATAGTGGCACCTACTTTGAGCATTAATTTTTTAGGGTTTGGTTTGGGTTATGGTGTTTAACGTCACTTTCAACAATATTTCAGTTATATCGTGGCGGTCAGTTTTATTGGTGGAGGAAACCGGAGTACCCGGAGAAAATGACCGACCTGCCTCAAGTCATTGATACACTTTATCACATAATGTTGTATCGAGTACTCCTCGCAATGAGCGGGATTCGAACTCACAACACTGATTGCATAGGTACTCAAAAAAATATAACTACCATACGATCACGACCACGACGGCCCTTAATTTTTTTTAAATAAAACAATACAATGCATCAATCGAACTTCGGTAAATGTATTTTTTGTGACATTCATATTTTAATTGAAAAATGTGATTGTTGTTTCACACCAAGCAAGTCACATTTCAATGAGATAATGATGATCATGTCCGCTTTAAACTAGACCATCACGTTAGTTGGATTTTCATAGTGCTGGCATACTGTAACAACAGTACGCGTGTAGACATGTCGCTCCACTCGACAACTTTATCCAGATTCCGAGCCAAACAGTCTTTGCTTCTATTCCTACATAGTGTGTGCTTAACGGCAAAGCAACAACTACCATTTTATAGTCTTTGGTTTTTCCCAACCGGGGCCAGAACCCACGATCTATGTTGACACTACACTCCACAATATGAGATGTACGAATGGTCTATAAAATTAACCATTGCTGCACATGACATGTATGCATACGGACAAAATCAAATATCATGGGGCAATGCATTTATTTAGAGAACGACCATCTGACATTTAAGGAGGCGTTATGCTTTTGTTCTTATATATAAATTACATAAAAGAAGCAAGCAAGATATAACCTGATATTGAAGTTTTCGACGAGAAATTTTAGTAAAAATTCCAATTAGAGAAGAGTTCCCAATTTTTCATGCCTGATTTTTGTTTCGTTAGAAGAAAAATATCTGACTGGGAAGAAAAAATCCAAAGCTCTCCAAAAGTTAAATGGTTGGACCTTTATATACTTTTGGGGGCATTTTCGCACTATATCTATCACTTCTAAAAATATTTTCATTTACTCCGACAAGACAAGATGCTGTCACGTCTCTGTAACACCATTACATGTATGAAGATTATTCCAGAAACGCGTCGTGTGCACTAAATTAGATATCTACGTTTTTATTATGGTAAATCACTTTTTTAAGAAGTAGTTTTCACTCTTATAATAACACAGTAGGTAGTAAAGCAAGACTTTCTCAAACTAGTTTTGTGTACAACGTTATGTGATACAGTTTGTCAGTGACTTACGACAGGTCAATGGTTTTCTCCAGGTACTCCGGTTTCTTCCACCAATAAAACTGACGCCACGTTATAACTGAAATATTGTTGAAAGTGGCGTTAAGCACCATCAAACAACAAATTCGAACTAGTTTTTGACCTATTTTTTTCCTTAAAAAAAAGTACAGGTTTTTGATAACATACGGTAATGATAAAACGGGGATTAAATCCCGATCAGCAAACCTAATATTCATCACATTACAGTGATCTAATACGAGATAGTTAACAATGTATAATTCTTATAAAACCAGGCCAATCAATAGACTTTTAAATCGTTATTTATTATACGATCAAGTTTGTGGTTTCGTACCTGGAAGTTTATAAATCAACAGGCATGTTTTTTTTACATGTGAAATGATACAGTTTTAAGACGTTCACAAGAGATTTAAAGCTTACTAACCAACGTTCATACATTTTCTAACGTTAATGGTCAAGCCATCTGATACCTATCTATCAGATGTTGTACGGAGTAGCCTCTGTAAAAGCTCTCATGATCTTTTCAAATAATCTAATTATGATAACAACATTGAATGGGCTAGACGTTAGGTTTATGGTGTTTAAAGCCACTTTCAACAATATTTCAGCTATATCGTGGTGGTCAGTTTTATTGGTGGAGGAAACTGTAGGACCTACAGAAAACCATCGACCTACGTCAAGTCACTGACAAATTGTATTACATAATGTTATATGGAGTACACCTCGCTAAAACAGGATTCGAATTCACAACTTTAGTGGTGATAGGCACTGATTGCATTGGTAGTTGTTAATCCAACTACCATACAATCACGACCACGACGACCCCCTTGAAATGACACAGTTTGAAGACGTTCATAACAGAGGTAAAGCTTAATTTCTAGCGTTCATACATTTTATAACGTCAATGGTCAGACCATCTGATACCCATCAATTGATTTATGTTCGGGGTAACCTCTGTAAAAGCTCATATGACCTTCCTAGTCATCCAGTTCTGATAACAACATTGCCAGTATATTCTCTAACCCTGATTTAGGAGCCTATCTTTCAATAATATCATGTCATTGGCTTCTCTTTAAAACTATAATTACCACACTGTCGGAACAGTTCCAGAATGCTATTAAAAATATCGTGGAAACAGAGACAAAATCAATACCCCTAATACACAAATACATGACTTCTAACTTTCCTGGCTTGGTACAGGCACTTCAATAAAGAGTGGCAGGATTAAAGTAGCTGTATGGATTCAAGCCTCACCTTTTAGTGAAATCATACTGTCATGCAATTGTTTTCCATATGTTAGAAAATACCAACACTCGCATTTAACTGGGCTAATAAAATGTAAATTTTCAATCCGTTCAAAAATTACGTGTATCGAATATTACAAATGACACCTCAAAAGTCCATATGTGCAATGTAGCAAACTCCCCCCCCCCCAAAAAAAAAAACAAGAAAAAACCCCACACGAATAACGATCATAAAATTATGCTTTAATTCTATAAATACTTGTATGTTATGCAAGTATATGGATAAATACATGTATCAAATACTAATATACGCATATTATACATGCATGACATCATGTATATCATACAAGTATATGCGCAAATACATGTATCACATACTAGTATACGAATAAAATACATGCATGAAATACTAGTATACACATACAATACATGTACCGCATTCAACTGCATGTATGAAATGCATGTATGTCATACAAGTATATGCGTAATTACATGTTTTACATTCTAGTATACGTATACAATACATGCTTGTCATACTATGCGCATTAAATACGTGTATCGCATTCCACATCATGTATGTCATACAAGTATATGCGTACATGCAGGTATGACATACTAGTATTAAATGTTCAAAAAGATTCCTTATTGTATAACTGGAATTGAATTGGGTGAACATGCACATCATATGAATCCATCTTAATTTTCTTTTTCTTTCTGTTTGTGAATATTTATCATTGATTCGTTATTAGTGCTACATATAGTAATGCATGCCTTTTATGTACTTCTTTATTGTAACATATTGTAATTTGGAGAAGACTTCATAAGTTTGTTTAACTTGTGTCTAATCCATTTTGTCTGTTTAATTGGCAAATAAAATATGTTTAAACTAAACATACAAGTACACGCATAAAATACGTGTATCGCATTCAGCTGCATGTATGTCATACCAATATATGCGTATATACATGCATGATATACTAGTATACGCATAAAATACGTGTATTGCAATTAAGAAGAGCTTGAAGATACCATAAGGCTAATCAGAATCCGTAAATAGAAAAGAACAGACAACACAATGGCTAATCAGAATCCGTAAATAGAAAAGAACAGACAACACAATGGCTAATCAGAATCCGTAAATAGAAAAGAACAGACAACACAATGGCTAATCAGAATCCGTAAATAGAAAAGAACAGACAACACAATGGCTAATCAGAATCCGTAAATAGAAAAGAACAGACAACACAATGGCTAATCAGAATCCGTAAATAGAAAAGAACAGACAACACAATGGCTAATCAGAATCCGTAAATAGAAAAGAACAGACAACACAATGGCTAATCAGAATCCGTAAATAGAAAAGAACAGACAACACAATGGCTAATCAGAATCCGTAAATAGAAAAGAACAGACAACACAATGGCTAATCAGAATCCGTAAATAGAAAAGAACAGACAACACAATGGCTAATCAGAATCCGTAAATAGAAAAGAACAGACAACACAATGGCTAATCAGAATCCGTAAATAGAAAAGAACAGACAACACAATGGCTAATCAGAATCCGTAAATAGAAAAGAACAGACAACACAATGGCTAATCAGAATCCGTAAATAGAAAAGAACAGACAACACAATGGCTAATCAGAATCCGTAAATAGAAAAGAACAGACAACACAATGGCCAAAAGAAAAAGGACAAATGGACAAACAACGATCTACAGAACATACACATAACATTAAATATCGAGTAACACGATCTCCACTAAAAACTGAGGGTGAACTCAGGTGCTACGGAAGGGTAGGCAGTTCCTGCTCCACTAGTGACACCCGTCATGTTAATCTAGTTACAACCCCAGTGATAAATCATGAATGGGGAAAGGATCGGACAGTGCTTACGACAAGTGGACCATATCCGTGGTCATTTATGACACAGATATTCCATAACGGTCAACCAAGTCGTAGTGGCGACTGTAAAACTTTCGAAGTGATGACTTCCACTTAACCAAGTGGAACCCTTAGTTCAGTAGCTTCCTTGTTAGCAGCAACCCTTTATGAAGGAAATCATGATAGGAACCACAAGCTCTGGAATATCGTATCATATATTTCATACAAGGATATGCATAAATACATGCGCCATACTAGTCTTAGAATACACATTAAATACGTGCACGACATACAACTGTACGCATAATAAACATGTGCAATGCATATTATACATATTTAAACTCGATATCGCTGAAAGACTGTTAAAGCTGGCGTGAAACGACAATCAATTAATCAATTCAAATATACGCATAAAAATAATGCATAGCATATACGTATGCCCATAAAATGCATGCATGGTACTATATTGATGTTAGCAATGATCATGGTCAAACTTTTCAAAAGCCAAATAATTTAAAATTCCTCGTGAATTTGTCTTTAAAAATGATCATAGCGACGAAAATTTGACATCATTTTTTTGTGTTGAAAATATGTTATTTCCATATAATTTTAATGAACACATCAACATTTTCATGATTTTTATTCGGTCACAAGGGAGTTGCCGTCTGTTAAATAATACTACCATAAAAAGTAGGAAACGTTCTTTTCCCAAATGCATTCACAAAAATAAGTGTTGTTTTATTTAAAATTTTTCAACCTCGAATGAGCCTCTTTTAAAGTATCATTACTCAGATAGTAAGATTGGGATCATTGCAACATAATTACCTTTTATGTAACAAGAAAACAACTTCTGTTTTAATTTCACTGATTAAAATAATATTTGTATTTAATCTCTTTTATATTATATCGTCTTCCAACATATAACCAGACTTATTGTTGATTAGTCGCGGGTGGCGGGCGTAAAACAAAACCTCAATAATTAAACCACAAAAATGACCGGTGATATAAGATGCTATATATACATACACACTTTGCAGAAATCTACCTGTCACAGGTGTTATCAATAAAAATCTAGGTGCATCATAAGAACAGGTAGTGTAAATGTAAACTAAAATCACTGTCATTAACCGTTATACTGTCCTATGTCACAGCTATAATAACGTTTCATTGATTTTTAGCATTGTGTACACTCTATTGCGCCTTAATGAGAGAGACCCAAGTTAATTGAAATATTATTTATACAGGTACAACGTGTGCCGTACTTGTGTATGAATGAAATTACTCTTTCAGTTTAAATTAATATAGATCAAAGTAAACTTTAGTTTCTTTTACTTTTGATTCATACTCATACTAATATCATAAAAAGACTTAAGAGATAAAACGATTTTACTACCTGTCCTTTTCATTCTAAAAAAAAGATTCTCATTGACAATCCTACTTGGAAGATTTGATTGACGTCTGTTCTGGTAGATTTAATTTAGGCCACGCCTCTTTTTAGAACACTACGTATCGCCAGTCGATTATCTATGAAAGTTTCAATTGGCAGTTTTGTCGTCAAAAAGAAGCGCCTAAAAATCAGCTCAATGCACAGAAATGGAGTATAAAAATTGGAAACGTAAAATGTTTAAATTCATATATGGTGCAGAAAAATTATCATTTTTTGTGCATTTCATTTATATTAATTTGGAAAGTTGCAAAGTGTAAATCTATGATCGTACATAATGTAAATGAGAGGACGTGGATTTTAAACCTGTATTGATAAAAAACGATGTGGATACGGTATATCAACGTATTATTATTATTATTACCGCATATGTTCTGTTCTCCGACTTTTTTAACCTCTGAGGATCTTATTTCGAAAGCAAAGAAAAAACATCACAATACTACACTGGATAACACCTCAGACAAACAAGGTAAGATTAAGGTAGTGATTTCATATCAATAGCCCTCTCCATGCTTACTTGAATAGACCGTATACATTGAACATACGATAAAATAGTCAAATTACGTTGTTCTTTTAAATCTCCTTACAAAAATATTGTGGATTGCTATTCTCAGAAACTTGTATGCTTCTCTGATGTCAGTTTTTAGTTAGCACCTGTTTCACACGTGAAGGAATGCTACCTTATAAGTGTATCAGTTTGAGTTACATAGCTGTGGATAGTGTCACAAATGGTCAGAATGATTGCCGGGTGAACAACAATAACAACTTATGCATTAGGGGGACAACATAATTACCATATCAATTAGACATGCTAAAAATTGTCTTATTCTATGTAAAGTTCGAAATTTCGAATTAAATTATATTTCTGTCCGTAGACATGTAATCGAGATTTGCGAATATATATATGGAATTAATAGTGGTTTTCTCCGGGTTCCTCCACCAATAAACCCGACCGCCACAATATAACTGAACTATTGTTGAAAGTGGCGTTAAACACCATAACCCCCGTTCTTAGAATTTTCTGCTATTCGGATTAAGCGAATACAGATTTGTTTAAGTAATTGCAAATTAAATAGCATCAAACATTTTCGACTGTTAAGTAAACGATAAATGACATTTAGTATATACTAATGTTATACCCCCATAAGAAAATTAAATGACACTTGCATATTAGACAATTAATTCTTATAAATTAGTTGCAAAGTGGTACAAAACATAATACACACAAATATTAGGGCACAAGCTTTGTTTTCAATCGGTAACATCTCTGAAAGCAAATATCTTATAGGCCTATGGCTATGTTGCCTTTTTTGAAATCCATATTTTATTCCGACAATTAAGCGAACGTCTACTTAAGCCGGTGATTTACAAAAATAATTTTCAATTTTGAGATGTGATTCAGGATTATTGAACAAGAAAACATACATTTTATTCAAAATAAATACGACAAGGGAATTATATCTTTTTGTCAATCAGATTTAATTTTGATAAATAGTTTTAGAAAGCAAAGTGCACGTATAACTAGATAATATACTAATACTATAAATGTCAAATGGCATGAGTGTTGACTACACTGTATGAACTCAGCCATCATCACACTACACATGTCATCAATAGACAACAATTTTTAATCAAATCAGCTGTACCTAACAACACCCTTCTAATTATGTTAAAATTACATATACTTATATGTTTCTGTGTATACTTTACGTGATAAGTATGTCGTAGTAATATTTGTTAAAGTTTTTAATAAGAAATCTTATAATAGAATTCGCTCCAGTCATAATTTATACTTTTTTAAGTTGGAAATATTCAAGCACAATTGTACACCGCCACATTTGTGTGACTGTCCAACGGATTTCCAACGTCATATGGTAATATGTCATGGTTTTTTTGGTGTTTAATGACTTGAGGTCAGAGGTGATTGTTCGTTTTGTTGACATTGGTGGAATTGTTGACCATCACTGTTTAACTGTCATTTCATAACTGACAACTTTTATTTATATAGCACTTTGATTGATGTTCTTCATCTTGCATCTACGGCATGGAGTAAAGGATGAGCACAATTTACATTCTTACGAGTATGGATATCACTTATTATCACTCACACGATTGATAACATCCAGCTCACAGCTTAGTTTTAAGTTATAAGTTAAGATAACATGGCAATGAAGAGATACGTGAGAGCAATGCAAACAGCTGTTCTTTAACTTTGTATTTTACTGGAGTGTCACAAGGAGAAACCATTATCATTTAAGGCTTGCAAGAGAGTTATATATACAGAGGCCAATTTTCTAATTAATTTGAAGTTTGTCAGTGACTTTCGGCAGGTCGGTGCATTTTCTGGGTACTCTCTACCAATAAGCCTGACCGGCACAATATAGCTGAAATATTGTTGAACGTGGCGTTAAACACCATAACCACTACTTATGTGGAATGTTTTACAACTTTACAAGTTTATTAAAATGCGTTCTGGCACAAATTGCATAACACATGTGCATGTCTGTCTTTCACCGATTTACGGATTCTGCTTTAGCCCAGTGCCGTCTTAGCGCATGGACACATTGGGCAGTTGTCCAAGGGCCCTATGCTAATCTATATATGTTGTGTACGGCATATTTCTTCATGTTTAAACACTGGTTTTGTTAGAAGTAGCAATTCAATGAATATACATGCATGTTTAATTTTATCGACAATTTCCATTTTTATTCCTGTGAGTGGTTGTTTGGGTAGGGGCACAAGTGGACTGCTCTTCCCGGGGGCCTATAATGCTGTTAAGTCGGCCCTGCTTAAGCCTTTGGTATTTTGAAACTCTACATACAACTGATAACATAAAATTCTTCGTAGAGTGAACAGAATATGATAATTTTACAGAAGATTAGTCGTTGTATTATTTTCTTGACCTTAATGGATAAAACCGAAAATAATTTTATAGTTTCCCCAAAACATCGTAGATGAACAATTCACCAAACAAAATAATTACATTCATAAAAAAGTATATATTGAATTATTTGGGTTGTGAAATTTATCGACTTCATGGCTGTTTTTAATAAACACGAGGGTTGTGAACTAGATAATGCCCAATAAGTAATAAAATATATATTAAAAATACCTAAGAAACACTCCTACGCCGACCTGTTTTTCTCTATATGTTTAGATCAAAGCATTGTGGTTCTTTAGATTTTTATCTTGAACTTTATTTTTACTCCATATTGTATTGAAATCAATAATTTAATGTAAAAACTACATTTTGTATGAAGACAAAAAAAAAGTATTTTGGATTGGAAAGTGGGTATCCATTCATCTTTCGATCTCTTCTATGAATGGCGTCAATAGTTTCTTTTTTGTATGTTACTATTACTATTTAAAGTAAATTTTATACCTAAACCACACATCCATTCCCCTGGTTATATTGAGAGATTTTTCCGATTTACATTTAACACCACTGACTTGTGTCCCTACAATTTTAAGTATACGCTAGAGAAAACCGAAGGTGCAACCAAGCACAGACAATCCAGACACAAAGGTAACTTTGGGCACCATACACAGAATGAACAGCAACAAAACTAAAATGCAACACAGACCAATCCAAAAATACATAGGTACTCTCTGAATGTCATTTTTGTCTGTGATTATAGTCGTATTACTGAGAAAATTTCAACCATCTAATCAATACTGAGAATTGCAAGTTTGACTTCCTTTCGAGATGTACAACCGTAGGTGATAGGAGGGAAAGTCCCTGGTATTTAAGGGTAATCTTGTATCCACACTAACAAAAACATATTTGAGGGATCTTTGATGAAATGATGCTACTATTTATGTTATGGGAAGGAGGATTCAAGACTGGACACCGTATATGGGGCATTCGTTCTATTAGTTAAAGCGAAAGCAGACCGACATCAACTCTTTATATACAATTGTCATACACTATTAGTTAGGGAAGAGCTTTATTTTTGCATATGCAGTCAGTGTATGCAATAAATGTGTTTCCTAGGTTAGTGAAAGCAATTCACGCTCCTAGTGAGGTTTACTCGATACGTTTTTATGTCTTAAGAAAGGTTTGAAGATACCAAAGGAACAATCAGAAGTCGTAGATCGAAGAAGGACAGACAATGAGCAAAAGAAAAAGTGCAAAAGAACAAGCAATGATCTACAAAACACTATGCAGACAACTAAAGATTGAGACGTTACGCACGATATTGGTGATCAGTGGCGTAACGTCAAAAGTGGCATAAATGTCTATTAGACGTTACTATTTTTCACCGAAAACGTCAAGATCACCCAGGTGGACAAACTCGCTAAACCTAGAAAAAACGGCTTATTTCTGTTTCGGTTGGGGTTTACAATACGTTTGAACAATAATCAGAATCAGTAGTATTTGAACGTTTGTCTTGTGTTTGGTTTAATGCAGAAAATGCGAAGAATTATGAGTTATATCGAATTAAACCTCGAGTGACACACAATTCAGAGTCAAAAACGACGTTGAAGACAACTTCGCTAGACCTCTTGCTTTGAATATTCTGATGTACAGAACAGGAACATACCTTTAATATATCGCACAGAAAAAGCCAAGAACATGAACTTTTAGCTCATATTTTGTTTAAATGCTTACCTTTTTCTTTGTTGAATTTGAAAAGCCTTTAAAGCACAGGTCTGTCCACACTTCTCAAATATTGCGAACCAAACACACGGCAGACACGGCCATTTTGAATTGTCAGTTTGTATGGTACGTCAACTAGATTATTACGTAACAATTTGTTGATGGCATGCTTTCTTGTGACAAATTTTCACGGGGATCTGTTGAATAGTTTTGATATCGCTGTTGTTTTCCGATGTAGAATCGCTTGGTATTGTTACGTCAAACGCACCAAAATTAATGCTAAGACCAGAAAATCGGGATCTATATATTTTAATATATATTACTTATAACCATAATTTGTGTTAAAAGAATTTTAATTTACTATGCCCGATGAATATTGAATACATTTTGATGATGATACCCTAAGGAGTATTGTAGCTTTCAAATCAGAAAATAGCATCAAAATAGCTTTGATTCGCAAGATCGTGCGGGACGTCTGAGCAACACGAATCCCGGTAGGTGGTAACTTACCAAATTTTTCTCTAGGTACTGCGGCACCACCAGCAAAACTAACCACCATTATATAACTGTAATATTGTTAAAAGTGGCATTAAGCATGCATAATCTTAACCTTAAATTAAGACGGTGAGGAGAAAGCATAAATCCACGAATGTCCAATGGTCGGTAAAGGTGATTGTGAACGCAACAATGGTTCCTATTAGTCAGGAAATGGGGATAATATGGAAATGTACAAAACTGTGTATATTAAAACGTACTTTTAAACTCGAATTTCAAATAAGTGTTTATTCATATTTCAAATAATACAATATTTGGTCAAGGTAGTTTTAAAAAAAAGCGGTGCTCCTTCAAAAAAAAGAAAGAAAGAGTATTGAATTGACAGTGTCACAGTGTATGTCAGGCAAGTGATAAAACTCCATTCACAATATTGTAGAACATCTATCTTCTGTCACCGTCTTAAATGCTCCAGTTATAGGGTTTTCATTCATTTCATACGATCAATCATCGACGGTTTAAACGTCTTTTGTGATATATGGTGATTTATGAGTTTACGACACAAACAACAATGTTCTTTACACCGTAGTAAACAGGATTCATTTAGCCTTGGTAATCTATTATAATTTCACTGATTTTTCAAACATAGCATATGTATATACTTATGTACTTCCTCTAAACGTGAATTGATGTGCAATTTTATAACTTTACCCCTTGTCTATAGTTCTTCACAATTAACAGCTACTTCGACAAGCATCTTATTAACATTATTGATAGGAATAATATCATGTTTTATATCATGACTGACTTAATTTTGAAACAACTTAGATCTTGACATGCATTTGGTTAACCGTTACGAAATACTTGTGACACAAATGACCACGGATATGCTTCCTTTGACACAATCAACATTACGACGCTTCCCCATTCCTGATTTACCACCGGGATTTGGCAAGAGTGACACGACGGGTACCTCTGGTGGAGCAGGAACGGCTAGCGCGTCTGAGGCATTCGAATTCTTCCCCGGTTCTTTGTGGTGTTATTGTTGCTCAATTGTTAGTGTTCAGTGTAGTATTTTTGTAGATAATTGTTTGTGCGTTTCCCCTTTTTCTATTTGTCATTATATTGTCTGTCCTTCGATATACGGTTTCTGATTGCCACTTTGGTATCTTTAGACGTCTCTTGCCTTACAAACTTCAGATTGAGTCGTTGTTGTACTGTATTGTATTGGCATTAACTTTTTAATTAGTGTATGTCTGTCGCACTGTTTCCGAAAGATAATATGAGAGGCCTATCGTCGGCTATGAGTAGTATTTTATGTGTATTTTATATCGGATTAAACGTGTAAAATGTGGGTATGCATTTATGCACATGAAATCGGATTAAACGAATGTGTGTACATGCTAAAACATAAAAAAAAATGATCAAACGACTCTTGAAATGTGTACACTTTGTACACGTGGAATCTGGTTAAGCTATGTCGTTGTGTGTATATGTTATAGGCATTGGTTCTGTTGAAGCAATGACTAATGTGCGCATACGTAATACACATTGATGAATAATTAAACGATGTCTTATGTGTGTACACGTTATACACATGAAATCTGAATATATGATGCCTGGACTTAGAAGATCAAAAAGTTATCCAGTGGTTAATTTTTAGCTACTGATTAATTCTCTTTCCTCAAAGCTTATCTATTGGCTCAAACACATTATCCACTGCGTTAATTGAACCAGCTAAGCTCAACCATATATTTTTATCGTTTGGTTCAATGTAACAATAGGTGAACGATTAATATATGATAGTGGTAGATAACATGAAAAGTAAAGTGTGTACCACAATTAAAACCGTATTTAGAGGGGTTCGTGTTACTCGATCTTTAGTTTTATGTGTAATGTTTTGTCGATCGTTGTTTGTCCTTTTGTCCTTTTTCTTTTGGCCATTGTGTTGTCTGTTCTTCTTCGATATACGGATTCTGATTGCCCCTCTGTTATCTTCAAACTATTCGTAGAAAAGCCGATTCAGAGTTACAAATAGTTTTGAGCCAGAATTGTACACACCAACACTTGGTCGTATACAGTACCCGCAGAAAATTAAGTGTAATTGGCTTTGAGATATTATATAGCAAATCATATTGAAATTCGATTTAAAGAAGCGAAAGGAGCAATGACTGGGGAGGCTCCACAGCGCGCCTGAGTTCACCCCCCAGGTTTCGTGTAGTAACTCAATCTTTAATTTTCTGTGTAATGTTTTGTGTATTATTGTTAGTTCGTTAATCCATTTTCTTTTGGTCATTGTATTGTCCGTCCTTTCCTTTACGGTTTCTGATGAAACCTTTGGTATCTTTAAGCATTTACATGCGGTGCTGCTACCATCTTTCATACCCCATAAATGTCAAATAATAAGGCAGGTTTTACTGCATCTCCTGAAGTTTGAACCACCTTTTCCATATTTAGATGATTCAGAATTTTAAATGGATGACAACCGGAAGTGTGAACATGTTCATTTGAGATGTCTTCGACATGTCTTATTCTAGGATTTTGGTTGTTCGTTTCTTTGTTTTGTTTTTATTGTAGTAGCGACAAGCGTGCCAACAATATGTAATACAGTGAAATAATCACGTTTACAATTGAATCACGAGGAGAAAAAATTAAGCATTTTTACCACATTTCACGCAATTTCCTGCCCGATTGACAGGTTTTCCTTGTAATTTATAATTGATAGTGCATATTTTTGTGTTGTTTCTTTTTAGTAATTTTTGCTGTGTGATTAAAAGTTTGATTTATTCTCTAAAATGTCATTTTCTTTTGTTGCAATGATATGCCTTATTTGAGGAAACGCTTTGTAAAATCAAGGAAGTGGTGGTTGCTATGACTGATTATGATATTAGGTAGAACCGGAGTCATCAGGTGAAAACACGCTCTATCTCTCTAACTTTTTGAGTTCTGACTTCATCGCTTGAACATTGTATATTTGTTTTGTCCTGTATCCTGTTAAAGTCTTACCATGTTAAGACAATTATTTGACTTATTTATTAATTTGAAATGCACGAAGCTATTTCGCTTCCATTTAACTTTTCTTTAAAACAACGTTATTCTCCTGAAGGTGTATGATGGCAGGCATTGTATTAAAATGTGGAACACACATGCATGCCCGCATCATTTCACTAAGATGTGAGGTTTGGGTAAAAAAAACTACTTTAGCGCCGCTGCCTTTGATAGAGACGACAATATCAAGACAGGAAAGTGGGTGGTCATGTATATGTGTGTTAGGTGTATAAAGTGGGTGGTCATGTATATGTGTGTTAGATGTATAAAGTGGGTGGTCATGTATATGTGTGTTAGGTGTATAAAGTGGGTGGTCATGTATATGTGTGTTAGATGTATAAAGTGGGTGGTCATGTATATGTGTGTTAGGTGCATAAAGTGGGTGGTCATGTATATGTGTGTTAGGTGTATAAAGTGGGTGGTCATGTATATGTGTGGTAGGTGTATAAAGTCGCCTCTTTCAATGAATTGTTGATTGGATTTTGGAACTGTTCTGGCAGTGTGGTATTTTGGAACTGTTCTGACAGTGTGGTATTATAGAACTGTTCTGGCAGTGTGGTATTTTGGAACTGTTCTGGCAGTGTGGTATTTTAGAACTGTTCTGACAGTGTGGTATTTTGGAACTGTTCTGGCAGTGTGGTATTTTAGAACTGTTCTGACAGTGTGGTATTTTAGAACTGTTCTGACAGTGTGGTATTTTGGAAATGTTCTGGCAGTGTGGTATTTTGGAACTGTTCTGACAGTGTGGTATTTTAGAACTGTTCTGGCAGTGTGGTATTTTGGAACTGTTCTGGCAGTGTGGTATTTTAGAACTGTTCTGGCAGTGTGGTATTTTAGAACTGTTCTGGCAGTGTGGTATTTTAGAACTGTTCTGGCAGTGTGGTATTTTAGAACTGTTCTGGCAGTGTGGTATTTTGGAACTGTTCTGGCAGTGTGGTATTTTAGAACTGTTCTGGCAGTGTGGTATTTTGGAACTGTTCTGACAGTGTGGTATTTTAGAACTGTTCTGGCAGTGTGGTATTTTGGAACTGTTCTGGCAGTGTGGTATTTTAGAACTGTTCTGGCAGTGTGGTATTTTAGAACTGTTCTGACAGTGTGGTATTTTGGAACTGTTCTGGCAGTGTGGTATTTTAGAACTGTTCTGGCAGTGTGGTATTTTGGAACTGTTCTGGCAGTGTGGTATTTTAGAACTGTTCTGGCAGTGTGGTATTTTGGAACTGTTCTGACAGTGTGGTATTTTAGAACTGTTCTGGCAGTGTGGTATTTTGGAACTGTTCTGGCAGTGTGGTATTTTGGAACTGTTCTGGCAGTGTGGTATTTTTTTGTTTTTCATTTTTTACTTGAACTTCCACGAACATGCATTTGTGTGCAAATGGTTTCTTGACTACAACAACAACTACTTTTCTTTTCAACTGTGGTTATATATAATTTAACCGTATTTTATTCAGAAAAGAACTGAAAAGGATTGGATAGCAGGACAAGCCTATATATATCCTCTCCACACCTCCTGGTTATATATCGTTGTTTTACCATTCGTGTCTTACAACTTTAAACAACATAGCCCTAATTTAATTGTTAAAATACATTTCGATATTAAATAGTTTGCAAAATTTGCATATACAATGAAAACATGAATGAAGACACAAATGCTATTATTCAAATGCCTTTTTATTCTTGAGCATAAAATCTAAAATATGAATATTTACACAATATGAAAATTATACTTATCCACGTATCATGTATGTGGCGGGAATACTTATTTCTAAAGGTTTAATATTTCGTCGTCGCGTGTCCACTGGCGCTATGCATACTATCAAGTTAATGGTTATATTTCTGTTTTACAATAAAACCACTTGTCAATATCTCGTTTACAAATTCACGTTTTGTTTTACAAAGAAACGTCGGCTGCACTGATCACAGTGAGTCATCCTATGATTTAACCCTTATTGTCTTCCTGTTCAACGGATCGATGATAAAAGACGTGCTATAGGTAATGTAATTTACGGGTATTTAATTAGTTTTCCGTACCCGGTAAGAATACTACATATGTTGCTGTGCTTCCTGCTTTGCTACAGATATGAGTCACTGTACTCTGTCTACGGAAATATTGCCTCATCAATGAATCATTTAATTACGTACCTGTTGTTTTGTACTGAATCTGTATTACAATTATATTTTTTTAATTTTACACTTTTTCAACACATTAAACAATTTACATGACATTGTGAAAATTGATTAATTATATTGTCAATACGATTAGTCAACATAACAAACCATTTTGATACGTACAGGAACTATATTGTATGTGCTATAATATAAACGCTCACATGGAAGGACATTTTTCTCAATTTGGTAGCTTTAATTATTTAAAAATATAGATAAACGTTTTGCTCTTGTATGATTTAACAAAATGAAAGAAAATACCACTCTGTCGAAACAAATTAAAAAATCCAATAGAAAAATCGTAGAAAGAGGCAAAATAGATACCGTAAGACACAAATATATGAAAGCCTACTTCAATAAAAAGTGGCGGGGTTAACTCGTTCTATTAGTTCAAACCTCCCCTCTTAGTGAAATGATGCGTCATGTAGTCCAGAAATTTCCTTCTTTTGGAAGAATAATTTTCACGTTAGATTAAATAGAATGGTCCTCAAGTAGAAGTGGTCGTTGCTATTAGACGTTATTACTGCCAATGAGAAAATTGTACGTAACGTTACAATGATTGATACAGAAGTAGTAACAGGATACAATACGTTCCAGTACTCGGTGCCTCGGCACGGACATGATGTATTATTGATACAGAAGTAGTAACAGGGTACAATACGTTCCAGTACTCGGTGCCTCGGCACGGACATGTGGTATTATATATGTCTATATTTAGAATTTACAGTTTCCAAATCATATAATTGACTAAAAGAAGAGTTTGAGTAATCTTAGTCGACTTTGACTACGTTGTTTAGACCAGGTGGATTACTTGCTCCTAAAGACCTTCAAGTTATTTGATTTGACAATAGGTAACCTTGGTCAATTTTGACTATGCTATTTAGACCCTTTGGTCTATACTTGCTCCTTTCGAATTTCAAGTTATTTGATTTGCCAATAGGTAACTTTGGTCAGTTTTGACTATGCTATTTAGACCCTTTGGTCTATACTTGCTCCTTTCGAATTTCAAGTTATTTGATTTGCCAATAGGTAGCCTTAGTCAATTTTGACTATGCTATTTAGACCCTTTGGTCTATACTAGCTCCTTTCGAATTTCAAGTTATTTGATTTGCCAATAGGTAACCGTAGTCAATTTTGACCATGCTATTTAAACCCTTTGGTTTACTTGCTCACAACCACTTTTCTTCATTTTTTTTGATTTTCCAATCCTTTGACTATGATTCTACCTGATAAAGATTATTCCAGAAACGAGCCGTGCTTACTAAATTAGATATCTACGTTTTTAATTACATTTGTAAAACGATATTACTGACGACTTATTTGCTAAGATGAAGTTGAATTAACTTTACATAGATAACGACTCGCAAAGAAAATAAAAAAGATGTAAAAACAAACAAAGATTTCGCAACATGAAGAATAAGGTTCACTGCCTTGTCAATGACACACGTTTATATGATCCAATTTAAATGTTGTCATGTTAGGAATACCGGTAATATTTTTTTTCATGTTAGGAAATACTGGTTACACCTGTACAACACCTGTATGGGTAAATGTGATACTGAAACAAAATTAACAATCTAAATATATTGCAAGTAATTTTTTTCTAAGCAAGATCAAATATACGAAATGTATATGTACAATGTATATGTAGGTAGCAGTTTGTTGCCCTTTCAAACATGGAAAACAAATATCAATGTTAAATACTAATCTAATGGTAGGAAGATTGACCACTAAGGACTGGAGGATTTTCTAACACATTTAAATGTTTCCCTAAAGCATAGGAATTTCTACACCTAGTTAAATATTAAATACGTGATGCAGTCAAAAGTACTGTTCTAATTGTATGAAATTCCAACCCCTTTAAATATATATAACAATTTAACAGATTGTCCTAATCATAGTAATTCTCATACCCTTTTAAATATTAAATAGTGTATAAATGTTGTATATGATAGGGATCGTTATGGTGGTGATCGCATGGTAGTTGGATTTACAACTAGCTGTACAATCAGTGCCTATCACCACTAAAGTTGTGAGTTCGAATCCCACTCATGGCGAGGTGTACTCGATACAACTTTATGTGATAAAGTGTGTTAGTGACTTGCGACAGATCGGTGGTTTTCTCCGGATACTCCGGTTTCATCCACCAATAAAACTGGAGTTCAGGGTCAGTTTTATTGGTGGAGGAAACCGGAATACCCAGATAAAATCACCGACCTTGCCTCAAGTCACTAACAAACTTTATCACATAATGTTATATCGAGCACACCTTGCCATGAGTGGGATTCGAACTCACAACTTTAGTGGTGATAGGCACTGATTGTACATCAAGAAGAACTTCATTATTTTCCTCATCTTAAACTCCAAACACTGACACAATAAGAGTCTCGAATTGAGAACAATAATTTTGGGATTTAAATCCGCATATACGATCTCAACCTTCCTTATTAAATTACTAAATTGTCCATTTTGAGTGTTACCCGACACTTATCTTTCGTGTTCTGTCCATCTGAGTGTAACCCAACACTTAACATTCGTGTTCTCTTCTTCTTTTCTCAAATGTCAAACGTCTTTTGACTTTTGATATATCTGTTGTATAGTATTATATTGAATGATTTATTAGATCGATTTTAAAACATGAATTCAATAGTGTTGAAATACAAAAATAATGTATTCTTATATTTCATTGTTTGAATGATAACCGCCTCCGTATGGTAACTGTTAGCGTGCTTTTCTAGATTCGATTCCGATTAACCACCTCTGCAGGAAAATTGCTGGCGAGCTTGCCTCGATTCGATTGAGATAGAGACGATCGTGAATACAATCAGTGACCGGATCAATCCAAATACTATGCAAGTGGCGTTTGTTACGTCTCCTATTGGAAACTGAAATAAATCAAAAATGATACAACGGATATATAGGTGCTCCATCTGTATCCTCCTCTAACGTTGCGATGTTTCAAGTTATACTACACAGTCAAACTTGTATTAAGAGGTCACATTTGGTCTTATAATACAGGTGATCTCTTAAAAGAGGTTCAATACATATGAATTTTTTTAATGACAGCAAAGGTATACTATGAGTGCATAATAGAGATGACTGCATTGGTAGGTTTGACTGCAATTGCCAAGCATATGGGGCTTTTAAGTTTGATTGGAATAAAAATAACAAAATTATCATATAATATTAAATATTTGTTGATGCAATGTCCATTTTTAAAGGTTCCTCCAGTACCCTTTCTACAAAAGTCAATTGTCGACAGCAAATCACTGACTGACGTTGGCAAATACTCAAATACAACACGGTTAACTTTATAAATAGCACGCATATCATGTTCTTGGTGCTTAAGCAAATCTTAGCAATGTTTCATATTCAAAACATTGTTAAATTTGGCTTTCAACTGTTTGAAGTCGGGCACCTGTTCTGTCACAGATTATGAACTTTATACTTATAAATATATAGTACATAAAATATAGCAGGATCTAGTAAGATATAAGTTACCTATATTAATTAGGGAAATTTTGATTTTATCAGACATATTTTTTAAAATGTTATATTTATAAGTCCATTTACTGCTGAAAATGCATTTGGTGTCATAACAAATATAAACACAGACCTTAATTTAGGACGGAATTTTGATATGATATGATTAACATGATTTGACAATTTAAAAACCCATTACTTAAGGAGATATTTGTAAATCTTACGACCTAATGATGATATTTCGTGTAAATTGTGCTTGTCCCAAAACATCGGTTTTAATAATTAGCGATTTACCATTGTGATGCTTCAAGTTTAAGTTGAAAATTTTTCCAGAGTAGAGTATCCCCCTGTTGAAGCCAACTGAGATAGATAGCTATATGGTTAAATGAATAAAACTGACTGTTAGGGAAATCGGTTGAACATCAACATAGAAATATCTACCTTATAATCATGATTAGATCATGCATAAATATATCGTGTCCCTCAGCTTTGGATTGGAGGTTTGAGTTTCAGAAGAATAACAAATATATATCTTTCATTGTGTGTGTGAGAGCCTTTCATTGTATATTTGAAGACTTTCAATGGATTGTTGAAATAATTAGAAATATGATGTGTAAGCACCTGGATAACACCATATATATGTATCACAAGATTCGATTCATTATTAAAAATAAGATGTACTCACTATAGGAAACCTCGTTGTGATACTGAGATGCAGAACAGGAATAAAAGTCATGTTCTTTAGCTTTAAATTTGAAGATCTGAGGTTTTGATGAATAATTAATAGTTAGCCTTCATTATGCTGACACCTTTAAAATTGTTGTATTTATTTCACTGAATAATTCGTTGATTGACTTGTGATATGGTCGAGAATTCTATCCTCCTTAGAGATTTGATTAGTGAACCATTCACAAATAAATTGGGATTTTTCTCGATTTTTTGGAAACATGATACAATTCAGTGATCCTGTAAAAATATGTGTCCTACTGATTGATTGGTTGTTGTTTAACCTCACGCGAGATGCATTTGAAAAATAATGAATAGGGTTAGAACATTTTGCCTTGCTACAGCCCACTACAGATCTATTTAGCAAGGAATCGTTGTGGACGTGATCACATGGTAATTGGATTTATAACTACCTATGCAATAAATGACTATCACCACCAACTGTGTGTTCGAATCCCGCTCATGACGAGGTGTACTCTATACAAGATTATGTGATACTGTTTGTCATTGACTTTCAGCAGGTCAGTGGTTTTCCCCGGATACATCACCGAAATGTGGTTTTAAATTGATATATTATAATCAATAAGGGTAATAACAAAATCACCGAACTCCGAACAATCTTACAAAGGGAAAGTCAAAACTCATAATTATATAAAAAGACAAAATCAGTCAACAACCGGAAAACTGTGTTATTTTAGTTTGACACAAATTTCGAGCTGTCCGAGATTTCATTCTTGGTAATGTTAATATAATAAGTCGGGTTCTATTTAGATTGTCAGATGATAATCATCACTGAGGGCATCATTGACACGACCCAACGTTGACCTATATATCACATGCACATTTCAGAACGTACGCAAAACAATACTATGTTTGATGGCAAACTGACAAAACTGTTGAAACCTGGGACAAATATTTACACAGCAATCTCAATGTTTGGACGCCAGTTAGTCCTCCCGAACACACAACGGTGGTAACTTGCATTTTTCTATCATGAATAATACCAAAACACAATATTGCTTGACAATCAAATATCGTTTTATCTAAAAACTTTGAGCAAACTTTCTTTTCTAACAGCTGTATTTGTTTGACTGATGATTCTATACTATCCTGCCATGTTTGTGTAGATCGTCCGGTAAATGTGTATCTAATTGGCTGAATATCCTGACAAAATCGCATAATGACATTTTTGATGTCGAAAATTAATTGATCGTTTTGTATTAACTCGAGATAAAAGGTGAATAAATGAGGACCAACGTATTTTAACATATTCAGAAACACAGAAAGTGTTTCATTTTTCCTATAAATTCAATGAAAACGTGTAGGGCTACAATACCTCAACCAAATATGAACCTTTAGTCTGTTCCAATGACCTTTGTGTGAAAAACGCAAATAATTGAGATGTGAACATCAAGTGAGTAAAATTATTAGAGTTGTGCACCACTGTCACCGATATTTCTGTTTTATTGGTAGGATGTATTTTTGGATCCCCCCCCCCCTCCTTGTGGAATGAGAACCCATCATGTAAGCAGTAATCCATACTATTATGATTTTTAATTTATTGTGACGTCAAAGGTTTGAGTGCGTGCTTTATGACGTAATGCAAACAATCGTATATAATCGAGTACGTCATCAGCATAATTTCATTTCTGATTGATTATATTGAGAAAATATACATATCCAGTAACAAGAACAGAAAATATACCAGTTTTTGTTGACAATCGCGAAAATACAAAAGATGAAATTGTCTTCTCTATTCCTAATATACGCAGTTCACTCCCGGTTTTTAGTGGGGTTCGTGTTACTCGATCTTTAGTTTTATGTGTATGCTGATTTACGTATTTTAACACCCAGTAAAGGGACTCAATATACTATATCATCTGTATTGTATGTCAATATAGGTATCAATTCTTAATAGATATGACACATCCATCAATAATTGATCTTGTTAATCACATTGCCATATTTATATTTAGAATATATATTACAATGATGGCTTGATAAACAATAATAAAAAGATAATTTGAAATATCTATTACAAATCACGTAGGTACCATTAATATATAATACATATAAAAAATATACAAACTCTATCTAAATGTCTGCGCGTTGGTGTGAACTCTTGACATCCAAACGTTTTCATTGCAATTAGAGTTTGAAGATGATAAATGGGTAATCAGAATCCGTAAATCGAAGAGGGACAGACAAGACAACTTCTCGTTTGTGAGTGTCTTGTTCTTTATTCTGTATGTGATAATCTTTCAAAGTCTTGCACTCGGGTGCTGTCTTACTACGATACATTAATTTAATCTAAGTGAATATATGTGTCTTTGTAAAATGAAAAAAATACCACGTCATAACAGTTCCAAAATTCAATATATTGAGGCAAGATCGATACCCCAAACACACAAATAAACGGCTGCCACTCTCCTTACTTGGTACATGCACTTGATATAAAAAGTGGCGGTGCTAGACTAGGTTTATGGATCAAAACCACCCCTCGTAGTGAAATGATGCGATCATCCAAGTATTTTCCACATATAAAGAGGAAATACAACAATGGCTAAGTATGACGTCATTATTTACCTTATTTTATGAGTTACAATCAAAGCATTTCATGTACAATATAAGGATAAAGTCAAAGGTTATTTGGTACCTGTTTATTCATGTAGTTCAATACATATTTGTAGGTTATTAACTCTGACAGGTTACAAGGACGAATTTTATTATTTGTATTGTGAATTATGGTGTTCATTACGATTTAGAGAAAATGTCGATGTATATGATCCCTGAATTCATTTGTGTTGTCAATTAAGTGAAACATAAAAATACGATATTGTCGGAACAGTTCTAAAATCCAATAAAAACATCCTAGAAAGTGACAAAACAGATATCCCTAACAGATACATACAAAACCTATCATTTTCCTGGCATTGTACAGGGACTTGCGTAAATAGTGACGGCGTTTAACCTGTTCTGGTTGTTTTGTTTGAATTGCACAAAATGTTTCGTAGACAACAAAGCATCTGTTCATTTTCATTAGATCAAATGTAGAAATTTGATTGGCTGATCCATTTGTGGTGATCATTGCTACTAGTTCCCGCCATATTATTTGTAAACTAGCTGACGTGATTTGATACAATGTCTGTTACCTTTGGTGTAAAATTCCGTATCAAATAAAAACTGATATATACTTATATTGATATATATATCATCGATAAATAATTTATCTGTTTATAAACTGTCCACATTTAGATTCTGTAGTTTTCCGTAATTTGAGAGAGAAAAAAATATGACCCTGAAAAACTTATGTGAAACATCGTGGCGTGATTGCACGCACAGGGCAATTTGCATCTGATACCAATAGGGAACCGTGTTTTTATGGTTTAACGTGTGTGACCCGATTCCTAAGCCTATGTAGTACTTCCTGTTTGACTTGCGGTAGTCTAAACATCCATTGATAGACCTATCCTAGTGCCACAGTTGTACCTATGACCTTCTGTAATTTTCCGTCTGCATCATTTCGTAACTGCATCGTTATTTTTATGAAAGGAATTTTCACTGGCCAATAAAGCGCATTAATCTTATTTTCTAGATTTCCATATATGGCTCTGTATCTATCGTTATTTTTAGAAATGATTTTATCCAATCATAGGTCGTCAAATAAATGCAACATCGTACAACATATGTTAGCTATCAAGTTGTTATCGTTATATATATAGTTGAAATATTACTCAATTCAAGGCACACAACAAGCAATCTACTAATGAAATATATAATAACATTTCAACCTTTTTCCGCATCATTTCACTAAGAGGGAAATTTCGGTCAATAAAACTAGTTTAACGCTGCCTTCTTTCTTTATTGAAGTGCCTGTAACAAGCCATGAAAGTGAGAGGTAATGTATTTCTGTGCTAGAGGTATAAAATTTGCCTCTTTCTATGTTATTTCTATCGTATTTTTGAAATGTTCCGACAGTATGATATTTCTTGATTTTTCCATTTATTTTACTAATGCAAGTTTTCTTCGGTTATTTTAAATATGTCAAAATCTTAATAATATGCCAGATGATTATAATGAGTGTCATTTACACTCCCAACAAGAGGCGTGGCACCACATTGTGATTGACATGTCTATGGCACAGAAAGGCTTGAATTGTGTTGACATCCACTTTAAGTTTGGCTGTGTATCAAAACATATTGGACGGTGTATATATATGTTGATATAACGCATGACAATAATATCAGGACATTAACGTTGATCATACATGTATATATAATACACAAATACAACATTATATCGCTTGAGAACATCAAACATTTCTATTATTAAACATAACAATAACTCGTTCTTTTCTGTTTATGGAATTTGTTCGATGTTATGTTAGTGAGCTGGTCATTGTATATATCTTACATATAAAGTTGATGTTTATGTTGGTTGTACGGTGGTCATTGTATGTATCGTGTTTGTTTATTTATGTTGTTCTAGGCTTTGTTGTTTGTTATGATAAAAAAATTATTCTAATATGACGTCCTTCAAACGCTTCGAGTCCAAACCCGTGGCAAAAATAATATTAATCTATGACCGATTAAATTTATGACGTCATCGACAATTTATAACGATATTTTACCAATTTTTACATATTAGAATCGAAATAATTCATGGAAGCCATGTGTATATATTGTTTTTACCACGGGTAGGCCTTTATGTCGTCATATGTATATATTATTTTTACCACGGGTAGGCCTTTATGTCGTCACATAAAGGCCTACCCGTGGTAAAAACAATATATACATATGACTTCCATGAATTATTTCTTAAATATATGATATATCTTGGATTTTATTTTACAATTTTGTCACAAGAAAGAAAAAATTATGAATGTAAAATAATATCAAATTTCAGAAACTAGTCAATGTTCCAAAATATAACATTGAAGGGTCCCTCTTTGTGAATGGTATCATGATATGTATATGATGGTAAATTATGAATAACATTGAAAGACAATTAGAACTATGCATTACCAATAAACGTTAGAGAAACCCAAGGGACAATCAAGACTGAAACAACCCAGAGATACTGGCAACATTGGACACACAAGACACAGGACGAGGACAAGCAAAACAAAACACAACACAAACAACCATAAAGATTAGTAACACCGACCCCACGGAAAACAGAGGTGAACCCAGGTTGGCTTTGGAGATGTTGTCTTTTGATGCAGTTCTAAAGCTGTATGGCATGCATTTTTGCAGTAGAAGAACATTGTATCCCGACAATCAAATCTGTTTATACAACTTCCCTTTTAAATAGTAAAATAATTTCAAGTTTAATACATTAAAGTAATCCCACCTTTCTTACTCGTATCAAAAAGTGCCTCAAAGCAATATTTTAAATTTGTGTCGAGTACCGACTGTGGTGCTGAAAAAATAGATAGATCTTTAATTCGTTTACTACATTAAAGATAATAGGACCGCCTGTAAATAATATATTAAATTCCTTGATACAATACACCACCGAGGATTACTGTTCTTGTTTGAAGCATTTACAATCTATCTTGTAGATATAGTTTGTTATATGTGAATCAGCCTATCCCCATTACTACTTGGTCTGCAGTACACAAGAACCCAGCTCAATATTATTTATCGCTCATCTCGTACGTGTGACTTTGTTTTCAATACCATATATGGAATTGTTTATGAAAAACAAAACAAATAAACAAATTTCAACCTTTTAGAAAACAAATATCGTCACATGTAGAAACTTCTTAATATTAATTTGGAAGAAATAGCACTTGTAGAAATTCCGGGAAAAACTATGCTGAAATCCTAATCTACATTAAATTTTCAATGCTGAAAATATATAAAAAATATTATCATTAGTTATTCTAGTTAATTCTTTGTTGAAAAAAGGTCAGGGAACTCTAAATAGACGGATCTATGAGTGATGATAGATTTACATCCGCGTCTGACATCAGGCACCAGGTTGCTTCGTTCTGTCTTCCCTCCGCATTCTTTCTGTTCAACGTTTTTCATTATATAGTCAATCTAAATTCATTATATTTTGAGATTCTTTTAATTCCTTTTGTGTTTTGGCCAAAGCAAAATTGTAAAGGTCAACCATCACACACCTCCTTTTTCTGTTTTTAAATAATCCAATTTTTTAAAAGCCATGTCAAAACTTCTTGACCAGGAAGCGAGGAATATACTGATTGTCCTAGCAACTAACAGTTATGTTCCTTGTACGTATATAAATCGCATATAGTAAAATATATTTGAAACTTTGTCAGAATACTTGGGAACTGCTGCAGAATAATAAATCATATGGATTACAATCTATTGTTAGCAAATTCACTTCTTGACCTTATGGAGAGACAAAAAACGATAAAGAGCAAGTATTTTGACATGATGTCTTATAGATCATACTAGAATGAAACTGAATTGACTTAAAGTAATATTACACCAGTTTTGGGGGAAGAAATTTTTTCCCTGAAAATTCAATTTGGAATACGGCGGTACCTTTACTAAGCTATTCATGCATGTTTCAAGTCGAAATATGTTCCCAACAATTAGAAATCTGCAAATCCGTGTGTATGTTTATCGTCCTCGCCATTGTTGTGGAGACTGATTAACTTTCAGTTGTTTTGTTCCGATGATTACCGATCATGACCTCGTGACGACAAGATAAACAATCATTGATGCACGCACACATTCCTGACAATGATTATTGAGGAATCTGTCTGTTTCATGTCGTGTGAACCATGTTTTGGGGGTGCAATTATTCTTATGTGGTACACACGGAATATATTTTTACTTGCATCCGACATTTTTTTTATCAACTGAACAGTGCACATGAGCGATAATCTCTCCGAAAGAGTTCAAATCTTGGGTCACGCGCATATCATTTGCATTACTGTACGGGAAAACAGAATTATCTGCTGTCAAATAGTTTGCGATTTGCTCTTAAAATCTGCTTTTGAGCGGAATTTTAATGTTATGCAGTTGATTTTAGTTAAAATTAAGTGACATATTAAGTGAAAATATTCAATCCAAAAATTCCACGATATTTACCTTTCATATTACGCTAAGATAAAGAACAACGAGCTGACTGCATTCCATGCAATTCACTTTATGCAATACAGCATAGGTAGTTGACTGTCTAGGTGAATGTGATATGCGACGAATATTTGTTACGATCGATTTTGATGGTGTTGCTTACATATTTTATTTCTTATATTACTGATGGCTTTACATAGCAAATGTCTTCACTCATAATTCCTTGTTGAATTTTAAAATGTTTAACTCACATTTCACGCCACGATATGGCTGAAATATAACTCAAGATCAAATAATAATAAAAATAATACGAACAAAATCATCAGATTTTAATTTAAAAACGTGAAAACCCACGGCTAAGCAGAATATTTATTTTTGTCACATGTGGAAAGCATTTGCATGACCGCATCATTTTACTAAGAGTAGAGGATTGGGTCCATGAAACTAGTTTTATCCCTTAAACTTTTATTGAAGTGCCTGTACCAAGCCAAAAAATTTAGCGGTCATGTATTTGTGTGTTAGGGGTATCAATTTTGCCTCTTTCTACGATTTCGATATTTGATTTTGGAACTGTTCCGACATTTTGATATTCTTTTTGTATATAGCAAATAGTTCATGGCACTGAGGGTCATATGGCAGTATATGGACCGGTCCGTCACCAACAAAATATTATATGAACCGAAGCTTCTGAGGTCTATATAATATTTTGTTGGTGACGGACCGGTCCATATACTGCCATATGACCCGAAGTGACATCAACTATTTGCTATATTATACTTTTTATCTAAAATAATGCAGGTACCTGGCCGGTCCATATACTACCGGTCCATATACGAAAATAGTGACTGGCTGCGTTAACAAAGACAAATAAGGAAAATAAAAACGTAAAGTGTAATATTTCATTTTATCATATCATTAGTGGTTTGAAATATTGAAATATGACTAAGGCCAAGATCGTATATTACAATCCAGTTTACTCCTAAGCCAGGTCAATATTACTTTTACTATTCAAATATTTATGTGAAATATACCATAAAACTTCAATTTTGTAAAAGAAATAAATATGTTTTCTTTTAGGATTACAGTTTAAACTGCCACAACAGTTAAAGTCCTGTAAAGATGAAATCGAGGCTATTATCCAAATCATGAATGATACGTTATAAACACTTCAAGTCATTCATAAAAACAGAATGAACAACAAAGGTTTTATTCATTGATAAATTGACGCGTGGATAAATACATCGGTGTGTTTACGCTTAAACAGAATTGTTTGACAATATTAACTTAAGAAAGATCTAATTTCATTGGATGGTCATTTGTGATAAACTGTTCTATTAACGCTTGATCCATATCATTTGAACGTTTGAACGAACGACCTTGTCTCTCCGTCTTTACGATCCTGATTTGTTTTGTGTTTTTTTGTGCAGTTTGAACAATCTTTACTTTTCAAGTAACTACAATTTATACTTATTAAACACAATACCAAAAACAAATAGTGGGAAATTTACTTTATTATTATAAAGAAATGACATACAAATGTATAACTAAATAAAAATGGAAAATTTATATTCCCATTTACTGGGAAATAATGATAATATATTATTAACACAAATAATTTATTACTAACAAAAAGACTATTTATACCAGATCTTATTTATGCAACTGAGGTGCGAAGTGATTGTTGATATTGGTGTCATTGTTGACCATAGCTGTTTAAATGTTCTTTTCATAAACCTGCTACCACTTTCATTAATAAATAACTAGCACAATTCTAAATATTTATTAGATTTTAATGTTTGTTTTGTGTTATATTCCGTCAACCCTTACACGGTACACATATGTGTATCAAGTAATCAACGTCTATTTGTGACTGCATGTGTTCAAAGGAAAACACACAAACACACACAAAAACCGAAAACAAACACAAACGGCATAGGCTGTGGGTTTTTTGTGTCTAGCGAGTTCAGACAAGACGAGAGGAGGTTGTTCGTTGTGTTGATATTGGTCGAAATGATGACCCGTCACTCTTTAAACTTTCTTTTCATAGCAAATACCAACAAAAAAACACTTTTCAGAAACTATATAAATTTTCTGCCTTCTTTTTTTCTACAATATCAATGGATGTGATAAAGTTTGTCAGTGACTTGTGACAGGTCGTTGGTACTCCAGTTTCCTCCACCAATAAAACTGACCGTCACGATATAACTGAAATATTGTTGAAAGTGGCGTTAAACACCATAACCCCTAACCCTACAATATCAAATGACTATTAGTCAACTGATATCTAGTTATGCTTAGAATATTTTGACATAATGCCTATCAAAAGACGTGATATGTGTTTAATGTGTAACTCGACAATATATTGTCTATTTAAGCTATAATGCTTTGGACATGACATTTTATCTAACACTATGTTTTCATGTAGGGGGAACAGTTTTTGTCGAGAAAAACCTCTCTTATATCTGTTTATCACAAGAAGAGTTTGAAAAAGTACCAAAGGGGTAATCAGAATCCTTAATCGAAGAAGGACAGACAACACAATGGCCAACAGAAAAAGTACAAACTATCTATAAAACATACACATAAAACTAATGATCAAGCAACAGGAACCCCACTAATAGTCGGGGTGAACTCGAGTGATCATATGGGTACTCTATCCAGTTAAAGTACATTTCTACCATTAAACACATTGAACTCAGGTGCTTATGGATGCAGTGCATTGTTTTTGGCAACGAAATTAATTTTACTTATGATCCAAGTTCAATTTCTTGGAAAATAATTCTGTGAAGTCTAAGATGTAACACTTGTTAATCTTTGTCATGGAAGCAACCCCCCTCCCCACATATTCCTGATAACATTTTCCAGTACATTTAAACAGGCTTTAGTGACCACATATATTAAACAATATCTTGTATCATAACCTTATTTTTATTCCCCTTCACAGTGCATTTTATATTAGCTAAACATGTATTAAGCGACCACCTGTCTTATGTGACCACATTTCACTGTGCCCTTGGAAGGTCACATTAGACAAGTTTGACTGTATACATATATAATTTGGGTACTTGTAGAATCATATTTCTAATTTGACAAATATGGCGGTTAATTTCGTTTTTTTTAATTCATCTTGTAAGCCACATAATGTAATTTCATCCATCATGTATCACGGATTTGAATCTATTTCTAGACGAAATGACACAAAAATGACTGAAGGTATCTAATTAATATGCAAAATGGTCAAAATAACATGATGGTAAGAAAGATTTAGTACGTAAAAAATGGTTAAAAATAGATAAATAGATATATTTTATTTTATTTTGATTAACAAGAACGATCCTTCAACCATACAAAAATAACGTTGAGATATTATGATGCAAAATGACCTATATATATAAGAAGAGTTCAACCCACCATTTCTTTGGAAATACCTGTGCCAAGTCAGGGCCATTGCGGTTTTCCCAGATTTCCGGTTGTTGACTGATTTCGTCTGTTTGTTGACTTATGAGTTTTGTCTTTCCCTTTGGAAGATTGCTCGGTGTGCGGTAATTTTGTTATTAACCTTATTATACCAACGGTGTTATCAGAATCCGTAAATCGAAGAAGAACATACAACACAATGACCAAAAGAAAAAGACAAGTAACGATCTACAAAACATACACATAAAACTAAAGATCCAGTAACAAATGTAGGAAACTCCCAAGATCTACAAACCATAAGTAATATAATAATAATAATAATAATAATAATAATAATAATAATGATAATAATGATAATAATAATAATAATAATAATAATAATGATAATAATAATAATAATAATAATAATAATAATAATAATAATAATAATAATAATAATGATGATAATAATAATAATAATAATAATAATAATGATAATAATAATAATAATAATAATAATAATGATAATAATAATAATAATAATAATAATAATGATAATAATAATAATGATAATAATAATAATAATAATAATAATAATGATAATAATAATAATGATAATAATAATAATAATAATAATACAATCCCAATCCGGTCCTTTCCTCAATCACGACTTATCAAGGGTTTGCAACAAGAGTAACATGGCGGGTGTCACATGTGGAACAGGAACTGCTTTCCTTTCCGAAACCATTGATTTCATCCCCGTTTTTTAGTGGGATTCGTGTTGCTCAGTCTTTAGTTTTCTGTGTAGTGTTTTTAGATCATTGTTTTATTTTGTGGTTCCTTTTCGTGTATTGTATGTCCTTATTAGATTTACGACTTCTGATCACCACTTCTGTACATTCAAACGTTTAATAATTATAATGAGGGGCCCGGGTGGCCCAATGAGTTAGGTAGTTGGATTACCTAACAACTCATATAAGCCTATCACCAGTACGGCGTAGGTTCGCGCCCAGCTTTGTAGATTACAAAAAGGGTGCACTAGACTCGCAACCGCAAGTGATAAAGTTTACCAGTTGCTTGCCCATGGTCGGTGGTTCTCTCCGGGTACTCCGGCTTCTTCCACCACTAAAACTGGTCGCCATGATATAGCTGAAATATTGCTGAAAGTGGCGTTAAGCACAATAAATCAAATCAATCATTAAATCATAATTATAATAATAATAATTGCCATTTGTTTATAAATACAGCATGTGCACACGTTAAAAAGAATCGACAAATGATTGTCGTTAGATGATTTGATTTGATTTTGATTTTTGGTGATTAACGCCACTTTCAGCAATATTTCAGTTATATCATGGCGACCAGTTTTAGTGGTGGGAGAAGCCGGAGTATCCGGAGTCCAGCGCGCCCTTTTTTGTACTTTACAAAGCCTGTCGCGAACCAACGCCGTATTGGTGATAGGTTTGTATGAGTTGTTAGGTAATCCAACTACCTAACTCATTGAGCCACCCAGGCCCTAGCATGTCGTTAGGAGGTAAACAGAAATTCATGATGCAATCAATGTATACCTTTGCGTACTAAACAACATATATATTACCATTCACTTAACAATTATATGATTATTTCTTGCATTTCAAATGCAATTAAATTACCATGATAATGGTGTGATTTTTACACAAGTGCATGGCAATTGTGTGATACAGATCTGTATTTATTGTTGAATAAAATATATAACATATAATTTTTACCAATAACGTATGAAGAGTGTTTTAAACATTTCACTTGATAGTCTTGATCAAGATTGTTTTTTTTTTCTATATGTACAGAGGTACAGTGCAATGCTATTTTTACGTCCATGTGTTTTATTTGAACTATGAACATAGTTTAGTTGTGCAAACAAGACAAAATGGATAAGAAATGAATTTGATCCGTTCGCAATGGTAACAATCATGCTCTTCTGACCTCGTTCATGATTTGATCATCGAATATGACTTGTCACAGGATCCTAAGCACGAGTAACTCTACATGTGTTACTAATGAAGCAGGAACTACTTACCTTTGCGGAGCATTTCAGTTCGCCTCAATGTTCTTAGGATATTACGTGTTGCTCATTCCTTAGTTTTCTGTTCAGTGTTCCGTTAATCATTGTTTGTCTTTTTGTTCTTTTTTTGCCATCGTATTGTCTGTCCTTCTTCGATTTACGGCTTCTGATAACCCCATTGGTATCGTCAAACTTTTCTTTGTCCTTTTTCTTTTGGCCATCGTATTGCCTGTCCTTCTTCGATTTACGGCTTCTGATATTGGTATCGTCAAACTTTTCTTTGTCCTTTTTCTTTTGGCCATTGTATTGTCTGTCCTTCTTCGATTTACGGCTTCTGATAACCACTTTGGTATCGTCACACTTTGTTTGCATGCATATTCAGCAGGAGAATAAGTGCAACAATAAAATATATATAAAAAATGAGAAATGAGAAGGAAAATCGGGACAACGATGTTCGGTTGTCTTTACCTTCAGTTGTTTGTAGGGGACACATGTGTTATTTACGTTATTTGTGTTTGCTTGCGCATAGTGGTGTCCAACACATATTGTGTTGTGTTTTTGTTTTGTTTTTCTTCGTCTTGTGTACCATATGTTGCCAGTTTCTCTGGATTGTCCATTTTTTCATTACCCCTTCGGTATTCTCCAACGTTTATTTACAAGATAAAAAAGATTTGTGTAAGAGCATGGGTAATACAAAGGAATGGATAAGAAGGACTGAACGAAATTGAAGTCGTGAAAAAGAAAGAAACATATTTGTTTTGAGGACAAAGTGAAAAAACATATTTTTTTACATTGTCATAAGCCTTTCTTACATATGCTGTCATAATGCACTGTAGTCTCTAAATTTGAATTGTTTAAAATACTCTTCCATCTTCCTCTAGTCGTAAGGGTGGGAAATTGAGAGGGTTTCAGAAGTGAAATAGCCTATGGCCTCTCTTCGTCAAAATAAGCTACTGCATTGTTGAAAGTTGATTCAGACACAAATAACCACAGATCATACACACCATGAATGTCCTAGTTGCAGGTTTAAACTCGTTACAGAAGTATGCTTGGGAGGGGTATCACAAGTGAAATATCCTAGTGAATCTCTTCATCAAAATCCGACGCTGGAGTGTTGAATGTTGGTTCCAACACCAATTACCACTGATCATGCAGCCAATGACTGCCCTATTTGCAGGTTTAAACTTGTTACAGAACTATGCTTACCTATCTGTACTGTAAAAGGAAAAAAATATGGTTAATTTGACAATGATTGACACTGTATATTGTACTTCAAGTGTTTAAGAGGACATGTATCAGTTTGTCTTCATGTTGTACTTATGACGTTATGTGAGGGTTAATTGGATCTATCAATATAAACCAATCTATGTAATAAATGTTATATATCTTAAAGGTTGCATTTTGTATGGTGTGATATTGTCTTCCATCATTACTACTCTTTGTTATTATATTCATACAGTCGAACCTGTATTAAGGTGGTACCTAACACTACAGGGAGATAACTCTTTAAAATCAGTTGAACGTTTTGATCATATGATGTTTGTATGCAGATTTTAAGCATCTCGGTGATCAAAACCACAGAGAGAAAAGCTGCTATGTGGCTAGTGAATTTATAACTCTGAGTCTGTTGGTTGGAATTTGTTAAAATTTTGATATTTATTAGAGTGGATATATTCAAATACACTGCCAAAAAAAATAAGAAAATTAAACGAGCAGATCAAATTTTACCTGAAGTGTATGGTAGCACCTTAAGACGTCACATTTGAGACAAAGAAAAGTGGGGCACTCTAAGACAGGTGACTTCCTAGAAGAGGTTCAATTCATATGAATGTGACATTTAAATATAGATGACTGCTTAATAGAGGTTCAATTCATATAAAGGTGACTTCTAAATATAGATGACTGCTTAATAGAGGTAACCGTATGGGCAGGTTTGATTGTATTAGTTTATAACAAGGTTAAAAACGAATTAAAGGGAACAGTTAATAAATCACATTACGAATGGCAAATCATCACTACCAGTATGGTACCTGATATTTAGAAAGGATAATCATACATGTAGTTCGTAATGAAGTTGGTATATTTTACAATCCAGGTGTATGGATTATAGATTTATTACGATCAATAATGTGTCTTCATTTAAATTGGACTATACTGGAAAATCCCTTGAATACTACTAATCTTGGTAAATCATTGACAATTTGATCGAATATGGTCATATCGAGTACACCTAGCCACGAGTGAAGTTCAAGCTCTTTTCATTTGTCATCATATTTAGATAAAGTTTTTTTTACGATATCTGTCGGTATTTGTTAGTATCGTTCTTACAACATAGAGATGAAATGCATTTTGTATGTGAATCAGGAGAAGTTGTCCCCTTTGAAGCACCGTTATTACACTTCATATTAACTTTTAGTTTGGCTTTATTTTCACTTGTCATTCTCGTCTGTGTAACTGTTGTATTCGGAACACATCTTCACTCAGATATCTCTACTGTATGCTATACTCAATATCCATCCGGAACACCCCCACTCAGATATCTTTTTTCTGATTTTGGTACTATATGTCCGTCCGAAACACCTCCACGCAGATACCTTTGTTCAGAGTTGGGTATTATATGTCCGTTCGGAACTCCTTCACTCAGATGTCTTTTCTGATTTAGGTACTATATGTCCTTCCGGAACACCGTTCCAATCGGATACCTTTTTTTATTTGGGTGCTATATGTCCTTCCGGAACACCTCTCCAAACGGTGATCTCTTATTATTGCGCAACCATGTTCCTGATTCTTATAAGACACTCACCGTGTTACTCATATATACAGTGAAGTCCGGTAAAATCTTGGCAGTGATAAAATCTAAACGGGGTATATTTTTATTTGGAAAATTAAAGACATATTGACTTAAAAGAAAAGGAATTCAAGTAAACAAAAATCACAATTTGGTTAAGCTTGAAGACCTTGACCATTTTATATTTCTACTTCCGACTACTGTATTTATAAGCAAGATGGCGCACGACATTAAAATATCAACTTAGCTTCAACAAGACCACATGACAAAACAGTTTGAAGATACCAAAGGGAGGTAATCAGAATCCGTATATCGAAGAAGAACAGACAACACAATGGCAAAATGAAAAAGTACAAAAGGCCAAACAACGATCTACAAAACATACATATAAAGCTAAAGATCGAGTAACACGAACCCCACTAAACCATTACGTGTCATGTGGCATGCTGCTACGTGACACGTAATGGTTGTTCTTTAAAACTGTGTCCGTATTTGTTTTACCAATCTCTTTGGGTGGTATTGTAGTGTCCAATAAACAAATTAGAGTGAAACAGATTTTATAGCTTTGAACCCTGTTATATGAAGTTAAGGTGGGATAGAAATTGAAGAAAAATGTATAAAAAGTGTCAGTATATGTACATCAACGCTACCTTTCACATAAAATCAACCAATAAAAATAAACTTCATTAAAAAGCATTTAAACATGAATATTGTTAATGTTGCTATTCTACATTCACATGTATTCTGACTACAAATAACCTCTTTTTCCATTTGCGGGTACTTAATATACAAATTATCAAATTACTGAGAATTACAAAGTTATTCATAAGATTTAGAGATATCATTCTAGGTATACAAATAATATCATCATCATTAATGAAACGTATCATGTCAATCAAAACAATAAACGTAAATCAATGTCGGCCTTCACCTAGAAACAGATAGCATTAGTCTTGTCATATTTGTACCTCTTTTTCGGGGGTGATGGTGGTGGAGGGTAGTTGATGATCCTTCTGTTCTAGCCAATCGTCTTCAGTTTTGATTTTATATCCTTATTGCACTTTTGTTAATCAATATGGGCCTTCACCTAGATACAGATAGGAATAGTCTCGTCATTGTTTTTAGGGGGGGGGGGGGGGGGGGGGGGGTAGTGTTGGATTTATAGTGTTGGACGGTCGTTCTGTTCAAGCTTATCATCTTCGTTTTTTATCTTATATCCTGAGTGCGCTTTTGAATTGCTATGTCTGGTGACCATTTTATCCCAATTTCTCGAACGAAAATCTTAAGTGGTAAATTAACAAATAATTGACTCGTGTTTATTTCGTAAATTCAACCTCACGTTTCTCTGTAGGATTGTTTCTGTTACCTGAGATGTTGCTCTTTTATTACCTTTGAGTTTGTGCCTTTGCTGTTCTCTACCAGGATAACATATTAACGCGAGTTCTCTACTGACTGTGATGTTTCGAGATTCTAGAGAACACAACTGTCATGCTCGCAATGAGAGCATAATTATATTAAAGACTATGCCAGAAATTAACAGACATTAACCTAGAGACAATATTAAGCATAGATCAATGAACTGTAATATATATCATCCTAAGACTGACATTTCACATTTATACACTGCAATATTAAATGTTTTTCATCATCTATAACACACACGTACAAAGGTTGGCCGTTGTCGTACACATTGTGAACGTAGTATCTGTCATTCAATATCTGTCAATTTAATATTGGTGATTGTTTCGACATGAAATGGCAGCCTCTTGAAGTAGCAATAGCATATGCACATGGTTCAAATAGAGATGTATTTATCAATGAAAATGAACTTAGTATATGTATGATGGGATGTCAAAACAATATATAATTAATTAATATATTTGAATGTATACATTACATATTTATTCCTTTTTCAAAAATAAACAAATTACATTTAAAATTTAATATTGGTCCATCATTACGAAGGTATGCAAGCACATAAAAGCGCACAATTTCACTAAGAGGATATGTCTGGGTCCATAAAACTAGCTTAACCCCGCCACTTTTTATTGAAGTGCCTGTACCATGCTAGGGTTCTCGATATTCCCTCTTTCTACGATTTTAATATTTAATTTTGGAATTGTTCAGACAGTGTGTTTTTTTGTCTTTAATTTTAATATGAGACAGGCAACCTGTTTGAAGGACGAAGTCCTAAAATTTCAATAATACGATGATCTGTGCAAGTTATTTTGAATGAATTTTGTAGCCGATTTGTTACGGCTGTTCCGTTCATTTTACCTACTGTACGCCGCTATTCCGTCGGGAGTTTCGTAGAGAGATTTTTTTATTAGAAGTTTATTTCGATTTTGCATAGAGTAAATAATTAAAGAATTGGGAATTTTTCATTGAAATATATTTCTTTTGCGTTTCTAAATTATCAATTGATCTATTTTTTAAACTTCCGGTGAACAGATATTTGGCTATCAATATAGAAGGAAAAATCGGACAGCCTACCGTTATAAGGACTTCGTCCTTTATTACTGTAATGTTTAACGTGTTAATTTTCTAAAATACACAAATTAAACGGACAATTTTAGCTTTCTCCAATTACACACTATCACTCAAAATTGATGTTGCTGTCCTGTACGATTATTGTTACTATCGTAGCTTCATGAAGCTGCTCTAGTAACAGGACAACCCGGACACAAAGCTAGAAACATGACAAACATAAACGTAGAAAACATTTTATTATTCCATCTTCATTCTACCATGTAATAATATTTCATCATTTTAGTAACGTTGATGAGAAATGATTAGATGTAGATAGACATGAAAACAATTAATTTGACACCTAAGTAAAAATAACAGGGCTGTGATTGCTGTTCCTCATTTCACAGTCACTGTGATATCTTTAATGATGAGCATAATTATCAACTCTAATTGAGCGTCAGATGAACGAATAAACGGTACTCTTGTATCAGATATAAATATGTTATCTGTGCTCATACCCTCAAAACTAGGTATATTGGTGAAAGTGGCGTTAAACACCAAAAATCAAATTAAATCAAAAATATGTGGCGGGTGTTTGCCACTGTTTTGTTATTTTGGTTCTTCATATATTTCCCCCCATGGTGTTGTTTTACCTATCAGCATTTTGCTTTTTATGATTTTGCCAACCCAGCAACTTTTTATGATTTTGTCAACCCAGCAACGTTTTATGATTTTGTCAACCCAGCAACTTTTTATGATTTTGTCAACCCAGCAACTTTTTATGATTTTGCCAACCCAGCAACTTTTTATGATTTTGTCAACCCAGCAACTTTTTATGATTTTGCCAACCCAGCAACTTTTTATGATTTTGTCAACCCAGCAACTTTTTATGATTTTGTCAACCCAGCAACTTTTTATGATTTTGTCAACCCAGCAACTTTTTATGATTTTGCCAACCCAGCAACTTTTTATGATTTTGCCAACCCAGCAACTTTTTATGATTTTGCCAACCCAGCAACTTTTTATGATTTTGTCAACCCAGCAACTTTTTATGATTTTGTCAACCCAGCAACTTTTTATGATTTTGTCAACCCAGCAACTTTATATGATTTTGTCAACCCAGCAACTTTTTATGATTTTGCCAACCCAGCAACTTTTTATGATTTTGCCAACCCAGCAACTTTTTATGATTTTGTCAACCCAGCAACTTTTTATGATTTTGTCAACCCAGCAACTTTTTATGATTTTGTCAACCCAGCAACTTTTTATGATTTTGTCAACCCAGCAACTTTTTATGATTTTGCCAACCCAGCAACTTTTTATGATTTTGTCAACCCAGCAACTTTTTATGATTTTGTCAACCCAGCAACTTTTTATGATTTTGCCAACCCAGCAACTTTTTATGATTTTGCCAACCCAGCAACTTTTTATGATTTTGTCAACCCAGCAACTTTTTATGATTTTGCCAACCCAGCAACTTTTTATGATTTTGCCAACCCAGCAACTTTTTATGATTTTGCCAACCCAGCAACTTTTTATGATTTTGTCAACCCAGCAACTTTTTATGATTTTGTCAACCCAGCAACTTTTTATGATTTTGTCAACCCAGCAACTTTTTATGATTTTGCCAACCCAGCAACTTTTTATGATTTTGCCAACCCAGCAACTTTTTATGATTTTGCCAACCCAGCAACTTTTTATGATTTTGTCAACCCAGCAACTTTTTATGATTTTGTCAACCCAGCAACTTTTTATGATTTTGTCAACCCAGCAACTTTTTATGATTTTGTCAACCCAGCAACTTTTTATGATTTTGCCAACCCAGCAACTTTTTAATGAAGTGCGTGTAATAAACCAGGAAAATGAGCCGTCATGTATATATGTGTTAGAGCTATAGAAGAAGCAGGAAGTACTTACCCTTCACGAGCACCTGAATGAGCCGTCATGTATATATGTGCTAGAGGTATAGAAGAAGCAGAAAGTACTTACCCTTCACGAGCACCTGAATGAGCCGTCATGTATATATGTGCTAGAGGTATAGAAGAAGCAGGAAGTACTTACCCTTCACGAGCACCTGAATGAGCCGCCATGTATATATGTGCTAGAGTTATAGAAGAAGCAGGAAGTACTTACCCTTCACGAGCACCTGAATGAGCCGTCATGTATATATGCGCTAGAGGTATAGAAGAAGCAGGAAGTACTTGCCCTTCACGAGCACCGGAATGAGCCGTCATGTATATATGTGTTAGAGGTATAGAAGAAGCAGGAAGTACTTACCCTTCACGAGCACATGAATGAGCCGTCATGTATATATGTGCTACAGGTATAGAAGAAGCAGGAAGTACTTACCCTTCACGAGCACCTGAATGAGCCGTCATGTATATATGTGTTAGAGGTATAGAAGAAGCAGGAAGTACTTACCCTTCACGAGCACATGAATGAGCCGTCATGTATATATGTGCTAGAGGTATAGAAGAAGCAGGAAGTACTTACCCTTCACGAGCACATGAATGAGCCGTCATTTATATATGTGCTAGAGTTATAGAAGAAGCAGGAAGTACTTACCCTTCACGAGCACCTGAATGAGCCGTCATGTATATATGTGCTAGAGTTATAGAAGAAGCAAGAAGTACTTACCCTTCACGAGCACCTGAATGAGCCGTCATGTATATATGTGCTAGAGTTATAGAAGAAGCAGGAAGTACTTACCCTTCACGAGCACCTGAATGAGCCGTCATGTATATATGTGCTAGAGGCATAGAAGAAGCAGGACGTACTTACCCTTCACGAGCACCTGAATGAGCCGTCATGTATATATGTGCTAGAGTTATAGAAGAAGCAGAAAGTACTTACCCTTCACGAGCACCTGAATGAGCCGGCATGTATATATGTGCTAGAGTTATAGAAGAAGCAGGAAGTACTTACCCTTCACGAGCACCTGAATGATCCGTCATGTATATATGTGCTAGAGTTATAGAAGAAGCAGGAAGTACTTTCCCTTCACGAGCACCTGAATGAGCCGTCATGTATATATGTGTTAGAGGTATAGAAGAAGCAGGAAGTACTTACCCTTCACGAGCACCTGAATGAGCCGTCATGTATATATGTGCTAGAGGTATAGAAGAAGCAGGAAGTACTTACCCTTCACGAGCACCTGAATGAGCCGTCATGTATATATGTGTTAGAGGTATAGAAGAAGCAGGAAGTACTTTCCCTTCACGAGCACCTGAATGAGCCGTCATGTATATATGCGCTAGAGGTATAGAAGAAGCAGGAAGTACCTACCCTTCACGAGCACCTGAATGAGCCGTCATGTATATATGCGCTAGAGGTATAGAAGAAGCAGGAAGTACTTACCCTTCACGAGCACATGAATGAGTCGTCATGTATATATGTGTTAGAGGTATAGAAGAAGCAGGAAGTACATACCCTTCACGAGCACCTGAATGAGCCGTCATGTATATATGTGTTAGAGGTATAGAAGAAGCAGGAAGTACTTACCCTTCACGAGCACCTGAATGAGCCGTCATGTATATATGTGTTAGAGGTATAGAAGAAGCAGGAAGTACTTACACTTCACGAGCACCTGAATGAGCCGTCATGTATATATGTGTTAGAGGTATAGAAGAAGCAGGAAGTACTTACCCTTCACGAGCACCTGAATGAGCCGTCATGTATATATGTGCTAGATGTATAGAAGAAGCAGGAAGTACTTACCCTTCACGAGCACCTGAATGAGCCGTCATGTATATATGTGCTAGAGGTATAGAAGAAGCAGGAAGTACTTACCCTTCACGAGCACATGAATGAGCCGTCATGTATATATGTGCTAGAGTTATAGAAGAAGCAGGAAGTACTTACCCTTCACGAGCACCTGAATGAGCCGTCATGTGCTAGAGGTATAGAAGAAGCAGGAAGTACTTACCCTTCACGAGCACCTGAATGAGCCGTCATGTATATATGTGTTAGAGGTATAGAAGAAGCAGGAAGTACTTACCCTTCACGAGCACCTGAATGAACCGTCATGTATATATGCGCTAGAGGTATAGAAGAAGCAGGAAGTACTTACCCTTCACGAGCACCTGAATGAGCCGTCATGTATATATGTGTTACAGGTATAGAAGATGCAGGAAGTACTTACCCTTCACGAGCACCTGAATGAGCCGTCATGTATATATGTGTTAGAGTTATAGAAGAAGCAGGAAGTACTTACCCTTCACGAGCACCTGAATGAGCCGTCATGTATATATGTGCTAGAGGAATAGAAGAAGCAGGAAGTACTTATTCTTCACGAGCACCTGAATGAGCCGTCATGTATATATGTGTTAGAGGTATAGAAGAAGCAGGAAGTACTTACCCTTCACGAGCACCTGAATGAGCCGTCATGTATATATGTGCTAGAGTTATAGAAGAAGCAGGAAGTACTTACCCTTCACGAGCACCTGAATGAGCCGTCATGTATATATGCGCTAGAGGTATAGAAGAAGCAGGAAGTACTTACCCTTCACGAGCACCTGAATGAGCCGTCATGTATATATGTGTTAGAGGTATAGAAGAAGCAGGAAGTACTTACCCTTCACGAGCACCTGAATGAGCCGTTATGTATATATGCGCTAGAGGTATAGAAGAAGCAGGAAGAACCTACCCTTCACGAGCACCTGAATGAGCCGTCATGTATATATGCGCGAGAGGTATAGAAGAAGCAGGAAGTACTTACCCTTCACGAGCACCTGAATGAGCCGTCATGTATATATGTGTTAGAGGTATAGAAGAAGCAGGAAGTACTAGTACTTACCCTTCACGAGCACCTGAATGAGCCGTCATGTATATATGTGTTAGAGGTATAGAAGAAGCAGGAAGTACTTACCCTTCACGAGCACCTGAATGATCTGTCATGTATATATGTGTTAGAGGTATAGAAGAAGCAGGAAGTACTTACCCTTCACGAGCACCTGAATGAGCCGTCATGTATATATGTGTTAGAGGTATAGAAGAAGCAGGAAGTACTTACCCTTCACGAGCACCTGAATGAGCCGTCATGTATATATGTGTTAGAGGTATAGAAGAAGCAGGAAGTACTTACCCTTCACGAGCACCTGAATGAGCCGTCATGTATATATGTGTTAGAGGTATAGAAGAAGCAGGAAGTACTAGTACTTACCCTTCACGAGCACCTGAATGAGCCGTCATGTATATACGTGCTAGAGTTATAGAAGAAGCAGGAAGTACTTACCCTTCACGAGCACCTGAATGAGCCATCATGTATATATGTGTTAGAGGTATTGAAGAAGCAGGAAGTACTTACCCTTCACGAGCACCTGAATGAGCCATCATGTATATATGTGCTAGAGGTATAGAAGAAGCAGGAAGTACTTACCCTTCACAAGCATCTGAATGAGCCGTCATGTAAATATGTGTTAGAGGTATAGAAGAAGCAGGAAGTACTTACCCTTCACGAGCACCTGAATGAGCCGTCATGTATATATGTGCTAGAGTTATAGAAGAAGCAGGAAGTACTTACCCTTCACGAGCACCTGAATGAGCCGTCATGTATATATGCGCTAGAGGTATAGAAGAAGCAGGAAGTACCTACCCTTCACGAGCACCTGAATGAGTCGTCATGTATATATGTGCTAGAGGTATAGAAAAAGCAGGAAGTACTTACCCATCACGAGCATCTGAATGAGCCGTCATGTATATATGTGCTAGAGTTATAGAAGAAGCAGGAAGTACTTACCCTTCACGAGCACCTGAATGAGCCGTCATGTATATATGCGCTAGAGGTATAGAAGAAGCAGGAAGTACCTACCCTTCACGAGCACCTGAATGAGTCGTCATGTATATATGTGCTAGAGGTATAGAAAAAGCAGGAAGTACTTACTCATCACGAGCATCTGAATGAGCCGTCATGTATATATGTGCTAGAGGTATAGAAGAAGCAGGAAGTACTTACCCTTCACGAGCACCCGAATGAGCCGTCATGTATATATGTGCTAGAGGTATAGAAGAAGCAGGAAGTACTTACCCTTCACGAGCACCTGAATGATCTGTCATGTATATATGTGTTAGAGTTATAGAAGAAACAGGAAGTACTTACCCTTCACGAGCACCTGAATGAGCCGTCATGTATATATGCACTAGAGGTATAGAAGAAGCAGGAAGTACTTACCCTTCACGAGCACCTGGGACCATCCCGGTTTTTGGTAGGGTCCGCGTTGCTCATCATTTTCGTGGTCTGTATTGTGTTGGGTTTTCAAGTCTTGTGTCCTCAGTCTTGTGTGCCCAATGTTGCCAGTTTTTCTGAAATATTAATTCTTGGTTGTCTCTTTGGTTATCTGTAATTTTTATTAACAATCCAGTCAATTTATGATGAAATTAGTTATAATGAAATGTATCGTCTATCTTGAAAAGATGATTGATCCCAATCAACCCCTTGAGTATATTTCAGATCTGGTTATAGGTAAGTTCGGTTAGCATGAAAGGATGTCATGCCTCTCTTACATTCACAGAGGCCATCGTATTGTAGTTGGATTTACAACTATCTATGCAATCAGTGCCTATGACCACTTTAGTTGTGGGTTCGAATCCTGCTCACGGCGAGGTGTGCTGGATACAACATTATGTGATAAAAGTTGTCGGTGGCTTGCGACGGGTCGATGATGATGTCCGGATACTCCGGTTTGCTCTACCAAAAACATGATCGCCAAGATATAGCTGAAAATGGTTGAAAGTGACCTTAAACACCATAACCCTAACAATAGCCCCTAAATTAACATTATAAGTCGATTATATTGACTTGTACTATTACAGAAATTTAATATGTAATATTCAAAAAGCGAATCTATCTTCAAATAAATCATAATATCTTAATAATTTTACTTCGTCTTTCTCTATTAAATATAAACATGTATTTAGGACAGAGAGATTGTATAAAGAGACCCGTACACTGCATTTAAAACCTTTTAAGTTGCATTTGACTCGCACAGTTTTCCTCGGTGAGCTGTTGCCTTCAATATTTTATTGCCTTTTCTATTTCAATGATATTTATTTATTGTTGATTTCACGTACAAAGGGGAACCTAAATTTGTTTTATTACACGGCGTAAAAATTCTACGCTTCGATAAAATTTGGAATAAATTTTATGACAGCGAGGGAAAAAATTGTAAGAGTCTGTCAATTTAAATTCAAAGATTAAAATCATTGCTCTGTATAGAGAATACTATATATCAACTTTAACATCAATCAACCTATATAAATATACACATGTATTATGTGTCACAAAATCAAAGCGATTTTTCTTTTTCCCATTCTAATTTAGCTGCAAGGAAGTACAGTCAAACCTGTATTAAGAGGTCACCTTTGGGACAAAGAAAGAGTGGCCTTATAAGACAGGTGACCTCTTAAAAGAGGTTCAATTCATATGAAATTTTCTCTAACAGGACAAGCAAAACGTGACCTTTTAATACCGGTGACTGCCTAGTAGAGGTGACCACCTGGGCAGGTTTTAATATATATGTACCTATATATCTATAGAGTTCCTGTTCTACTTGTCTATAATCAACATCTGACGTGACTTATTTTGTTTTAGATCAATTTTTTCTAACATTTTGTTATATATATATAAGTGTACACTACACAAACTAGTCGTGTGTTCAGTATCAGTCCAAGTGGATGCAGTTCTTCCTTGATCACGTTCGATGTGATATAAACTGAATTTGAATAGGACAAGATGAGATTACGTCTTGTTTTCAGATTTATTTAAGTGTTGAATTTTAGTCCCTGGTATGTATTTCGTTCAGTTTTCCATGGTTATCTGTCATGGCTTGCTGTGTTTATACATCTTTAGTATTCTACCTTGATCTTTGAATACATATATTGGTATAATTAGCAAACGTTAGAGAATACCGAAGTGGCCTATTCAGAAAAAAATAGGTCACGCAAGACGAAGAAAAACAAAACAAAAACATAACACACTATATGTTGGACACCACTCTACGTAAACAAACACCAAAAAATGTAAATAAAACCACCCCCTACAAGCAACTGCAGGTAAAGACGAACCAAATAGAGAAAAACGAAAAGCAAAAACACCCCACAGGCGATACAGTTCCAAAACTCAATCGGGAAAATCGCAAAAATACGACAAGTCGGAAGTTTTCTCCGATTACTCCGGTTTCCTCCACCGATAAAATGGCCGTCTCGATATAACTATAATATTGTTGAAAGTGGCGTTAAACACTATAAACCAAAACCAAACCAAAATCATATTTTAATATATTTTAGCACAACACAAATCTTAATGTAATATTCTAATATGGAGGTCATTTACTACGTGACAATTTATATTTAAATGAATTTCAAGTGCTATATTTAACCACCCTCTATCCTTGATTTGAATTAGCACTAGTAAGGCCTCATCTGTCAATAGATATGACATTGTCCTTAATCATAAAACATATGCCATAAGTTTTGCGTTAATCTTAATCACCAGCCATAATAATTATATGATAATAGACATCCATTATATTGATTGTGATTTAGCGCCATGCAAGGTCACCAATAAAAAAAAATAAACGTAAGACAGCTACAATTCCGGCAGTGGTGGTATATATGTAAATTGTTATGTTTCAATATTTGTAAATTACTAGATATATTTTTGTTTGAAATTTATAGTTCCCAAATAATTTAATTTATTAAAACTAAGTTCTCTTCCCTTGGGCAGAGTTAATATTTGCAGATTATGACTGTCTTGTTTAACCCGTTTGTCTTACTTGCTGTTAAAAAACTTTTACATTTATTTGGCTTACCAATATTTTGACTATGATTGTAGTTGTGTATCAATAGACAAACAACGGTGTATGCATAACCTTTTAGAGATACATTACAATGGCATAACTTGATGCCGAAACATTACGATGACACATCTTCTCTTTGATGTCTAAGACTGGACATTACTACGATAGCTTTCTGTAGATGAGGATGGCCAGGCAGACATTATGATCACAACATGTTATCATTTTATACAGGACTGTATGGCCAAACATTACGATGAAAACATGTTTTACAGGACTATATGGCGAAACATAGCAATCTTTACGATGACACATGTTCACGTTGATGTCTAAGACTGGCCATTACGACGATAGTTTTCTGTAGATGAGGATGACCAGGCAGACATTACGATGACAACATTTTTTACAGGACCATATGGCGAAACATAACAATCTTTACGATGACACATGTTCACGTTGATGTCTAAGACTGGTCATTACGACGATAGTTTTCTGTAGATGAGGATGACCAGGCAGACATTACGATGACAACATTTTTTACAGGACCATATGGCGAAACATAACAATCCTTACGATGACACATGTTCACGTTGATGTCTGAGACTGGTCATTACGACGATAGTTTTCTGTAGATGAGGATGACCAGGCAGACATTACGATGACAACATTTTTTACAGGACCATATGGCGAAACATAACAATCTTTACGATGACACATGTTCACGTTGATGTCTGAGACTGGTCATTACGACGATAGTTGTCTTTAGATGTGTATGATCAGTTAGAAATGACCGTCACAATTATTTATGCAGGACTGGCTAGCAAAACATAACAATCACACCTGTTCCTCTTGATATTACGATGAATTGTATTTTGGGCTTTTATATTATACGATAAACTTTACGATTAAACGCCTTAGGTTGAGTTTTATTGAGATGTGTATGACTAGATATGGACTTGTCTATGTCGTTGTTTACATTGACTTTTAAATACGTTTACAATCAAGTTAACATAATAATGCCCTTTTACTTTCATCTGTCACTTTTTTGACATGTTGACATATGGTCATCATAGCAATCAAACTTTAATTTTGAGTAGAGCATGGGGGTTAGTATTATGATGTTTAACGCCACTTTCAACAACATTTCAGTAATATCGTGGCGGTCAGTTTTATTGGTGGAGGAAACCGGAGTACCGAGAGAAAACCACCGACCTGTCGCAAGTAACTGACGAACTTTATCACATAATGTTGTATCGACTACACCTTGCCATGAACGGGGTTTGAACTCACAATTTTAGTAGTGATAGGAACTGAATGCATATGTAGTTGTAAATCCAACTACCATACGATCACGACCACGACGGCCCCTAATATTTTTAGTAAAATTTGTACTACATAATTTGGCTACATAATTCAGGGGCGGATCCAGGATTTCAAGTTAGGGGGGCGCACTTAAAAAAATTGCGCCGAGCGGAGGAAGGCGCGAACAATTTTGGGGTATTTCGTGTGAAAAAACACTATTTTACGCCAAAAAATCATATTTTTTCCAATTGCGGAGAGAGGCGCGAATATTTTTGGGGTATATCGTGTGAAAAATCACGATTTTAAGCCAAAAAAATCATATTTTTTCCAATTGTAGGGGTCCGCTCCCCCCCCCCCCCCCCCCCCCCCCCCCCCCCCCCCCCCTGCCCTGGATCCGCCACTGTAATTGTATCCTTATTGAAGATCGACTTTTTTTTGTTAAAGTGTAAAGTGTAGTAGTTATTTGAGTGGAGGGTAAAGAAAGGGTTTTATCTCTCACCTGTCATAATTACAGGTAAAATAAACTTTTTTGAAAGCATACCTTTGAGTAGTGTTAATTATATGTTGACATTTCATTGATAAAAGATGAAACTATGACACTATGGAGGTAAGATTATACGATACGTTTTTAGTAACACTCGAACACAACATGATGGACCCATGTATAAAGGTTGATTGATTTATTGATTGGGGCAACTGTAGGAAATTTTTAAGCTATATCGTGGCGTGAACGAATTCCATGTAGACTTAGACACATAGAAGACCATTAGAAATCAAACTTTTCTGTATAAAGGTGTAGCTCATTTCTGAAACTGTGAAATGTTTTCTGTAACCTCCAAAAAAGATTGAATATGTCAAAGGGGTAATTATATATATATAGAATACGAAACAGACAATACAATGGCCAACATAAAAAGGACAAAAGAGACCATCAATGGTGGACAAAACACTGCACAGAAAACTAAAGATTGAGCAACACGAATCTCACATGCTATTATTTATGAATCGTCAGATAAGACATTAGTACTAATATATATTTGGGTCAAGGGTCAAGGTCACTAACTTAAAACGATAACATGAAAATTACATCATAATGTACATAGTTTTTTATGCAACTTGGGGAGATAAATAAAACATTATTTATTTTTAGAGTTTAATGACCTATATATTATTGGGCAATTTTTTTCATGTAATATTTATCGATCAATTATACATAACGCATTTGTTTAAGGGACCGTCGTCTCCGTGATCATATGGTAGTTGGATTTACAACTACCTATGTAATCAGTGCCTATCACCACTGATGCTGTGAGTTCTAATCTCGATCGGGGTGAGGTGCACAACATTATGTGATAAAGTTTGTCAGTGACATGCGACAGGTCGGTGATTTTCTTCGGGTCCTCCGGTTTCCTCCATCAATAAAACTGACTGCCACGATATAACTGAAATATTGTTGAAAGCGGCGTTAAACACCATCAAACAAACGCATTTGCTTACGGCTTGGAAATAGTAACCTATACCAAGAGATCGTTATATAAATGGACAAAATAACAGCATAGCAAAATAAAAATGATCTAAATTTCGGAGGGGTTAGGGTTATGGTGTTTAATGCCTCTTTACACAATATTTCAGTTATGTCATGGCTGTCAGTTTTATTTTACCCGTCAAGTCATAGCCAAAATTTATCACATAATGTTGTATCGAGTACACCTCGCATGAGTAGGCTAGGTTTCGGACAAAATGAACTACCATAAGAAAAGAAGTTGGGTCAGATGTTCCGAAAGAGTTAGTATCTGCTGTCTAACCATTAAAAACACTTAATAAAACATTGAACGCCATTTAACCAAAAACATCTATTTTCATATGGAACTAATGGCAATATATTATTTCTTCCTGGTATGACTAATGTATCCCTAATAAACAAATAAACGCCAGAGAATACCGAAGGGGGAATCAACAATGGACAATCCAGAGAAGCCGGCAACACAGGATACACATGACGAAGAAAAACAAAAATATAAACACAACATAACATGTGTTGGACACCACCATACGCAAAGAAACACACACAATATAAATAGGACATGAGCCCTCCTACAAACAACCAGAAGTTGCAAAGATTTGTTAACATCAAGTGAGCATATTGCTGCTATATTCATGATGGGAACATGTTTACCCGAGATCATTGCAAGTTTGTAGTGGTGTTCGTGTTATGCAATCTTTAGCGTTGTGTGTAATGGTTTGTAGATGGTTGTTATATTCATGATGGAAACACGTATTCATGAGTTCATTGCCAGTTTTAGTGGGGTTCGTGTTACGCAATCTTTTGATTTCTGTGTAATGCTTTGTAGATGGTTATTTATCTTTTAGTTCTATTTCTTTTGGCCATTGTATTGACTGTCCTTCGATTTCCTGCTTTTTGAATACTCACTTTTGTATCTTCAAGCTTTTCTTATAGACAGGAACATTTTGAATATTGTGTTGCTCTGAACAAACATTGGAATGAGTCTGTTGAGAAACTGCGCGATCAGACGGTTTTAGTATATTAACCCTTTATCAGAAGAACATACACACAGAAAGCGACGTATCTGATATAATGTATTAATGATGACGCAATTGTTGTCAACATGTTTTATTGATAGGTTGTGGCTTGTCTAGCGGAAAAACCAATGACGTTGGTTGGCTCTCCGACACCTCAAGTGTTACTGTTTCCAATCGCAAAGTATCTAATATCTTAGATTTCATCAGCCAGTTCGTTATATTTGTTCGGCCTTTCCTCCCAATACGTCTAGGTTAGGATTATTTGTCAGTGACTTGCGACAGGTCGGTGGTTTTCTCCGGGTCCTCCGGTTTCCTCCACCAATAAAAACTGAACGCCACAACATAACTGAAATATTGTTGAAAGTGGTGTTAAACACCATCAAACAAACAAACCTATAATTTGCCAGTGACAAAAACCAAAAATAACCGATAACCAATGATTGGTTAGTGACAAAATCCATCAATAATCGATAACCTATAATAAGCTAGTGACAAAAACCACCAATAACCGATAACCTGTAATTAGTTAGTGACAAAACCACTAATGACCCATTATCAGGTAGTGACAAAAAGCACCAATAACCAATAATTAGGTAGTGTCAAAAACCAGCAATAACCGAAAACCTATAATTAGAGTGACAAAAACCACCAATAACCGATAACCTATAATTAGGTAGTTACAAAAACCACCAATAACCTATAATCATGTAGTGACAAAAACCACCAAGAACCGATAATCTTTAAATAGGTAGTGACAAAAACCACCAATAACTGATAACCTATAATTAGAGTGACAAAAACCACCAATAACTGATAACCTATAATTAGAGTGACAAAAACCACCAATAACTGATAACCTATAATTAGAGTGACAAAAACCACCAATAACTGATAACCTATAATTAGAGTGACAAAAACCACCAATAACTGATAACCTATAATTAGGTAGTGATAGAAAACACCAATAACCGATAACCTATCATTATGTAGTTACAAAAAAAACACCAATAACCGATAACCTGTAATTGGGTAGTGACAAAAACCACCAACAACCGATAATCTATAATTAGGTATATCAATAGCGTGTGGCTGTTAGTCGTACTGTTGTAATGTTAATAAGATAACCTTTATTATATATAATAATCATCTGTTTTCATAAAATTTATTTCATCAATATTTACACGATTGTGTTATAATATTTAACTGAAGAACTCTAATTTATACACCGAAATCATTGTAGGGTATTTCTTATTCAGTGTGACACAAATGTGGTTAGGGGTTCCCAAGGGGATACATAATAATTGACGCGGTATATTCGTATTAAATCAGAATTCAGTGTTCATATTTTATTATTAGCTGGATACATTATAGTATATTACATATTGACTTTATTCACTTTTTCTCCAATAAAGTGTTTCAATTTTGTTTGGTCATTCCACAATAAGCCCCCAATTGGGCCTCATTTATTAAAAAAAAACCACTCCTTCATGGCGATTATGAACGACTGGATAAATTTGAATTGAAACTATATGTAAATGGTTTAGAAATAAGCATGTATGTGATGACATGCTGTGTATACGATGTTGGTTCAATATTCAAATTCGATTTAAAAGTTGATTCAATGTAAAATTGTGACATGGTATAATATCAAAATAACGTACACATGTCTTGTCACATGTATTAATGTTATAGACAGTCAAATCTGTATATAAAGGTCACTCAAGGGAACCTGATAATGTGGTCTTAATGAACAGTTGCCCTTTATATACAGGTTACAATTAAATGTACTATTCATTAATGGGGAAAATGAAACTGTCCTTTATAGACAGTGATTTGCTATATAGAGGTGTTCTTTAAGGTGGTACCATACACTTCAGGTAAAATTTGATCTGCTCGTTTAATTTTCTTATTTTTTTGGTAGTGTGTTTGAATATATCTACTGTAATAAATATCAAAATTTTAACAAATTCCAACCAACAGACTCGGAGCTATAAATTCACTAGCCACATAGCAGCTTTTCTCTTGGTGGTTTTGATCACCGAGATGCTTGAAATCTGCATACAAACATCATATGATCAAAACGTTCAACTGATTTTAAAGAGTTATCTCCCTGTAGTGTATGGTGCCACCTTAAGGCAGGTTTCACTGTGTATAATACTGATAAAATTGACGAAAAGATAGGAGATACCAAAGGTGTCACAAAAGACCGTGCATCGAAGAACAGACAAAATAATAAACGTTACATTACACAGAAAACTAAAGATTGGGCAAAACTTACCCCACAAAAAACTTATGAACTCGTGTACTCCGGATGGGGTTGAGGTTACAAGGGAGCATTCAGGATATAGATACTCAAATACCCCAGCTGGCTTCACTAGCAAAAAAGTATACGCTTTAATGTTAGATTAGACACCAAAGATGCTCAAGGTCATGGAAAGAACGTTTAAACTGATTGTCAACATTCCACCTATATCAACAGAACGTACAATTACCCCTCACTCTAACCGATTGAACATACTAAAATCACCGACATAGGACGTTGTCAATCCATTTTAATCACCCGTGGAAAGCACTTGCACGTATTTGTGTGTTAGGGGTATCGATTTTGCTTCTTCCTACGATTTTGATATTAAGAATAGTTAGGGGTTCTACATGCTCATCATCTCATAGTTCATAGATGGAATCAATTAAAGAAAATTATTGACAAAAAAAAAACCAACCAATTGTACAAATTACATCCACAATCCAAAGAACTTCATATCGGACAAGAGATCCCATAAATACCGGAAATGAGACAATAAGCTTCGGAGGGGGAGAACTTATCCTGCTCCAATCATAATAACCATTGTAACATCACAATATACAAAGTCGGGTGAAAGGAGGCTAGAGGAACTGCTTACCCTTCGTGAGCACCTGGGATCATCCCCGGTTTTTCGTGGGGTCCTTGTTACTTATTTTTTTAATTTTCTGTGTTGTGTTTTTGTGAACCTGTGTCTTGTGTACTCAATGTTGCTAGTATTCCTGGATTGTCCATTCTTGATTGCCCCTTCGGTTCTCTCTAACGTTTACTAGCATTCCTGGATTGTCCATTCTTGATTGCCCCTTCGGTTCTCTCTAACGTTTACTAGTATTCCTGGATTGTCCATTCTTGATTGCCCCTTCGGTTCTCTCTAACGTTTACTAGTATTCCTGGATTGTCCATTCTTGATTGCCCCTTCGGTTCTCTCTAACGTTTACTAGCATTCCTGGATTGTCCATTCTTGATTGCCCCTGCGGTTCTCTCTAACGTTTGCTAGTATTCCTGGATTGTCCATTCTTGATTGCCCCTTCGGTTCTCTCTAACGTTTATTATAATAGTTACATCGTGAACATGTTTGCTCCCAGTTAAGTCACAGAAATCACGTAATGATTGACAAAGTCATGATGACGTGTATAAATGATGTTGATAATGGGTAATCCGTATCTCTGAACAAATATTATATCTAACAGATGTAGTCGTCCTCAATATAGACGTTTAGAAAAAATTGTTACTGCTACTGTGCTTGATAATTTGCTGACATCAAATAACAATTGATGTCGGGAAATCTTCAATTACGTTACACTTATCTCCATTCTGGTGCAATTTCTAACGGATATATCGTTTCTATATTTGATGCCGTCCAATCTGAAAGGTCGTGACCTATGAAAACTACATTATAATAATTATTAACTGGGATCCGTAGATGCTATGTTGAACATTACTGCCTATATTTTCTTCTTCATTGGAATATTAATACAATATGTCAGTGATCACTACATTAAGGATGGATCAGTGATGCAAAGCTATCTTAATATCGAAAGGTCAGATTAAAAGAACAGCATGTGCAAATGTTAGCAATTGCGATTCATAAAAGGGATGATTATGCACTGGTCTAGGGATCTGTGGTTTTTGGTAGGATCCGTGTTGCTTATCTTTTCAGGGGTTTTTTTTGTGTTGTCCCTTTGTGTCTTTACGTTCTGAGTTACGTGCTGTGATGTCCATTATCATTTAATAATAAAAAAACAATGTTCGGTTCATCTTTACCTCCAGTTGTTTGTAGGATGGCTCGTGTCTTACTATGATGTTCGGTTCGTCTTTACCTCCAGTTGTTTGTAGGAGGGCTCGTGTCTTACTATGATGTTCGGTTCGTCTTTACCTCCAGTTGTTTGTAGGAGGGCTCGTGTCTTACTATGATGTTCGGTTCGTCTTTACCTCCAGTTGTTTGTAGGAGGGCTCGTGCCTGACTATGATGTTCGGTTCGTCTTTACCTACAGTTGTTTGTAGGAGGGCTCGTGACTTACTATGATGTTCGGTTCGTCTTTACCTCCAGTTGTTTGTAGGAGGGCTCGTGTCTTACTATGATGTTCGGTTCGTCTTTACCTCCAGTTGTTTGTAGGAAGGCTCGTGTCTTACTATGATGTTCGGTTCGTCTTTACCTCCAGTTGTTTGTAGGAGGGCTCGTGACTTACTATGATGTTCGGTTCGTCTTTACCTCCAGTTGTTTGTAGGAGGGCTCGTGTCTTACTATGATGTTCGGTTCGTCTTTATCTCCAGTTGTTTGTAGGAGGGCTCGTGTCTTACTATGATGTTCGGTTCGTCTTTACCTCCAGTTGTTTGTAGGAGGGCTCGTGTCTTACTATGATGTTCGGTTCGTCTTTATCTCCAGTTGTTTGTAGGAGGGCTCGTGTCTTACTATGATGTTCGGTTCGTCTTTACCTCCAGTTGTTTGTAGGAGGGCTCGTGTCTTACTATGATGTTCGGTTCGTCTTTACCTCCAGTTGTCTGTATGAAGGATCGTGCCTTACCTTATTTGTGTTTGTTTGCGTATTGTGGTGTCCAACATATATTGTGTCGTATTTTTTCTTTGTTTTTCTTCGTCTTGTGTACCCTATGTTGCCAGTTTCTCTGGATTGTCCCATCTATATTCTCTAATGTTTATATAATATATACAAGCAAGCCATAAATAAATAATACTGTCCAATATGTCATCTGCTGCACACGACGGATGCCACCGGATTGGTGTTGCTCAACCTTTACTTTTATGTATAGTGTTTTGCTTCATTCATTTTTTTGGGAGGGGGAGTATAATATAAGTATATTAAAGCATTTATATATATATATGCATGTCAGAAGAAATATTTCATCTTTATTGAATACACTACTAATAACTCAACTTTCTTGTCAGAATTAAGGATTACGATTTGAATTAATTACTCCAATTATTAAATACATAAGAATTCCCTTTATCCTTGACAGCAATTAGGGTTAGGGGTTATGATGTTTAACGCCACTTTCAAAATATATAATATAGATCTGGTATTCAATAGTCATTTCTCAACGAAATTGCATTATGAACAACAAGTTTAAACAGTGAAGGTCAACCATTCCAACAATATCAGCAAAGCAGTCACCGTAACTCATTGAGCAACAGACCATGATACATCACGTTGTAGGACAGGCACAACATGGTGGTGGGGCTAAACCGGTTAATGAGATCCAAATCCTCCCCTCTTGATAAATGGGTGTCCAAAGACGTTGCATGCTTTCTTTATGTACTGGGTTCGTCGTTATAAACCAAACATAATAATTAAAATATTTCATCTATTTGTGTTATTAAACATGTCTTCACAACGAAAAAAAAAATTTATCTGAAAAAGTGGGTTTTATACTATTATTGACAATTTAAAAAAACTTTCCTACGGCCATCATGACCGAGATTATATAATTATTGCTGGATTTGTAAAAGTGGATTTATCTACTATCATTCACAAGTTTTGTTTTAAAAGAATTTTTCTATTGCCATCAGGGCAGAGATATTGTCATAGCTGGATTTGTCTAATATACAACTAAAGTCAAAACCAGTAACAATTTGAGTTCGAGCCTAAAGTAATATTAAACTGATTAAAATTGATCTGTTCTCCCCAATAACGATCTAATTACAAACTCTACTATGAAAGGTTTCAATAATTTATAATTTTCTCATTTCTCGTTACACAATTTTATTTTTTTTATTTTTTTTACAATTTTCTGCTTATCTGATTTTTTTGTAAAATTGACTTCTGTGGTTAAACTTTTGAATGAAACACTCCCTTTTCTCTATTTCGTTTTTGATCTGTAAATCTACTTGATTTCTGTTTTTTTTTCTATCATTGGTATGTTTTAACACAGATCACTTCACACATATTAATACGTTTAACTCCAAAATAAAAAAAAAGTCATCCACAGTTCGCTTGGCTTTTAAAACCATGAATGAAAAAAGAACAACAATTGGCAAGGCCTGCCATAGTTAAATATGTCTTGTTATTAGTACAATAAAGTTAATTTCACTCTGACACATTTGTTACCAATACGACGTCCATTTTACACTCAAATTGCTTAGAATTGCACTAAAATGGCGGCTTAGGCCCGTTAACCTAATTTAATTAAAACATATTTTATTAATTAATAAATAGCATTGTACAATAAGATCAATTTCAACATGATATAATACATATAATTAAAGATATTTGAAAACAAGCCACTTTTTATTGAAGTGCCTGTATCAAGCAAGGAAAGTGAACGGTTGTGTATTTGTGTACAAAGGTGTAGGTTTTGTCTCTGATTTTATGATTTTTTTATTGGATTTTGAAACTGGTCCGACAGTGTGGTATTGCTTACTTTCCCTATATTCTTTGGCATTGCCTTTCTTTAATTTCTCCTTTTTTTTTGGGGGGGAGGGTTTTTTTTTTTTTTTTTTTTTTTAATGAAAACAAAATAATATTCTCTTGAGTGACGCAACATTTGTACAAATGACATCAGAAAGAACATGTTGTACAAGTGTAATATGTTCCTTGTAGTTCCCATTTAAAATGCAATTAATGTTTGAAGTTGATCTAAAAACACAATAATATTTCAATGTTTTTAACTTATCTTAAATAAACTTATTAATTATATTTTACAATGTCGATACTTTGCGCAAAACCATAAGCACCTCATCCCAAGTTACTTTAGAAATAGGCCAAATGTTCTTAAATTTAAACACATTATGACAGTAGTGAAAAAATCAGATATTTTAAAGTTATGTAAAATGATAAAAGTCATAAATGAAGATGTGTGTGCTCCGAAGTGCCAGATTTAGGACAAATGAGGACATGTGCTAGTTAAGTTATGAGGACCTTTACTTGGGCCACATAGGCAAAAATCCATCGTAAAAACCAATTTTGGTAGGAAAATGGGCTCCCCCGGTCAACGGGACCCTGTGCTTAAGCACATCTAAGCACAATGGTAAATCCGGCACTGGTGCTCCGGGATAATCGCTGTGTCCATTTTTGTTTCACTGTAACTGTATATATTTGTAAACAGTTTTGTAATATATATATACGTCTGAAAATTAAACCAAACAGTGTTAGAAATAGATTTTAAAGCTGTCAAATGTTTGTTCTTCCCTCGACGGGATTTGAACCCATACCATTGATACACTGCAGCGCCATTCGCTTAGCCTTACGTCCAGCGCCCTAGACCACTCGACCACATCCACTCCCTAAAAAAGGAGCTTCAATAATCGTAGTGTTACCTTTTCTCGTAAGGCAAATCTAGGGATAGACGTAAGACATGTGTATAAGCGTGTGTAGATGGTATATATATACTTAATATTATAATTTGACAGCAATCTAACTCAGCAATTTTATATACGTCTGAAAATTAAACCAAACAGTGTTAGAATTAGATCTTTGAGCTGACAAATATTTGTTCTTCCCTCCACGGGATTTGAACTCACACCATTGATACACTGCAGCACCAATCGCTTAGCCTTATGTTCAGCGCCATAGACCACTCGACCACATCCGCTATACTCTCAATTTTTATAAATTTTATAACCTCTTTATTTCAGGTAATATGACGTGTGAAACATGGCGGCAAAAATCTATGTATTCAGACGGAGATTGTGTAACTACTGAACCAGTAATCTCAGTCCTGTGTTCAGGAAGTTGTGTGACTAAAAGAGAACACGGATATCCGTGGGTGCGCCAATTACTTACAGGGCAACGCTACAGGTGTAGACCGAATAAAACGGTCAAGAAAAACGTATTGGTTCTGTGTCAGAGTAATTCACAAATTAGAACTATCAAACTCAGAATTGTAGAATCGTGTAAATGTGTATTGACTAAGAAGAAAAAAGGAAGGAGAAAGTGTAAAAGCAAAGACAGAGCAAAGAACCAAACAGACAGAAAATGTAGAAATAAAAATAAAAAACGAAGACAAAAACACAGAAAAAACAAACGGAAGCATAGACAAAGAAAGAACAATGAAAATTCTAGTACATTGACTAACAATGATCGGTGAGAATTCCAAATTCATTCTAGGAGATTATATGTGTTTTAATTTTGTGTAACAGAATCGCATTTGCGTTTTGCAATGGATTTAAAAAACCGGAAGTACGTGTATGTGCAACAAATAAACACAGCGCAGCCGTATTTGGATACTATTTAGTGTAATGCATTGGATAGTGAAGTGTTCCGAGTGTTTTCCGAATGGAAGCCAGTAAAAACAGGGATTTCCTGCCTCGTAGGGTTTTCCCACCACGTGGCAAAATAATCTGTGATCAAATGTAACGCTTGAACTTTTTTTTGTTATTTTATTGTTTTTGTTTTTATTGGAGAGTATAAGTGTTTGTGTTATTGAGAGAATGTTTGGGTCAGTCATCTTCATTAATATATCTAGTTGTTTTTTTCATTCCATTTGTTTCAATCATAATCTTTCGCATGCATTTGTACTCCCTTCTATAAAATCTTTGAAATTTTTTTTTAGTTAAAATCAGATTTTTTTTGTGTAAGACATAGTTGTAATGCCAATAAATAATTTCACTTTTAGATTTAGAGAAAAAAACTGAGAATAAAACAAAATCGCCCCACCTTTTCGCCTTAAAGTCACATTAGGAAAATGCAATGAATCATGAAAAAATATTTATATTTCTGGAAGATTTAAGGATACAATTTTCATTTTGGAGGAAACATGCAAAAAAAAAAATCAACTTTAAACATTCATATATATATTTAAAAAAAAACCACATAGGTAAAAAAACTTGATTTTAAGAAATTCTTTTTGGAGGTTTTATAGAAGTCATACAGACTATATATTGAGTTTAAGGTTGTTGTTGTTTTAATCCGCAATGTAGTTTACTCGTCTGTTTCAACCGAGACCTGTCAAACACACCTAATTAAGAACTATTAATATTTAGTGATATCACTTCTTGATCTGTTAGAAACAAAACACAAAAGAGAGTTATAACTCATTACAGAAAATATTCATAAAACGTAGTTTTTAAAGCACAAATGGTTTCTTGTGAAACCGTGAGTAAAAGAAAAAACAATCTTTTTTCGAGAATATTTCAAATATTTCGCGTACAATTTAATACTGCCAAATTCGTACCTCATTTATTAACCGAATGTTTTGCAATACACATTTGGAAACATACTCGATTTTAGCAAACATTTTAACTAAAACGTAGAATGCTTTTCTCAGAACTGAAATATCCTCTATTTTTTTAACCCAGTTTGATCGCCACACTTTTATTAAATTAAAAGTATACCACGTTCATTTTTCGCAACATCCATCCCTATTGAAAAATGTGGGAAAACACCGTTCTCATACAAATCTAAAAATAACGGTTTTTGGTTCTTGGCAGTTTCGGAGCTAAAAATAACAGACGGCTTTATCACCTTGTGTACAATCATACTAGCCTCGTTTTCATATAACCATGTAAACTTCCCCATCAATCAGTATACTGTCATAATGTTTTATTGCTTAAAAATATCAAATTTTATAGATGATGAATCCATGTTTGTTTTTTAACGTCAACATTAGCTCATTCGTTTCATTTAAATAAACAACGCTAAAAAAAATAAGGAAACGAACCCCAACAAATATTTTGGACGATTAAAGACAAACGGTGACTAATCATACGATATTTATTTTTCAGTTGCTGTTTATGCAATTGTTCATTTTCATTTATTTCGACTTATCCAAGAAAAAAAAGAAATCTACAGACATTATCAATTTCAGATTTGACATGAAAATCTAACGTTGTGACAGTGTACTGATTATATTTTCAACCAACCATATCACTATTGAAGAATCATAACATTATTTATTAAGTTGTTCCGGTCCATCTATATTTCGTTCATTATAAATTATGTCAGTGTATATATGTGTAAACTACAATGTTAGCATTTTAAATTGTTATCAAGATGTAAAAAGACGTTATTGCAAAATTGATATAAATTAAAAAAAAATTAATAATGTTTCTCTGCGTTTTTAAACATTTTCAGCCATACGCTCTTTGAATATTATATACTGATACTATTACTAAGGCATGCACTGACAACAATGAAAACTTGAGGATGATTCGATATACATACTCGGAAAAACAGCCAATCGGAACACTGTCTCAAATAAATATGTACACTGTTCTGAGTGGATTATTTTGAAATACAAGTACGGAAATCGTACTGGAAAGTTGTATGACCGTAAAGAGAGATTTTTGTTTAACTTACTCAAAATTTATAAAAAAAAAAAAAAAAAAAAAATGGAAGGCTTTCCAGGAATCCGACTGGATGCTTTGGCTAGCTCATTGTAATAGCAGCCACTGTGTACAATTCTTCCGACAATAAAACGCAACACAAAATCTTTACTCTGTCCTTCTGTGAATACACACTTGGCGAAGATGAACACAAGTATCAATAGACCTTTTATACATTCCCGATTTGATTCTAAAGTTATAAGTTTTTATACCTTTTATATACGAGTTATTTCCCCTTCGAGGGCAAAATGCTACCAACTCTAGCAAGAGTAACGAATTTGAGTATAATTTCTCATTATTTTGTAGATATTTGAACCTTGAAAAAAATTAGATGATAATTTTACAGCAAATTGAAAATTCACAAGTCGTTACAACATTAATATTTTGAACAGATTATGTGGAAAAAATATGTTATTCACATTAAACTATGCATGAAAGGGACCCTTTCTCCAGCTTAAAGGGAAATAACTCCCATAAAACGCATAGCTTTAGAATCAGAAAGTCAGAAATATGGACATGGTATATTGACACAACTTATATTAATATTTATTTCTGTCCTTCATCTGGAAATCACAGTGATATCGTAGAAACGGCCAGGTGAGACTAAATCGTAGAAACGGCCAGGTGAGACTACACCGTAGAAACGGCCAGGTGAGACTAAACCGTAGAAACGGCCAGGTGAGACTACACCGTAGAAACGGCCAGGTGAGACTAAACCGTAGAAACAGAGGTGAAATCAAAACTCCTAGCACATATACATGACCGCCCACTTACACATGGACTGTAATAAAGGGTGGCGGCTTAAACTAGTTTTATGGCACCCAAAACCTCCTCTGGAGTTAAAAACGAAAGCAGTTTCTGAAGAGTACTCGCACCATTTTGAAAATGCAGGTGGAAAAGTAGAATTTGCATAACGATTTGTGTAGATGTCAAATCATAATTATGTTCCCATCAGAATTTGCTCTAATTTGAAGTCAAAGGTCAAACAATCAATTATTTATAATATTGAATAAATATCTAATTTTGGGTATTTGCTTACGTAAATTATTTCCCATTAAAACCAACTGATTAAAATAAATTACATCTTTTAATATATGTTTTTATATGATGTAACATCTTAATTCATTACTTCATTACAAATGTTAAACTTTCAAAAATTCAATACCTATATTTGGAAGTTCAAAGTTCAAACCTTCGATGAATTTCATTTTCAAATGTTCAATCGTTCTTTTATATACAGTGACATTTCAAAAGAGTAAAGCCTGTTATACGGTTATTTACAAAAATCCATTAATTTTCAAGATTAAGAATTCAGTCCTGTCAAACTATTAATTGTGAATAAAATATGAACCCCCGTGTGAGCGATTAGACACCTTGCATGGTATAAGTTGCCTACGCGGGGGAGATGTTTAACAAGACGATATATACTATATAAACAATTGTCCATTAAAATAGTTAAAGCCAACAGCATTACCGACGACTACGAATTCAAGGCTTACATTCTTAATGTTTACAAATCTCTATCGCACCTGTTTTAGATTTAATTTAAAGCCTTTTCGTAATTTATCTAATTTTGACCAATGTGGCTGAAATTCCATTAACTAAATAAGATGGTTGATAATGTAAATTATCTTACATTTTTTAAGTTGGCGGGCGATAATATATATATATAAAAAAAAAAGATGCAATTCATCAAAAATATATTTGGGTTAGTTATTAGTTTTTTTTTTATTAAAAGTTGCCAATATTCGATGTTTTATACTAATTGCAGCTGAAATTTTTCATAATATCATACGTAAATAGCCTAGAACGAAGGAAATACGTCGCTGTTTGATTTTCTTCCATCCAGTCAAGATTCCAATGTTTACCCGCACAATATTCATACATTCATACGACCTACACAGTGAACTCATTCGGTAAATTGTTTGTTGAAGAAAAAGCACATGGCACAAACAAAAATATTGACGGATTCTACACGAAAACGACACAAAAAGGAGGATTCAGCAAGCTTTGTGTAAAAATTAAAAAAAGATGTTACACCAACCTACTCCATTTTTCAACACGTAAGCATAATTTAGTATCTTTTTTCGGCCGAATCGTATTTTGACAGTAGAATTGCATCGTAGTTTTTTATATATTCTTTTTTTTTTCAGGAGAAAACGCTTGGTGATATCTCTTTTAAATTAGAGACTAATATAATGAACTTCATGTCTGTTTTTTTTCGAAAAAAATATAATCAAGAAACTCAAGTGTTGTCAATAATATGCAATGCAATTTGTTTACAATTTTCACTTTATCGGGCCCCTTTGCAGAGTTTGGGTTTGTTTTTATTGATTTCATCACGTATTTTCGATTTTAAGTGTCATTCTTACTAAATACCATTATTTAATATTAACTGATTATCTCGGGATCCAATTTCATAGATATATTTCTTAAATTTAATATATTATTACTAACGAATTTACATGCAACATACAGAAGAACATGTTTCCTGGTTATTTATAGCAGTTATTCGGCAAACTTCGGAAAAGAAACCGACTTATAATTAGGTGTGTTAATGGTGATTCCACCGACAGACATTCGAATTCTTTTCACTAATTACGACATTATGACATATTTTTTAAACCTGGCTTCTTGTTCAGAACATTTTATTAGTATAAAACATCGAATATTATTGACAACTTTTAATATAAACAAAAAAAATCAATTCTGACAGCCTGTGTGCCTTTAAAATATTACAAGTTAATCTAATTTGGTTTTTGAAAGGTCAAATAAGGATAAAACACTGAATTGTTAGATGATAAGATAATTACATATTTAATTATTTGATTCTCTATACGAATATTTTTGTTGCTAGGCAGTAACATACATACTAATGAGTGTATTTTCCTTTTTCATTAAATGCAGAAAAATTTCCAGCAACTTTTTGTTCATCTATTATAATTTAAATGAAGATTGTTGTGGATGAAATAGCATGGCAAAAAACTAATAATTATAATAAAAAAAAGTAATACAAAAAAATTCGAAAAAAAAATGAATAAAAAGCCCTGTTTTCTGACAAAGAAATGATAACAAAACAATAATTAAATCCTACATATAACATTTTATAACATAATTTAATCATGAAGTCCTTTGTTTACAGAAAATACGCATTCTCATTTAGTCAACACTCAATTCTATGAATTATTTTGAATGAAATGTTTTCAAAACAATGTCAGCTGTTGATTTATATGTATTGTGATCTTTCCGTGAACTAGGTCTTTTCAATGTGAATTTGATAATGCCTTCACATACATTTGTATGTCCACGTGGTAGACTCAAGACAGGTGACAAACTATCACATGTTATCACATGTCAATAACATATTTCTGAATATTGTCTTTTTGAACAATTTTGTTTTTTAAACATGATAAACGTATCAGTATACCACCCCTATATGTATACCTGTAACTTGTCAATAATTCTGTTAATTTTGGAAGATTTGAAAGCTAGACATTGTAATTTAATCTAAATAACTTAGTCTACATTATGCCTAACAGCCGTTAAATTGTGGTATATAAAATTAGTATGCCATCTCTGTTCTCAGAGTAGCTAACCCAATCCCTGTTGTCAGAATGGCAGACACAACACGAAAGTTCAAACCCAATATCTTAACAACAAAATTAGTTTTATAAATAATAATTAAATAAAAAACCATGAATAAAATAATAACAACCTGAATAAAGTCTAGGTACATACAATCTTCATAATTCTTTATATGGCATGAATACGAGTCTGTACAGTAGATTTTCGTGGCATCTTATAAATTGGGTTTGGTCATAGGGCCTTTTATAATTAGGTCTCAATTCGACGAATTTTTTTTATTACGTCACAGCTAAATTGTTGCATTGATGTAATGTCTAATGATAACATACGTTTCTTCAAAGCATTTTTTTCTTACTTTTAATGAACAAATGAAACGACGTAGCATGTTTGAAGTGTTTAAAGGGGTGTCAAAAAGATGTTTTTTATTGAGTTTGTATATTGGCTTGCCAGCATGTTCACATATCAAACACACGTCAGAAACATCAAGGCGTAGGCTGTTGTTCCCTGTGGGCAAAATAAAAACAGGTTACCTTCTTACTACGTATTTTGACACTGTAATGATGACTCGGTATTTTGTGCCGGGTACTCTAATCCCCGGTAACAATGACGGATTTACATTCCGTATATTTTGTAGTGGACGCATGTGGCGAGTTATGTTTATCAGTATAATTTAATAGGAAGGAAAGGTTCACAACTGTTTACAATAATATACAGTGGAATGTTTAATTATATAACTCTAGTCTTTGATACACAAGCTATAAATATTGTATAAACACTTTAAATGATGTTCTCTATAAATAAGTACGTTGTATTAAAATATAACAAAACGAAAGTCAAATATTCAATGGATATAAAAAAATAAGTTTGAAGATACCAAATTGGTAATTATAATCCGTAAATCGGGGTAGAGATAATACACTGGCCAAAAGAGAAAGCACAAAAAGACAAACAATGATCTACAGAACACTACACAGAAAACGTAAGAGTGATCAACACGAATATTTCCCAGTATCAGTGTTTACAATATGTAAGAGTTAGGTTTCTATAGGTGTGTAACACCTCTTTAAACATCATTACAATTATACCATGGCGGCGAGTTATATTGGTGAAGAAAACCAGAGGAGTATTGGGAGTAAAGTACGGACTTAACAACTCCCTAACAATTTTACCATCTGAAGTAGTATTGAGTACACTTTGGATGGACTGGAATCGAACTTGCAACTTAAACTATTTTGGGTTGCATATTTATTAGCAGAGAAGAGATTGGAGAAACAACAGAACATGGCGAGTTTTAACTGTTATTTGACCTTTTTGATTTTATCTGTGTCAACCCACGTTGCGATCATGGTTTTCTAATAAGAAATCATTTGATTTGATTTGATTTGATTTTTTGGTGTTTAGCGCCACTTTCAGCAATATTTCAGCTATATCATAGCGACCAGTGTTAGTGGTGGAAGAAGCCGGAGTACCCGGAGAGAACCACCGACCATGGGCAAGCAACTGGTAAACTTTATCACTTGCGGCTGCGAGTCGAGTGCACCCTTTTTGTAATTTACAAAGCCGGGCACGAACCCACACCGTATTGGTGATAGGCATGTATGAGTTGTGTGCTAGGTAATCCTACTACCTAACTCATTGAGCCACCCGGGCCCTCTAATTAGAAATGAGATTCAAGATGAAGATTGAAGGAACTGCTTTTGAGTGTGTGTGTTTTTTTGATAATAATTAAGCAAGTTTTTAGTGACGGTATACCATATGGGTTTTCACCTTTTAATCTCACATATCTCGTAACTCTTAACAAATTTGGCAGTTGAAAGCGTTCTCTTCATCACTTCACTTGTTAGTTCAGTTGTACAAAAATGGAGTCAACATATACTAGTATATAGCTGTGGAACCGTAGCCCTTTATGGTCCTTTTTTTCAGCGGACCATAGGGCTACGGATTTTACCTATATAAAAATCGGCGGAATTGCGACAAGATTTAAGTCGCACCTTTCGATGGGCCGTTTGATGATCGGTTGCAAATGCGTGTTACCTTGTGTGGTTATTTCGTTTCATAAAACATTTTTCTATCACCCTACCTTATTATTTATGCATGTATATTCCTATTTGAATGAAATGTTTGAATATACCAAATGCGTAATCAGAAGCCATAGATCTAAAAGGACAAACAATACAACGGCTACAGGAAAAGGACAAACAATACAACGGCTAAAGGAAAAGGACAAACATTACAACGGCTAAAGGAAAAGGACAAACAATACAACGGCTAGAGGAAAAGGACAAACAATACAACGGCTAGAGGAAAAGGACAAACAATACAACGGCTTAAGGAAAAGGACAAACAATACAACGGCTACAGGAAAAGGACAAACAATACAACGGCTAAAGGAAAAGGACACACAATACAACGGCTAAAGGAAAAGGACAAACAATACAACGGCTACAGGAAAAGGACACACAATACAACGGCTAAAGGAAAAGGACAAACAATACAACGGCTAAAGGAAAAGGACAAACAATACAACGGCTAGAGTAAAAGGACAAACATTACAACGGCTACAGGAAAAGGACAAACAATACAACGGCTAAAGGAAAAGGACAAACAATACAACGGCTAAAGGAAAAGGACAAACAATACAACGGCTAAAGGAAAAGGACAAACAATACAACGGCTAAAGGAAAAAGACAAACAATACAACGGCTACAGGAAAAGGACAAACAATACAACGGCTAAAGGAAAAGGACAAACAATACAACGGCTAAAGGAAAAGGACAAACAATACAACGGCTAGAGGAAAAGGACAAACAATACAACGGCTTAAGGAAAAGGACAAACAATACAACGGCTACAGGAAAAGGACAAACAATACAACGGCTAAAGGAAAAGGACAAACAATACAACGGCTAAAGGAAAAGGACAAACAATACAACGGCTAAAGGAAAAGGACAAACAATACAACGGCTACAGGAAAAAGGACAAACAATACAACGGCTAAAGGAAAAGGACAAACAATACAACGGCTACAGGAAAAGGACAAACAATACAACGGCTAAAGGAAAAGGACAAACAATACAACGGCTAGAGGAAAAGGACAAACGATACAACGGCTAAAGGAAAAGGACAAACAATACAACGGCTACAGGAAAAGGACAAACAATACAACGGCTACAGGAAAAGGACAAACAATACAACGGCTAAAGGAAAAGGACAAACAATACAACGGCTACAGGAAAAAGGACAAACAATACAACGGCTAAAGGAAAAGGACACACAATACAACGGCTAAAGGAAAAGGACAAACAATACAACGGCTAAAGGAAAAGGACAAACAATACACGGCTAGAGGAAAAGGACAAACAATACAACGGCTAAAAGAAAAGGACAAACAATACAACGGCTACAGGAAAAGGACAAACAATACAACGGCTAAAGGAAAAGGACAAACAATACAACGGCTAAAGGAAAAGGACAAACAATACAACGGCTAAAGGAAAAGGACAAACAATACAACGGCTACAGGAAAAGGACACACAATACAACGGCTAAAGGAAAAGGACAAACAATACAACGGCTAAAGGAAAAGGACAAGCAATACAACGGCTACAGGAAAAGGACAAACAATACAACGGCTAAAGGAAAAGGACAAACAATGCAACGGTTACAGGAAAAGGACAAACAATACAACGGCTACAGGAAAAGGACAAACAATACAACGGCTACAGGAAAAGGACAAACAATACAACGGCTAGAGGAAAAGAACAAACAATACAACGGCTAAAGGAAAAGGACAAACAATACAACGGCTAAAGGACAAGGACAAACAATACAACGGCTAAAGGAAAAGGACAAACAATACAACGGCTAGAGGAAAAGGACAAACAATACAACGGCTAAAGGAAAAGGACAAACAATACAACGGCTAAAGGAAAAGGACAACCAATACAACGGCTAAAGGAAAAAGGACAAACAATACAACGGCTAAAGGAAAAGGACAAGCAATACAACGGCTAAAGGAAAAGGACAAACAATACAACGGCTAAAGGAAAAGGACAAACAATACAACGGCTACAGGAAAAAGGACAAACAATACAACGGCTAAAGGAAAAGGACACACAATACAACGGCTAAAGGAAAAGGACAAACAATACAACGGCTAAAGGAAAAGGACAAACAATACACGGCTAGAGGAAAAGGACAAACAATACAACGGCTAAAAGAAAAGGACAAACAATACAACGGCTACAGGAAAAGGACAAACAATACAACGGCTAAAGGAAAAGGACAAACAATACAACGGCTAAAGGAAAAGGACAAACAATACAACGGCTAAAGGAAAAGGACAAACAATACAACGGCTACAGGAAAAGGACACACAATACAACGGCTAAAGGAAAAGGACAAACAATACAACGGCTAAAGGAAAAGGACAAGCAATACAACGGCTACAGGAAAAGGACAAACAATACAACGGCTAAAGGAAAAGGACAAACAATGCAACGGTTACAGGAAAAGGACAAACAATACAACGGCTACAGGAAAAGGACAAACAATACAACGGCTACAGGAAAAGGACAAACAATACAACGGCTAGAGGAAAAGAACAAACAATACAACGGCTAAAGGAAAAGGACAAACAATACAACGGCTAAAGGACAAGGACAAACAATACAACGGCTAAAGGAAAAGGACAAACAATACAACGGCTAGAGGAAAAGGACAAACAATACAACGGCTAAAGGAAAAGGACAAACAATACAACGGCTAAAGGAAAAGGACAACCAATACAACGGCTAAAGGAAAAAGGACAAACAATACAACGGCTAAAGGAAAAGGACAAGCAATACAACGGCTAAAGGAAAAGGACAAACAATACAACGGCTAAAGGAAAAGGACACACAATACAACGGCTAAAGGAAAAGGACAAACAATACAACGGCTAAAGGAAAAGGACAAACAATACAACGGCTACAGGAAAAGGACAAACAATACAACGGCTAAAGGAAAAGGACAAACAATACAACGGCTACAGGAAAAGGACAAACAATACAACGGCTAAAGGAAAAGGACAAACAATACAACGGCTAAAGGAAAAGGACAAACAATACAACAGCTAAAGGAAAAGGACAAACAATACAACGGCTAAAGGAAAAGGACAAACAATACAACGGCTACAGGAAAAGGACAAACAATACAACGGCTACAGGAAAAGGACAAACAATACAACGGCTACAGGAAAAGGACAAACAATACAACGGCTAAAGGAAAAGGACAAACAATACAACGGCTAAAGGAAAAGGACAAACAATACAACGGGTAAAGGAAAAGGACAAACAATACAACGGCTAGAGGAAAAGGACAAACAATACAACGGCTAAAGGAAAAGGACAAACAATACAACGGCTACAGGAAAAGGACAAACAATACAACGGCTAAAGGAAAAGGACAAACAATACAACGGCTAAAGGACAAGGACAAACAATACAACGGGTAAAGGAAAAGGACAAACAATACAACGGCTAGAGGAAAAGGACAAACAATACAACGGCTAGAGGAAAAGGACAAACAATACAACGGCTAAAGGAAAAGGACAAACAATACAACGGCTAGAGGAAAAGGACAAACAATACAACGGCTAGAGGAAAAGGACAAACAATACAACGGCTAGAGGAAAAGGACAAACAATACAACGGCTAGAGGAAAAGGACAAACAATACAACGGCTAAAGGAAAAGGACAAACAATACAACGGCTAAAGGAAAAGGACAAACAATACAACGGGTACAGGAAAAGGACAAACAATACAACGGCTAAAGGAAAAGGACAAACAATACAACGGCTAAAGGACAAGGACAAACAATACAACGGTTAAAGGAAAAGGACAAACAATACAACGGCTAAAGGAAAAGGACAAACAATACAACGGCTAAAGGAAAAGGACAAACAATACAACGGCTAAAGGAAAAAGGACAAACAATACAACGGTTAAAGGAAAAGGACAAACAATACAACGGCTAAAGGAAAAGGACAAACAATACAACGGGTAAAGGAAAAGGACAAACAATACAACGGCTAAAGGAAAAAGGACAAACAATACAACGGTTAAAGGAAAAGGACAAACAATACAACGGGTAAAGGAAAAGGACAAACAATACAACGGCTAAAGCAAAAGGACAAACAAGACAACGGCTACAGGAAAAGGACAAACAATACAACGGCTAGAGGAAAAGGACAAACAATACAACGGCTAGAGGAAAAGGACAAACAATACAACGGCTAAAGGAAAAGGACAAACAATACAACGGCTAAAGCAAAAGGACAAACAATACAACGGCTAGAGGAAAAGGACAAACAATACAACGGCTAAAGGAAAAGGACAAACAATACAACGGCTAAAGGAAAAGGACAAACAATACAACGGCTAAAGGAAAAAGGACAAACAATACAACGGTTAAAGGAAAAGGACAAACAATACAACGGGTAAAGGAAAAGGACAAACAATACAACGGCTAAAGCAAAAGGACAAACAATACAACGGCTACAGGAAAAGGACAAACAATACAACGGCTAGAGGAAAAGGACACACAATACAACGGCTAAAGGAAAAGGACAAACAATACAACGGCTAAAGGAAAAGGACAAACAATACAACGGCTAAAGGAAAAGGACAAACAATACAACGGCTAAAGGAAAAGGACAAACAATACAACAGCTAAAGGAAAAGGACAAACAATACAACGGCTAACGGAAAAGGACACACAATACAACGGCTAAAGGAAAAGGACAAACAATACAACGGCTAAAGGAAAAGGACAAACAATACAACGGCTAGAGGAAAAGGACACACAATACAACGGCTAAAGGAAAAGGACAAACAATACAACGGCTAAAGGAAAAGGACAAACAATACAACGGCTAAAGGAAAAGGACACACAATACAACGTCTAAAGGAAAAGGACAAACAATACAACGGCTAAAGGAAAAGGACAAACAATACAACGGCTAGAGGAAAAGGACACACAATACAACGGCTAAAGGAAAAGGACAAACAATACAACGGCTAAAGGAAAAGGACAAACAATACAACGGCTAAAGGAAAAGGACAAACAATACAACGGCTAAAGCAAAAGGACAAACAATACAACGGCTAAAGGAAAAGGACAAACAATACAACGGCTAAAGGAAAAGGACAAACAATGCAACGGCTAAAGGAAAAGGACACACAATACAACGGCTAAAGGAAAAGGACAAACAATACAACGGCTAAAGGAAAAGGACACACAATACAACGGCTAAAGGAAAAGGACAAACAATACAACGGCTACAGGAAAAGGACAAACAATACAACGGCTAGAGGAAAAGGACACACAATACAACGGCTAAAGGAAAAGGACAAACAATACAACGGCTTAAGGAAAAGGACAAACAATACAACGGCTAAAGGAAAAGGACACACAATACAACGTCTAAAGGAAAAGGACAAACAATACAACGGCTAAAGGAAAAGGACAAACAATGCAACGGCTAAAGGAAAAGGACAAACAATACAACGGCTAAAGGAAAAGGACACACAATACAACGGCTAAAGGAAAAGGACAAACAATACAACGGCTACAGGAAAAGGACAAACAATACAACGGCTAGAGGAAAAGGACACACAATACAACGGCTAAAGGAAAAGGACAAACAATACAACGGCTAAAGGAAAAGGACAAACAATACAACGGCTAAAGGAAAAGGACACACAATACAACGTCTAAAGGAAAAGGACAAACAATACAACGGCTAAAGGAAAAGGACAAACAATACAACGGCTAGAGGAAAAGGACACACAATACAACGGCTAAAGGAAAAGGACAAACAAGACAACGGCTAAAGGAAAAGGACAAACAATACAACGGCTAAAGGAAAAGGACAAACAATACAACGGCCAAAGGAAAAGGACAAACAATACAACGGCTAAAGGAAAAGGACAAACAATGCAACGGCTAAAGGAAAAGGACAAACAATGCAACGGCTAAAGGAAAAGGACAAACAATACAACGGCTAAAGGAAAAGGACAAACAATGCAACGGCTAAAGGAAAAGGACAAACAATGCAACGGCTAAAGGAAAAGGACAAACAATACAACGGCCAAAGGAAAAGGACAAACAATACAACGGCTAAAGGAAAAGGACAAACAATGCAACGGCTAAAGGAAAAGGACAAACAATGCAACGGCTAAAGGAAAAGGACAAACAATACAACGGCTAGAGGAAAAGGACAAACAATACAACGGCTAAAGGAAAAGGACAAACAATGCAACGGCTAAAGGAAAAGGACAAACAATACAACGGGTAAAGGAAAAGGACAAACAAGGTTGTACACAACACTACACAGAAAACTAAAAACTGTTCTTTCATAGACATTTACTACCTTGCCATGTTTTAAGATTTCGCCTATCGTACAATGTTGAGTTTGTATTTTGTTTATACATGTGTTGAAATTAAGGCATTTAAAATATTTGTTCTATATTTTGTACAAATTTGGAGTTGTTTGCCTGACACATACTATTTTGTCTTTCTACTCATTCAACTTTCATACTTTAAATTCGTTTTATAATTTTTAGTACAAAGAAATACCAAACAAATCTACCCACTTCAAACTGCATTGAACTGATTTCGCATAAAAAAATACTTAATAACCTTACATTGTGTACTCTTGTGGTTTTATTATATTTGTATTGTAACATCGGACACACTGACCACGATATCCTCAAGATATCAAATCGCTTATTAAGATGTAAAATTATAAACAGTGATGATTGATGATCAACAATTTCACAAACCACAACAGTTCTTCTGGTTTACTGTATATTCTATGACGAAATAGAAAAGAGGATTACGACATAAACTACTGGACAGTGCCAGATTTAGGACAAACGAGGCCCTGTGTTTGTTAAGTTATGAGGTCCCTTACTTAGGCCCTGAAGGAGGTCATAGCTGCCTGCTTTGTGGCACACTCCCATAGACTATCAACTCTATCATTATGTCTGGAATCCTTCCGAAACAGAATGCCTTCAAATTTAAAATTGCACCACATAAGCAAAAATCCATCGTAAAAATGTTTTTTGGCAGAAAAATGCCCCTCCCCCCTGGCCAACGGGGCCCTGTGCTTATGCACACCTAAGCACAATGGTAAATCCGGCATTGATGGTGGTACTATAAGTTATGAAATAGGACAGACAACTATGAGGTCAAAACAAAATCGGAGGTTTTCGTGTAGTTCACCCCCTTAGTTTTCTGTGTTTAGCTTTTGCTTGTTTATTTGCATTCTTTCTGTGTCTTGTTCTTTGTGTCTCTAGATTGTCCATTCAACATTGCCCCTTCGGGTTTCTCTATGGTGTATGTTCAAAGGACAAACAGGTAAATATTCAGTATTATCATAGTTTCTAACAAAATAAAATATGCGTTTAACGTATCTAAATCGGAGAAAGTCTATGTTTACCGAACCTTCTCCCAGTTTGGCGTTGAATACACATACACTATATACTATACGACATATATATATGTTTGTGAATAGTCCCTTATCTAGATAAACATTAAGCTAGCTTATATATAGTCCACGAATTCAATATGTGTTGGTCGCTTCGGTTTAAATTTTAGTGCCAGAAATGTAACAATAAATCAACATACACTAAATTGTCTAATGTATAATGAGTATTGCTGAGGTTATTGTTGAAATTGGCGTTAAATGCCATACCCCTAACCCTTAAATTCGGTCATATATCTTGATAAGTTTGCCTTCCATCCTTTCTGATTTAGCAATACTCAGTATGCATATATACAAAAACAAAAACAAATATGTTATCACAATATCATGCTTCAATGATGTAGACTGGTGGCAAAAGAGATATTTATGCCATGCACAATAGTACCAGTAAAGAAACCATTGGAGATATCAGAAGCCGTAAATCGAAGATTTGATTTGATTTGATTGATTTTTAGTGCTTAACGCCACTTTCAGAAATATTTCAGCTATTTCATGGCGACCAGTTTAGTGGTGGAAGAAGCCGGAGTACCCGGAGAGAACCACCGACCATGGGCAAGCAACTGGTAAGCTTTATCACTTGCGGCTGCGAGTCGAGTGCACACTTTTTTGTAAATTACAAAGCCGGGCGCGAACCCACGCCGTATTGGTGATAGGCTTGCATAAGTTGTTAGGTAATCCAACTACCTAACTCATTGAGCCACCTGGCCCCTTCAGTAAATCGAATTAAGGGGACATACAATACAATGGCCAAAAGAAAGGAACAAAAGGATGAACAATGATTTACAAAACACTATGCTTTCCGTGATAACATGGATACAATAATAACATAATGTTGTATGATAAAAGTGTCATATATCCAATTAAACTGCGTCAACCAGTGTACGAATACTGCTCTTGCAATAAACAGGACGTTTCTTTCTGTGTTCCTTAAATAATATCATATACCACCATGCGCGATGACATCGGTAGCTCGCATTCAAAACAATTTATGCAACATTTTTCTGTTCGGGCATTTATATATTGCGACATTGGAATTGAAAACGAACCTGTAGTACTGGTTTAAGATAGTTAACTATCAGAAAATATATTACATCCTGCTCCAAAATACATTGCATCCTGCTCCAAAATACATTACATCCTGCTCCAAAATATTTTAAAGAATGATTTGGTTTTCCAATCTGTTTACTTTGAGCGGAGTTTTTCCACCTTAAACTTACTACGCTATGTTGATACCTCTGTTATTGGCTGTTGTAAGTCTACGGGGGGAGGAGGCGGGGAAGGAGTACCACAAACCAATTGGGCAATTTATTGATATAAAATAAAATGTGATAACTCTTTATTGTGTTCTTAAATTGTACTAATAGTGGCATTATCGGCCATTCTTGATTTTGTTCTCTAAATTATTTTGAATAATTTTGTAATCAAGAAATTCAGAATTAACATCAGAACAAAATAATTAGAGGATAGTCTTGGATACGATTGTATGATAGTGAGATTTAACGTCTGTCTATGTAATCAGCGTCTATCATTTACTAATCTTCTCATTTTAAATGTCACTCATAACGAGGTGTGCCCTATATATCTACAAGGACATAACAATGACCTGCATCAAGTCGATGGCTTTCTCCGTGTACAATGTCTTCGACTGCCATTAAGCCTGATCACTATTATAACTGAAGTATTGGTGATAAAAAATATCAAACACCCATAACACAAGAACAGCCTGAAGATACCAAAGGGGTAATTAAAAATCGTAATTCTAAGATACCAAAGGGGTAATTAAAAATCGTAATTCTAAGATACCAAAGGGGTAATTAAAAATCGTAATTCTAAGATACCAAAGGGGTAATTAAAAATCGTAATTCTAAGATACCAAAGGGGTAATTAAAAATCGTAATTCTAAGATACCAAAGGGGTAATTAAAAATCGTAATTCTAAGATACCAAAGGGGTAATTAAAAATCGTAATTCTAAGATACCAAAGGGGTAATTAAAAATCGTAATTCTAAGATACCAAAGGGGTAATTAAAAATCGTAATTCTAAGATACCAAAGGGGTAATTAAAAATCGTAATTCTAAGATACCAAAGGGGTAATTAAAAATCGTAATTCTAAGATACCAAAGAGGTAATTAAAAATCGTAATTCTAAAATACCAAAGGGGTAATTAAAAATCGTAATTCTAAGATACCAAAGAGGTAATTAAAAATCGTAATTCTAAAATACCAAAGAGGTAATTAAAAATCGTAATTCTAAGATACCAAAGAGGTAATTAAAAATCGTAATTCTAAGATACCAAAGAGGTAATTAAAAATCGTAATTCGAAGGACAGACAATGCAATGGCCAAAAGAAACAAATGATAAAAGGACAAACAATAGTCTACAAAACACTACACGAAAACTCATCATTGAGCAACAAAATGTTCATATAATTCGGGTGCTACATTCTAGATCCGGTTCGTCGTATTGACAGTTTTGAACAGTGTGCTACTACTTTTACAATAATTCTCCCATAATTGTCATTGAAATCAGTCGCATAAAATATTTTAGCTTGAAACTGAAAACATAATGAAGGGTTGGTGGCAAGTTACCATGATGGCATGTAATACTTGAGTGAGAATTAATAAATTATTCTCTTGATTTTCGTTGAATCTTCAGATCTTGGAATATCACAAAATTCACAGACACACTTCGTCCGCATCATTTTTGAACTTATACCTCGAATTTGACGACAGTGGTCAAATCAGTACTAAAATATATGATAAACTTCAATTTTGAAATCATAAATTTTCCAAATATGTGCAGCAATATACCAGCTTCTCCTGCATATGGTGCTTACATCTCGCAATTGATTCGCTATGCAAGGGCCAGTAGCAATTATTCTGATTTTCTGAAACGTCATCTTCATCTGAGAAACAGGCTACTGGACCAGGGCTATAAAAAGATTCGCCTTATTCGATCTCTTAGAAAGTTTATATTCCGATACTAAGATCTTGTCGAAATATATTCCGTCTCTGCAGAAAAGATTATAAACGATGGATTTTCATATAGTGAAAATGTATAAAGATAAGTGGTCAAAAACAAAAATGTCAAAAATATTTTTTTTATCAATGTGTGACGTAAAAATGTTTTTGACATTCACTTCACTGAGTTTGGTGCTGTAATGACAACTGTTTTACCTGTTTTGTTCAAGTATTGTTATAAATACTGTTATAGCGACAGCCGGAAACTTTGAGCCGTAATGAAAGGGGGGGGGGGGGGGGGGGGGTTGGCGCTTTAAAATCTGATTCAACCCACCATTTCTTTAGAAATGCCTGTACCAAGTCAGGGTCATTACGGTTTTCACAGTTTTCCGGTTGTTGACTGATTTTGTCTGTTTATATACTTATGAGTTTTGACTTTCCCTTTGTAAGAATGCTCGGAGTTCGGTAATTTTGTTATTACCCTTAATCATCATCACCATTCTAAAGAAACTGACCAATATGACTATTTCAACCAAATTAGAAATCCTTTATATTATACATTTTGCATATGTAAAATAGTTAGTCAGAATTCTTTTACCATAATGCTATTTGTGCATATGTGGTATTGGTGGCTATAGACACGTTACAGTTGTAATAGTAAGTAGACTGAGAGAAGCATAGGATCTACTCGTTCTTACGGATCTCCCGCCAGCTAGTTCAGATGCAAAAAATCCACGCAAAAACACAGAGTACAACACCCAGAATTGATATCATCAAACAAATTGTAGCTATTCATTATTTTTTTTCAAGACAATTAATTCGTACATTTATGTTTTTAATTATTATTAGAGGCGGGCATCGTTGTCCTGATCGTATGGTAGTTGTGTTTTCTACGGGTATTCCGGTTTCCTCCACTAATAAAACTGACCGCCACGATATAACTGAAATATTGTTGAAAGTGGCATTAACCCTCTAAACCCTAAACCTTTTTTTTTTTTTTTTTTTTTTTTCATCATAATAATATAGTTTATTCAAAATCCTAACCCTTATTTAAATATTGGTTAAAAATCTATATGTTATTTCATCATTATTTTTCAATGACCTTAAATTTAGAATTCTCGTTATAAAGAATAATATAATTTAGCAAATATTATGTTTATCTGTTCTTCAATTTGTTTTAAATTATTGGGTTTAAAATAAAAATATTGTTGAATTTTCCAAATTCCAAGCATAGAACTGTTTCTTTTCTAAAATTATAGTGAAAATCATAAACAATATATACAAGCGCAATGGAATAATTGGCACCTTCACACGGTATTTAGCTAAATTAAAATTTCTATAGAATAGTTCGGAGATAAAAGGATGTTAACCCGTCAATATTGATAAAAAGTATGTCTACGTATAATGGCTTAAAAGTAATACCAAGAAACGAAATATCAACTTCACGGCAGATAGCACACCACATACACACAATTTTGTTTCCAGTGAGTGCTTTATACATTAAATGTGACACTACATTTTTTTACATAAAGGAATTGAAACAGAATAGTAAGTGTTACACACAGCAACTTACATCACAGGGGCGGATCCAGAGGGGGGCGCACCCGGCGCGCGCCCCCCTAAAATTGGAAAAAATATAATTTTTTTACGTAAAATCGTGATTTTTCACACGAAATACCCCAAAAGTTTTCGCGCCTCCCTCCGCTCCACGCAATTTTTTTAAGTGCGCCCCCCTAACTTGAAATCCTGGATCCGCCCCTGCATCAGACCTTCTTGTATAAAACATTAGAATATCTAAGTAAATAAACGCTAAAAATGGACAATCCAGAGACGCAGGCAACATTGGGCAAACGACTTAGAATGAAGTCAAGCTAAACATAAAACACAACCAAAAAGATGTTCAACACGGGGGTAACCGGTGGTTAACCAGATGTTCGAGAAGAGTAAGCAGGTCCCGTTCATCCTGTTTCTTATATGCTAAGTTGAAGTCATGACTTCGAAAATTTTACGGTCGACGCCACCATGACTTGGTTGACCGCTATGGAGTTTCTGTGTCACAAATGACCACGGATATGTACCACTTGTTCATGACTTATCACCGGGTTTGTAGCTAGATTAACACGACGGGTGTCACTAGTGGAGCAGGAACTGCTTACCCTTCTGAGGCACATGAGTTCACCCCCAGGTTTTAGTGGGGTTCGTGTTACTCGATCTTTAGTTTTATATGTATGATTTGTAGATCGTTGTTTGTCCTTTTGTACATTTTCTTTTGGCCATTGTGTTGTCTGTTCTTCTTCAATATACAGATTCTGATTACCCCTTTGGTATCTTCAAACTCTTCTTATAACAAGCAACTTAGCCTACTATGCGTCTTCTATTTTTCGAAATCTGACAAAAGAAGAAGCAACAATATATGTAGCATTTTGGATATATTGCCTCATTCTGTGATTTTCTATTGGAAATTGGAAATGTTCTGACAGTGTAGTATTTTTTTCTTTTTCATTTCTATATTTAAAATTGCATTACATCTTGGAATCTATTTGTCTAAACTCGTATTGTCATTGGTCGTCATGACAACGTCAATTGATTCGTTAATGTGATAGTCTGCTCGAATATTCAAGTTCCACGTGAATTAACACCAGAAGAGGCTTTATAAGAAATGCCAAAATGCATAGAGGATTTCCGGTAATGGGTCGATCTAGATACAACCGCATTGGAGATGTAATGGTTATCGTACTCTCCTCGAGTGCGGTAGATCGTGAGTTTAAATCCCGATCGAGTTTAATCAAAAGCTGTAAAATTGGTATTTGCTGCTTCCCCGCTAAGCATGCAACACTAAGGAGTAATAACAACGACTGGTTGGCTCGGATTCAGGATAGTGTGTCCGAGTCGAGCGACATGTCTACCAGCGGACTTTTGCTTCAGTTCGCTAGCACTATAAAAATCCAACGCGTGTTGGTCCAATGCAAAGCGGACATCATCATCATCTCATCAGATGTCCTTTGTTCTCGTGGTGACACATTGTTCATATGGCATTATGATATCTTTGGAGAGATACTTTAGGTAGAAACATATATATATATTGTTTCAATAGATAAGGGTAATAACAAAATTACCGAACTCCGAACAATCTTGCAAAGGGAAAGTCAAAACTCATAAGTATATAAACAGACAAAATCAGTCAACAACCGAAAAATCGTGAAAACCGTAATGATCCTGACTTGGTACAGGCATTTCTAAAGAAATGGTGGGTTGAATCAGATTTAATAGCGACAAACCTCCCGCTTTCATTACGGCTAAAAGGTTCCGGCTGTCACTATAACAGTATTCATATCTAAAAGAACATTTTAATCTAGAGATGATAAAGTACTAATTACTATCTTGTCTAAGTGCTTAATGTTATGTGTTTGCTTATTTTCATTTCAACATGGAAGCGTTAACAAGTACTTATTCCCACTTGTGCAACTGTATAGCAATGTCAAATAACAAGGGGCCCGGGTGGCTCAATGAGTTAGGTAGTTGGATTACCTAACAACTCATACAAGCCTATCACCAATGCGACGTGGGTTCGCGCCTGGCTTTGTAAATATAAAAAAGGTGCACTCGACCTGCAGCCGCAAGTGATAAAGTTTACCAGTTGCTTGCCCATGGTCGGTGGTTCTCTCCGGGTACTCCGGCTTCTTCCACCACTAAAACTGGTCGCCATGATATAGCTGAAATATTACTGAAAGTGGCGTTAAAACACCAAATATCATTAAATCAATCAATCAAATGACAATTCTGTAACAAAAGTACTTTCTACTGGACGGTGAACTATTTTGCTGTATCTTAATGCTATTTCAAATGCAGTTTAAAATATATTGTAATATTATAACAACAAGATGTAAAACCAACCAAGCAATGTTCGTCTAATTAATGCATGTTATTTGCATTTATTTACGTATATTGGTGTTTAACACGATTTCCACATCAAATGATGTTCGTTTCATTTAACAATAACTTGACGGTGCCGCTAATGGAGCAGGAACTGCTAACCCTTCCGGAACACCTTAGTTTACCCCCGATGTTTAGACTTTAGTCCGATGCGTGTTACTCGATCTCTAGTGTTTATGTTTTTTTGTAAATTAGTGTATGTCCTTTTGCCTTATTTTTGGCCATGCATTGTATTGTCTGTCCTGCGATTTACGGTATCTTAAGGTGGTACCATACACTTCAGGTAAAATTTGATCTGCTCGTTTAATTTTCTTATTTGTTTTGGCAGTGTGTTTGAATATATCCACTCTAATAAATATCAAAATTTTAGCAAATTCCAACCAACAGACTCGGAGCTATAAACTTACTAGCCACATAACAGCTTTTCTCTCTGTGGTTTTGATCACCGAGATGCTTGAAATCTGCATACAAACATCATATGATCAAAACGTTCAACTGATTTTAAAGAGTTATCTCCCTGTAGTGTTAGGTACCACCTTAAGGACATAAGTGTTGTTCACTTTAACTATAGCAGACCGAAAAGCTAATATTTCGTACTTGCTAACATACCTCTAAACATGAAGGTCTACATTGAACACTTAGGAACAATGTATCTAATAAAATATTAACTTCAGAAAATGTTGAAGATACCAAAGAGGTAATCGGAAGCCGTAATTAGAAGAAGAACACAATGGCCAAAAGAAAAAGAGAAACAGAAAAGCGGTCAAGGATAGGTGATTTGAAACCTAAACACTTGAGGTGAGTATCGAGACGGAACGAAACGTCTGTGGTGTTAGTTAGTTAGTTAGTTAGTTAGTTAGTAAGAAGCACTTGGTCTCCATTGCCGTTTAATATATTGTATTCAATAATATAAAAAAAAACAATCACTTTAGCGTCAGTGTAGTTAGGCTTGTGTTCAGAGGTCAACCACATTATCCACTCAGATGCCCAGGCCCTCGCAGAAAGTATGCATGCAAGTTGTTTAATAAATTTCAATTGTAAAGCTTTTTAAAACTACATAATTCGCTACATTAATGAAATGTTAAAAGTAAGAAAACGTTTATGTAAATAATATGATTCATTTAGATAACCCGGTTTAGGGTTACCTTGAAACAGGGTTCTTACCCAGCTCAATGTTAGGTAATAAATAACATGTGTAAACATACATATATTCGACTTACTAAATGTATGACTGAATCAGATTATTTAAGATATCTAACGATATACGTCGTTACATGTAGGCTGGTTTATGTTTTTGGTGTTTAACGCCACGTTCAACAATATTTCTGTTATATCGTGGCGGTCAGTTTTATTGGTGGAGGAAACCGGAGAAAACCACTGACATGCCGTAATTTACTGACAAACTTTATCACATAATATTATATCGAATACACCTCGCCATGAGCGGGATTCGAACACACAACCTTAGTGGTGATATGTAATGGGTAGATATCGTGGCGGTCAGTTGTATTGGTGAAGGAAACCGGAGTACTCGGAGAATACCACCGACCTGCCGTAAGTCACTGACAACCTTTTATCACGAATATTGTATCGAGTACACCTCACATGAGCGGGATTCGACCTCACAACGTCAGTAGGCAAAGATGTTGTCATAATTCATTACGCTACGCTGACATTGACTTCATAGACGAACCCAAAATACTAGCGGCCTGGGTGGTTGAGTGGATTAGGTCCAAGAATATGTCTACAAGTTTCGCCAACCTCCTCGCTCCCATGATGCCCATCCAAAGTGCTTTTTGTAACACATGAATCCGGTGTTTTCATCTGTCGGTGAGTGATTCCTCTCCAGAATTTCCTCCCTATATCAGTCTGCTAATCACGACATAGCTGATAATTGTTGAAATTAACAATCAACACCAATATCCCACCCGTAATGTCAAAAACAGGCACATATTGATGATTCTATGCATAAGGGGGTGCATATTGCATAGACGAAGAGCATAAGACCCCCGTCGAGTCGAGAGCAGCGTCCAATAGGTGGAAAATTCCCCTATAATGGCATGAAAATTAGTAAATAGTTAAAGCGATAATAGGTTTGTTTAATTGAACAAAAGACGATCAGCAGTCGCATTTAGAGGGAGCACGTGCAATGTGTGCCTCGTCTGTATCGTCATCGGAAAAATGAGAGCAATTGAAAAGAAACGATTATTTTCTCTTATATAAATGCGACTAAATTAGATCAGATATGAGGATGGTATAATGTTTTTCGATAATGGCATTCTATATATAGTCTATATTCTATAAGTAGTAAGTGTACTGTGTTAGTGTTGATCGTTATTTTCAGCAATGTTTTTAGTGGGATTTTTAGTGAGGTTCGTGTTACTCGATCTTTAGTTTTATTTGTATGTTTTGTTGATCGTTGTTTGTCCTTTTGTACTTTTTCTTTTGGCCATTGTGTTTTCTGTTCTTCTTCGAAATACGGATTCTGAGTGATTACCCCTTTGATATCTTCAAACTCTTCTTTCATCTAAATCGTAACTACCAGACTGTTTCTCAGTAATATTTTGTTTTCAGTGTGTTGCTCTGCGGATCACTTGTTTTTCTTTTGATCTGTTAGATTTGTGTCATTGTAGTGTCTGTAGATTTACGGCCTCTGATTTCTTCATTGATAAAAATGTGCAGTTTTAATTTGTAAGAGGTGTATATTTTAAGCAGGTGTCACTGTACATGTATTTGCTAAAGGGTTTCACGTTATGATGGTTTTACTGTACATATATTTACCACAGGCTTCACTCTGAAAGCGGGAGGTTTGGCGCTTTAAAATCTGATTCAACCCACCATTTCTTTAGAAATGCCTGTACCAAGTCAGGGTCATTAGGGTTTTCACAGTTTTCCGGTTGTTGACTGATTTTGTCTGTTTATATACTTATGAGTTTTGACTTTCCCTTTGTAAGATTGTTCGGAGTTCGGTAATTTTGTTATTATCCTTATCTACAATAATAGTTCTAAGGGTTTCTGTTGAAGCAGATTTCACACTATATCTTCTTGTTAGAGGGTTTCCATTGGACAAATGTCACTGCACACGTATTTCCTATAATACTTCTGGTTATGGCTTCCAGCTAGACAGATGTCACATTGTAAATGTTTTCACATGATAATACTACTAGGTATTACATGTTATCTATTTTTTTTATTCTAATGTTATAAATATGACATATTATTCCAAAACGAGTCGGACTATTATAAATAGGACATACATATTTGATTTCCTCTCGTAAATTGTTTACATAATATTAACAATGGCCTTTAAGTGCAAAATAAATAAGTTATCAAGTCTGTTATCAATTTAAGTACAAATTATTCACTTTTTAAGTCTCATACATGTGCATGTTTGAACATAGATTAAAAAAAGTATGAAATAATATTACCATCTTTGGAGGAAAATAAAGTGACAAATTGCAATTGGATGTACACAAAATCTCAGAGCGGGACACGAAAATCGTAAAATTCGCGCTTCGTTCCCTAGCAAATCGTGGAATGAGATTTCAGAATGCACTCCGACAGCTAATAGAAACAGATTTTCTTCACCATCAGTAACTTACAGTGGGTGAATGTATTTCAGATATGTCTTTTACATTATTTAGCTTTTCTATCTGTTGACTCTGAGCGTACCCGTTGAAGAAGAATTCGGAACGCGTTGTATTGTCTGTTAGGTTGATACCTCTGCTGGTGGACTATTTTTCCCGAAGATATCATCCGCCCAGTAGTCACTGTTTCGGTTACCTTAGTATGTGCACTGTTATGTCGTGTATCTGGATTACATGAATATCTGTTATATCGTGTATCTGGATTACATGAATATCTGTTATGTCGTGTATCTGGATTACATGAATATCTGTTCTGACCTGGATCAACTTTTTGTCTTAGTATACAATGTATATGTGCCGCATATGTGATCCTTTCTCCTACGTTACATGCAATCATAGCACATCTGTATTCGAGTATTAACATGTAAATACCAGATGCACGTAAGATCATTTCCTGTATTTTCTGCTTAAGTGGAATGACACCTGGAATAGGTTGACCTTTTCCACTTTCAAATATATAATGGAGTCGTACATTGTCCACGACAGTATATCAATAGTGGTGGAATTTTGAGTAACGATATATCAATAGGACATATTTCTACAAACTCACGCAGCATCCATCTCTATCATACAAATTTGTATAATCACTAGGAAAAGTTTCTGCTATAATACAATCCTACAAAGTATAGAATTGATGTGTGTATAAATGTAGGATTTCACTGAAATATATGAATGGGTGACATGTAAACTTTAGAGAAACCCGAAGGATCAATCAAAGAATGGAGAATCCACAGACCGTTTGCAACATTGCTCACACAAGACACACGATTCATATTTTGCCAGTGTAATATATTTCATGTTTTGCCAAAGTCACATGATTCACATTTTGTCAGGGTAGCATGGTTCACATTTTGCCAAAGTAACATGATTCACATTTTGCCAGGGTAACATGATTCATATTTTGTCAGGGCAACATGATTCACATTTTGTCAGGATAACATGAGTACACATTTTGTCAAGATAACATGAGTCACATTTTGTCAGGGTAACATGATTCACATTTTGCCAGTGTAGCATGATTTATATTAAGCCAGTGTAACATGTTTCACATTTTGTCAGGGTAACATAATTTACATTTTACCAAGATAACATGATTCACATATTGCATGTGTTGTTCCTATGATATGTGAAACGTAAACATCATAGATAAGTTTCACACACAATAAGTGAATCATTGTATGCTCTTTTCTGCATTCGTAATTTGTAAATTAATTTCAACAAAGCACATCGATTGTGCATAAATTTGGAAATATTTATTTTCCGCTACACACGTTTTACCTTTTAATATGAATATTTAATATCTGAAGAATATATATTACTCCCATGATATCCTGTTTAGTAATTAGATAATTGTCATTATCATAGGGAGGTATACATATTTCAGATTTATTGAGCGGATATCTTACAAATATTGTGGGAATCGGTTAACACCGGGTGTCTCATATCTAGGTCATGAATGCGTCATTTGCAGTGCATTATATGCTAACTAGACGTTAGAGAAAAAGATGAGTAACATGAACCCCATAAAAAACCGGGGGTGAACCCAGGTGCTCGCTAGTGCATGAATATAACTTTCTCTTCACAAATAGGAAACACACCTGATCAAATATTTTATATGTACATCAACAAAAACATCTAAGTAAAATTAATTAGCCACCAAGGAAACGTTTGAATTTAATTGAAATCAGCAATAATTTAAAGTAATCATTTATGTATAATTTAGTGGTCAATCCGGTTGGTATTTTCTAATGCAAAGTTTCCCATAGAGTCCCATGCAAAGTTATGTCCTGAAGTCACTTCAATGCTTGTGGTTCCTATCAGGATTTCCTTGATAGAGGGTTGCTGCTAACAAGGAAGCTACTGAACCAAGGGTTCCTTTTGGTAATGTTGATGTCATCATTTCGAAAATTTTACGGTCACCACCATGACTTGGTTGACCGTTATGGAATATCTGTGTCACAAATGACCACGGATATGTTCCACTTGTCGTAAACACTTTCCGGTCCTTTCCTCATTCACGACTTATTATCGAGTTTGTAACTAGATTAACCCGACGGGTGCCACTAGTGGAGCAGGAACTGCTTACCCTTCCAGAGCACCTGAGTTCACCCCCGGTTTTCAGTGGGGTTAGTGTTCTGCGAGCTTTAGCTTTATATGTATGTTTTGTAGATCGTTGTTTGTCCTTTTGTACTTTTTCTTTTGGCCATTGTGTTGTCTGTTCTTCTTCGATTTACGGATTATGATTGCCCCTTTGGTATCTTCAAACTCTTCTTAACTATTTTCCCACAATATCCTATCTTATAATTCTAGAGATGTCTGATAATCGGAAGAAAAACATATCAAGCATTGGAGCAGAAAAAAGTTTAAAATGATACAAATTAGTTGCTATGGTGATTTGAAATGGACAATGCTAATGGTTTTTGTATGCAACATGTTTTTCATTCCCCGTGTTGTAAGCCGGGTTGCTTAAACAAATACTACACAGTACATGTGACAAATACAGTGGTGCTATTTCAATTTCCCAGGATTAATGACTTAATTTGATTGATTGATTGATGGTTGGAAAACGTCAAGCGGCAAATATTTCACGCATATTCAAGATGAAAAACTTATTGAACAATATCTAGAATATTAAGACAACATAAACAGTACAATAGCAGGGCTAGTGAATACACGTAATTAACTTACTACTAGCTAGGAAGGTAGAACCTGATGGCCACATGGACAGTACAATAACGGGGTCAATGAATGCTTGTAGTTAACTGACTATGAGGTAATAAGATTATAATCTATTGGTAAAAAACCTTCAATCTTAGGACAAACAATCATAGCTAAATAAATTGCTTGGCTTTCCAATCTTTCGATATTGAGGTGCCTGATAAAGGTTATTCCAGAAAAGCGTCGTGCGCACTAAATTTGATATCTACGTTTTCATAACTGATATTTGAAATAGATTTAATATAAATTAGTTATTATCTGCTAAAGATATTTCAGGGGCGGATCCAGGATTTCAAGTTAGGGGGGGCGTACTTAAAAAAATTGCGCCGAGCGGAGGGAGGCGCGAAAATTGTTGGAGTATTTCGTGTGAAAAATCACGATTTTACGCCAAAAAATCAATTTTTTTCCAATTTAAGGGGGGCGCACCGCCCCCCCCCCCCCCCTGGATCCGCCCCTGTTAATGGTTTTCTTGTGAGACATGCAAGTATTTTGAAGCTTCACATTAGAAAAATGTATGTTGTATTGATCCATTATCTCTACCATTAATATACTGGCCACCACGATATATCCTTGTTGAATGTCGGGCTTTCCGTGTCCGTTTTTCCCTCTTTGAATTAGCTTAACATATACCTTTGTGAGGGCCCGGGTGGCTCAATGAGTTAGGTAGTTGGATTACCTAACAACTCATTCAAGATTATCACCAATACGGCGTGGGTTCGCGTCCGTGCTTGTAAATTACAAAAAAGGTGCACTCGACTCGCAGCCGCAAGTGATAAAGTTTACCAGTTGCTTGTCCGTGGTCGGTGGGTCTCTCCGGGTACTCCGGCTTCTTCCACCACTAAAACTGGTCGCCGTGATATAGCTGAAATATAGGCAGACATATTGAGTTCGGCTACTTCTCTGAAAACAGGTTAAGAATGTGCATAGCATTCGGGTACCACTCAAAGTAGGTGAAATATATGGGTTGCACTTGGTACTTCTAGTAAAACAGATAAAGTATTAAAATTGCACCCGAGTATTGATCATAAAACACATAAGCTATCCCTATTAAAATCGGGTATATTGAATACAGTTAATATATTGAATATGTATTGATTTAGCAGAGAATCATCACCTATGACAGGCAAGTTCGTGAGTTGATTTTTAATAATAATAAATTTATTTTAAAAATAACGCATCGAATCATTGGGTTGTATACGATGGCATTAATATAATTGTTTTTCACGAGGAGAATACATTTACGCATTTTTATGATGTAAACATCGTCCTCAAACAAGAATATTATAATTGTCACTGAAGCGTAAACCATACTGAACACAATTACAACGGCAATGAAATGCCACTCGAAAATAGTGAAGTAGAACAATATACAGTCAAACATATGTGGTCACCTCTATTAAGCAGTCACCTGTATTAAAAGGTTACCTCTATTAAGCAGTCACCTGTATTAAAAGGTCACCTCTATTAAGCAGTCACATGTATTAAAAGGTCACATTTTCTTGTCCTGTCATAGAACATTTCATAAAAATTTAACCTCTTCTAAGAGGTCACCTGTCTTATTAAGCCACATTGTATTTGTCCCAAAGGTGACCTCTTAATACAGGTTTGACAGTATAGGTAATATTAGCGGCATTGTTGATCATCACTGTGTAAACTTTCTTTTCATATTCTAGAGAATTATTGGTAGGGTACTTTTTGTATGTACGTGAGGAAAGTTAGTTAACTCATTTTAGGGTCAGGGGTTATGTTTATGGTGCTCAAAGCCATTTTCAACCATATTTCAGTTATATCGTGGCGATCAGTTTTATTGTTGGAGGAAATCGGAGTACCAGGAGAAAATCACAAACCTGTCGCAAGTCACTGACTAACTTTATCACATAATGTTGTATAGAGTACACCTCGCCTGAGCGGGATTCGAACGCATAAAGTTAGTGGTGACAGATCTGTATGTGATGTCCTTTACAACATTTCCAAACAAGTGATTTTAAAGTAATTATGTTGCGGTGCTTATATGTTATTGCACGTAAACCACTCCTTGACGAACGGACGGTAAAATTGAATGTCCCCGTCGACTAAAGGCAGGAGACATAATAAAAACAAAAAATATGTTGAAGTGCAACTAATTTTCAACTGAGTCTGTTGAGGCGTTCTCGACCTATTCCACGGGAAATACTCCCGGGCAGACAGACATGGGTAAAAAAATATTCTGAGGCCTGAAAACCTAGGGATAAAATAACAGAAATTGCACAACGTAACCGTCGACCAATATACAATTTCCGTCAGAAAACAGTTCGTCCACGGTGATGGGCTTTATGGCTCTACGCTTTTCGAATTCGAAAAACGACGTGCAATCCTCACTGCATTTTTTGGCACTTCCAAAAATTAAATGTGATGAATTATTAGCGACCAGCAATTGTTAGGCGACCTTGCAACCGATGACGACCCCTCTTGAGCTACTGATGCCCGTGAAACCATGAAGCAAAGGGATCGAGGCAAGGGAAGAAAGGAGCTTGATGTCTTGGATCCAGATGAACGATTTGATGTGGTTGCTGTAAGTCTTATGTTGGAGCCACCGGCTTCGTGTGGTGTGTGTTTATGTGTGTGGGGAGGGGTGTTGTTCACGTTGCATTGAAAATCATGCTGTGAGCTCTGGAAACCTTTTTGTTGTATGTTACATCGGGTGATTTTGTACTGTCCTCGTGTCATTACCTCATAATCATATCCTTTATCTCGAGTATATGTATTTCATCACTAGTAGTTCTTAAGTTTTTAACGTTGAAGAAGAAGACGTCACGGTGCATTTTAGAATTTGTTCGATGTACACGTTGAAATTTGTGTATGAAAAATTACAACATACAACTTCATCTTGCACAAGCTTAATTCGGACTGTCCTGCTTTACTTTTTCGGCAAGACCCTGTTTTCAGCCAAATATCCATTTCGTACATGAAGTGTCGTCACAATCTCTACCCAGAGTTGTTTGTCCTTACATTCTCTCCAATCTCTGTCAACGCCTAAAAAGTAGTCCGGTGTTCTCTGATCCGGTGTTCTCTGATCATGTGATCGTAAAATTATCATGTGACCAGACAGGAAGCAGTCAAAATGGTGGATTGATCTTCGTTACATGTGGGTTTGCATTCAGTATGAATACTCCCGTGAAACGATTAAAAATAGAGTGTTTTGTTTGAAATACACCAAACAATAGAATTTTTTATTTTTTTGTTTACATGGAATTTATGCGCTGTATGACTGATCACCATATAAAAAATAATCCCTTATCTTCGTTTGAAAATAAACAAAGAAGCTTCTCACATATTAGTTATATGGTATTCTTTACATATTTTTACAATATATGGGGTCATTATAACCGATTTATATCAAGCTACCCTTTAATAAACGGATTTTGCCAAGGTTCTTGGCATATAGGCGTTGACAGAGATTGGAGAGAGTGTAAGGACAGACAACTCTGGGTAGAGATTGGTGTCGTCAATGTAAACATGTAATGTGTATAACTACATCACGTAATGACATAATGTAACTAAATGAGGGACATATACGGTTTGATGCTGAGTGAACTCCAACGTACAATAACATACAAAATAGGCTGACTATTATACGATTAGAACAACTTGATACTACTTAGGCAAATCACCATAAAACGATACACAAGACACCTTTGTAAATCATTTATTAAAAAAAAAATGACGGGATTTTTAGTGAGGCAATTGCCTCACTTGCCTCAATGGTAGTTACGGCCTTGTAAATGTCGTTAAATGTCAAAATTAATTTCATTTTTGGCATCTGTCGATGTATATATCACGTATATTGTGAGATACACTCCTTATAACTAATTAATATTGGTCAATGAAAACATTACACACAGTAGATAACGCATGGAGAAGAAACTGACAATAATTTATCTTATTAAAATTTCTAAACACGAACATTTAAATACCTATAAACTTGACGAACAAGAAATAGTCTTAAAATAGACAAAAAGGTCAACGACATGAACTCATTTACACAGCTGTTCATCGAAAAATATTAAAATCCGCATAAAACCTATAATAAAAACAGCACTTTCGTCTGCCAAGAAAAAAAACACACCTCATTCATACATCAGTCTCTATGTTATTGATAGTTAGATAGTTATAAATTTAAAAGGACATGACGGTATGTGATAAAGTTTAAAAGCTAAACAACCTTGTGGTACACCACAAAAGTGAAAGACCGATTGATAATGAGAATATTGGGCCTTGGTTATCAGGCGTAAGGTTAAACGAACATTACGAGTTGTACCTGACACGCGCCTTCTGTCAATAATATCTTTCAGTGTTTCACTTTTGAAGCGTTTCTTTTAACATATATATCGTTTTAAGTTCTAAGTGTATATTAAAATACCAAATGACATTGATTTACGTTAAACGTTGCCTTGTATTTTGTGTATGAATACAAAGGTTTAATTAGGGGGAAAAAAGAACTAACTTTGATATATTTTCTGTTTTTTAAGCTAATTTTGAGAACTTCTAAGAAAATGATGTTCAAAGAAGAAAAAATAAATACTATCAACAACTTCTTTATTCTTACAGGGACCATCGTGGTCGTGATCGTATGGTAGTTGGATTTACAACTACCTGTGTAATCAGTGCCTATCACCACTAAAGTTGTGAGCTCGAACCGCGAATTGGCGAGGTGTACTCGCTACAACAGTATGTGATAAAGTTTATCAGTGACTTGCGACAGGTCGGTGGTTTTCTCCGATTTCCTCCATCAATAAAACTGAACCCCAAGGTTTCACTTAAATATTGTTGAAAGTGGCGTTAAACAACATAAACCATAAACCAACCAAACCTTTATTCTTCCTATTTTTTCAATTTATAAGAAATGAATCTCCTTTAATTTATTATGGTTTCAATGATAGAAACCAAGAGATGCAGCAGACACGAGGAAGGGATTGAACAACAAGGTATGGAAAGTTCAATGATAGAAACCAAGAGATGCCGCAGACACGAGGGAGGGATTGAACAACAAGGTATGGAGAGTTCAATGATAGAAACCAAGAGATGCAGCAGACATGAGGGAGGGATTGAACAACAAGGTATGAAGAGTTCAATGATAGAAACCAAGAAATGCAGCAGACACGAAGGAGGGATTGAACAACAAGGTATGGATAGTTCAATGATATAAACCAAGAGATGAAGCAGACACGAGGGAGGGATTGAACAACAAGGTATGAAGAGTTCAATGATAGAAACCAAGAGATGCAGCAGACACGAGGGAGGGATTGAACAACAAAGTATTGAGAGTTCAATGATAGAAACCAAGAGATGAAGCAGACACGAGGGAGGGATTGAACAACAAGGTATGGAGAGTTCAATGATAGTAACCAAGAGATGAAGCAGACACGAGGGAGGGATTGAACAACAAAGTATTGACAGCTCAATGATAGAAACCAAGAGATGAAGCAGACACGAGGGAGGGATTGAACAACAAGGTATAAAGAGTTCATTGATAGAAACCAAGAGATGCAGCAGACACGAGGGAGGGATTTGAACAACAAGGTATGGGGAATTCAATGATAGAAACCAAGAGATGCAGTAGACACGAGGGAGGGATTGAACAACAAGGTATGGAGAGTTCAATGATAGAAACCAAGAGATGCAGTAGACACGAGGGAGGGATTGAACAACAAGGTATGGAGAGTTCAATGATAGAAACCAAGAGAATAAGCAGACACGAGGCAGGGATTGAACAACAAAGTATGGAGAGTTCAATGATAGAAACCAAGAGATGAAGCAGACACGAGGAAGGGATTGAACAACAAGGTATGGGGAGTTCAATGATAGAAACCAAGAGATGAAGCAGACACGAGGGAGGGATTGAACAACAAGGTATGGGGAGTTCAATGATAGAAACCAAGAGATGCAGCAGACATGAGGGAGGGATTGAACAACAAGGTATGAAGAGTTCAATGATAGAAACCAAGAAATGCAGCAGACACGAAGGAGGGATTGAACAACAAGGTATGGATAGTTCAATGATATAAACCAAGAGATGAAGCAGACACGAGGGAGGGATTGAACAACAAGGTATGAAGAGTTCAATGATAGAAACCAAGAGATGCAGCAGACACGAGGGAGGGATTGAACAACAAAGTATTGAGAGTTCAATGATAGAAACCAAGAGATGAAGCAGACACGAGGGAGGGATTGAACAACAAGGTATGGAGAGTTCAATGATAGTAACCAAGAGATGAAGCAGACACGAGGGAGGGATTGAACAACAAAGTATTGACAGCTCAATGATAGAAACCAAGAGATGAAGCAGACACGAGGGAGGGATTGAACAACAAGGTATAAAGAGTTCATTGATAGAAACCAAGAGATGCAGCAGACACGAGGGAGGGATTTGAACAACAAGGTATGGGGAATTCAATGATAGAAACCAAGAGATGCAGTAGACACGAGGGAGGGATTGAACAACAAGGTATGGAGAGTTCAATGATAGAAACCAAGAGATGCAGTAGACACGAGGGAGGGATTGAACAACAAGGTATGGAGAGTTCAATGATAGAAACCAAGAGAATAAGCAGACACGAGGCAGGGATTGAACAACAAAGTATGGAGAGTTCAATGATAGAAACCAAGAGATGAAGCAGACACGAGGAAGGGATTGAACAACAAGGTATGGGGAGTTCAATGATAGAAACCAAGAGATGAAGCAGACACGAGGGAGGGATTGAACAACAAGGTATGGGGAGTTCAATGATAGAAACCAAGAGAATAAGCAGACACGAGGCAGGGATTGAACAACAAAGTATGGAGAGTTCAATGATAGAAACCAAGAGATGAAGCAGACACGAGGAAGGGATTGAACAACAAGGTATGGGGAGTTCAATGATAGAAACCAAGAGATGAAGCAGACACGAGGGAGGGATTGAACAACAAGGTATGGGGAGTTCAATGATAGAAACCAAGAGATGAAGCAGACATGAGGGAGGGATTGAACAACAAGGTATGGGGAATTCAATGATAGAAACCAAGAGATGAAGCAGACACGAGGGAGGGATTGAACAACAAGGTATGAAGAGTTCAATGATAGAAACCAAGAGATGCAGCAGACACGAGGGAGGGATTGAACAACAAGGTATGGAGAGTTCAATGATAGAAACCAAGAGATGCAGTAGACACGAGGGAGGGATTGAACAACAAGGTATGGAGAGTTCAATGATAGAAACCAAGAGATGCAGTAGACACGAGGGAGGGATTGAGCAACAAGGTATGGAGAGTTCAATGATAGAATCCAAGAGATGAAGCAGACACGAGGGAGGGATTGAACAACAAGGTATGGGGAGTTCAATGATAGAAACCAAGAGAATAAGCAGACACGAGGGAGGGATTGAACAACAAAGTATGGAGAGTTCAATGATAGAAACCAAGAGATGAAGCAGACACGAGGGAGGGATTGAACAACAAGGTATGGAGAGTTCACTGATAGAAACCAAGAGATAAAGCAGACATGAGGGAGGGATTGAACAACAAGGTATGGGGAATTCAATGATAGAAACCAAGAGATGAAGCAGACATGAGGGAGGGATTGAACAACAAGGTATGGGGAGTTCAATGATAGAAACCCAGAGATGAAACAGACACGAGGGAGGGATTGAACAACAAGGTATGGGGGGTTCAATGATAGAAACCAAGAGATGCAGCAGACACGAGGAAGGGATTGAACAACAAGGTATGGAGAGTTCAATGATAGAAACCAAGAGATGAAGCAGACACGAGGGAGGGATTGAACAACAAGGTATGGAGAGTTCAATGATAAAAACCAAGAGATGAAGCAGACACGAGGGAGGGATTGAACAACAAAGTATTGAGAGCTCAATGATAGAAACCAAGAGATGAAGCAGACACGAGGGAGGGATTGAACAACAAGGTATGAAGAGTTCATTGATAGAAACCAAGAGATGCCGCAGACACGAGGGAGGGATTGAACAACAAGGTATGAAGAGTTCAATGATAGAAACCAAGAGATGAAGCAGACACGAGGGAGGGATTGAACAACAAAGTATTGAGAGTTCAATGATAGAAACCAAGAGATGCAGCAGACACGAAGGAGGGATTGAAGAACAAGGTATGGAGAGTTCAATGATAGAAACCAAGAGATGAAGCAGACACGAGGGAGGGATTGAACAACAAAGTATTGAGAGTTCAATGAGAGAAACCAAGAGATGAAGCAGACACGAGGGAAGGATTGAACAACAAGGTATGAAGAGTTCAATGATAGAAACCACGAGATGCGGCAGACATGAGAGAGGGATTGAACAACAAGGTATGAAGAGTTCAATGATAGAAACCAAGAGATGCAGCAGACACGAGGGAGGGATTGAACAACAAGATATGGAGAGTTCAATGATAGAAACCAAGAGATGAAGCAGACACGAGGGAGGGATTGAACAACAAAGTATTGAGAGTTCAATGATAGAAACCAAGAGATGAAGCAGACACGAGGGAGGGATTGAACAACAAGGTATGGAGAGTTCAATGATAGAAACCAAGAGATGCAGTAGACACGAGGGAGGGATTGAACAACAAAGTATGGAGAACTTGGATAGGAAACATGTACTTGTGTAGATGCTACATTATACGCATACTCTTATTTGAAATCGAGGTCATTAACTTGCAAGACGCGTGACTTTTCCAAAAATCATCATTAACTGATCCACGGTCAGGTTTTTCCCATCGTATAGTCTAGCAACATCCCTATCCGTATATTTAACCCTATCAGTGATCTAGGGACGCGCCTTTTCACCAACACCCAGACAAGGATAAATAAGTTCATTATAGATCTAATATTGATTTTTTTCCCTTGTTTTCGTATTTTGAAAAATGACACTTTCATAGGTATTTTATATTAAAAATATAGGTATTATGCTTGAAGTTAATTAGGGTGAACTTGAATATTTACAGATTAATACATGGGCATTTCCATATTGGCCTGGTTATCATCCAGAGAGCCCCATATTGGCCCGAGACGAAGTCGAGGGCCAATATGGGTCGAGGGATGATAATCAGGCCAATATGGAAATGCCCATGTATTAAATTATTTATTACATACTTTCGACATCTAGAAAAGAGACACCCATATTGGCCTGAGACGAAGTCGAGGCCCATATTGGCCCGGGCCAATATGTGCCTCGATATGGAAATAATCTTGTAGTAATCCAATAACCGGTTATTTTCCCGGGGTGTAAAAATATGGACAGTTTACTTCCGGTCATATTGGTCATACAAAAATGCCTTTATTTGGACTAAGTATGTAATACAAATTATTATTACATGACTGTAATTTAGCTTGCATGTGATTGGCTTAATACTGATTAAGAGGTTTTGAGTACTTGTGATATCAACCCCTCGGCTATAAATATATCTTGACAGGTGTCCGGAAAGTGATATCACCCTCGCAAGGTTTAAAAATAGATTGGGGAAAACCGGACGTTGGTATCCTATCAAATTCGCTCTTTCGTTATTCAATAACCAATGAGATTGCGTTTAACATTTGCTTTTCGGCTGAATCATAAACAAACGCTCAAAATGACGATGAAGTTGTTAGTAGATAACAATAAAACATTTTCATGAAATAGATCAATCATAGACTCTTGAATAGGTTTCTATCTGGTTTATCAACCTTTAAAAACGCATATTCACCTCGCCTGCGGCTCGGTGAATATTACATTTTTTCAGGTTGATAAATTCAGACAGCAACCTATTCCAAAGTCAATAATTGTATAATATCACATATCTGAAAATGAATAAAAAAAAGTTTCTTATAGTTGGTCTGCATTTCACAGCCACCATTTGGTTTTCAAAGATGACGATGCATAAACGTTACAGAAAACCGACTGGGTAGTCCGGAATGGACACTCTAGAGAAAACCGACTTGGTAGTCAGGAATGGACATTCCAAAGACACAGGTAACACTGGGCACAGAACGAAGACAAACACCACACAAAATACTAAAGCAAACATGTGCAACACGGACCCCACCAACACACAGAGAGTGAACCCAGTTGCTAGCAAAGGGTAAGCAGTTCCTGTTTCTTATAAGGTACCCATCATGTTACTTATAGTCAAGTCCGGTAAAGTATTGTCGGTGACGGAGGAAAGACAAAATGCAATAAAAGGGATAATATTCATTGCTATTTTAGAAACTGATAATTTGTAACCAATTCGTGATGACGACCATTAATTTTTTGTAGCGATGATTTCAACCTAGGGGCAACGTAATCTTGTTTGAGTAGTTATTGTGTCATCAGTTGTGCTTTGTGCTAATGAGTTGTGAAATATTAACTCCTTAAGCTGGTGCTGCTTTAATATTGCTAGTGATGAATGGGAAGTCGACAATTGGAAAGGTAATGTCATCATGTTTGTCGTAGAGTTATGTTAGGTAAGCAAATGTTGAGTGTAATACAGCCTCTAGTATGATGTGCGTTCCCGGCACCTTATCAGTAAACACTAGACGGGTTATATGCAGGAGATTTAAACAGGATAAAGCAATCTTGCAAATACTGTCATCAGAATGCAATAGTATACAATTAATGACTTTTGATAGGGTTGACACGATGATTTATCAAACCAGAAGAGGTGATAATTAACGAGGTGATTATCACTTCTTGGGTTGATAAATATTATGTCGACCGATATCAAAAGTCAACAATTGTTTTATTAAATCACCTGTTAATTGTAAAGGGGTTGAGATTGGTTCATAAAAATATACCGTCCAATCAGAACATTCGATTTAAAGCGAACGTCACAGGATTTCCCTGACAATATTGATGAAACACAAGTTGTTTGTCCTTTTGTACTTTTTCTTTTGACCATTGTGTTGTCTGTTCTTCTTCGATATACGGATTCTGATTACCCTTTTGGTATCTTCAAATTCTTCTTTGAAATAGTTAAACGGAAAAGTGTCCCCAACTTTATGCATATTAAGCCTGCAACTTAAAGCATGTTTATATATTAGCCTTGTTGTAACGATATATATTTATCTACCAGAACATGTCTACCAGAAGGGAAACAGAGGTATGTACACTATATATGTCTTGATACTCCACTCCTTTATTTTGTATAGGATAACATATAAATCTCCTTCAACAAACTGACATTGATCCGACATACAGTCCATATAAGTAGCTAAGTAAGGAAACTATTTTAACATCTAAGCTCCCTATTGATTACCGATTGACACTATAAGAATAAGTTAAGCTATTATCCATTTATTTCAATTTTTATGACTTTCAAAATCAACAAATAAAATAATAGGTAGGTTGTTTCCCAATTTGAAGATTACTTTAACAAATAGAAGTTTATCCCTGACATGCGCTAGAGGATGAAATATATCATATTTCTAAATATAGCGACTTTCAGATCTGTCTCAAGTCCGTCAAAAGCCACAAATAAACATAGTCTGCATGACATCACTTTGTTTATGGTTCCTTGAAGATTCGGGTATGGATTATAGAGTTTGTACATTATGACTGGTCTTATCTACCGGTTTACATGAAACAATGTTGTACTCAGCACTTTCTGTATACTATGGGCTGTCGTGATTGATCGTATGGTAGTTGGATTTACAACTACCTATGCAATCAATGCCTATCACCACTGATGTTGTGAGTTCGAATCTCGATCAGGGCGAGATGTACAACATTATGTGGTAAAGTTTGTCAGTGACTTGTGACAGGTCGGTGGTTTTCTCCGGGTCCTCCGGTTTCCTCCACCAATTAAACTGACCGCCACGATATACCTGAAATATTGTTGAAAGTGGCGTTAAACACCATCAAAGAGACAAATAAACTGTCTGTATACTTGTACGTTTAAATATGATTTTAATTTCTACTGACTTCCTGAACTGCGTAAATTGACTTTAAAAAGTAAAAGTAAGGTTTTATGATGTTGATAATAATATGCTTTTCACAAAAAGTCAACAATGATATTCAGATAGTTGTATTTCCAAGATTTAGAATTATTGTGATGATCGTGATGCTATCGTAAGAATTAACAATATTACATTTTCCTTGCAATTAGCGTTGATCCTGCCTCTCTGCATAACAGTTTTCATATTGTGCCTGTTCTGATTTTGAACACAGAGCTTATTTTGTCTGTCAAGAAAAGTTACCAAAATATCTGTTATTTAATGATTTTCTTTTCAATCTTCAGAATATAATCACATTCATGGGTTATTTAAAAAAAAATACAAAGAAAACAGTGTATTCAAAATCACATTTAAAAAATAATATTTGATTAAGTTTTCAGATTAGTAATCAGTAAATAAAAAAATATGAATATTCCTATTTCCAAAATATAAGGGGAAATAACTCCATTAATCTAGAACATTATCTGGAGCTCTGATCATGACCATTTCATATGTAATATGAGATGTTGGTATTAATTCAATGCATAGCTATATATATCCAGATCGGAAAATGCCAATATAGTGTGTGTAAATTGTTGTAGTGTATATTATGAATTGTAATATCTGTATTTTATGTCAAAATGGAAAATTACAACCAAAATAAAAAAAAAAAAAAAGTTACCAAAGGGGTAGTCAGAAGCCGAAAATCGAAGAAGAACATACAATAGAATGACAAAAGGAAAAAGGACAAAAGCACAAGCAACGATCTACAAAGCACTAAAGATCGAGCACCTCGAACCCCCACTAAAAACCGGGGGTGAAATCAGGTGCTCCGGAAGGGTAAACAGTTCCTGCTCCACATATGGCACTAGTCATGTTACTCTTGTTACAAATCTAGTGTTAAATCATGAATGAGGAAAGGACCGGATTGTGATTACGGCCAATATAATATATCCATGACTTCAACTTAACCACTGGGAAACCTTGATGCAGTATCTCCAATGTCAGCATCAACCATATATCAAGGAAATCAGGACGAGAACACTTTCAACAATACATACAGAGTTATGAGAAGGATCGGACAATCGGGTGTAATACCATTACCTACCACTGGGTAGGTACAAAAAGTGAGCATTTAATAGCCGCCACAATGTGCATGATCTTTTTCAAAGTCTACATAAGATGTATTTATCGTGCAGAGAACATTGTATGATCGACCGTGGGGCTTTCTGTATTCTAATTTGACAACGTTCATCAAGAATGGACCCCCATTCAACTGATTTGAGAATTTTGATTTCTTGACAATTTTTAATGAGACAGGATATGCTAGTTATTCATGAGCATCTAGTAGCGTATCCCGCTAACTGTCATAATAGGAGTGTATATTGTTCGAACGTTTGTTCTCTTGTATTTTACCACAGCGTTTGGACAGTTGTTGTGTTTGTGTATCTGCATCGTTCCTATACTCAAAGATGTCTTTGAAGTTCGGTAATGCGCGTTGAGTTTGCATCCCACTACAAGGATAAGCTTTGCATTTTAATGTTTGCATTCTTTCTATGTGTGAGCACCACCACCAGACAATGAAGTAATGCGCTTTTTGTTATTTTTGATAAGCGAACATTTTGACTTAAAATGTTATGCAAACAATTGTGCACCGAGAAAGATTGAAGATACCAAAATGATAAACGGTAAGTCCTTTTGTACATGTTTGAGGTTTTATGAAGTAGAATTATTATTTGCTTACACTAAGCTTAGATTAATCGAGTTCAATATTTATTTCAGATGTCATGGGATAAGTAGCTAATTAAGTCACAAAAAATAATAAAAAGTAATCCATTAGTCGCCATCTAAAACCCGCAATATATTCAATAATAAAAATATGTATATAAATCTAATTTAGTGCGCATCACGGAATTCTAGAATAACCTTCCTCAGGTACGGTCAAAGTCGAAATATTGGAAGCCGAGCAATTTTTTAATCGTTGGGAGCATTAAACCAAAGCGCATAAACACGATAGATAAAATCACATTGTATATCTATGCCTCACCTTTTCCGCGTGACTTCTACTGTTTTAATTTTGACCGTTTAAAGTTACATCCCTAGATGTCTTAATACAATTATTGTCATGGCAACGAATTTCTGGCAATACTTCGTCATTCACTTATAAAAAAATAATTTAAAAAAAAACCCAAAACGGAATGAAAAATAACAAAAAAAAAAAAAGAAAAAAAAAGGTATTCCCTTGACAGATACGACGATGACGGAACGTTCTGGTGATGGATGTACACTACTTTTTATTTATATGAACAATTTTCGGTATGTAAATATGACTTATTATGATAATTACAATGACCTAATTACTTTTTTGAACTTTAAGATCACCCATTGAGATATCAACCATGGATGAATGAATATGGCTATCTGTGACGTGCATGTTAGTAAAAACAAAACTCGTGCTATAAAGACTACAAATAGACACATGTCGTACATGCACAATTGCAATGACCTAATTACTGAACGGAATATTCCTAGATATATCAACCATGCATGAGTGAATATATATCGGTCACGTGCATGTTAGTCAATGAAATCGTGCTATAAACACTACATTTATACACATGTCGTACATGCACTTATGACATTATTTTGATTCACAACATGAATGTTTTAATATGAACTACGCCTACAAGATTTGACGAAAATAGGTCACTGCCATAAAAATATACCGACAATTTTACCACGTTTTCAAAATTCCATCATAATTTTTAAGCACTTTTTTTTTCAAATATAATTTTACATCCAGGAGTGAAATATCGTAGACATTAACTATGAATATACATACATCCAATTAATTTTTTTCCCAATAATCCAATTTACTTTTAAGTACCACTGTTTCAAATGCGGACACAATTTAAATGTATCTTAACACAAATATATCACTCCACGTTATGTCAATTGAAGCATTGAACACTGAAATAAAATGATTTTTTAAAAATACTTCTTTATTGAAACAACTCAATATTCGGTCGTAAAAACACAGAAAGAGGACAAATCGGTATTCTTACACAGAAATACATGACCTTTCACTTTCCTGGCTTTGTAGAGATAAATTTGTATAGTAGCCACGTTATAACGAAAACCCACAGAAAGAGGCAAAACGATACTCCTAACACAAATATATGATCGCTCACTATCCTGTCTAGCTAAAGGCACTTCATTAAACGTTGGTCGTGTAATAAAGCATTGTTTTCTCATTCACTTACATCCTAGAAGTACGTGTATGTACTAGATCCATTTGAAGAAACTAGAATGTCCTGTCTTACGATCTTGAACCTCCTAAACTGTTATTTCTTGTGATCTGAGCCTCCTAAGCTAAGCTGTCTTTTCTTATGATCTGAACCTCCTAAGCTAAGCTGTCCTTTCATATTATCTGAACCTCCTAAACTAAGCTGTTCTTTCTTATGATCTGAACCTCCTAAGCTAAGCTGTATTTTCTTATGATCTGAATCTCCTAATCTAAGCTGTCCTTTCTTATGATTTGAACCTCCTAAACTAAGCTGTCTTTTCCTATGATCTGAACCTCCTAAGCTAAGCTGTCCTTTCTCATGATCTGAACCTCCTAAACTAATCTGTCCTTTCTTATGATCTGAACCTCCTAAGCTAAACTGTCCTTTCTTATGATCTGAACCTCCCACACATCGTTTGATAACTCCAATCATATTAACATATTCTGCATTCCACACGTGCCGTAAGCCAAATCTATTGACATTAACATCCTACACAAATTTTATGATTGCAGTACAGCGTAACATATCGACATACAAGGATGTTATATAAATATAGAATCAGACTCGAGATTTCAATGATAAAAACAACAACAAATAATCCTACACAAATAGGCACGAATAATTCCACTTATTGTGAATTCACTTAAATTCGTGAATACCAATGTTCGTGTTTACGAAATAAAAGTGTATTTCGTGGATGTATTAATTCCTGGATCTCATGCAGTCGTCGGTGCATATATATGGTGACAAATATTCGTTGAATTCTTAATTTCGGGGTGTGATATTATCCACGAAATTCGGTGTCCCACGAATAATGAATAATAATGAATACATAGTACAAACATACATCATGTGTCCGAAATATCATTTAATCTGATATACATAACCTGGAGAATCATGATAGGCAAGCCAGTGATGTAAATTCATATTCGAAAATGCATGCACCAAAAAGCTACATCGAAATCCAAAACGTCAAAACAATACTTAGCGTCACAGTCTCTATGACAGTTCTTTTCTTATGTACTTGATATTTTGGGGGTTCTCATTGGGACTGCTTGCGCTTCCGCAGTACCTGAATTCACTTCCGGTTTTAATTTGAGTTCGTATTGCTCGATCATTGGTTTTCTATGTGATGTCTGTTTGTTGGGGTTTTTGTTTTTTTTTATTTTGTTTATTGTGGTGCAATTTTCCGATTCACTGTTTCTGATTACCCCTTTGGTATCTTCTGTTTTCATTTCGGTTCGCAAAACGATGATCTATCTATTTGATGTCTCTTTAAAAATAACATTCGCTCATAATAGTGTTTAGCTTTTGCCTCACATGTTCATCAATATGTGCGATTTGACATTTCATTAATACGTGGAAAACCCTTGCATGCCTGTATCATTATACTAAGAAGTCAGTTTCGGCTCATAAAACTAGTTCAACCCCGCCACTATTATTGAAGTGCATGTACTAAATCAGTTAAGTGATCTGTCATGTATGTGTGTTAGGTGTGTCGATTGTGCTTGATCGATTAGATTTTGGAGCTGTTCTGACGGTGAGGTATTTAGCGATTCTGATATGTCTAAGAGTACAAATACTTTGATTGGAAGACGGTTATTTATATTTACGTTTGCGGAATATGTCACACACAATTTATGCTGCCAAATTCGAGCAGACGATAATTCATCAACGTGTACATTTACGACGGGAAAGTCAGTCACATGCACATAAATCGCTCGTTTGCTTACAAAGCGAAAGAAGGACGTCATGTTAGAATTTATGTTTTATCATTGGTTTCTATTAGTAAGAAAAGATAGGGATGCAAATAAACAGGAATGACTATTCAATATTACGCCTACGACATAACGGTTCCATGGTTTTTCTACCTCTTACAGCCATATTAGGGTCTTCAACAATAAGCACAACGTATTACTATCACTGGGTTCAAACCTCTGCTGGTGGATTATTAGTCCCCGAAGGTGACATCCGCCCAGTAGTCAGTGTTTCGGCACTGACATAGTTAATTGGATATATTTATTACTGAAATTGACCGTTCCTATATTATATAAGTTTTTCTTCCTTCTGACATTTTGGCTATCATAATTAGACCCTTTGGTGTTCTTACTGACAAAGACTTTTATATCATTTGGTTTTTCAGTCTTTTGATTTTGAGCATACCTAATGAAGGTTATTCGGGAACGCGTCGTTCGCACTAAATTGGATATATATGTTTTTATACCTTAAAATGAGAATAAAGCGGTCCCTAGCCTACAGTTCCGTGATCCTAATTATTGCTACCAAACGTATTAGCTTTATACAGTATGAGAACGTTTGGACTGTCGTGGTCGTCGCATGATAGTTTGATTTACCACTACATGTGTAATCAGTGCATATCACCCCCAATAAAGTTGTGAGTTCGAATTCCGCTCATGGTGGGATGTATTCGATACAACATTGTGTGATACAGTTTATCATTGGCATACGGTATAATGTGGTACAATGTAGATGATTGTCAAGAATAAAATGTAAAACAAAAAATACCATAATGTCGGAAAAACTCCATATATCAAAATCGAAGAAAGAGGCAAAAATCGACACCCCTAACACACATGCCTGCTCACTTTCCTGGCTTGGTACAAGAACAAAGATGAATGTTACTTGTGTTTGTGGAAAACAAGTACAAGTACAACTCGTCATATGGTACATTGATATAAAATTCCATGTGAAATTTTAACATTTGAAAATGCGCATTGATTGGATTTCGCAAACGTAATTTGATGAATATAAAACTACAGCTTAATTACAAATTAGACAGTTTATGTTTGAAAATATCACAAAACACTGGCGAGATTGATTGATTGATTTAATTTTTGGTGTTTAACGCCACTTTCAGCAATATTTCAGCTATATCATGGCGACCAGTTTTAGTGGTGGAAGAAGCCGGAGTACCCGGAGAGAACCACCGACCATGGGCAAGCAACTGGTAAGCTTTATCACTTCCGGCTGCGAGTCGAGTGCACCTTGTTGTGTAATTTACAAACCCATGCCGTATTGGTGATAGGCTTGTATACGTTGTTAGGTAATCCTGCTATCTAACGCATTGAGCCACCCGGACCCTTAAACACTTGTGGGTGTAACGTAGTAAGTGAGCTCGATTCAATACATTTACCATTTTATTAGAACCTGTTGGTAAATTACAGACAAATCTGGATTATTAGGCACCTGTATATAACAAAACACTCCCTATAAAGGCCAGTTTGTCCTGTGAGTAATGATCTTTAACAAACAGATTTTCTACTAGACATGTTCTTGCAAACATTCACTAATCATAATAATTGTACTCTATGCTTATATTGTCTTTAATGTGTTGAAAAATAGTCTCTTTCTGAGTGTAAAGGAATAAATTCATATTTCTTTTAACTTATAGTATTTTTACATCTGTATTGACTTGGTTGGGATGCCATTAACCAGTTTATCCCCACCAGTTTCGACACTGTCCCAATCCAGGACGTGGAGTTCCATCAGTTATATATCATATTATATTTTAAGTTCAATGTATTGATGTCAGAGGTGATTGTTCATTTTGTTGATATTTATTACTTTGTTGACAATCACTATTTAATCTTTCTTTTTATAATGACATGGTTTGTTTTCCACTTAATTATGTGCCTTGTCTTTCGATTTCCTCTGAGGCACAGTCAAACCCGCCCATGCGGTCACCTCTATTAGGCAATCACCTGTATTAAAAAGTCACATTTCTTATTCTGTCATAGAAATTGCATATGAATTGAACCTCTTTTAAGAGGTCACCTGTTTTATAAGACCAACTTTTCTTTGTCCTATAGATGACCTCTTAATACAGGTTTGACTATGTTTCAAAAACTTTTTTTTTCTTGTTATCATCATATACAAATATTACAATGTTGCGCATGTGCAGTATTAGTGCAGCCAACTTTTCGTCAATGACCTAAATAAAAAAACTATTTCAATACATCCTTGTCTAGATTTACTACATGGTAAACAATTTATTGAGAAAATCTTAATAAATTTCAAATTTTATGTCCTAAAAAGAGGCCCCGACAGAACACAGAGATAGTTTATGTGGACTTTATAAGAACATTGCGCATCGAACAATTTTATTCTTATGTTCTAAATACAATACAGCGTCAATATGTTAAGTATCAAAAATTAAAGTAGAACGATATTATCATTTAGAGGTTAGGGATACACAAAACCTCCTTTTGAGGTCCTAGTGTGTGCAATACACAAAAAAATAAAAATAAACATCATTGTAAATATTTACGAGAAGAATTCTAATTATTCATTATATAAAATTCAAAATGAAATTTAAAAAGATTCGATATTGCGTAAAAACCGCTGAAGTAAACAGTTTCATCTCAGAACGAATAAATAATAATCCATTCATAACATAAAAGTGTGAGGCCTTTTGTCAAACAAACAACACCCAATGGAAAAACGCCAATTTATAAAGTCAGCCTATCATAGGAGGTTATCGATCGGTCAAATTTTATGAATGAATACGAGTATAATTTTTCAAATAAATGGCTGCGTTAAGTATTATCAATGATACAATTGTGCTTCCAATCACCACGATCGAAATATTTGATTCAAAACAATTTATGTACGATTCGTCCTTTTACAAATTTAATTTTTAAGATTTACTGACAATAATACCAGTCTTTAACTACGAACTGAACCTTAGCGATTAGAGTTTGACAGTAAATTGTCAACGCGTGTCTATGTTAATAGTTTGGACTAAGATCAAATGTTTTTAATGATAAGTTGGCTTTGTTGGGAAGCTTAAGTTTGTCATAATCAAGATGTTCTCACGACAAATACATAAAATCTTGACAGAAAACAAAGAAAACTAGACCACAAATATGTCATCAAATTAAAATACGTTCCTGATAAAATAAAATACAAAAAACAATACAGGTATACATAGCCCATCACTCATGGTATCGTAAAGAAACAAAACAAACATAATAATAGATATCTCTTACTTAGTATAGCAACGAAGTATTTGGGCCTAAAAATAACTTTCGGTCCATAAAACTAATCCAACAACGGCGCAAGCCACTTTTTGTTAAGTGCCTGCACCACGCCAGGAAAGTGAGTGATCATGTGTTTGTGTGTTAGGGGTATCGAGTTTGGCCCTTTATACGATTTTGCTTTGGAATGATGATGTTAACACGGTTACAAGCAATTAATCAGTGTGTATGTACATACAAGATGGGTCAAGGGACGGTTCTTGGATTGCCACAAGTAAATGAGGAGGGGGATATGGGAAATGGTTGGAAATCTTATCTACAACGACACCTCATGGCGATCAATCTTAATACATTTATGAAGCGAAAGGTTAAACAGTAATGGCCAACAATTCTATCAATATCAACAAAACGAACAACGACCTCTCGCCTCAAATCATTGCATGCAAAACGAACAACGATATAAACTGATAGAAAGTCAGATCCTGGATTGGGACAAGCACACACATGAGATTGGAAAAAGTTGTCTTTAGTAAACAAGGGTGTGGTATTCTCTAAATACGAGACAAATCGAACAGCGAGTTGTGCATTTGATTCGTCTCCCGCATCTCAGATATAATTACCGTTATTCCCATTGGTTCCTATTGGTTAAGTTGAAGTCATTACTTCGAAAGTTTAACTGTCTCCACCATGACTTGGTTAATTGCTACGGAACATCCGTATCACAAATGACCACGAATATGTTCCACTTGAAAACACTTTCCGGTCCTTTCCTCATTAATTACTTATCACCGGGTTTGTAACTAGAGTAACACGACGGGTGCCATTAGTGGAGCAGGAACAGCTTGCCCTTTCGTAGCACTTGTGTTCACCACTGGTTTTTAGTGGGGATTTTTAGGTCTATGTGAAATATTTTGCACATCGTTGTTTGTCCTTTTTCTTTTATCCATTGTATTATCTGTCCTCCGAATTACGGATTCTGATTATCTCCTTTGTTATATTCAAACTCTTCTTGCTTATGTATATCATGGTATATTCATGATGGGAACATATATTGATGAACGAGCCTTGCAAATTGACAAGAACGACAACTCGCTACTAACCTGTTGCTCTTTTCATTTAATTTTAACTGATTAATTTCAAATTGAGTTTTATTCGTTGATATTTAAAGGGTTCAAAGTCAAATTGTTATATTAAATGTTTACTTATCCAATTTGTGGAACAGTTATTGTAGAATAATGTAAAGAAGTGTACACAAAGCTTAAATGAAAATATACAGTCTTTTTGTGATGTTAGAAAACATTTGTATGTCATCCATAAGTATGTTTATCCCTTAAGTTCATCCTTTGACGATTATTAACTCGTGTTTTAAAAGCCAAATGAACATCTGCCATCATATTTCATCCATCGTGACCCCAAAAAAGGTTCGTGTTTAAATTTATGATCCAGAAGTGACCAAGCACGTGCAAACAAACTTAGTACGCATGATCCGTGGGATATTTAGATACATCTTGATCTCACTTGGGATTGAATGGGCTACACTGAGAGAACTTTAAATCATAATAGTAAGTCCATCATCAGAAAGAAATGTAATATGTTTGGGTTATGGTGTTTAACGCCACTTTCAGCAATCTTTCAGTTACATCATGGCGGTCAATTTCATTGGTGGAGGAAACCAGAATACCCGGAGAAAAACACCGACCTGCCGCAAGTCACTGACAAACTTTATCACATAACGTTGTATTGAGTACACCTCGCCTGAGCGGGATTCGAATTCACAACGTTAGTGGTGATAGGCACTGATTGCATCGGTAGTTATAAATCCAACTACCATACGATCATGACCACGATATCGCCTCATTAAATAAGTGTAATAACAAAATTACCGAACTCCGAACAATCTAACAAACAGAAAGTCAAAACTCATAAGTATATAAACAGACAAAATCAGTCAACAACCGGAAAACTGTGAAAACCGTAATGACCCTGACATGGGACAGGCATTTCTAAAGAAATGGTAGGTTGAATCAGATTTTAAAGCGCCAAACCACCCCCTTTCATTACGGCTCAAAGTTTCCGGCTGTCACTATAACAGTATTTATAACAATACTTGAACAAAACAGGTAAAACAGTTCTCAAAGCAGCACCAAACTCAGTGAAGTAAATTTCAAAAACACTTTTACTTCACACATTGATAACAAAAATATTTTTGACATTTATGTTGAAACCTTAAATTATAATAGTAAGTCGATCATCAGAAAGTAATATTAGACACGATTAATATGTGTATATGTAAACAAACGTTTCCATAACGTCTCTCACAACGACATGGGTTAAACAGTCATGTGACATTAGTTTAATTGTTTAATACCTACCTGTAAAAACAGAAACTGAAATCGAAAATGTGAATCTCTGCGAATATGAATTATCAATGAAATATGTTTTTCTTTTATCACTAATAATGGATGATTTGTGCAAATGATGCCCAGACGGATGTCAATAGTGAGTAAGAACGAGTTACCCTTTGCGGTTCAAATTGGTTTTTCTTCCAGTTTTCTCGTGAGGTTCATGTTACTCGTATTCTGTGATCCATTGTTTTTATTTCCGTCTTTTTTTTTCTTTTTGCTATGGTACGGTCTGTCTTTAGATGTATGGCTTCTGATTAACAATGGTTAAAGACTATTAAATATTTAACAGTTTAGAATTGTATTTAGAATGATAAGATAAAATACTTGCAAGAAGACACGTATAGAGAATGTAGAGTACCGAGACATATTCAAGTAATAGTAAAAACACATAACAGTAACAACTTAAAGGTACGAAGTCGAGAACAACACGAACTCGCGCAAATAACGTCATCAAAATTGCATATCATATTCCTTTCGTCCATGGTTTATAAAACAAGAAATCCAGAAAGACAGACGGCTATAGAAGTTATATGTGGAGCAGGAACTGATTACCCTTACCTGGGTTCACCTCTGGTTTTAGTAGAGTTCGTGTTTCCCGATCTCTATTTTTCGGTGTTATGCTTTGTAGATCATTGTTTGTTCTGTTTCGTTTGGTCATTGTATTGTTTGTCATTTGATTTACGGCTTCTGATTACCAACTTGGTATCTTAGATTTACGGCTTCTGATTACCAACTTGGTATCTTCGATTTACGTCTTCTGATTACCAACTTGGTATCTTCGATTTACGGCTTCTGATTACCAACTTGGTATCTTCCATTTACGGCTTCTGATTACCAACTTTGTATCTTAGATTTACGCTTCTGATTACCAACTTGGTATCTTAGATTTACGGCTTCTGATTACCAACTTGGTATCTTAGATTTACGGCTTCTGATTACCAACTTTGTATCTTAGATTTATGGCTTCTGATTACCAACTTGGTTTCTTAGATTTACGGCTTCTGATTACCAACTTGGTATCTTCAAACTTTTCTTATATTGATTTTTTAAATAATAAAAATATAGATATATCATTCCAGTAGGAGCTTCCATAATAACGTTTGCCAGGTACACTCCACAAAATAAAAATATTAAAAAATCAAATAATTTAGAAGTTTTGGAAACGAGCTAACCAAAGGACAAAAACAGTATAATCAAAACCAGCAACGGTTGCCTATGACTGAGGGTGATTAACCTTAGCATTAGATTTCTTTATTCCATATCAAATGTTGCAATGTAGCGGGAATTCTTGCAGTAATATAGCTGTCACTATAATTTTTCGGTTTACCTGCCAGTGAGTCAATTAGTTTTAGCTCTAACTACTTATAGTTTCGTGCTTATTGGGAAATCAACAAATACTAATCTCATTCATTTTCTTGATTGATTGATTGATTCATTGTGCTTAACGCCACTTTCAGCAATATTTCAGCTATATCATGGCGACCAGTTTTAGTGGTGGAAGAAGCCGGAGTACCCGGAGGGAACCACCTACCATGGGTAAGCAACTGGTAAGCTTGATCACTTGCGACTGCGAGTCGAATGCACCCTTTTTTGTAAATAACAAAGCCAGGCGCGAACCCACGCCGTATTGGTGATAGGGTTGTATGAGTTGTTAAATAATCCAACTACCTAACTCATTGAGCTATCCGGGCCCTTCATTTTCTTGAGCACTTGTTTAAAGATATATAGTGGAGAAGACAATATGCAAAATAAGTACAGTCAAACCTGCCCATAAGGTCACCTCTATTAAGCAGTCACCGGTCTTAAAAGATCACCATTTTTTTGTCCTGTCATAGAAAATTTCATATGAATTGGACCTCTTTTATGAGGTCACCTGTCTTATTAGTCCACTTTCTTTGTCCTAAAGGGGACCTCTGAATACAGGTTTGACTGTACTTTCAAATGAATGGGGGTCTAGAATATGTATGAACAATTCACACCTATGCTTCTTGAAAACAGTTCTGAACGTAGTTTTAGTGAACAAATCATCCCTGATAGTGCTTCCGCAAGTAAAGAAAAACTGTAAATAAGCGATATCATATGTAGGTCATCGAATTGCAGTTTATTGGTAAACATAATGAAAAGAAAAAAATACCACACATTGCTTCTCTTTTCGTCGTCTTTTTTTTAGTGCAAATACGAAAAATGGGGAGTATTCTACGACACGGAGAGCTATGTGACAAGTTGACTTATCATCAACTTATCATTGTGAAACCTGTACATCATGATGTGATTTTGGTGTTCCTATGTGACTTTTGATTGGATTGTTGTGTTCCTATGTGACTTTTGATTGGATTGTTGTGTTCCTATGTGACTTTTGATTGGATTGTTGTGTTCCTATTTGGACTTTGTATGATGTTGTGATTCTTATGTTCGTTCGTGAAATTTATGTGATATTCAAGTTGTGAAGTTCTTTTGTGGAGTTTATGTTGGGTGATTGCGGTTCACGTGTTTCACTTTGGAGTTCTCTTTTGCTGATCTTGTGTTTATTTATGTTTACATGTGGTTTTTTGTAGACTTTGCTCTAACTTTTGTTGGTTCTTATATGGACATTTTGTTAGCTGTGTCTGGTTCTTTTGGTCAGTTTGTGTTGGCTGGTCTTGGTTCTTATGTTCCTTTATATAATTTGTGTCTTGTTTTTTAATGAGACTCATACTGCATTATTCTAATAGTATTTACATACATGGTGTTACTCTGTCTTAGATTGTGTGTATTCTCTTATTACTAGTTGTTGTATTGATATATCTGTTGTTTTCTTGTGTACGTATTAGCGTTATAAATACTGTTATAGTGACAGCCGGAACCTTTGAGCCGTAATGAAAGCGGGAGGTTTGGCGCTTTAAAATCTGATTCAACCCACCATTTCTTTAGAAATACCTGTACCAAGTCAGGGTGATTACGGTTTTCACAGTTTTCCGGTTGTTGACTGATTTTGTCTGTTTATATAATTATGAGTTTTGACTTTCCCTTTGTAAGATTGTTCGGAGTTCGGTAATTTTGTTATTACCCTTTTTAACTCTTATTACTAGTTGTATTGATATCTATGTTGTTTTTTCGTGTACGCATTAGCGACATTTAAGACAATATGTTTTACTGGTTAGACGTTTGAATTTGCGCTAAAAAAAATTATCAGTAATGTTTTATCCATATACAGTCAAATCTGCCTTATAGGGCACCTCTATATAACAAATCTATAAAAGGCAGTCTCATTTTCCCCATTAATGAATAGTGCATATAATTTTAACCTTTGCATGAAGGGCACATTTTCAGGTTCTCTTTAGTTCTCTTTATATACAGGCTTGATTGTAGTCTATGTTTAGTATCTTTCCTCTTTTTACACAATATCAGTATAACGATAGCAATTGTCAGAAACTTGTGAAAACAAATGAAAAATTCAATCATCCCACGTATAATTAATGTCCTAGTTATACTGCTGTCATTCCTGGGGAAAATGTGGCCACACAAAACAGATAAGGAGTGCTATTGTCCAATTGTTCAATCAATGATCTCACTGAAGTCCACGTCAACATAGAATAGCATGCGGTGATATGATTGTATCTTAATTATGACGTCACGATTTCTATCAGTTATATCTTTCAAGATCATTAATCGCGCAGATAAATGTTTTATTTTTAGTATTGCAATTGCGACCCCTACAACTTTTTCTATTAAAGTAATACATTGTTTCCCGATATAGCACTTAAGCAATTATGGTTTTCCTATTTAAGGAAATTTCCTGTCTTTAAGTGAAACTACAATTAGATCTGAATCATGCTGAAATAATAGAAAACATCAAATCTGTAATTTCATCTTGTGATGAAAGGTCATTTGAATGTTGACGTATACGATTATGCAATTCGAAATAACGTCAGAGATCGATTGTCATATTTCTCTGTAAATAAATAACGGAAAAAACCTTAATTTTGGTTGTATCGTAATATTTAGGAACACAAGAATCACATCACATGATAATTGCACAAAGGAACACAAGCAACACGATCAACCATCATAAATTTCACAAAGGAATACAAGAATCACGATCAACCAACACAAACTCCACAAAGGAACACAAGCAACACGATCAACCATCATAAATTCCACAAAGGAATACTAGAATCACGATCAACCAACACCAACTCCACAACGGAATACAAGTAACACGATCAACCAACACCAACTCCACAAAGGAGCACAAGATCCATGACCAACAAACGCCACAGCATAATATATGAATTCCGCAAAGGAACACCAGCATCATATATAAACTCTACAAAGAAACGTCAAAGGAACAACATGATATATAAACTCTGCAAAGAAACGTCAAAGGAACAACATGATATATAAACTCTGCAAAGAAACGTCAAAGGAACAACATGATATATAAACTCTGCAAAGAAACGTCAAAGGAACAACATGATATATAAACTCTGCAAAGAAACGTCAAAGGAACAACATGATATATAAACTCTGCAAAGAAACGTCAAAGGAACAACATGATATATAAACTCTGCAAAGAAACGTCAAAGGAACAACATGATATATAAACTCTACAAAGAAACGTCAAAGGAACAACATGATATATAAACTCTGCAAAGAAACGTCAAAGGAACAACATGATATATAAACTCTGCAAAGAAACGTCAAAGGAACAACATGATATATAAACTCTGCAAAGAAACGTCAAAGGAACAACATGATATATAAACTCTGCAAAGAAACGTCAAAGGAACAACATGATATATAAACTCTGCAAAGAAACGTCAAAGGAACAACATGATATATAAACTCTGCAAAGAAACGTCAAAGGAACAACATGATATATAAACTCTGCAAAGAAACGTCAAAGGAACAACATGATATATAAGCTCTGCAAAGAAACGTCAAATGAACAACATGATATATAAACTCTGCAAAGAAACGTCAAAGGAACAACATGATATATAAACTCTGCAAAGAAACGTCAAAGGAACAACATGATATATAAACTCTGCAAAGAAACGTCAAAGGAACAACATGATATATAAACTCTACAAAGAAACGTCAAAGGAACAACATGATATATAAACTCTGCAAAGAAACGTCAAAGGAACAACATGATATATAAACTCTGCAAAGAAACGTCAAAGGAACAACATGATATATAAACTCTGCAAAGAAACATCATCATAATAGATAAACTCCACAAAAGAAACACAAGAACAACATCATAATATACACTCTACACAGGAACATCAGAATAACAGCATAATATATAAACTCTACACAGGAACATCAGAATAACAGCATAATATAATAATAAACTCCGCTAAGAAACACCAGACCAACAACATAATATATAAACTTCGCTAAGAAACACCAGACCAACAACATAATATATAAACTCCGCTAAGAAACACCAGAACAACAACAACATAATACATACATTCTGGAAAGGAACACTAGAACCACAGCATAGCATACAAACCCCACATATGAACACCAGAATAGCAGCATAATATACAAACCCCACACAGGAACATCAGAATTACAGCATAATATGCAAACACCTCAAAGTAATACAATAACTACAACATAATATATAAGCTCTGTAAATAACCACAAGAACCGCGACCAGCCAACACAAACTCCATGACCAGCCAACAGAAACTCCATGACCAGCCAACAGAAACTCCACGACCAGCCAACACAAACTCCACAACCAGCCAACATAAACTCCACGACCAGCCAACACAAACTCCACGACCAGCCAACACATACTCCACAACCAGCCAACACAAACTCCACGACCAGCCAACACATACTCCACGATCAGCTAACACAAACTCCACGACCAGCCAACACATACTCCACGATCAGCAAACACAAACTCCACGACCAGCCAACACATACTCCACGATCAGCAAACACAAACTCCACGACCAGCCAACACATACTCCACGACCAGCCAACACAAACTCCACGACCAGCCAACACAAACTCCACGACCACCCACCACATACTCCACGACCAGCCAACACAAACTCCACGACCAGCCAACACATACTCCACGACCAGCCAACAGAAACTCCACGACCAGCCAACACATACTTCACGACCAGCCAACAGAAACTCCACGACCAGCCAACACATACTCCACGACCAGCCAACAGAATCTCCACGACCAGCCAACACATACTCCACGACCAGCCAACACTTGCTCCACGACCAGCCAACACAAACTCCACGACCAACCAACACAAAATCCACGACCAGCCAACACAAACTCCATGACCAGCCAACACATACTCCATGATCAGCAAACACAAACTCCACGACCAGCCAACACATACTCCACGACCAGCCAACACATACTCCACGATCAGCAAACACAAACTCCACGACCAGCCAACACAAACTCCACGACCAGCCAACACATACTCCACGACCAGCCAACAGAAACTCCATGACCAGCCAACACATACTCCACGACCAGCCAACAGAAACTCCACGACCAGCCAACACAAACTCCACGACCAGCCAACACATACTCCACGACCAGCCAACACAAACTCCACGACCAACCAACACAAACTCCACGACCACCCAACACAAACTCCACGACCAGCCAACACAAACTCCACGACCAGCCAACACACACTCCACGAACAGCCAACACATACTCCACGATCATCCAAAACAAACTCCACGACCATCCAACACAAACTCCACGACCAGCCAACACAAACTCCACGACCAGCCAACAGAAACTCCACGACCAGCCAACACATACTCCATGACCATCCAACACATGCTCCACGACCAGCCAACACCAAGTAGCCACGACCAGCGAACACAAAGTAGCCACGACCAGTCAACGCATACTGCACGACCATCCAACACAAACCACACAAAGTAGCCACGACCATCCAACACAATCCACACAAAGTAGCCACAACCAGCAAACACAAACCACACAAAGTAACCACGACCAGCCAACACAAACCACACAAAGTAGCCACGACCAGCCAACACAAACCACACAAAGTAGCCACGACCAGCAAACACAAACCACACAAAGTAGCCACGACCAGACAAACCACACAAAGTAGCCACGACCAGCCAACAAAAACCACACAAAGTAATCACGACCAGCCAACACAAACCACACAAAGTAGCCACGACCAGCAAACACAAACCACACAAAGTAGTCACGACCAGCCAACACAAACCACACAAAGTAGCCACGACCAGCCAACACAAACCACACAAAGTAGCCACGACCAGCCAACACAAACCACACAAAGTAGCCACGACCAGCCAACAGAAACTTTGCGAAGTCATATGTCGTGGTATTTTTTATGTTCAATGATTGAAGGTAAGGTGTTCGTTTTGTTGATATTAGTGGAATTATTGACCATCACTGCTTAACACTTCTTTTCACAAGAATCACGATCAGTCGACTCAAACTCAACAAAGGTACACAAAACCCAGGACCATCCAACACAAAACTCACAACATCATATACAAACTCCACAAAGGAACACAAAAACCAAGATCAGCCAACACAAACTTCAAAAGGAACACAAAAACCAAGATCAGCCAACACAAACTCCACAAAGGGACACAAAAACCAAGATCAGCCAACACAAACTCCGCAAAGAACACAAAAACCAAGATCAGCCAACACAAACTTCAAAAAGGAACACAAAAACCAAGATCAGCAAACACAAACTCCACAAAGGAACACAAAAACCAAGATCAGCCAACACAAACTCCGCAAAGGAACACAAAAACCAAGATTAGCCAACACAAACTTCAAAAAGGAACACAAAAACCAAGATCAACCAATACAAGCTCCACAAAGGAACACAAAAACCAAGATCAGCCAACACAAACTCCACAAAGGAACACAAAAACCAAGATCAGCCAACACAAACTCCACAAAGGAACACAAAAACCAAGATCAGCCAACACAAACTCCACAAAGGAACTCACTAATCACAATCATCCCAATCTGGACCACAAAAGGGAGCGAAAGAAGTACGTTCATGCAACAAGACTTGCAGGATACATAAGGAGAACTACAGAAAACTAAATCTAAGAGACGAAATGTATCACTATTTGTACCATCATGCATTCTAAAAGGGCAAAACGGAAGTTTAAATTAATTTTTCGTAAATTGCACTGCATATGCTTCTCATTAAATGGCAAGCAAGGGCATGTGTACTTATTAGATTTGGGACTATGGAGATGGTACATTTCAAAGCGTTCCGAGTTCCGTGTTGTGCGTTACGATTTCTGCATAAAACTAGCTCCAGTTGTTTGCAGGAAGGCTCATGTCTTATTTAAGTTATTTGTGTTTGTTTGCGCATAGTGGTGTCCAACACATATTGTGTTGATCTTTTATTTTTCTTCGTCTTATGTACCATGTGTTGTCAGTTTCTCTGGATTGTTCATTTGTGATTGCACCTTCGGTATTCTCTAACGTTTAGTTAGCAAATATCCACAATATTTGTTGTATATTGACTCTTTAAAGGGCACGAATACGGTTTTAGGATAACCTTCATCAGGCATACTTAAAGTCAAAAGAATACAGTTGATTTATTAAGTAAATTAAGAACAATTATTTCCTGACAAGCAATTACTGAATAGGTTACAGAACGCTTTGTTTATGAACATAATAAGCAGTGTTGCGAAAACCAATTGAGCTTTTGATTTATATTGTTGTTTGTTTGTTTTGTATGTGTGTGTGTGTTAATTGAAACTTAATTGAGCATCTGGATATAGTTTTTCCGATTTACTACAAAACATTTGTTATAAGTGTGGGTGGCAAAAATCAAATAAACTTTAAACATTCTGTAAATTAGTGTTTATTTTAAAATAATTCTATTTGATGTTAAAGGATATATTGCATGATGGTCTATACTAAACAAAGATACAATTTGAAATGATCAATTTCTACTGAATAAAGCCAATTATGTATCGAATTTGATTAATTACAGTAATATGATCATGTAGGCCTATTTTGCTGACGATAATCTCGGATACCTTTGATGAACGTAGCATGAATAAGAATAACTGATCAGAAGTTACAAATAGAATAATACAAGACAACAGAGATGACGTAAGTAAATTTCATATGACATCACTCCTAGAACTTACGAAGTTTCTATGTTTCAATCTCTTCGTTCCAGCACCGTTTTCATCAGTGTTTTTGAATTAATGATTGTAATCTATATCAATAAAAGTGGAAAACGTTGATATAAAGGCCATCATCACGGTATGTGTCTGGGAAAAACCTTCATCAGGTATGTTCAACGTTAGACGATTGGAAAGCCAAATAAGGTAAAAGTAGCTGGGAGCAAGAAAACCAATGGCCTCAAACAGGATAGCAAAAATCAGCTAATGTCAGTTATACCCGAGGGAGAGCAATAATTAAAAATAATTACATCACTTAGGAACTGTACGTTTCAATGCTAAATATATAATAAAAAAAAACATGTCAGTGCCAAAAGACTAACTAGTGGGCGGATGTTATCATCGATAACTTATTGTCCACCAGCAGAGGTATCGACCTCTGATATTGGATATAAGTCGCGTAATGCTTGTATAATTTTCTGAAACGCCAAGGGGCATTGATTGCTACGGGAGTGGAAAACATATCATAGCCTGCTATTCAAACCACCACTGAGTCACCGTTGTATAGAGGGGGACATACGATATTTTTACTTTTTTATTTTAGGATTTCTGTTGTTCTGGTATTAAGCCAGAAAAGTGAGTGGTCATATATATATGTGTGCTAAGTATATCAATTTTGTCTCTCTCTACGACTTTGAAACCCCGGGGGTATAGAAATGGGACCGAGAGCTTCTGTGACTTGAAGGGGCGTCCGTCGGTTGTGCAGGATGTATAAATTCACAACCAACCCGTCCTGCAAATGAGACGTAAATAAAACCGAGGTCCCGTGTTGAGAGATTGCCACCCTCTCCGCACGTTAAAGAACCCAGTGTAACATCTCATTACGAACATTATGCTCATGATGAGTGGTCCATAAAAGACCTGTTGCACTGGCACAATTATCCGTCCCTACCCATCACCTTTCCTTGTCTCGAGTCCCGTGGCGTTTAAATTTTTAAATGTTCTCGTCCTGAATATAGCTGAAAATTGCTCGCTGGACGTTAAACACCAATCAATCAATCAATCAATCTACGATTTTGATATTTTGAATTTGGAACTACTCCGACAGTGTGGATTTTTTTTTCCTTTTCATATTATTGCTAGAATGATCGGTTGATTATCGCAAGCTCCGTTACAAGCAATGAATCCCACTAACAGTTTCTATGTTAGGGACGGACCATTTAACTTCCAGGGGGGAAAGGGGGGGGTATATTTTTCTTTCTAAAAAAATATTCAGATTTCTGATGTTGCTGAAAAAAATATTCTGATTTTGGTGGAGGAAAAAAAAATAAACTGATTCAGAGTTTTTGTCATATAAGTTAAATGGTCGGTCCCTTACATATTTGTTTTTACACTTTTACCTCTTCAGATTACAAAATCATATTAGGTTCCATTGTCGGTACAGAAAGTTCAGTTATTAAATATGTCTTCATTCATCTTGTATAACATTGATGGATTGGCAATAAGTACAAAAAGTTTACGTTCAAGGTATACATCAATTCTAAAATCCGTCATATAAAAGTATTACGGGATGAAATGGCCATAAAGCATTTTCATGATCTATCGTCATGCTTAAAAAATGTCAAAAGTACAATTAAAGATTGAGATGAACATACAGGGGCGGATCCAGGATTTCAAATTAGGGGGGGGGGGTGCACTTAAAAAAATTGCGACGAGCGGAGGGGGGCACGAAAATTGTTGGGGTTTTTCGTGTGGAAAATCACGATTTTACGCCAAATAATCATATTTTTTTTCAATTTTAGGGAGGGGGGCAGGGTCCTGAATCCGCCCCTGAGATATTCTACATGCTAATGTAATAATGTTACCATTTGTGGACTGTGTAAGTGAAAATGTCTGACAATAATCACCAATTTATAAATATATCTTCTTCTTCTTTCTTTTTTATAATATATGTTTGTTCTTTATACCATGTAACTTGATTGATAAAGAAATAAAGAATCTGAAAGTATATACTGACACTGAAATGATATCTAAGTATCTTTGCAATTCATTTGAAATTGAATAAAATATATTTAATGCGACACTGCACGAACATATGAGGACTACATTTGAACAACTGATCCAAAAACGTCAATTGTGAGACCCCGAAATGAGCAGCAACGTCAACGTAACGTAAACCGAACTCTACCATTCTAATTGCTCCAAGTCTCTCGCTTTAAAATCTGATTTAACCCACCATTTCTTTAGAAATGCCTGTACCAAGTCAGGGTCATTACGATTTTCAAAGTTTTCCGGTTGTTGACTGATTTTGTCTGTTTATATAATTATGAGTTTTGACTTTCCCTTTGTAAGATTGTTCGGAGTTCGGTAATTTTGTTATTACTCTTAATTTCTTTTAATCTGGACATTTGTTAAGTAAAAAAATCTGTCCAGTTTAACAGGTATAAACTGTTGTATCAATACCTGTACAGCGTATATACTTTTAACCTCTAAATATGTTAGGGTTATCATATCTCGTATAGCACGTACAAATCAACAATATGGTAAAAACGATTAAACGGACGGGTGAACTTGGGTATCGGTTTTTGATAAAAAAAAACAAAAAACAATGCAAGATACGTTATAGTATATGTACAATATACACTTTTACTTATATTTTTAATATTCATAGGAAATTGACTTTTTTTATTTTGGTATCGTTTCTTTTTGGGGTCAGTATATATATCATATGAAGTTAATCTATTAATATATATGACATTTTTAATCCAATATTAAAAAACAAGTGGAAGGATATTATTAGTTACACAGTGTGCTAGTGACCTAATACGATAAATACGGGGTCAATAAATTCCATATGAGGCGAGAGCGAACTGTGTAACTAATACTATATTACTTCTTACAAAATTCAAGGAATATCATTGGTTTAAAGTGAACACGTGGAAACCGTGTATATTCAATACATGGTCAGTAGTTCTCTGGTATTTTTAATACATGGTTGGTAGTAGAGTTGTCTCCCCGTTTCTGTTAAAACAAAGATGGCGTTGAAGAACGTGACGCCGAAGCGTTTCGCCCAGACAACAGACGATGACTTTATAAACACACGTCTTAAATCAACTCTGAAAACACGTTAAAAGCAAACAAGAAGTGTGCACACATCTTGAGAGAATACGTACAGGAGAAAAAACTGGATAATTCCTTTGAGACATTTGATTCGGTTCGACTCAATGAAACCTTGTCATATTGCTATATGGATTTATGCAAACCAAACGGGGAACTATACAAAGCTACGTCTTTAGAGTCAATTCGACACGGGTTAAGCCGACACCTTAAGTCGCCTCCTCACAATAAATCGTTTGACATCATTTGAATTTAATGACAGTAACACTAACTTTAATGCCTTGTTGGCCGAGGTGAAACGTTTGAGGCTAGGTGATATTGATCACCATTCAGTAATTGATGAGGCGGACAGAGATATATCGTTCTCCAAACACCGCATTGTTCTGGCAAACAAAATGCAGTTCGATATCAGACTTTATTTTTGCAGACGCGTGCACGAAAACATGCATACAATGACCAAGTCTAATTTCATGATAAAAACAGACAACAAAACTGGCCTCAGATATGAAACAAAGACAAAAGACGAGTTAACAAAGAACAATTGGGAAAATGACAAAGGTCTAGTCTCTGAAGCTATGCCAGAATCACCAGTTGAGACTAAAAAGCAATACAAAAATTTGTAATTGACAGAATTTTGACAATGATTGAAATTTCATGAATTAGGCAGAAAGGTTGGAAGTTTATTTTTTCATCGTTGTTCAGATGTTTTCCTTCTTGAATCATGATTTTCAAAGTATTTATGAAAACCATGTATTATCATTAAAAAATCAGTAATAAGGGAATTATTTTCTGTGAATTGCAAATAAAGCTTAGCCTTATGGTGATTGTTTATAAATGGTCAAGTTCAGAATTTAATTAAACAATGTGGTCAATGTTAATGGGGAAAATATTGTAAGGTATAGTCTTGCTGATTTATTTCACATTCTGCAAGGATATACTATTCAAAATGACACTGATCTGTTCATCATTGAAAGGGGATATACATTGTTCATACTAATAAATATCAAATTTAGTGAGCCCGACGCGTTTCTGGAATAACTTTCATCAGATACTCTCAAAGCCAATATATTTGGAAGCCAAATAATTAAAAAAAATTGCGAATTTGATTACATTAAGGATATGGCTATATTTGCCTATCGCAACAATGGCTGATATTTCCTTGGTATGCTTTTATTAATGAATTCGAATAACATTTCAAATCTGTATTTAGGCTACATTTCTTGCAATAAAAGTGTAAATATCTAAATTAGTCACACGGCGCGTTTCTGGAATACCTGCATGAGATACACTCAAACACAAAATATTTGAAAGCCAAATAATTAAAAAAAAAATGTAAATCTTTGGAAGCAAGAAAAGGGCCTAAACAGAATATCTAAATTAGACTAAGGTTATATAGAATATCTAAATTAGACTAAGGTTAAACAGAATATCCAAATTAGACTAAGGTTAAACAGAATATCCAAATTAGACTAAGGTTAAACAGAATATCCAAATTAGACTAAGGTTAAACAGAATATCCAAATTAAACTAAGGTTAAACAGAATATCCAAATTAGACTAAGGTTAAACAGAATATCCAAATTAAACTAAGGTTAAACAGAATATCCAAATTAGACTAAGGTCACCTCTGCCTGAGGGAGGAGTACCTTAGTTTTGATAATAATTACATGACTTAGGAACTCTAAATTTCAATAACAATTCTAACATGACCTCCTTCTTTCGCTTTGTAGACAAACGAGCGATGTATCTCATTCGCACATGCGCCGGTGAATGTGACTGACTTTTCCATTTGCAGCATAAATTGTGTGCGACATTTTCCGCAAGCGTAAATATAAATTACCTTCTTCCAATCAAAGTATACTACCGTATTTGTACTCTTAGACATATCAGAATCGAAATAAATCATGGAAACCATAATGTGTTTTAAGTTTTAACATGGGTTGGCGGATATTAGTAAAATGTATCCCTCGCCTCTGGCTCGGGATAAAATACTAATATCCGCCAACCCATGTTAAAACTCAAAACACATTCTGGCTTCCATGATTTATTTCTTAAATATATCTTACAAACCAATACACTAGACTTTAATCTATGACAACTTTTAATTAATTCAGTGACCGGGTTAATACACGTAGTAAATTATCGGTGACATGACATCCACAAAATGTATTATACTATTTGAACTAGTTTAATACTAGTATTTTTGAAGGTCATTTGATAAGATGTTCTGGTCTTTCAAAGTCACATTTTGTCGCTCAACAACATTACTCCGAAATAAATTCATAACAATCTCACGATGGTTCTTCTGTGACTGTTCACAGCCGCAAGTAATAAAGTTTACTTGTTACTTGTCCATGGTCGGTGGTTCTCTTCGGGTACTCCGGCTTCTTCCACCACTAAAATTGGTCGCCATGATATAGCTTAATTATTACTGAAAGTGGCGTTAAACACCAACAATCAATCAATCAATCAATCAATGTTCATTGATTATTCGTACCGATGCGGCATGTTTCTGTACTCATATAAGCGAAGTTAATCGCATATGAAAGTGGTGTTCTCATAGTCTAATAGTTCTTGGTAGTTGGATATACAAGTACATATGAAATCTGTTCCTATCACCACTAACGTTGCGAGTTCGTATCCCGCTCATGTCGAGGTGTACTCTTTATAACATTATGTGATAAAGTTTGTCAGTGACATGCGTCAGGTCGGTAGTAGTCCGTTTCCTCCTCCAATAAAACTGATCGCCACAATGTATCTCAACAATAGTTGAAAGTGGCGTTAAACATCATAGCCCTAACCCATAAACATCTGATGAAAATGATATTTCCAACACATGCCAGCCACGTGATCTGATGGTAAGACAATGAACACATTTTTGGTTGATTTAATTATTTATTATGTTTAACGCCACTTTCAGCAATATTTCAGCTACCGGGGGTATATCATGGCGACCTGTTTTAGTGGTGGAAGAAGCCGGAGTACACAGAGAGAACCATCGACCGTGGGCAAGCAACTGGTAAACTTTATCACTTGCGGCTGCGAGTCGATTGCACCCTTTTTGTAATTTACAAAGCCGGGCGCGAACCCACGCCGTATTGGTGATAGGCTTGTATGGGCCATCCGGGCCCTACACATTTTTGATTAGATATATGATCTTCAACACCTCAATATATGCGTTTGTCCTGCACTTGTTCTATATGAGCAGTAAGATTGCATTGATTGGATGATTTTTGTTATATAGTCAATGACCGAAATACATTGTATAATTTATCTGGTACCATTTTCACGTTTTACCTGTTGAACTGTGAGCAACGAGTTGTAAATCAGTCGACTTCATGTTGACAGCAAATATCAAAAGAAACAATTATGGGATAATTGTGTAATTTTATTATTTAATCCAAATATTGGCGCCCATGGATTAATGTGATTTTTTTCTGTAGGATAAATACAATATTAATGTAGTATCTTAAAATATAAAATTTACGTGTAATAAGTGCAAAACTGTGAAATATATCGGTAAACCTCGCCTTTGTCCCAGATACACATAAACTTTATATGTTTAGACAGTGCACTAATATTTGTATGTTTATGATACATGTATAGTACTTTTCCCACTTCACATTAGGTTGTATGTGGTTATAATCTAGGTCAGATTTATATTTTTAGAATATTAGGTCAACTGTTATCAGATTATAATTATGTTCAATTTATTTACTGTCATCAATAGAGTGCATTATCTGTAATGTAATAAACAAATAAACAAATTGTTTATGATGCTTTCATGACGCAGATATATTCTTTTATTTACGGTGATTTTACAAGAAATTAAATTAATAACTATTTCGCTGAAAATTACTTCAATTTTATAATTCATAATTTGATTTGATTTGATTTGATTGTGTCTAAACGCCACTTTCAGCAATATTTCAGCTATATCATGGTGATCAGTTTTAGCGGTGGAAGAAGCCGGAGTACCCGGAGAGAACCACCGACCATGGGCAAGCAACTGGTATACTTTATCACTTGCGATTGCGAGTCGAGTGCACCTTTTTTGTAATTTACAAAGCCGGACGCGAACCCCTGCCGCTATAATTCCAAATTAGAAAGTCTTATATCAATAGAATTTACAGCAAACAGTGTATATAATTACTGTTCAATAGTAGAATACATCGATAGTGTTTTCTCTCATGTAAATATCTATAAGGTATTTGGTAAAAGTAAAAGGACTGTTACGAAAAGTAGAACATGAAGTAAACATACTGTTAAACATTTGGTCTTTGTTACTATTCAATAAGGGTAATAACAAAATTACCGAACTCCGAACAATCTTACAAAGGGAAAGTCAAAACTCATAAGTATATAAACAGAAAAAATCAGTCAACAACCGGAAAACTGTGAAAACCGTAATTACCCTGACTTGGTACAGGCATTTCTAAAGAAATGGTGGGTTGAATCAGATATTAAAGCGCCAAACCTCCCGCTTTCATTACGGCTCAAAGGTTCCGGCTGTCACTATAACAGTATTTATAACAATGCTGGAACAAAATAGGTAAAATAGTTGTCAAAGCAGTACCAAATTCAGTGAAGTAAATGTCAAAGACACTTTTACGTAGTAATGATCAGAGTGAACAAATGGTAACTTTTTTGGCCGAGACCTAATATTTGTTAATTGTTTAGGTTTAGACCTTGTGTATGAGTGATCATTATGAATAGATTTTCTTTTATTCATATTTCTAAAGATTATTTCAACTCTTTTGTGTGAGGCCGAGTGCATATAGGTGTAAAAGACAAAAATTTCAATTCCACGGTGGTAAGAAAATGCAGAAAATTAAATACTTTGCTATAGCCCTACACAGTAGATATTGATAATGTGTAATTGTGTGAAAGTGTGTTTACATTGATTTTACCTATAATTTCTAAATAGCGGATAATGCTCTAAAACAAATGCAGTTGACAAATTTGTCCTGGTTCGTCTGGAACAGTGGCTAGCAGACGATTAAGCTTTTGCGTTTGCGTCAACTACATGTAGCATCTTGGGTAATCCTCCCATAATGACCATATTTAATAAAAAAAAAAAAATTTGAGTTAGACGAAAATAAAGTTTATTGTACTATAGTTTCAGTTTGCACATTTTGTTGTTCATGTGCGATGCTTTATTCACGAGATAAGCCGTCATTAGTTTTATACATCATAAAAATTATAAACATTGTCGGCCATCGTTGTTTTTGGTTGTCAAGGACTACTTCACGCTCTATCTCGTGACATTTTGAACGGGTTCCACTTCTCACGAGATTTAGAGCTAATGCGTAAGCAACTTGATTTTTTTTCTACATCCTTGTACCCGTTCTTGATTTTATTTATACAATATATCGTTTTTAGTACCAGATTACTGCGCATCCTTACGGAGTCGAATTCCACCAATAATTCCAACCATTGGTTTCCGGTTCCGTCATTTCCGGTGCAAGGAATTTTATCCATTAGTGCTATGGATCTGAAATCAAAATATTGCCATTTCTACCATAGTTGGGACTTCGTCCACTAATATGTTTTAATTCTGTTGGTGTGGTTGTTTTTTTCATTACATCTTTCGTCTTTTTGCGAACTGTCTTATGTTCATTATTAAACGTTTTTTACGCAAATTCAAATTAAATGGGTCGATTAGAAATAATACGAAGATAAGCACATGCGTAGTGTAAATTATGAGATAGGAAGTTTGATATCTGAATTGGTCCATTGTTGAAATATACGTATAATGCAGTCTTTGTAATTCGATTTCCCAGAATGCTTTCTTGGCCACAGTACGTCATGAGTATAATCGTAGTGTCATAATGCTACAATTACGTGTCACATTGGTTCTGAATGGGATCCTTTGTCCTCAAGTAGCTTCCCATTGATAACTTGTCAAAAATTTCCGCTTTAGTGTTTTGATATCTTTTCCCTGTTGAGTTTTAGAGATTATTGTCACCGGAAATACAATGGAAGTGTGTAAAAATTTAACGATGTCATTGTCGTACGATATATTGCAATAAAGTTATAATTGCGCACGTGCTGTTTCCCGCGTCATAGCCTTGTCATTTTTAAAGATGTAAGAACATTAGATGTACCACATTAAATATAAAGAATATAATAATCTAAATAATATGGTTTACTGAAATATTGCAACAAGCAGACTCAGTCGTATAAAAATACATAAAAATAATCGTTAAATGTTTGATAGTTTTAGTAAAATGGGGAGCTGCAGGGTTAAAATCTATTTAATTTTTAAGGCATAAGATATCATATTAGAATATTTTTTATATATATTTGTCCATCAAAATAAGAATAATTTTACATCTAGTATACAAATTGCTGTCATTAACTTTGTTCTGAAATCATACCAAATATTCATTGTTTATTATTTATGCGTTTTGACGTACATATTATCCGGTGAAAAGGGACACTCGTGGTCGCGATCGTATGGTAGTTGGATGTACAACTATCTATGCCATCAGTGTCTATCACAGTTGTGATCTCGAATCCCGCTCATGGGGAGATGTACTCGATACAACTTTTATGATAAAGTGTGTTGGTGGTTTTCTCCATGTACTACAGTTCCCTCCACCAATAAATCTGACCACCACGATATAACTGAAAAAATAAGACAAAGACCGAATTTGTTTTTCATGAATATTGGACTTCAATGTTAAAACAAAGGTCACATTCCTGTTTTTCATGTAAAAGTAAGTAGCATGATGTTTATTTTCCCGTGTTAGTTCGATGTTTTATAGTTTGTGTAAATATTAGAACATATTTCATTTGTCTGACATCTCTAAGTTTTAATTTTACGAAATTTGGAAACAAAACAAAGAAAATGGCAAAAAGATAAAAATAAATCGATTTTATCTAAAAATAAACTTTTCACATGGTGCCTCGGAGCAAGTTAAAATTAGAAACTGTCAGTGACGGCACGTCCATAACAGCGACATCCGTGCCAGATATCAGAGAAAAGAGAGGGCGGACATATTTATGTCATTGGACGTCAGAATTATATTTATATCTGTACACTTACTTATAAAACGTCTTTTTGACGTACACTCAAGCTGCGTTTTCAACCCATTTATTAAATAAAATCAGTCAGTTTCGAATATTTGACAGATCTGAAGTGTCCATATGAGGTTTTTCAATGAAATACCAGTATGAGATAAATTATGTACTTGCTGTTCCGACACAACCCGTTCTTTGCACTGCTCCCCGGGTAGTGTCAGGTTGATTGTAAACAGTGAATGAGTTGAATAACATAAATGTTTCCTGTAATTTTATGAACAAGTTTGCTTTGTGTCCTGAAATTCAACAGCTTAGCTTTTCCTCGTTAAATATTTCTTTATGACAAGAAAGTTTAAACAGTGATATCGTCAACAATTCCATCAATGTGTTATATTTGTTTTCTAACATTGAGAGTAACATCTACATCTACATCAAAAACAAGAATATTTAATGTAGCTGTGTTTAAAGAAGAGTTTGAAGATATCAAAGGGAGGTAATCAGAACATGTAATTCGAAGGACAGACAACACAATGACAAAACAAAAAAGGACAAACAATGATCTACAAAACACTACACCAAAAAACTAAAGATCGAACAACACGAACCCTACTAAAAACCAAAGGTGAAATTATGTGCTCCGGAAGGGTAGGCAGTTCCTGCACTTTGATAATATGACTATTACGATATGTTTGCACTATTTTCAACCAAACACAATTTCACGATGAAGAGTTCCCTCCTATTCAAATATAGAAATAATGTCACACCATTATTCACCTCAGTTCGATGGAGTATATATTGAATTAAGGGTTAGGGGTGTGGTGGCTTATGCCACTGTCATCAATATTTCAGTTATACCGTGGCGGTCGGTTTTATTGGTGGAGGAAACAGGAGTGCGCTGAGAAAACCATCGACCTGTCGCAAGTCACTGACAAATCCTATCACACAATGTTGTATCGAGTGCACCTCGCCATGAGTGGGATGTTAAGTAAAATGGTCTTAAACTGCATGTTATTTTGCGTTTGTGGTTTCACATATTAGTTTATCGCAGGCTTTTCGTACAACATAATAATGTCATTACATACCATTTGAAAGAAATTGGTTTGGAATCATAAAACTAGTAGCGCGTTCCAATATCGATTTATCGATTTGATTCCGACAGAGTTGTATTTTTGGTTTTCATTTGATTTACATAACACCCTGCTGAATTTGATGGTTTCCTTACACAACAATGTGGGCTATAAAGCCATTATTTATGTACTCGTGTAATATACATGTAGACCTACCCTGGTTATCGTGAAATGTCAAAAAGGCCATAAATTAGTTAGTACACTTAAAAAACTTTTAATTTATGGAATATTGAGTGCAAATTATTTATTATATATTTATAACGCACTAATTAACATTTGTGTGATAACTCTATTTATTAATGATTTATGTAGATTCAAAACATTTTACTGACAGGGATCGACAATACATGTTTTCTTTCCGGTGCTGTTCGTGATAATCTATGACCGGAAACAAACATATGTGTTATAAGGCCATTATTTAATATGTACTCATCCCACATTCTTGTATATGTTATATTTAAGAAATAAATCATGGAAGCCAGAATGTGCTTTGAGCTTTAACATGGGTTGGCGGATATTAGTATTTTATCCCGAGCTGGAGGCGAGGGATACAATTTACTAATATCCGCCAACCCATGTTAAAACTCAAAACACATTCTGGCTTCCATGATTTATTTCGATTCTGATGTCTAAGAGTACAAATACGGTAGTATACTTTGATTGGAAGACGGCAATTTATATTTACGTCTGCGGAAAATGTCGCACACAATTTATGCTGCCAAATTCGAACAGACGATAATTTATCAACATGTACATGTACGACGGGAAAGTCAGTCACATGCATCGGTGCATGTGCTAATGAGATTATACCCAATCGATAAATCGGTCGTTTGTTTACAAAGCGAAAGAAGGACGTCATGCTAGAATAAATATTTATAATATTAAACACGTGTATATAGCTTCGTGTAGGCATCAACCATCAATCGTGGCCAGAAAAAAAGTGACATTTTCGTTGGTAACTAATGTAACGGTAGTTTATTAGTTTACAATTCTATATATTTATGGAAGGAAAGCTTAAATATTGATGATAAACAATTCCACCAATATCAACAAAACGAACAATCACATCATATCTTAAGTGAACTCACTGTACAGACCACAACATATGACGTCCTGGCTAGGGACATGCACAAAACGTTCAGCGAGCATTTTGAATGTTATGAAAATGAATATATTAGGTACAGGAATCGAATGGTCCGGTATGAGGTAAAAGAGTATTGCAAATTGGTATATAATAGTTATGAAAGGAAAGTTTAGTCAGCGATGGTCAACTATTCCATTAATACCAACAAACGAACAGTGGTGGTCACTTGTTGTATACATCAAAGTACCGAACTGTATTAATGACATGCATTTCTTAGTACATGGACGACTGTCTGATATTACTGTTTTATTTGTTCATATATGTAATGTATTTTTGGGTACATTAAGCTAGCTTTACGAGCACCAGGCCCCGATGGCATAAAACTTTTTCTTTGCAGAGCAAACTTTTTTTGCTCAAATCTGTGTTCTCAGTCAATCAAATTTGATTATTTCCTTATTTGAGAATATTCTCAGACTTAAGTAAATTCTCAAGCTTTATGGCGCCGGGGCCTAGCTTCAATCCCGTTTGTTTTTTTGGTGGGGTCCGCGTTGCTCATTGTTTTAGTTTTCTGTGTTGTGTAATTTTTGTCTTCGTCCTGTGTGCCCAATGTTCCCAGTGTCTCTGGATTGCCCTCTCTTGATTGCCCCTTCTGTTTTCTCTCACGTTTATTAACCCCGACACTTATTATCGAAGTGTCTTACCAAGCCAGGAAATTGAGCCGTCGTGTATATGTGTGCTAGAGGTATCGATTTTGTCTCGTTCTACGATTTTTATATTGGGTTTTGGAATTGTTCTGACAGTGCGGTATTTTTTTTCTTCAGTTTATTAAACTAGAGGCTCAGTGGGCTGAGCCTGTGTCGCTCACCTTTCATTCTGCTTTGGGAAAACTTTATACCCAAACTTCCATAGGTAATTCCTACCAAATTTCGGTTCATTTGACTACTCGGTTTTAGAGGAGAAGATTTTTCAAAAATAACAAGAAAAAAGAATTGCCTATAGTGGCCATGTTTGATAAAAGATCGGGACGAAATGAGCAATGGTTATAGAGGACCTTCCATAGATGCTTCCTACCCAGTTTCGATTCATTTGACCAAGCGGTTTCAAAGGAGAAGAATTTTTAAAAATTGACCAATCACAAAGAAGAATTGCCTGTGACTGCCATGTCTGTCAACGTATCGGGACAAAATGAACACTCTTTATAGAGGACCTTCCATAGATTTTTTAGAAATCGACCAATCAGAAACAAGAATTGCCTGTGGTGGTCATGTTTGTTAATGGATCAGGACGAAATGTGCAATCTTTATAGAGAACCATCAATTGATGCTTCCTATCAAGTTTCAGTTCATTTGGCTGATTGGTTTTCGAGAAGAAGATTAAAATATGAAAAGTTAACGGACGACAAACGACGGCCGCCAAGTGATGGCAAAAAAAGCTCATATTGCCTTTGGAGGTATGCATTGCCAAATTCAAATTTTCAAAATGATCTATCCACCAATATGTAATTATTGGTACAATGGACACCCCCTGATAACACATCCGGTTTTATGTTTAGGCTGCTTGGGGAATTATTAGTGGTCACACAACCAAGTAATAAACTGTAAAAAAATGTTTTACGATAACACTCTGTATTAAGGTTTTAGTTATCGCGGGTTCCCCGTGGTCACGGTTGCATGATAGTTTTAACCAAGCGTTCCTATTGGTGAAGTTGAAATCATCTTTAAACTTAAACTTTCTCTTCTTAGTTTGAGTTTTGTTGATATTGGTGGAATTGCTGACCATCACTGTTTAAACTTTCTCTTCTTAGTTTGAGTTTTGTTGATATTAGTGGAATTGATGACCATCACTGTTTAAACTTTCTCTTCTTAGTTTGAGTTTTGTTGATATTAGTGGAATTGCTGACCATCACTGTTTAAGCTTTCTCTTCTTAGTTTGAGTTTTGTTGATATTAGTGGAATTGCTGACCATCACTGTTTAAACTTTCTCTTCTTAGTTTGAGCTTTGTTGATATTAGTGGAATTGCTGACCATCACTGTTTAAACTTTCTCTTCTTAGTTTGAGTTTTGTTGATATTAGTGGAATTGCTGACCATCACTGTTTAAACTTTCTCTTCTTATTTTGAGTTTTGTTGATATTAGTGGAATTTCTGACCATCACTGTTTAAACTTTCTCTTCTTATTTTGAGTTTTGTTGATATTAGTGGAATTGCTGACCATCACTGTTTAAGCTTTCTCTTTTTAGTTTGAGTTTTGTTGATATTGGTGGAATTGCTGACCATCACTGTTTAAACTTTCTCTTCTTAGTTTGAGTGTTGTTGATATTAGTGGAATTGATGACCATCACTGTTTAAACTTTCTCTTCTTATTTTGAGTTTTGTTGATATTAGTGGAATTGCTGACCATCACTGTTTAAACTTTCTCTTTTTAGTTTGAGTTTTGTTGATATTAGTGGAATTGCTGAAGATCATTGTTTAAACTTTCTCTTCTTAGTTTGAGTTTTGTTGATATTAGTGGAATTGCTGACCATCACTGTTTAAACTTTCTCTTCTTAGTTTGAGTTTTGTTGATATTAGTGGAATTGCTGACCATCACTGTTTAAACTTTCTCTTCATAGTTTGAGTTTTGTTGATATTAGTGGAATTGCTGACCATCACTGTTTAAACTTTCTCTTCTTATTTTGAGTTTTGTTGATATTAGTGGAATTGCTGACCATCACTGTTTAAACTTTCTCTTCTTATTTTGAGTTTTGTTGATATTAGTGGAATTGCTGACCCTCACTGTTTAAACTTTCTCTTCTTAGTTTGAGTTTTGTTGATATTAGTGGAATTGCTGACCATCACTGTTTAAGCTTTCTCTTCTTATTTTGAGTTTTGTTGATATTAGTGGAATTGCTGACCATCACTGTTTAAACTTTCTCTTCTTATTTTGAGTTTTGTTGATATTAGTGGAATTGCTGACCATCACTGTTTAAACTTTCTCTTCTTATTTTGAGTTTTGTTGATATTAGAGGAATTGCTGACCATCACTGTTTAAACTTTCTCTTTTTAGTTTGAGTTTTGTTGATATTGGTGGAATTGCTGACCATCACTGTTTAAACTTTCTCTTCTTAGTTTGAGCTTTGTTGATATTAGTGGAATTGATGACCATCACTGTTTAAACTTTCTCTTCTTATTTTTAGTTTTGTTGATATTAGTGGAATTGCTGACCATCACTGTTTAAACTTTCTCTTCTTAGTTTGAGTTTTGTTGATATTAGTGGAATTGCTGAAGATCATTGTTTAAACTTTCTCTTCTTAGTTTGAGTTTTGTTGATATTAGTGGAATTGCTGACCATCACTGTTTAAACTTTCTCTTCTTAGTTTGAGTTTTGTTGATATTAGTGGAATTGCTGACCATCACTGTTTAAACTTTCTCTTCATAGTTTGAGTTTTGTTGATATTAGTGGAATTGCTGACCATCACTGTTTAAACTTTCTCTTCTTATTTTGAGTTTTGTTGATATTAGTGGAATTGCTGACCATCACTGTTTAAACTTTCTCTTCTTATTTTGAGTTTTGTTGATATTAGTGGAATTGCTGACCCTCACTGTTTAAACTTTCTCTTCTTAGTTTGAGTTTTGTTGATATTAGTGGAATTGCTGACCATCACTGTTTAAGCTTTCTCTTCTTATTTTGAGTTTTGTTGATATTAGTGGAATTGCTGACCATCACTGTTTAAACTTTCTCTTCTTATTTTGAGTTTTGTTGATATTAGTGGAATTGCTGACCATCACTGTTTAAACTTTCTCTTCTTATTTTGAGTTTTGTTGATATTAGAGGAATTGCTGACCATCACTGTTTAAACTTTCTCTTTTTAGTTTGAGTTTTGTTGATATTGGTGGAATTGCTGACCATCACTGTTTAAACTTTCTCTTCTTAGTTTGAGCTTTGTTGATATTAGTGGAATTGATGACCATCACTGTTTAAACTTTCTCTTCTTATTTTTAGTTTTGTTGATATTAGTGGAATTGCTGACCATCACTGTTTAAACTTTCTCTTCTTAGTTTGAGTTTTGTTGATATTAGTGGAATTGCTGACCATCACTGTTTAAACTTTCTCTTCTTATTTTGAGTTTTGTTGATATTAGTGGAATTGCTGACCATCACTGTTTAAACTTCCTCTTCTTATTTTGAGTTTTGTTGATATTAGTGGAATTGCTGACCATCACTGTTTAATCTTTCTCTTCTTAGTTTGAGTTTTGTTGATATTAGAGGAATTGCTGACCATCACTGTTTAAACTTTCTCTTTTTAGTTTGAGTTTTGTTGATATTGGTGGAATTGCTGACCATCACTGTTTAAACTTCTTTCTCTTCTTAGTTTGAGCTTTGTTGATATTAGTGGAATTTCTGACCATCACTGTTTAAACTTTCTCTTCTTATTTTGAGTTTTGTTGATATTAGTGGAATTGCTGACCATCACTGTTTAAACTTTCTCTTTTTAGTTTGAGCTTTGTTGATATTAGAGGAATCGCTGAAGATCATTGTTTAAATTTTCTCTTCTTAGTTTGAGTTTTGTTGATATTAGTGGAATTGCTGACCATCACTGTTTAAACTTTCTCTTCTTAGTTTGAGTTTTGTTGATATTAGTGGAATTGCTGACCATCACTGTTTAAGCTTTCTCTTCTTAGTATGAGTTTTGGTTTAAACATATATTTGAATGTTTGACAATTTTGCTCTATTTTCAATACTAGTATTTTATTGTATTGTCCTTTTTATCTTTTAGATTGCTTTGTTTTTAAAAATTGTGATTACTTCGTGGTTTAAATATTCACTATTTTGATGTTATAAGGTGCTGTCAATATTCAATATTTATATATGTTTTGTGCTTGTATATTTTGAGTATGTTGTGCTTTTAATATCAAATATTTCTAGTACAGTGTGCTTTCAATATCTAATATTTCTAGTACGGTGTGCTTTCAATATCTAATATTTCTAGTACGGTGTGCTTTCAATATCTAATATTTCTAGTACGGTGTGCTTTCAATATCTAATATTACTAGTACGGTGTGCTTTCAATATCTAATATTTCTAGTACGTGTGCTTTCAATATCAAATATTTCTAGTACGGTGTGCTTTCAATATCTAATATTTTGTTTCGTTGAGATTTCAATATGTAATACTTTTATTATGTTGTGTTTTCAATATATAATACATAAGTTGTGCTTTCAATATCCAAATTCGGCTAAGGTCACATGTGTCTGAGGAAGTAGTACCTTAGTTTGAATAATAATTACATTATTTAGGAACTGTAAATTTCAAATAATAAAAATAAAGATATAGCAACGAATAATAAATATGTTACAACATTATTTTCCTTAATTTTAATTGGTGCTCGTCAGACATTTTTTGTTAAAACATGTCAATTAGTACTCTTCTTCCACAGGTAATACATATTTTCGAACATATTCGTTTTTGAAATTATAGATTTAGCAATTTTTGTGTGAGGACATATAATGCAATATATTTCAGGATTTTAAATTTGTTAGAATTTTTGCAAAATAAAGCAATATTTTTTTTCAAAATGAACCGGCAAATGCGCCAAATAATTGGTTTGAGGGGATTCCAGAAAATCAAAGCTTGAATTAAAATATAGTGAAATCCAATATTGTCATGCACGTTAATCAAAATCTGTTACCTCTTGCTATTTTCAATTTTCCGAAAACATATTCTGTTTAAATTTAAAAAAATTATTTAACTAAAACATATTCTGTTTAAATTTAAAAAAAATATTTAACTAAAACATAATCTGTTTAAATTAAAAAAAAATATTTAACTAAAACATATTCTGTTTAAAGTTAAAAAAAAATATTTAACTAAAACATATTCTGTTTAAATTTAAAAAAATTATTTAACTAAAACATATTCTGTTTCAATTTAAAAAAATTATTTAACTAAAACATATTCTGTTTAAATTTAAAAAAATTATTTAACTAAAACATATTCTGTTTAAATTTAAAAAAAATATTTAACTATTTTTTGCGTTAAAACTCGAGTTCTTTTTGATTCTCACGATGATAATGGGTAGTCCTTAAATATTAATGGAAAGTTTGATTTATATTCGATATCAAATTAGTTTTTACTCTTTAGGGAACCAATAAACTGCTTAACTTGAAAGGGAGAATGTTGCAATGTTTTGGGCCTTTATGAAATAAAATATATCTCCAACTTTTAAAGAAAAAAATATTAATTAATCTGAAAAATAAAAAAAATATAATCTGATCTTGAAGTGTTCGACCAGGGGATTGTGTAACATTTGAACATAAAATTACCGATTTTAAAAATCCAATAAGGTAATAATCAAATTTTTGCTTGGAATTGAAATAAAATCTGGATGGGGAAGGAAACAAACAACCCTCCTCAAAAACAGAAAAGTTAAAATATCGATCCTTTGAAAATCGTGTGATGTCAATGACAATCAACTTAAGAAATTGTATGACTATTAAAGATAAATATTTTTTTAAGTGTATGGTAAATTGGTCATGAATAAAGTCTGTCCGAATATTTGGCTGTTCATTGGGTAAAAGTGCATAGATTCTATAACACCGTGTATTTACGTGCTATTTCCAGCAACTTTTTCCCGCCATTTTTTAAATATAACTTAGGACCCGGATATAATTTTAGGAGAAAAAGGCGAAATTTTCTCGGAACTTATAGCTTGACCCTAAGGTACCGAGGGTTCTACGATACCATGAATTCACGTGCTATTTCCAGCAATTTTTGGTGCCCTTTTTTTTGGTATTTAACTTCCGACCACGAAATAATGTTTTTAGAAAAAGAACTAAATTTTCTCTTAACTTACAAATAAAAAGTAAAATTTAATTTTGATTCTAAAGATTACTATACAACAAACCACTTTCATTTGATGGGTTGAAAGTATTTAAAGTTAAAAAGTGCCAATAGACGGGAAGTCCATAACAAACCTATCCGTGTCAGATATCAGAGAATGGAGAAGGCGGACACTACATGCCATTGATTATTATAATTGTATTCTCGTCTTTACATTTTACTTGTGATATGTCTTTTTGACGTAAATTCAAGCTGTGATTTCAACCCATTTATTAAATAAAATCAGTCAGTTTCAAATATTTGACAGATCTGAAGTGCCCGTATGAGGCTCTTCAATAACAGATCAGTACGAGATAAATTATGTACTTGCTGTTCCGACACAACCCATTCTTTTCAGTAATCATCGGTTAGTGTCAGGTTGATTGTAAACAGACGAAGAGTTGAATAGCATTAAGGTTTTCTTATTAATCCATGGACAAACGTATGTTGTGTATCTTTTAAAGCTTTACATTGAGAGAGAGATAAACATTTGATTATCTGGTATTGTTTACATCCGTGTATGTTGATCAACATCCGTTTGGTGTAAATACATTTACCACCAATCCCTTCTGATAAATGGCTACAGTACGTTTACTTCTTGCAATAAAAAAAATATCATTAGCGACATCAAAACAATTTGAAACAACAACATTGTTTGGGCAAAATAAATAAATAAATAAATAACTACCAAGCACGACGGGTCAAAATATAGGACGTGTACAAACATATGTATGTATCCATTACGATCATAGGTTCGTCATCCGATTACAAGGTCGGTTATAAAGCATGGGTTTTCTTCTACTGTACGCATACCTATCCCTATTGTGTGACTACCATTGTGGTTAAATGCTTTGTCTACTACTGTTCCAATTAATGACCAGCACGTTAGTGGCATTTTTATTTTACTCCATTTTTCAAATTCCGTATCCCTACGCTATAATCTCTCTGAATACGGTATTTTCGGGTTAAAGCGGTTTTCAAATTGGAGGTACGATTGGTGTATCGTAGCAACCAAACAACAGGCATCTAAACTTCCGGTTTGTCAGCATTTATCAACAGATTACGTTTATCATTTATATTATCATGGATATTCAAGTAGATTTCTTCCGATGGCAGGTTCCCGATCTAAAGGAATATTTACAGCATAGAGGCATAACATGTCATTTGCATAGAAAACATGAATTAGTCAAATTATGTGAACTTGCCCAAGAATTAGATCTAGAGAAAATAACGTCAACAAATGACTACGAACTTTCACAAGTAAACAGGAGAACAATAACGGAGAACGGTGTAACACAGGTTGTGTGTGAGATCGGACAAGTGCCGATATGGTCGTCGGATTTAAAACTGTTGCCTAATATTGAACAGTGTGACATACTATTTATTAAAAAAGTGTGATTGGAATGATGATATGATCGCCTCAAACTGTACAAAAAAGACAACGGAAATGCTTTATTTACTTCCCACGCTTCCTTCCATCAGATTTACACTGAGGAACACAGCACCAGTCCTTATAAAGCTTAATGGGCCTTTCCATTTTTACCGTGAATGACGTTGTATTTACATTCACGTCAGGCGTTGCAACCCAAACCGGAAGTAATGATGCCTGCAGTTTACGTCAAATCACGTGATCAATAAACGAAAAACCGGAGTTTCTGCCGGAATGGAAATGACTAGAAAATATCGTATTCAGTCACACTAGGCGTTAAAATACTGCTTTCGTAATGTTAGTGACACTGACGTCATTCATTGAAATGGTCCAGTGACCTACTTTCAGTATTTTTACTATGTATTGCAGGAAAAGGTAAAATACCATATATAGGAAACATCACATAATCTGACAGTCCTCCCAAACAAACAGTTCAAAATTAAATTGTTTCTGTATTTTTTTCGTCTGTTCGGATTAATTGTACAATACCTTTAATGAAATGAAAAACAATAAATACCACGCAGCTCCTAAGGTCAAAGGAAAAATCATAGAAAGAAGCTAAATCGATAACCCTAACGCACAAATACATTGTCATTCACTTTCCTCCCTTAGTACCGCCACTTCGATAAAAACTGGGTGTGTATGTGTGTGTGTGGGGGGGGGGGGGGGGGGGGGGGGGAGGTAAGCTAGTTTTTTCGTCCCAAGCCTCCCCTTTAAAGTGTGGTCATGCAAGTGTAATATAATATATTGTGAAAGTATTTTTCTTCGTAGGTACCGATTTTCGTGGTTTTGGTTAATAATGGCAAGTTCGTCGATTTGTAAATTGTGTTGAACCAGAAATTAAATTCTTGGATTTTATATTTTCAACATAGTAAATTTCATTGGCAAACAAATCTTGGAGAAAGCATTAAAACATTAGACAGATGTCAAACTGCTTCCCAAGTTTCATTGTTCAGCATACCTCACCAATAAATTGATTGACAGTAAAACATCAAACAGATAACTTCATTGAACATTAATAACAGTAAATCAGTATCTGTTACAAAATTGATAAATTTCACATAAATGAAATGTTCGTTGGAAATATATACATACTCCCGTCTATAGTTTTATTATATTTTAAATGTTGTATAACTGATATTTTATTTACCCCCCTCAGCCTGAATAACTATAAAACGTACATTAATGGAGACCCACACATTGATCTACAAGTTTACGTTTAACACCTTCATGTTTTAATTAAACAAGGAAAAAAACCTTGGGAGTTATATACCATAAAGGTACACATATGTTCACTTATAATTTTAAATGAATGTCTTTTGATGTTTGAGGGGGTCGGAGGTTAATACAAATGAATGGCTTTTGATGTTTGAGGGGGTCGGGGGTTAATAAAAAATTAATGGCTGTTGATGTTTGAGGAGGTCGGAAGTTAATATGTATAAGGAGGTACCAATATTGCTGCGTCGACATTTCAAGCAATGCGTTTCAAATATCTGCCAAATGTTAACAGCTATTTAATTAAAGGTTTGACACCGTATGATTAAGTTGTTTAACAGACTAGCAAGGCCATATAAATTGTGTGTCAGGTGCTACTAAAATTAGTATACTAAATCACAGCTTATAATATATAAATATTAGTATACTAAATCACAGCTTATAATATATAAATATAAATTGTTCAGTGATTTTTTTTCTTCTTAAATTAGTCTAATGATGAAATAATCATTCATCGCAAAAGGACATTAATTACGTCTAGTTAGTTCAGGGGGTATTGCCCTTGCATTGCACAGAACATGTTTTGTAGAAACACAGGCTTATCGAAATAAACGAAGATAAAAGCAGTCAGTTTGCGTTAACAATTATCGGATATTGGAATCTAATAAAAACGTAGATATCCAATTTAGTGCACACGACGCGTTTCTGGAATAACCTTCATCAGGTACGGTCAAAGCCAAAATATATGAAAGTTAAATAATTTTAAAATTGTTGGGAGCAAGAAAACCAAAGGGCTTAAACAGAATAGCCACAATCGGCTCACTGTCACCTATTGCCTGAGGGAGGAGTACCTTAGTTTTAATAATAATTACATGATTTAGCAACTGTAAATAAATCAATAAAAATATATCTAAGCACTGACTACTGGGCGGATGATACCCTCGGATACAAATAGTCCACCAGCAGATGTATTTAATTTAATGATACATCATTCATATATCGTATACTATAAAACTGCATCGGTAATGTAACGACTAGCGTGATCACCTCGAGTTAAGTAGATCGTGGGTTTGATCTCCAGGCGGGTCAAACCAAAAACTATAAAATCGGTATGTGTTCCTTCTCCGCTAAGCACGCAACACTAAGAAGTAAGAACACAGACTGGTTTGCTCCGAATCAGAATAATGTTTCCGACATGTCTACGCGCTAACAGTTGTTTCAGTGATCTAGCACTATAATAATCCAAATCTCAGCGTGTTGGACTAGTACAAAGAGGACTTCATCACCATCAACATCATTTCATTTAATATAACTTGGTCTCGCCATGATATAGCTGCAACATTGCTCATTTGGCGTTGAACAGCAATCGCTCGTTACTCATATACTATAAAATGTGTTCCTTTTTAAGACCTCTTTAATCATTATAGTCGTATTCAGACGAACGTTTTTTGTTGTTGCTCACCTTGACATGACTTGTCGGACATTGTTCGCGGTTGACTTGCCTGTCACATTTGTATACCTTCCTATGTAATTACATGTCCAAATTTAAACTTGGCATTCACGTTTTCGGACAGTCTCCTGTCACGGCTATATCCGATAGCCGCCCACTCCATGTAAGAAATCCATTATTAATAATAAAAAAAAAATTATTAACTGAAAATATGTCAGCAATTATGGAGTGGCGTCGTAAATATAGCTACGTCACGTTCATATCGCTTAAACTGCGTCATAAGAAGAGATTGAGGATACCAAAGGGGTAATCAGAATCCGTCAATCGAAGAAAAACAGACAACACAATGGCCGAAAGAAAAGAGCAAAAGGACAAACAGTGATCTACAAAACATACACATAAAACTAAAGATCGAGTAACACGAACCTCACTAAAACCGGAGGTGAACTCACGTGCTCTGGAAGGGTCGGCAGTTCCTGCTCCACTGGTGGCACCCGTCGTGTTAACCTAGTTACAAACCCGGTGATAAGTGAAACCATGTTTTTCTACAATGCAACTGCATCGACTTTGCCAATTATGCAAATTATTCTTATTATCATTAACAAATAAAATATTCCTTTCTAAAACAATTGCATCAATTGTATTACAACTTAGCTGGAATACAATGTAATCCTCGTTGTAAAATTGTTTGCGACATCTTTATGGGGTTGATCCCATAAAACTAGTTTGAATCCGCCACTTTTTATTGAAGTGTCTGTGCCAACACAGGAAAGTGAGTGATCATCATGTATATGGGTCAAGTTTTTCGTGTAACACTTTGAACAATGTTTCAGCTATATCGTGGCGGTCAGTTTTTTTGGTGGAGGAAACCGGAGTCCCAGAGAAAAACATCGACATGTCCCAAGTCATTGACAAACTGTATCAAGAAGAGTTTGAAGATAGCTAATGGGAATTCAAAATCCCTAAATTGAAGAAGTATTTTGTGATTTTTATGATATTTTCAATTTTTCACAATTATTTGAATGAGATCTATCTAGACAAATCCAAAATAAATAATAATTTGTGTTTTTTAGACTAAGTAAATAGTCCAATAAATTTAAAATGTGCAACATGTACTTGACGGAGCGGGGTCTTGGTGTGGAGTGTTGGAGTAGAGTCTGGGGTGAATTTTGGAGTATATTTTTGGAAAGATGATATAGCTGGAACATTGCTCATTGTGCGGTGAACAACAAACGCTCGCTCACTCCTATACTATGAAATGTACTCCTGTTTAATACCTCGTTTAATCGTTATGGTCGTATTCAGATGAACGTTTTTTTGTTGTTGCTCACCTTGACATGACTTGTCGGACATTGTTCGCGGTTGACTTGCCTGTCACATTTGTATACCTTCCTATGTAATTACATGTCCAAATTTAACATGGCATTCACGTTTTCGGACAGTCTCCTGTTACGGTTATATCCGATAGCCGCCCACTCCATGTAAGAGGTCCACTATTAATACAAAATAAGAAATTTCATTAAATGAAAATATGTCAGCAATTACGCAGTGGAGTTGTAAATATAGCTACGTCACGTGTACATCACTTATATTGCGTCATAAATGAAACCATGTTTTTCTACAACGTGACTGTACCGGCTTTGTCAATTATGCAAATTAGGCTTATTGTCGTTAAACAAATAACATATTCCTGTAAGAAAACAATTGCAACAATTTTGTTACAACTTAGCTGGAATACAATGTAGTTCTGGCTGTAAAATTGCTGCTTGCGACATCTTTATGGGTTTCAGCCCATAAAAGTAGTTTGAATCCGCTAGTTTTTATTGAAGTGCTTGTACCAAGACAGTAGAGTGAGCGGTCATCATGTATATGGTTAGGTTTAAGGTGTTTAACGCCACTTTCGACAATATTTGAGTTATATCGTGGCGTTCAATTTTATTGACGGAGGAGACCGGAGAAAAAAACCGACTTGCCGCAAGTCACTGACAAACTTTACCACATAATGTTGTATCGAGTACACATCGCCTGCGCTGGGTTGTAATTCACAACGTTAGTGGTGATAGGCACTGATTGCATAGGTAGTTATAAATCCAGCTACCATACGATCACGAAAACGACGGTCCCCTTTTAATGTTAGATCATTCATATATCGCATAGTATAAAATCGCATCGGAAATATAATGACTAGCATGCTAATCTCGGGTCAGGTAGGTCGTGGCTTCGATCCCCGGTCTGGTCAAACCAAAAACTATAAAAATCGGTATGTGTTGCTTTTCCACTAATCATACTTCACTAAAAAGTATAAACAAAAACTGGTTGGCTCGGAATAATGTGCTCGAATGGAGTGACATGTCTACGCCCGCACAGTTGTTTCAATGAGCTAGCACTATATAATAATCCAAACTCTCAGTGTGCTGGACTAGTACAGAGCGGACTTCATCATCATCATCATCATTTCATTGAATATAACTTGGTCTCGTCGTGATATAGCTGTAACATTGCTCAACAACAATCGCTTGCTCACTCGTATGCTATGAAATGTGTTCCTATTTTAGACCTCGTTCAATCATTATGGTCATATTCAGGTGAACGTTTTTATTTTTAATTTTATTTTTTTGCTCACCTTGACATGACTTGCCGGACATCGTTCGCGGTTGACTTGCATGTCACATTTTTATACCTTTCCTATGTAATTACATATCCAAATTTGAAATTGGCATTCACGTTTTCGGGTAGTCTCCTGTCACGGTTATATCTGATAGCCGCCCACTCCATGTAAGAGGTCCAGTATTAATAAAGAAAAAAGAAATGTCATTAAATGAAAAAATGTAAGCAATTACGGAGTGGCGTTGTAAATATAGCTACGTCACGTGCACATCACTTAAATTACGTCATAAGAAGAGGTTGAAGATACAAAAGGGGTAATCGGAATCCATAAATCGAAGGACAGACAGCACAATGGTCAAAAGAAAAAGGACAAAAGGACAAACTACGATCTAAATAACATACATATAAAACTAAAGATCGAATAAAACGAACCCCATTAAAAACCAGAGGTGAACTCAGGTGCTCTGGAAGGGTAAGCAGTGGCATCCGTCGTGTTAATCTAGTTACAAAAACGGCGATAAGTGAAACCATGTTTTTCTACAATGCAACTGCATCGACTTTGCCAATTATGCAAATTAGGCTTATTGTCATTAACAAATAAAATATTCCTGTTTAAAACAAATACCACCAATGATATTACAACTTGGTTGGAATACAATGTAGTTCTCGTTCTAAAATGGTTTGCGTCATCTTCATTTGTTTGACCTCATAGAACCAGTTTGGCCTCGCTACTTATTTTTTATGGAAGTATCTGTGCCAAGCCAGAAAACTGAGCGATCATCCTTATCCCATCAAAAAGTAACTTGTTTTCACCATGATATGCCTGAAACATTGATGATTTTGGCACTAACCAACAATCAATCACTTACTCATTAAAGTCAAACCAAAAGCATACACAAGTTCTTAAGACTTAACAGAATCTGTACATAATGTCGTTAAACTGTAATACAATGTAAATAAAAAAAATATCACACTGTCGAAACGATTCAAAGCAAAATCAGATATGAAAATCGATACCCAATTACACGACCACTCACTTTCCTGGCTTGGTACAGGCATCTAAAATAAAAAGTGGCTGAGTTCAACTAGTGTTATGGTCCCAAGCGTCCCTTCTTAGTGAAATGGTGCTGACATGCAAGTGTTTTCCAAATGTGAATAAAATATCAACACTCACATATTGTGTACTTAAAGTTTCTTAGTTGTGTTTGTCATGTTCTGTATTGATGATAATCCTTTGTTTGGATTTTTAGATCAATAAAAATTATTATTATTATTATTATTATTATAACAGACCGAACATCGTTATTATAAAGAACGCTATAATCTTGAACATTATACATAATATATTTCATCTTCGTTACACAAAAGTTGTCATGTGTATAATATTAGTTCTATTAACAAAGGCCGATGATATATACACGACCGTCGTGCGCCTTCCGGAAAAGTCTATTTAAACTACCGTCCTGCAAATAGAAAACGCACAAGGATGGGATATATACACGACGGTCGTGTGAATTATATAAGGGAATTCTATTTACACAACCGCCCTGCAAATAGACAACGCATAAGGATGGGATATATACACGACGGTCGTGTGAATTATATAAGGGAATTATATTACACGACCGTGACGTGTGGAATAGACAGTACACACGGGTGGGGGCTACCTTGCAAATAGATATAGGGTCTTATTCATCTCGCAGTTTTGGTGATTTACGAACGATATTCCTGGGTATATAGAGTTTATAAGCCTTAAAACTTGTAATCAGAAAATACTGCACCTACCTCTTTTTCTTACAAGGTTTCTAATTTAACGGGGGTTTTTTTCTGGCTGGCTCCCCTCCCCTTTAAAAAAAATTTCCTAAAAAAAAATTTCATTGTCAAGGTTTTGCTGGCTGGCTTCCCCACTTTTTCAAATCTGTGACGTCTTATTTTTCTTGTCAACTTTTTTGTCTGGCTGCTCTCCCCCCTTTGAAAATTGATGATTCGTGCCTGTACTGTTCATTATTTGAAAGGCTACAAATGATATGAAGCAGTGAGCTTATCTATTTTGTTAAATTATGCATTGTTCTATGTACATCTTAAAGGGGCATGCTGACGCATCTTGTTGAATAATAAAAATTTCCTGTGGCTCGGATAATTTTGAAAATGTTGAAAGGTGGTACTACCCGCCCCTCCCCCCTCCTTGTGAATACACCTTTTTATGTACTGTTTTCATGCGTTTTAAATAAATAAAATAAAAAAATAAAATATATATATATAATTAACAAGACATACCCGAATCATTATTTATATAAGGGATCAATTTCAATAATTTATTATCTATTCATCGAAAAGTTTTACGTCGAGCACCTGTATTAAATGGATTCGCAATATTTTGAGTTAGGGTGATTGCACAGTTTGGTGGGAATATATATGGATACCTATATCTATTAGATAATTGGGTTTGGCATCTTCACAATGTCAAGGGTTCATATATCACGAAGTCTGCAAAATTTGAATCATAAATATGATTATAAACCTCGGATTTGATTCCCTGTAGGCCAACATATATATAATTAATTTTATGTAATTCATATAGATATTGACAGTCGTCAGAGGTAATGTATCAACACGGCGTATCAAATAAACGGGAACAATATTGATGTGTTAACTAGTAAATGCAGAAGTCTACACCGTCAGTGAAAAAAATCTTATACATGATTAAGATATAAACATGAATAATATTAAATATTAATATTATAATTATACTATGATAAAAATAAATTTGAACCGACGAAATAGGAAGTATTTGTTCACAGTAACTGTCCTCCGTTTATTGAAAATATTAAAACCAATAAGAATATGCTAAAATTTGCTATCGAATTTTAAAACAATTTTAGCTCTCTCTCAAGTGGAAAACTGTGAAATGGCCAACTTGAAGGCAGACACGGGAAATGGTCGACTATCTGTTGGTTGAAATGGAAATGGGACGAATTATCTAGCAACATGTTGAAGGAACGAACGACAACTCTGCGAGTGAAAATCGCGACGGTCGTGCGAATAGACAAGGAGAATTAGCTATACGACGGTCGTGTATATAGACACTGCCATTAACAAACAGGTCTGGTCTCAACCAATAATCTAAATATTAGATAACATAGAATGCCATCGTACGAATAATCAACTTTGAACCAAAATATCATTGCCAATACAATAGTTCGTCTTGTGTACGGAACTGACCCAATTTTTTTTAATTGTGATAAAGATATAAGTTTCCACACTATGTTATAATTGTTGAAGGATATACCAATAAGGTCATACAATTTTCCACTACAAGTGTCATACTGTATTGAGAAAAACAATTGTCGAAATAATTCTTCTTTTCTATTACACCCAGGGCCGTCTAAACAACAAAATTGCCCCCCCCCCCCCTCCCCCTCCTCCCCGGTCAAGCAGTGCATTGTGTCCCCTATCTACACAAAACACTCGCAGGAATAAAACTGTAAATGTCGATAAAATTAAACATATAATTATTGTATTGGTACTTCCAACAAAATCAGTGTTTAAACATTAAAAAACATGCTGTACATAAAATACATAGAATAACATGGGGTGCGGGGAACTGCACAGCGTGCCCATGCGTTAAGACGGCACTAAAAACACCATCCCAAAAAAGTACTCTACAATTCACCCCAGACTCCACTGCAACACCCCACGCCTAGACTACACCCATGGTACATTTCCAATTCAACTGTGCAGCATATACCACAATCGGAGTTATCTCCCGTTGTGCAGTGGATGGAATTTGGGCCGAACCCAGTCAATCGTAACTACTCGGCCATTCTCGCTACCCTGCAAATAACCTCGTACGTAGATAGTAGAAATTCTTCTTAAATTGTTTGCCGGAAGTTAAGCGCACAAGAATATAGTCCACGAAAATCAAATATGGAAGACATACTAAGTAAAATCTAATCATGCCAAACTAATTAAAACTTTTATCCATGAAAATAATTGAAATATAGAAAATTGTTTAAAATATAACTTTATCAAACTTTCATGTAACTGACATGTGAAAAGTAGTTCTATTTATCCGCCACCTACGTACGAGGTTATTTGCAGGGTAGCGAGAATGGCCGAGTATTTACGATTGCGAGCCCAGTAACAGTATTACTGAATCAAAATCATTTTCAATACTGTGTACTGCCTTATATATTCTTTAATATTACTGATTATTGTTTATTGCATTATTAACTCTATTTGATGTTTGATTGTTATGCTCATATGGGCCGACAATTAAACAAAAAGTCTTAAGTCTTACCACATGGGATGTACTACTCATTACCTCCTCCGTCTAATTACTATTTCTTCACCCGATATTTTAATGTTCGAGCGTTAGCGAGAGCTTTGCAAATAAAAATTTAATTATCGAGAGCGGTGAAAAATCTTAATCCACTGATAGCAGAAGTCGAAGGAGAGTATGTTTCTCATAAGACCAAAACGTGAAAAATATTTTTAAGTCGTTGATTTCGTCATCGATTGTCGTCGAAAGGAATTTGCTGGAAACTTTCATTGCAGAAATTAAGCCACCGTGGTAATTAAAACATATTACGAAAACCTGACCAACTGGTTAAACACGCTAAGAATAAAAAAAAATAACACACCCTCGGAACAGTTCCAAAATTCAATATCAAAATCGATACCCATCAATCGGCAAACCTCGGGTGAGTCCGCTTCTCTCCCTCAATATCTCGGCTGTAATACGATATTTGATATGCGTCTACTCGTCACATTTCTTCGCCGGAAGACCGTATCACTTCAATCAAACATTGCGCACCACGAATAAGTTCTAAAATGGCGACAATAGATGAGTTTGCTTTGAAAAATATTGGTCTTTGATGAAGGTACGGAATCAGCCGACTTTGCTACGAATAAAAATATATTATTATTAGACGAATATTCGAAAGTGAAATTATTTTAATACCTCCTTCATTGAAGATTTCCGAAAGTAGTTCCAATGGGAGCTATCGTAATACGGACGAGGTATGATGAAGGTACGGAATCAGCCGAAGTTGCGACGAGTGCGATGCCCATAACACACAAAGAACGCTACAGTTAATCTTTAACATTATACATAATATATTTAATCTTCGCTACACAGTGTCCATAACCACTAACGTTGTGAGTTCGAATCCGCTCAGACGAGGCGCACTCGATACACATTATGTGATACAGTTTGTCAGTGACTTGTGGCAGGTCGGTGGTTTTCTTCCACCAATAAAACTGACAGCCACGATATAACTGAAATGTTGTTGAAAAGTGGCCTTAAGCACAATAAACATAACCACAGAAATGGCAGAAGTTATATGCTTAAAATTAGTTTTATTAAAGAGAGCCGATTATTAAATATTAGATAGTATACAACGCCATTGCAAGGCCGTAGGCCGGATCTGAATAAAGTGAGGCAAAGGGGGTGAATTTAGACAAATTTAAAAAAAAAAAAAAAAATTGCTTTCAAAAGGTTACACTTGCCGTTTCAAAAGTGAGGCATTTGCCTCCATTGCGCTACGGCCATGCATTGCAAGACATAATAGTGAAAGAATAGTCAACTTTGAACCAGAATCTGAGTGGCAATACCATCTTTCGTCAGAAAAAAATGTATCCAAAATATATTCATTAAATCATATATAGCATTATATTGTAGAGCCTCATCAATTGTATAGACATTTTTAATGTGAATAAAATCTCTTTCTGAATCAAAATATTCATTAAAACTTCCACAAAAATATTGTATATAAACTGTAGGTATTCATGAGATGAGTTTCCTACATGTTGAATGACAACAATATATATGGCACGTGATACTATACATCTTAAAGGTTTTAAGAACTTGTCCAGAATATAAAACTCCCAACACCTGGTTAATTTATAGACACAGAACTTTAATTCAAATGACACATGTGTTCCGTGTTTCATATACAATTCTAACACCTGTTGACACATAGGTTCAGTTGACTTGACCAGAAATATATACATTAAGTTCAATAAAAACACGTGCAGGTCAAATATTGACTTTTATATAAAATGTCTTTAATTTCAAGGACTATTAACTTTTTGTATTGTACACTCCTTCGCAGATGGTCACTTATTTTATCAATAAAAAGTTAATAACCTCGTGTCAAATGGGAAAATAGAAAAATACAGAGGGTCTATAAAATATTCAGTATTACTTATATTAATGATAAAATTTATGTGGAATATTTATACTAAATCTTGAAGGAATTTATTTTACTCTGAATGGGATCCTTGGTTCAAACATTCAGTCAATACACTGACATCAGTGGAGGAATATTTTAGGGACACTGTTGTAGGATTATAAGCAAATTGGTTCAGAGCAATTACTTATCTATGAGATATGCAAATCTCTAAGGGACCGACCATTTAACTTGTAGGGGGGAAGGGGGGGGGGGGGGGGGGGGGGGGGGTTATGGTTTTTTGTTTCGTTCAGAAATTTGTTTTCGGACAACACGAGAGTTCGAATATTTATTTATTTTGTCGCGCGAAGTGCACAATTTTTTTCCAGAATTTAGCATTAGGTTATATGACAAAAACTCTGAATCAGATTTTTTTTTTCCTCCACCAAAATCAGAATATTTTTTTCAGCAACATTGGGAATCAGAATATTTTTTTAGAAAAAAACCATAACCCCCTCCTGGAAGTTAAATGGTCCGTCCCTAAAATGTTTCATTGATGACGCATTTACTCGAATATGTATAGCTTGTTTCATATTTTCAAACGTAAATTATAACAGACTTTTTATTAGTGAATAATCGCAATCATTATTTCAATGAAAAACTATATTTCTTATTTTTATGCATTTCATCCTATATATTGTAATTGTAACACCATATATACGAGGGCTGTCCGTAAAGATCGTGGACAGGTCCCAATTTCCCTAAAAAAAACAACGTGTTTTTCAAAATTTTTAGTGATACCTGTATTCCTTAATTAAATGCGATGTTAGATATACAATATCTGTATCAGATTTTAATTTCCTAACTTAATTAAATCGATTTTGTAATGTCTGGAGCACAGTATAAATTACGTGTAACTTCTATGTAGTTACTTGTGGTTGGCCATGATTTTTTTTTTCATTTTATCGTACATGACTATAGGAGGTGTTTTGCCCAAAGCCAAATAGGACAAGCAAATGTTTGAAGATAGCATTGTGGTAATCAGAAACTGTTAATCGAAGCACAGACAATATAATGGCCAACAGAAATCCAAGAAGCACAGACAATAAATACAATGGCCAACAGAAATAGGACAAAAAGGCAAACAATAGCCGCACAAAAGTCCCCAGATATAACGTGTCCCCTACCCGTGCTTAAAACGCCTTTAATTATTATAAACTAGGTATACAAAATGTATTACTGTAATCATGTTTTGTAACGTCAGTGTATATATATCTATATATATTTTGCCCCATATCCGTAACATAACCAGAATGACATGCAGAAAATATGACATGCCTAACTATGAAAAGGTGATCCAATCGAAGGACACCAATGTATCTGATAACCCAACAGGACAAAGGGTAGATATACCAAATATACATTAGCAGACTAGACGGTTCCTGTCAACCATTGTTTAGTTCTTCGCTGGACAGTGACGTGCCTAGTGGAGGTCTTAATGTGATAAAATAGGCACAAATCTGTCGATTGTGTTTCTCTAACCTCCCCGATGAAGGCATTTGACTTTCACATCATAAAATATTTGGCACGTTGATTCAACTATTGCTAAAACCCGTTTATCTTAATTGGTATTAATTATGCGACGTGAATGAGGCGATTTACCATGGACATTTAAACATAAGTGTTGAATATAAATAGGAAGAATCGACTAAAGTAAGCGTAAACAGCTATTGTATTAACTCAAAGGGGATCATTTTTGTATGAAGAGGGAAATGAAACGTTAAGAATATAATTTTACAATATTTACTGTGGTACGCAAGAAATATAGTTTATAATGACACCACATTGTTGTACAACTTAATCATAAATACTACCCGTTTCTCTTACTCCTTGTGTATAGTACTACCCGTAGGTTATTACCTATGGGGGGGTTAACACCTGTTTCTCGCCTTGGGGATTATTACCCGTTATTCGCTATGGTGGTTAGTACCTACTGACCACATGGGGCTTAGTCGCGGTTTCTCCCTTTACAAAGCTTAATTTTCATTTACTGTGACATAGCAATATTTTGTAAATAATGGTTTTAATTAAATCATTCTTACAATATCATGTAACAAATCCGGGAGTAATTACTTAATTCAGTAATGATAACGATGATTTTATTAGCATCCATATTAATATCAAGGAGGTCTACACATATCTACTGTTTTGGTTCCTAAGTAACGGGCATATCTTGAATATGATTGTGTTTTAAGGAGCAGGAATTGTTAACCCTCGCGATCACCTGGATTCACTCCCGGTTTTTGGTGGGGTCCGTGTTGATAATCCTTTTAGCTTTCTGGGTTTATTTTTTTCCATATGTTTTGCCTTCATCTTGTGGCCCTATGTTGCCATCGTCTCTGGATTGTCCATTCTTGATTGCCCCTTCGGTTTTCTTTTACGTTTATTTATTAGCGCTTGCATTTGTGGGTACTTATATGTTTTTGGATGAAGAGTTTGAACAAACCAAAGGGAGGTAATCAGAATCCGTAAATAGAAGGACAGACAACGCAATGACCAAAAGAAAAAGGACAAACAACGATCTACAAAACAATACACAGAAAAATAGATATGTTATATAATGACGAGGAGTCGATTTTGAGGAGAACAAGATACATTGTTATAATAACGATAATGATGCATGCTATGCATGATACCATCACGTGTCTGGAATAACTTTTATCAGGTACGTTCATAGTCAAATTACTTGAGGGCCAAATAACATAAAAGTCTTTGGGAGCAAGAAAACCAAAGAAGAGGAGCCAATATAGGCTGAGGGGAGGGGGGTCTTAGTTTCAATAATAATTGCATTATTTATTTACTATAATCTCAATCATAAATAACTGACTTAAGCGACAATCAGAATGTAGTCACGCTGCTCCACTCAGACACATATGTCTGAATCCGGCCTCACTTAAGCGACAATCAGAATGTAGTCAAGCTGCTCCACTCGGACACATATGTCTGAATCCGGCCTCACTTAAGCGACAATCAGAATGTAGTCAAGCTGCTCCACTCGGACACATATGTCTGAATCCGGCCAACCTTTTATTTTGTTTTCTTAGGAGAGAAGTAGGAACTACATATTACATATTTTTGTCCGCGAATCGAACCAACGATATTCCTGACTTGATTCATGGTATATCAACTTAGAATACATACCTCTTTGATATTGTTGTGTGGAATTTGATAAAACTATTGACATTTGAAATAATGTGTGCAAATAGTGGAGCAGGAACTGTTTACCATTCCGGAGCACCTGAGTTCAGTCCCTTTTTATTTGCTTCTTATGGCACAATCTTTAGTTTTCTGCGTAGATCATTGTTTATCATTTTGTCCTTTTATCATTGTATTGTCTGTCATTCTTCAAATTATTCATATTTAATATAGATGTACACTTCCTATTGTATAATTTCACGAGCCACTCATGTACAAAATGCACATAAAGTGTATCCAAGTCTTACATGGGTGCTTGAATTTCAAGGAAAACAACAAAAAGATGTGTTCTACCTGATGTTTTGTGCAAATTTATCATTGAAACATATCCAATAGGAACGGAATTTATAACTATCACTAGGTCAGAATCTCTGTAGATGAACTATTAGTCTCTGGGGTATCATCTGCGCAAAAGTCAGTGTATCAGTGTTGAAATGGATTTTTAGATATATCTATTTGTGTAATTTACAGTTCCTCAGCCATGTAATTATTCCTAAAACCAAGGTTCGTCTCCCTCAGACATAGACAACCTCCACCGATTTTCTTTATCTTGCTTAAACTCTTTACATTACATGCTCATAAACACTTTCAAATTATTTTGTTTTCCAGTCTTTTGACTTCGAGCGTACCTGATGAAGGTTATCCCAGAAATGGATCTTCCACACCAAATAAGATATATACAAGTTTATTAAAATAAAATTGTGAAACCTGAGTTCACCCCCGTCTTTGTTTTTGGTGGAGTTTGCGTTGCTCACCTTTTTAGTTTTGTGTGCTGTCAGTGTTGTCCTGTTATGTGTGTTTACGTTCTAAGGTCCGTGTTGTGATGTCCGTTACAAATTTCCACATAAAAACAATGTTCGGTTAGTCTTAACCACTAGTTGTTTGTAGGATGGCTCATGTTTTATTTACGTTATTTGTGTTTGCTTGCGCATAGTGGTGTTCAACACATATTGTGCTGCGTTTTTGTTTTGTTTTTATTCGTCTTTTGTGACCTGTGTTGCCAGTTTCTCAGGGTTGTCCATTTTTAATTGCCCCTTCGGTATTCTCTAACGTTTGTTCGATATTCTCTAACGTTTATTTATGCACTTAACATATTTCCATTTTAAAATCAAAATGTTAGAAAAATCGTTCTATTGTTAACGATTGTAAGCTATCCTGGCATGAGCCGCGGCTCTCGATACTATTGTAACCGTGTTTTAATCGCCCGGTCCGCAGGGGGTTCATAACTATCTTAACTTGAATTACAGGATTACGAACCGTTCTGTATATTTAAAATTTACAGTTTTTAAACGATTATCCGTTAAATGAATGAAATAATGGGCTATTGATAAAGTAGCCACATATTAGTACAAATTCACCAGCGTGTTGGTCCCGTATCGATAGTTTACTAGTTTTTAAATGTTGTTTTACTTATCAAATTATTTACATTAATGAAAAGATTACAATCGTTGTATGTTTAAGATATGAATTCTTTTCATACTAAGAATTTTAATTGAGTGTGTAAATACTCGTATAGCATTATATATATAAGAGTACATTTTACATTTACATTCATATTCTACAGAAATCGTAAGACTAAAATTGGTATTTGTTGCTTCTCCGCTAAGCACGCAGAAATAAGGAGATAGAACAAAGACTGGTTGGCTCGGAATCAGAATAATGTGTCCGAGTGGAGCGACATGTCTATCCGCGGACTGTTGTTTCAGTGAGCTAGCACTATATAAAAAAATCCAACTCTGCGTCTTGGTCTAGAACAAAGCGGACCTCATCATCATCTGATTGAAAATTAAATTGTTCTCCCCATGATACAGCTGAAAAATTGCTAAGTTGGCGCTAAGCAACAATCACTCACTCACTCTACAATTACGTTTGTTTGTAAGCGAATGTATAAGCAGATATTGATATTGTGTGTGCTTATGTCAACTCATACCCGTGCATTTTACGGTTTCTAAAGTATGACGCCCTGATCACAACTTTCAACGAAAGATGGATTCCTGTTAGAACTTAAAATAAAATAGAAACGTACCGAGATATATCTAATTTAGTGCGCAGTGTAATAACCTAAATCAGGTGTGCACATTTATATCTGTAGCTTTAAAAGTCGTCTGACAACACATTTATTGAACTCTCTTATTGTGAGAAATAATTATTGCCTTATACCAAGAGAGCTATTTGTTCGTTGTATCACCACCAAAAGGGTATTTTTAATGAATTTATGATGATATGAAATAACAAACTGCATGTTTATAGTGGTTGTTTAGTAAGAAGAGTTTGAAGATACCAAAGGGGCAATCAAAATCCGAGACAGACAACACATTGGCCAAAAGAAAAAGTACAAAAGGACAAACAACGATCTATCGAAAACACTAGCAGTCCGAAGGTAGATGAACATGTCAAGTCGGACACATTATTCTGATTCTGAACTAACCATTATTTGTTCTTGCTAATTAATACTGCTTGTTTAGTAGATTCGCAGCCAATGCCAATTTTATATAATCTTTTGATTGAACGGTCCTGTGATCAAATAAACGTTACGAGAATACAGAAGGGTCAATCAGAAATGGACAATCCAGAGAAACTGTCAACATTGGGTACACAAGACGAAGAACAACAAACAAAAACACAACACAATATCTGTTGGACACCACTTTACACCAAAAATAACGTAAATACGACATGAACTCTCCTACAAACAACCGGAAATCGTAGCGGAAATCACAACACGGAACTCCGAACGTAGAAACACATAACCTTCGATTTATATCACTCGGGGCGAGTGCGTTGGCCGGTACACCATTAAGGCGGTTTCTCGTATTATGGCAATTCAAAAGTAAAATGTCTTCAGATAGTATTATTAGCAAACAATAGAAGCATAAATCAAATGATGAAAATACATAATTTATAAACATAATAAAAGGAAAAACCAAAAGCTACCCCATTTTCACGGTTTCAAATTAACACTTTTGACAAAAATATTTCATATGAATTTTTGATATTTCTTCTATACAAGATATATACAATACTTGTGCACTGTCGAAGCATATAGGTAATATGTGCATGAGGCTTAGAAACGGGGGAAAAAGCGAGGCTTCGCCGAGCCTTTTCCCGCGTTTCGCGCCGAATACACATATTTACTTATATGCTTCGACAGTGCACATGTATTGTATTTATCCTGCAATTTTAAATCGTAAATAAACGTTTACTGGACGATGATAAAAGTATTTGAAATAATTTTGTGTATGTATTTGAACACAATATTCCCCGATGTGAGCGGAGCTTACATTTGTATGTTCTATTTATAACTGACCAATTTCAAAAAAAAATATTGGGCAGGCTATATTGGTCGGTAAATGCTGTCATTGCAGGATAAATACCGTTAATTGGTACAGTAAATAACCAACTCGGCGTGCTTTTCAAGCAAACAAATACATCATAATCATCATCTCTCCAAAAAGTAACTATGATATATCTGAAAAATTCCTATTTTGCCATTAAACCACAACAGCTCGTATCATGTTTTCCCGACATCAAAGTCACATAATTGTTATGTTAGTAGTTCATCAGATCACAAATATAATGCATTCCATATACAAACTTCGGATAACGATGATATATTCTAATACGGTTTGCGAATTTCGAATGTAGCAATACATGAAGCTGTTTGGCATACCATGTGCGTTCAATTTGAAGATTTCTGCAATATTTCACAGGCGCATGGGGCTGTATCAGTCGAAAAACTGTGGACACAGAATACACGTATTATTCATGATGTATGACGTCTACTGATATTGTCAAATGAAGAAAAACGAATGATTATGATTTTTTTTTAAAGGAATGATTATGAAAATTTTGAGAAAAGGGGGTAGTAAAGAAAAGGAGGGGAGGAGGAAACGAAATATATGCCCCATGTGCCTGTGCAATATTTATGTTATTTTATGTGACTGAATATGTATCTATATCTTTTTAAAATTAACATTAAAATGATAATTGGTTAATATAATATCACTCGGACAGTATGAATAATTTTGCTTTTCTTTTAATTTAATGGCAACTCACTCAGCATCGATTTTGCTCCCGTTCTGCTTATTTCTTCACTAAGTGGGTCTAATTCATAATTACAGTTGTTCGTTTTATCTTGTGAAATGTAAAAAAAAAAAGAACACCAAATAAATTAAACACGATGCTTGTCTTTTCACAAGCAAAGAAAGACAACTCAGTTTAATTTACATTCTTTCAACTACAAATAATTTCATTACCGGCGATGTTAATTTAACTGTCGTTATGGTTGCATAACGCCACTTTCAACAATATTTCAGTGATATGGTGGATCAATTTCATTGGTGCAGATAACCGGAGTACCCGGATGAAGTTACTGACATGGTGGCAGTCACGGACAGACTCTATTAGTGTGAGGGTTAGGGTATTTGATGGCACTTTCGACAATATTTCAATTATATCGTGGTGGTGAGTTTGATTGGTGGAAGAAACCGGAGTACCGGAAGAAAATCACTGACTTGTCACAAGTTAGTGACAAACTTCTCACATAACGTTGTATCGAGTACAGCTCGCCATGAGTGGGATTCGAACTCGCAACTTTAGTGGTGATATGCAATATTGCATAGGTAGTTGTAAATTCAACTTCCACACGACCACAACGGCCCCCGACAGTTTCTATTATCATATTATTTTATTAAGATAAATCGAGAAAGCCTCTCCGTTGGCGTCAACTCATAATTTAAGTGATCACTGGCATTGATGTAAATCCAACTACTAGACGACCAGCACCCTAAACCTCGCTAAAATGACTCGAATTAATACCACCAAACACTAGTTATTTACAATATTCTTACTACAAGACCATTTACAGTATTGTCCAATAATTGTTTCTGGGGTGACGATTACATAACTCTTTGGTATCTTCAAACTTTTCTTATGATTTGATTTGATTTTTGGTATTTAACGCCACTTTCAGCAATATTTCAACTATTTCATGGCGACCAGTTTTAGTGGTGGAAGAAGCCGGAGAGAACCACCGACCATGGGCAACCAACTGGTAAACTTTATCACTTGCGGCTGCGAGTCGAGTGCACCTTTTTTGTAATTTACAAAGCCAGGCGAGAACTCACGCCGTATTTGCGATAGGCTTGTATGAGTTGTTAAGCTTTTCTTATGGAGCATCTTAAACTTTAACATAACTTATATTATACATATGACAACTTCTGTGTCAGGAAGATTAAATATATTATGTATAATGTTCAAGATTATAACGTTCTTTATATTAACGCTGTTCGCCCGGTTATATGTGATGGTTGATAGTTTATGGAAAGCGCTTGCATGACCACATCATTTCACGGAGAGTGGAGGTTTGGGCCCATAAAACTAGCTTAAACTCGCCACGTTTTATTGAAGTGCCTATGCCAAGACAGGAAAGTGAATGACCATGTATTTGTGTGTTAGGGATGTCAGATTTGCCTCTTTCTACGATTTTAATATTTGATTTTGGAATAGTTCCGACAGTGTGGTATTTTTCTTTTTCATGTTATTTGCACATATGGTGGTACCATGTTCTATCTCCTTTTAAATTTCTCAGTTAAGGGGGTACCATACACTACAGGGAGATAACTCTTTAAAATCAGTTGAACGTTTTGATCATATGATGTTTGTTTGCAGATTTCAAGCATCTCGGTGATCAAAACCAGAGAGAAAAGCTGCTATGTGGCTAGTGAATCTGTTGGAATTTGTTAAAATTTTGATATTTATTACAGTGGATATATTCAAACACACTGCCAAAAAAATAAGAAAATTAAACGAGAAGATAAAATTTTACCTGAAGTGTATGGTACCACCTTAAATGACCTATATATACAGATAGATTTATTTGTACATTTCAGACAATGTAATTGATCATGTTACAATGACATACAAGCTGGTTATTGACGTATTAAAATGTTTATGTCTCTGGCTACAACGATATTTAACTTTAAAAAAGACATATTGTGCATTATTGGATTATAATCAGATCAGAAATTTCGTAATAAAATCGTGCAAATCTTTCTGAATATATACCATTGCTGACAAAATATGTACATGCAATTATGCAAACGGAGCACACTAGTTCACCATATGTGTTTCACTTAGTGTTTTATCGACCGTTATGTGTCTTTTTGTCCTTTTTTCTTTTGGTAATTGTATTGTCAATCCTTCTATTAACGGCTTCTGATTACTCCTTTGGTATTCTGAAACTTTTAATGTTAAGTAACTGGAGAGTAACAATTTGCATAATAGATACTCGATAAGATCATGATCTACAATAGTGTATAAATGTAACCACAGCAAAAACAGAAAACGGAGATACGGGTAAATGTACCAAAGGAGCGTAGAAGATCATATAGAGGTAAATTTCTAAGCGCAGATGACGGTAATCAAATGTTGATCAAAACTATTCAAAAAGTGGACCGCTACATTTTATGACTAAGTAAGCACCGGTATATGTTATCTGAATGTGAATTGATTGATACCGAAAATATCATGATTCAAAATATTCATCCAACCCTCACTCCTTTAGGCAAAATACGCTTCAAAACATAGTTCATAAGTAGATTGCAAATATACCATTCATTATTACAGTGAATGGCGGATTTCATAGCGTAACTTGATGAACATTCAACAAAAACAAATCATGATTCAAAGACAATGATTTAAAATAATGAAAATTTAGATGAAATCATATTCTTGCGCCCATTTTCATTAGCGATTTTGCGTACCAAATCATTTCGAGTTTAGAGAGCACAGAGGTCACGACCTCGATTATGACGAAAAAAAAGTAGTCCCAGCAGAGGTTATCAAGAATTGTGTAAAGGACATTTTTGTAGCACGATGTTTGTTGATATTACTGACACGACAGTTCCTAATTTGATTTATGTTTAAAAAATAAAATGTTAACTAGCTAATGATGTTGATGAATTTTATTTACTTTTGTCATCTTCACAGGAATTATCGTTTAGATTTTGGGAGAATTTGGTGATAACTCCTGCTCAGCTCACGCGAAATTTGATGCGAGTTTTGCTGATGAAGTCAGCAGGTAGATATAGCAGGAGGGAAGGATGATAAAAGGGCTGATCAGCAACATGGCAAAAAGGCAAAACATAGCCGTAATATTTAAGCATTTTGCCGATAAAGCAATTCCCCCCTCCCTCCATGGATCTGAAAGGAATGAGAAGTGTAGCATGCAAGGTGTCTTTCTCATTGTACACTAGCTATGCAGGTGTGTTATTGGATTGTAATACAACTGAAGTATTTTATGTAATCCTTAGCTTTCTTCTTATATATTCCCAACATATCATATAAGTCTGGGTCATTACGGTTTTCACAGTTTTCCGGTTGTTGACTGATTTTGTCTGTTTATATGCTTATGAGTTTTGACTTTCCCTTTGTAAGATTGTTCGGAGTTCGGTAATTTTGTTATTTCCCTTATTTACTTATTATGCATATAATGGATGTGTATTAACGACATACATGGGTTGTTTTTTTGTTTTTTTTAAGAGATATATTAACAGCTTAGTATTCTTACTCTTTTGTTTGTCTCCCTGTATTGCTTGCTGTTATTTCTCCAATATATTCTTATACAATTATTTGTTTCCGTTTTCAATTATTAAACTTTTTTTTTATCGTGGTTTAAAATTTTCAGGGTTAGTTTAAACATATTTTATTAATTAATTCAATATAACATTACAATATTCAGCTATATACATAACATAATAAGAAGAAATTAATAGGATTGGTAAACAAGTTACAAGAACTTATATTAATCCCTATCCGTAGGAATAAATTTCATTTATAATATATACTGTGAGTCTCTAAGGGGAGAAGCAAATAGAATTAACTAACAAATTTGATATAAATTACAGAAGGTATAAGAAGATAAAACAAAGAAAGTGATCTGGTGTTTGATGTAAAACATGTTTGATTCAAAGTAATTAAAAAAGAAGAAAAAAGAAGAATGAAATAAGGGAACTAGGTACTGCTGATGTTAGATGAAACGTTTACTGTTTATTATAAACTTTTGTACATTTAAAAATAAACTGTTATTTTGATCGTCTGTGAGGTCAGGTGATCCAAAAAGTAAACGGTCAACTGTCAAGTTCATAGGAATATCAATTGATTCGATATACCGATTTCTCGAATCGTTGAACCTGTGACAATAAAAAAGATAATGCGAGTTAGTTTCAGGGACCCCTTGATGACAACTACAGTTGGGCGAATCTACCACATTTTTTAGGAATAGATGATGGTTTAGAGAGCTACATGCAGTTCGTAATCTCATGTGAAGGATTTGTCCAATTCGAGTTCCTGAGTAATAATAAATAGGTTTCTTTATACATTTTGATCTATAATAGGATTTGAGAGATGAAGGAGACTTGCTATCTCTTATTGATGTGGGTTCGCTGTTCCATAATCTTACAACATTTTCAGGGTTGATCATTGTCGTGAGCACCATTGATGTTTAACACCACTTCAATAAGTTGTTTTACCTTGTATATAGATAATTAATATTAAGAATGCTTTTGTTATCATAAATTTCTTGTATTGTGTAGATTTATCAAATGTTTGATCGTTAATGTTGGACTAATGTTCCTTCACCATTTTATAAGTAATATTGAAAAGACATTTTATTTTGCTTGTCATTTAAATCAATAAATATGGCCGATCTGGGGCTCATCTTGACTTATGCGTTAAGGAAAAACAGGCTCCAGACTTGGGACAAACACAAAGGTGTGTTCGTTTGAAAGACGCGAAGGCGAGGATAATTGTTTTTTTGTTATTTTTCAAAAGAAAACTATATATGTATAATTCTTTGATAGATGACATTAGACTGTTTTTATTTTTTTATTTTTTTTTTTTTTGCGAGCCTGCTTAGGCACTGTGGTTTACTTGCTTTCAAAAAGTTTTAGATAATTTGGCGTTCCCATCGTTTGATTAAATTCGAATCTACGCTTTTATTTCGATCACTGGGTCGATGCCTCTGCTGGTGGGCTATCAATCCCTGTGGGTATCATCCTCCCGTCCGTGTTTCGTCATTGACATGGTTTATTAGATATATCTATTATTGAGATTTACATTTCTTAAATAATGTAATTATTAATAAAAACTAAGGTTCTCCTTCCTCAATCATAGGTTACCTTAACTGACTTCGGCTATCCTGTTTATGCCTTTTAGTTGACTCGCTTCCAAATACTTTAAAATTAGTTGGCTTTCCAATCTTTTGATTATATTTGTTCCCAAGAACGTGTCATGCGCACTAATGTAGATACTTACGTTTTATTACATATGTTATATTGTTTACTTGTTGTTTTTACTTACAAATATATTGAAAACACAACATAATAAAAGTATTACATTACATATTGAAATCTCAACGAAGCAAAATATTAGATATTGAAAGCACACCGTACTAGAAATATTAGATATTGAAAGCACACCGTACTAGAAATATTTGATATTGAAAGCACACCGTACTAGAAATATTTGATATTGAAAGCACAACATACGAGAAATATTAGATATTGAATAAGGGTAATAACAAAATTACCGAACTCCTAACAATGTTACAAAGGGAAAATCAAAAATCATAAGTATATAAACATACAAAATCAGTCAACAACCGGAAAACTGTGAAAACCGTAATGATCCTGACTTGGTACAGGCATTTCTAAAGAAATGGTGGGTTGAATCAGATTTAAATATATACAAATATTGACATAAATGTGGTTTATTTTTGCACGAATACCTCGAAGGTGATGGAACCAGTGAACGCTATAGAAAACCGAATGGGAAATAAAGAATGGACAATCCCAAGATTTGCAACATTGGGTACACAAGACGAAGACAAACAAAACACACCATCACATAGAGCTAAAAAGATGAGCAACACGAACATCACCAAAAACCACAGGTAAACCTAGACTATCTCGAATGGTAAGTAGTTCCTGCCTCTTATAAGACACTCTTATGTTACTCATATAGTCAAGACGTGATTGGATGGGTTAGGGATTTGGTGTTTAACGCCATTTTCAACAATATTTCAGTTATATCGTGTTGGTAAGTTTTATTTGTGAAGGAATCCCAGAGAAAACCAACGATCTGCCGCAATTCACTGACAAACTTTATCGCATAATGTTGTATCGAGTACATCTCGAACTCACAACTTTAGTTGTGATAGGCACTGGTTGCACAGGTAGTTGTAAATCCAACTGCCATGCGATCACGACCAAGACGTGTTTGACAACACTATACACAAACAAACAAAATTAATATAAATAAGACATGAGCCCTCCTACAAACAACTGGGTTAAAAACGAACCGAAAATATATAGTGTCATACATGTGTTCATTTCTAGTGATTTACCGGGAACATAATCTGAGATAATTGTTTATATTTGTCTAGTTTTATATTTGTCTTTCTGCTGTGATTTACGTCTTGTTTCCCAGAATGTTTTGTATTCTCAGCAGTCCGCTTTGAAGAAAACAAATAATCGAAAAATGCACCTTCACTACTGGTTCGTCACCGTTAGTCTTTAATGTTTGACTGATCTGGTTTCCTTTGACAAACATTTTACACAAGCATATAAGTGACTTGTGGTAGGTCGGTTGTTTTCTCCGGGTACTCTGGTTTCCTCCTAACCCTTGCACAAACATATTAAACTATTGGAGATATAAATATCGGTTAATATATCCTCTTTGATATATTGTAAACTATCAAAATTGTAAGATTCAATAAAAGGCGATAAATCACCCTTATTATACCTTTGGTTAACTGAAAAATTTGCTTCCATTCTCAAAATTTAACTTTCCCATAATTGCGTTTTGCAAATAAATTGAGGAGGGACAAAACATAGTTACCTCCTCAGCTCCTACACCTCTGTAAGTTTTCTGGTGTCTTTTAAAGAAAAAAAAAACATTTTAACACGAACCAAGGATTTATCATTTATATAGTAGAAGTTTTACTATGCAAATCCTTGCACAAACATATCAAACTATTGGATAGATTATAATTGGTGAATTATGGTTAATATATCCCGGTATGGTGAATTATCCAAAATTGTCAGATTCGTTGATAGCTGAAAAATACCGATCGTTTACTCTTTTACATAGTGTAAATACAAATACACAAATATTATGCACTATATTACACAAGAATGCAATACACTTGTCACGTTAAATAACCGGAGAGTCACCGACATACACTTATATCACACAGGTGTGTGTGTACATGTATGATTCGATATATTATTTACTATGCGGAAGTTTATCAGCTTACATTATTAGTATAGATATATAATTAACATCCATTACAAAGTACTTGACCATTGTAAAATATTAAGTTATTGGATAACATTCTTGTACTTATTTTTCTCAGGTAAGTTACCTATATTCAACGGGAGATATACAAAATAAATATAATTGATCACGAGGAAAGTTACTCGATCTTTAGTTTTATATGTATGTTTTGTAGATCGTTGTTTGTCCTTTGTACTTTTTCTTTTGGCCATTGTGTTGTCTGTTCTTCTTCGATTTACGGATTCTGATTACCCTTTGGTATCTTACACAAGGGAAACAACACGTGTTATCTGTTTATGTACGTATTATTTATAAATGTGTTTTATTATTCTTCAAAGATATAGTTGTATGTATGATCTATAATCAACTATTTCAATTATAAATACACCATTATGATCAACTAGATAGATACTACCTATGTATATTTATCATTTATTGAAGTATACAGGACACGTTTATTTATAAATTATTTATTTGACATATTACAACAAACATAAGTTTGTTTCACTCCTGAAAACACCTATTCTGAACAGATTCGTATAGCTAATGCGTATATAACTAAATGATCAATTGTTACTGGTGTATGTTGCCCAAAAAGAAAAATATATTGATGAATGATTGATTTTACTTAAAAATACTATTTTGTTGATGAAAAGTCAATTAGTAACTAGTTATACCATAAAACATGATATCAACAGATGTTTTTGAAATCCGGCTTGGTCAAAATGTAAACATGTATACAAAAAGCGGGTTTGTCAGTATGTAAATACCACTGATCTTATTGTTATTGAGCATTATATTGCAATTAAACAATAGTTATGATTAGGAAATATCTCAAAGGCGATAAATACTGATCCATAGTATGAATATTCGCCATGGCTGCTAATTTCAGCTACTTTGTACAAAATCGTTATTTCTATGTTAAATTGCTACTGTCGCGAACACTTGATTTTTGTTATTCTTTTTGTGGCACTGACATCACGGTTGGTGCTCAATACGCTACACTCACTTTAAGCAGCTGTTCAGGTGCATCAATTGAGTAGTGTGAGATTCTTTTTATAACGCAATATTTTAATTGTATACTCGTTGATAACAAAGTAAGTCACTCTGTGGAAATAACTTCATGGATACGATATTTAAGTTTCTTCACAGTATAATGTTTACATTAACATTACAGATAAGCAAATTAACAAAGGCTGTAGTATTGAATTCCATTCCGCACGGACGATTTTGGCAGTTTGTATACAAAGAAAATGTTAGATGTACTCGATTAATGCAACGTTCGTTACAAGTTGTAATACGACAAATGTTCGTGCTTTGCTCTCTGAAAATAGAGGCTCAGTGGTCTGAGCCTATGTCGTTCACCTTTCATTCTGCTTTGAGGAAACTTAATACAGACAGAACCTTCTATAGGTGCTTCACACCAAAGTTCGGCTCATTTGACTAAGCAGTTTCAGAGAAGAAGATTGTTAGAAATCGACCAATCAGAAACAAGAATTGTCTGTGGCGACCATGTTTGTTAACGGATCGGGACGAAATGAGTAATCATTACAGAGGACCTTCCATAGATGCTTCCTACTAAGTTTCATATCATTTGGTTGAGGCGTTTCAGAGGAGAAGATTAAAATGTGAATAGTTAATGGACGACAGACGACGAACGAAAGACGACGGACGACGCGCGCTAAGTGATGGTAAAAGCTCACATTGCCTTTGGGAAGGTGAGCTAACAACAGTCATTGCGTAGATAAGTCGCTCCACTCGGACACATTATTCTGATTCCGAGCCAACCAGTCTTTGCTCTTTCTCCTTAATGCTGCATTCTTAGCGGAGAAGCAACAAATACCAAATTTATATTCTTTTGTTTGATAAGACCGCAGTTCGTACCCACAAATCTATCGCACTCGAGGCGAGCACGCTAACCATTATGCTACCGATGCGGTTCCCTATTTTTATTTTATTTTTATTTTTTTTTAATCAAAATTTCTTATTGTCCTTCAATATATTATTTGAAAGCAAAAATTAATCCAAAACAATAAGAGTTACTTGAAATCTATATAAACAGTGAGAGTTCCTACTTTTGTTCAAACACTCTTTGAATATTGCAATAATCCAACTGCATAGCAAATAAAGGAAAAGAATTATAAGTTCTATACAAAATCATGACCATTCTGTCGAAGGTGACTTGGCGAATGCCAATTCTTCACAAACCGTTTTGTATTTCTTTCTTTTAATGTTATACAAAACATCCACATGTAAAATATTTTGACTATGTGCTGTTGTTTTTTTTTTCACAACTTTTATTCATTGAAGACAATTTTTTGTTTTTTGTTTTTTCTTTTTATCAATTTGCAAGTCGAACATACCCTTGACAAGTGTTATAATGAACCTTAAATAAATTACAAAAAGGAAACATAATTGTGATATTGAGCTGTTTTCGCTATTCTTTCAATTTTTTACATAGACAAAACCGGTTCTACTGAAAAACAATTGTTGGGACCCAACCGGAAAGTAGTTGCTGACAGAGCCGGAACGAATATACGTAAATAAGCATTGTGTTTTTTACTGTAGTAAGTCTAAAGCTAATCATGGTGGCATACCTGAGTAAAATATCATGTATATAAGCATTACAAAGGGTTTGTGTACTTTAATTACACATATAGACTACTTTTTATAGCTTTATTTGATGGTGTAAATCTCATTATTAGCATTTTTCATTGTTTATGTCCATCATTTTATCTATATCTGAGTAATCGATTAAGTTAACCACAGAAACATATAGGTAAAAACAAACAAAAATAATCGACCGATAACGACATCTTCTGGATTCAAGATATAATAATACTATATGATCATAAGACTTACTTTTTGTCGTCGCCTGTATGTCAAACATGCCTAATTGACTTGTACCGGAAGATGACAGAACAATTCCGACCGGAGCTCTTTGACGGCAGTGATATATTCGTGTCCTTTAACAGTAACACGACAGGTTTCTCTAGTGGAGTGTGAAGTGGGTTTTTTTTCGGAGCACATGAGATCACCCCGATATGTTGTGGAGGAGCACATGAAATCACCCCGATATGCTGTGGAGTTTGCGTTTTTCAATATTATTATTCTATGCAGTGTTTTATAGATCTTTTGTTGCCAGTGTGTCCCCTTTTCTCTTGGTCATTGTAGTGTCTGTTCATCTTCTATTTACGGTTATTGATTATCTCTTTGGTATCTCCAAACTTCTCTTAATTGATATACATTTCTAATTATGATTAACATTACATAATCATCTTTACGCAGTAACAAAACGTGACTTTATGTTTTGTATCACTGTTTCTGATTAGATGTTGCATATAATGACATCGACAGAAGCCGTTAATCTAAAAAGGACAGACAATGCAATGGCCAAAAAAAAGGAGAGACAATACAATGGCCAACAAAAACGGGCAGATAATACAATGGCCAACAAACAAGGATAGACAATACAATGGCCAACAAACAAGGACAGACAATACAATGGCCAACAAACAAGGATAGACAATACAATGGCCAACAAACAAGGGCAGATAATACAATGGCCAACAAACAAGGACAGACAATACAATGGCCAACAAACAAGGACAGACAATACAATGGCCAACAAAAAAGGACAGACAATACAATGGCCAACAAAAAAGGACAGACAATACAATGGCCAACAAACAAGGACAGACAATACAATGGCCAACAAACAAGGACAGACAATACAATGGCCAACAAACAAGGACAGACAATACAATGGCCAACAAAAAAGGACAGACAATACAATGGCCAACAAAAAAGGACAGATAATACAATGGCCAACAAAAAAGGACAGACAATGCAATGGCCAACAAAAAAGGACAGACAATACAATGACCAATAAACAAGGACAGACAATACAATGGCCAACAAAAAAGGACAGACAATGCAATGGCCAACAAAAAAGAACAGACAATATAATTGCCAACAAAAAAGGACAGACAATACAATGGCCAACAAAAAAGGACAAACAATGAACCACAAAGCACTACAAGGAAATTAAAACTAACAATTTAGCAAACACGAACCCAACTAAAAACCTTACTCATTTAAAATATTGAGAAATAACATTAGATCGAAAGTGAAGAATACACAATGTTACGAAATTGATGAAAATTGTATACAGGTAAATAACAAATATGTGGGGTTGTACATTTTTGGTTTGATATAATGTAATCAATCGTGCATGTCATTTTATTTCCATCAAAACTATAAATTAGTGTTTTTATCGTAAATACGCAACAACTATTGAAAACATTTATTTGATTTGATTGACAAGTTTGCCCTATCGTCTTAGTTAAAGTCTATTGAAGCAGGTTCGGTCTAAAGTAGTAAGCTTTTCGGGACCGTACCCAAGACAATGGAGTTTTACCTCTTATATATGTCTAAGCTTCTCTTCCTCATTTATCTTAGTAGTCACAATATAGCTGATAAATACAATTCACAATAATAATCATTTGACAACTCATACGTAATTCTATAGTGTGCATAGTGCCGTGGTGTTCTAGACAGGGCTCGGCTGATAACGCTGAAGCTACTCACAATGCTACGTTGCTCCTAGATTGATGTCATTGCTGCAAAAATTATACGGTCGACAATGCGATCTGGTTGACCGCTACAAAATATCAATATCTCAAATGACAATGGATCTTTTTCTTTTTACCTATGCCCCCCTCTACACCCCCTCATATTTTTGGTGGGCTCCGTGTTGCTCATCTTTTTAGTTTTTAGTGTTGCGATATACATGTATCATAATTTGGCAAAATAATTAAAGTATTGATGGTGGTGACATTATGGTAAAAGTACAATTACATATATTATCCAACATAAAAAAAATACTCAGTATTTAATTAATTACAGATGAAGTAATTAAGTGTTCAATTGCAATGTTTCTTAAAGTATACGTTTGTTTTCAGTTTATTTTGTTTTCAATGTAACACAATTTCCATTTCTTTTCAGATAGCAAGAGCATAAAAACATATAAGAACAAGAAACAATATCCTAAAGTTGACAAGCCAGCAGCGTTAGCAAAAATCCGTGGTAAGTTAGTACTTTTTAGCAAGTACTCGTGGTAAGTTAGTACTTTTTAGCAAAAACCCGTGGTAAGTTAGTACTTTTTAGTAAGTACTCGGTAAGTTAATACATTTTGATATTAATTAGCAATACAAATTAGTGCTCGTAGTAAGTACTTGCCTTTAAATTTAATTAGGAATACAAATTAGTGCTCGTAGTAAGTACTTGCCTTTAAATTTAATTAGGAATACAAATTAGTACTCGTAGTAAGTTCTTGCATTTAAATTTAATTAGGAATACAAATTAGTACTCGTAGTAAGTTCTTGCATTTAAATTTAATTAGGAATACAAATTAGTACTCGTAGTAAGTTCTTGCCTTTAAATTTAATTAGCAATACAAATTAGTACTCGTAGTAAGTTCTTGCCTTTAAATTTAATTAGGAATACAAATTAGTACTCGTAGTAAGTTCTTGCATTTAAATTTAATTAGGAATACAAATTAGTACTCGTAGTAAGTTCTTGCATTTAAATTTAATTAGGAATACAAATTAGTGCTCGTAGTAAGTTCTTGCCTTTAAATTTAATTAGGAATACAAATTAGTGCTCGTAGTAAATTCTTGCCTTTAAATTTAATTAGGAATACAAATTAGCAAGTACTCGTAGTGAGGGTCGTTGTCTTGTTTGTGTTAAATGCGTTCCCATGGTTGTCTTTTGTTGAATAGTCTATCATCGTGTTAAAGACATTTCTGTAGATTGCGAAAACGTGATAAAGCTTTGCAGTGTGTCGGTGGTTTCTCCGGATACTCCGGTTTCCTCCACCAATAAAGCTGACCACCATGATATAAGTGAAACTGAGAGCGGAGTTAACAGACCATGACCATAACCCTGTTATCACCATGCAAAGTACTACTGGTATGATTCGTTCGTTTACATACGTAATCGCTAGTCATTCACCGTTTCGAAATCAAATACCGGTAACTATTTCAAAAAGTTGTGATACTGTTTCAATATTTGCTTTCATATCTCGCATCGATAGCAATACATACACATACATTTTTTTTCGTTTTCATTTTTTTTTCAAGATAAATACACTTTGAAAGAAAGTAATCAATTATTACTAGACCAATATAAGCAATGGATGCATGAATGTTAAATATTTATCTTAATTATGTTTCACTACAGGAGATTTGACGCTCTACCAGCCATGCACACGTTTTGTGGTCTGTTTGGAGAAGATAATAAATATATGATGTGAAAATAATATGACAACAGAACCTACCACGACCAGAAGAACAGCACGTATGATATATTTTATTTTGTGTTAATTTATCAGTTTATCTGTCTTCCGTAGACAACGTTTAGCGATACAAAAGAAGTAATCAGAATCCCTAAATCGAAGGACAGACAACACAATTGCCAAAAGAAAAATGACAAACAACGATCTACAAACAAAACACGACACAGAAAGTTAAAGTTCGAGCAAACCTGTCATGGATCACTAGTAACCTCATTTTTGGATTAAACAGCCATTTGGGCTTATCTATGATTGAATAAGGTTGATTGTTCTCAAACAAAATAGATAGACAAAACTTAGCGCAATTATTTCAATCTCATCACTTCAAATAAAATCTGTAAGTTCACTTAACATTCACTTAACATACAAGTCAAATAAATCCTTGTTAAACCAGTTGCCATTCGGTCAATTAATCGCTGTCAATACCTTATTACTACATAATGAGCATATAAAATAAAAAAAAAAAATCATGAAGGTCAGTGTTGGAAGAAGTCAGAGTACAAGGAGAAAACCACAGATGTGCTGCAAGTCACTGATAAACTGTATCACAGAAAGTTGTGTGGAATTCACCTCACCACCATCAGGACAACACCTCAAAGGAAAAGTTTTAAGACACCAAAGCGGTAATGAGAATCCGTAAATCGAAGAAAGACAGACAATACAATATCCCGAAAACAGACAAAAGGACAGACAATGATCTACAAAACACTTAAGAGCAACATGAACCGCACTAAAACATGATGCTTCGGAAGAGTTGGCAGTTCCTGCTCCACTCAAAACTTTGGTGATGATAGGCACTGATTGCCATAAAGACCCCTTACAAGTCAGTAAACTTCAATCAAAATAGTTTTAGCAAATCAGTCGAAAGTCGCATGTAAATTTATATGTCGCTATTATTTTCTAGCTGATATAGTGCTAAAGTTGGCGTTAACCACCAATCAATCAATCAATCAAATGTTATATATTTTCAGAGACAAAGATTCCCGATACAAGAATTAATGAGGCAGCCCAGGACACAATTAACATCATACTATGGGGAGCTTCAGGAATATTCTTACTTATTCTTTTGATACGGCTGTTTATCTCAGGAATTCAACATTGTCGACGTCGAAATCAAGCCAATCTACATCTTAATAGTAAGTATTTTAAGAGCGTACATGTATTATTACGTAGTGACTTTTGTACGGAGATTATACATGTGTAAACTGTTCCTTATAATGATGTCCGTTACGATTTCGGCATAAAAACTATGTTCGGTTCGTCTTTACCATTAGTTTGTGGGAGGGATTGTGTCTTATTTACGTTATCTGTGTTTGTTGCGCATAGTGGTGTCCAACACATATTGTGTTGTGTTTTTGTTTTCTTTTTCTTCGTCTTGTGTGACCTGTGTTGCCAGTTACTCTGGATTGCTCTTCTGTATTCTCTAGCGTTTACCTACTCTCCTATAAGGTAATAAAACGTAAAATACCACACTGTCGGAACAGTTCAAGAAAGTAATAGAAATGTCACAGAAAGAGGTAAAATTGATACTCTAACACAAATACATGAACGCTCATTTTCCCGCCTTTCACTCTTCACCTCTTATTGAAATGATGAGGTCATGCAAGTGTTTTACACGTGTGAGTAAAAAGTTAACTCCCATATATAATTATACTAAATTTGGTTAATCTATGATAAATATTATAATGTTACTACTGAAAAATATAATATAAATATGTTATTTAGTGTGCATGACTCTTTTCTGGAGTCAGAAGATTGTAAAGCCAAACACTTACTACGTTTTGGGAGCAGGAATATGAAAAGGGCTGAACAGAATTGCCAAAATCGACTAAGGTCACCTATAATCGTTGACAATATGATAAAGGAATGCATTTTTAATCCAAATTATTATCAGGCAATGCTAGCAAACATCAAAATGATACTGATTTTCAACAAAATTAGCATGGCCGGTGCCACTGGTGGAGCAGGAACTTCTAATCATCATGGAACACCCGAGTTCACCCACATAATTTTAGTGGAATAGAATCCTTGTTGAACAATCCTAGGATTTCTGTGTAGTGATTTCCCGATGATCGTTGATCTGATTGTCCTCTTTCTTTTGGCTATTACATTGACTGTTCTTCTAATTACGGTTTCTGATTACCTCCCTTGTTGTTGTGATGGTTGTTAGTGGCTAGTAGCAAGACTAAATTAGCCAAATGTATCCACCACTTGCGTCAATCTATCTATACATCCACCCATAATTCCATCAGAGTGCCACATTCTGATTTGCTGTTTGTGGAATTTTTAACATAGCTTTGATAATGTGGATTGGATTGATGGTGTTTAACGCCACTTTCAACAATATTTCAGTTATATCGTGGCGGTCAGTTTTATTGATGGAGGAAACCGGAGGATCCGGAGAAAACCACCGGCCTGTCGCAAGTCACTGACAAATTTTATCACATAATGTTGTGCACCTCGCCCTGATCGAGATTCGAACCGGCAACATTAGTGATGATAGGCACTGATTGCAAAGGTAGTAAATCCAACTACCATACGATTATGGCCACGACGGCCCCTTGATAATGTGCGTATGAATCATGTTAAACAATAATAATATCATATAAACAGCAAAACTGCCACACTTTTGGCACAGTTCCAAAATCCAATGGAAAATTCAATCGTAGAAACACACGCAAAATCGATACCCTTAACCCACATATACGTTACAACTCACTTTCGTGACTTTACACAGGCATTTCATTGCAAAGTGGCAAGGTAAAATTAGTTGTACAAATTCAATGAGAATGTTTTGTATGATTTTTCTTTAATAAATTTATTTTCTTTCAGATGGAAATCATTGTACCTTGCACGAAGAACTACCACCAACTTATTCCCAGCTGTCAATGCGGTCACTTCCGCCAACATATAGTCAAGGTTGTAGGATCCTTCATTATCATCCATCCACCGGAAATACGTCACAGCAAACACAAAGTACAACAGAAGATGATATTACTCGTGTGCATAGAACTGACAGCTTTGAGAACGATTTTACCGCGCCACCTGCATCTTCATATGAGAATAATAATGATATTAGCAATAATGACGAACATCAAACAATTACAGACGAACATCCGAATTTTGAAAACGACGGCACTGTTTGTTCAATATCTAATGCACACATTATGGACGTCAATAACAGTACACTTTCAATTAATTCTACCGGAAGTAGAATTTTTGACATTGATTTCATGATTCCACCAATCGCATTCGAGGAAACTGAAAATACAAATAATGTCACTAACGTAACAGGTAGAGGCCGTAATAGGAATTCACAGAGTGAGTGTAGCATGTCATCATCATTGACCAACAAACGTCATAGCAGAAGTGAAGCCGATATATCTCTATCCTATGCAAATCAAAGCTTTGAAAACGATCCTTCTGTTATTGTGCACAGATGACACGTCAGTGACCTCAATTGTTGACCGCATCATATTTGTAAGAATATCTACGCACACAATTAAACAAGGAATAATATATATCAACATATATGGGAGATCTAAAAGCACTAACATCATTTATATATGCTCGTCGACAATAGCGTTATCAGGGTGTATGTGTCTAAAAGTACTAACATCATTTATATATGCTCGTCGACAATAGCGTTATCAGGGTGTATGTGTCTAAAAGCACTAACATCATTTATATATGCTCCTCGACCTTAACGTTATCAGGGTGTGTGCCATAGGGTTATGGAAAGTTGAGTCTTTTCGCCTCATATGTTTGTGCTATTCAGTAAGGAGTTTTTACTTAGATGTATAATGATTGAAATAACGAATATAATTTAACTTTGCAAGTGGTGACCACCAAGAAAATGTTGTAAACCAAAGCACCTGACAAGATGAATGTTTACTTGTAGCACTCACTGCCCTGTATACTTACACATATTTATTTCACTTTAAGATATCTATATACTATATACACATTGTTCATCGTTTATAAACTGTCCATGTATTCCACAGTCTTAATCAGGACACTAACTCGGCATAATTCTGAGAGAAATGAAGACATATGCTTGTAACCAGATAGAATAATATGCTGATCGGTGGCATGGACTATTTGTGTTTATTAACAGATCGCGTTTTTGTGATTATGAAGTTCAAGATCTGTTACCGTTGTTATATTAAATTAATGATTGTTCCAAACTCCTAGTCAGGACACTAGTTCAGCATAATGGTGAGAGCAATGTAGACGGATGTTGTAACCAGATAGAATAACATGCTGATCTGTGTAATGGACTATTTGTGTTTTTTCAAGAGATCATGTTGTTTTGTGATTATGAAGTTCGAGATCTGTTACTGTCGTTATATTAAATTAATGTTTGTTCCACACGCATAATTCAGGACACTAGTTCAGCATAATGCTGAGAGGAATGTAGACGGATGTTGTAACCAAATAGAATAACATACTGATATGTGTAATGGACTATTTGTATTTATCAACAGATCATGTTGTTTTGTGATTATGTTTCAGTTGTCAAACTTCATCAATGCATTAATTAACCTATTATTTATCAGCAGAATGAATCGAATAGACAATTGATTCATCCGAATGTAATGTGAAATGATGTAATCCACACAACGAACAATCTAGAGGAACAATAACGCTCAAATATATATGACATATTATAGATCAAAAGAATCCCGGTTAATTAGAATATATTTTTACACATATAACCCGTATGCGTATTGTTGTCTTTTTGCTTGTGGAGAGAAACCACCACTGTTGTAATTAAGGTTAATGCGCGAAATATACACCAAGATAGGGGTCATGATGAAACTCGTATATAAATTAGCTTGGTTTGTTTATGGTGTTTAACGCCACTTTCAACAATATTACAGTTATATCGTGGCGGTCAGTTTTATTGATGGAGCAAACCGGAGTACCCGGAGAAAACAACTGTCCTGTCGCAAGTCACTGACGCACGTAATCACTTTATTGTATAGAGTACACCTCGCCATAAACGGGGTTCGAACTCACAATTTTAGTAGAGATAGGCACTGATTGCACAGGTAGCTGTAAATTTAACTATCATACATCACCACCAAGACAACCTCGTATATTAATCAACATTATATTTTACCGAGATAAATGCAATACGAACAGACCAGACTTATTCCACATCAAATCGGAAATGACAACGGGTATT